>CP019370.1:1200000-1800000 GCA_001302255.2 Trametes hirsuta | reverse complement strand
GATTACAGGTGTTGTGGTGCGACGGCAACATCGGGAACATTTCCGGCTTAAATGAATATAGAACCTCTTACTACGCAACCAACACGGTCTCACCAGACAGGACGCACACGGGCGGCAAGTCAGTCGATAGAACGTATAGAGAACATCAACCCGAGTGCAACAATTCTCCAAAGTGTACGGGCCGATCCATTTCCAAAGTTCTAGGATTATGACTTGGGCTTGCTTGAAGGCCTGCTGTGTTCAAGACTGCGACTCAGAAAGATTTAAACAACATCCGGGAAACTGAGTCCGAAAACGTGGGCCAAGGGCGGCGTTGAGCAGTACGTACGTAAGCGCCATAAACGGAAGTACTTCCAAAACGGCTGGCTACTACCAAACAACGGTGACCCGAGATAGCCGGCATTCGATTCCCTTTCTTCGTTTCTTCCTAGTTTTGCGAGCTACTATTCTCGCAGTTCGACGCTTGTGTAATCGGCTTTCCTTTGGACTATATGGTCATGGATCAACGTCTTAATGATATATTGCTGCTCTACACTCGTTTAAGGCGCCCCACACGGAGGGATTCGATACCTGAAGCAAATTCGGGCTCGTCCATGGTGACCGCTGCTTTCTCAAAGACTTTCAAATCCGTGTCCCCTAAAACCAAGACTTGCAAGGAAGTTATAGGGATATGGCGGAGATTTTATATGCAATGTGAGTTAAGACGGTTGTACGTCTATGCTATCAGAAGAATCTTGGCAACATTTATCTCTTTTATCATCCCCCCTTCACAACCTCATATTGCGATTTGTAGGCATATATTCTGCCGCTCATTATGTTTTCTCTGCGCACGAACGGAACAACCCTCAGCGTCCCCGCGCTAGAGGAGATCCGTGAAGTCTGTGACAGGCGCTACTAGTAGCCAACACTCAGCGCCTCTCAACCTTTTTTCCGAAGGGCCGTTTCATGTTGTAAGAAGTGTCCCTCTCAACTCCAAAAACATATGGAGAACCGGTGTGCTGAGATACTCTGAGCGACCGTTGCATTCCCCGATTCCAATGGCGCAAGTTTTGCCAATAGGGCTTCGCGTGAGATGGGCATGACAAAGCTAGGTCCGATGAGTTGCTTGCCCCGCACAAGATGACGAATACGCTGGTCATGGCTGCCCGAACGCTGTATTACGCGGCCTCGGCTCAACTTGCGTCTTCATGGCCGACGCGATATAAAGTCTTTGGGATCGTCCCCAGAATGCTTCTTCTCCAGTTCTGCGCGCCCGCCAACCCTTGTATATCGAACCGATCGCCGAAGCATCGCACCGCCTAACCCCTATCAATACAACATCCACCGCAACAGTCAAGCCAGCATGTCCGCTCGTCCCGTCATTGTTATCGCTGGTATCGGCAACGGCTCAGGTGCGTCGGAGCGCCGGCTGTCTCCCCGCTGTGGAGCGTAGAATCCACAAACGCTGATCCTCGTCTCCATTTCCGCGAACTGACAGGCACCGGGGGAGCCACCGCGTACGTCTATCCTCATGGGACTTTAATTGTCCACAGCCTGGGCTTGGCACTCATGCCGCCCCTTTGACTGCAGGCGCGTCTTCTCCAGGGCCGGCTATCGGGTCGCTCTCATCGCCCGAGGCGCGGACAGGCTGAAGAAAGCCTCTGATGAAGTCAACCAAGCCGGGGGCGAGGTACAGAGCCTGCAACCTGTACTGTCAGCATCGACGCTAACGACTTGCAGGCGGCCGCGTTCCCCCTCGAATCGTACACATACAAGTCCTTGACGGATGTCTTCGCCACCATCAAGGCGCACAAGTGGTCAACGCCCGACAAGGCGGAGATCCGGGCCGCACTCTGGAACGCGGGCGCGGGCGTATGGAAGCCCTTCTTGGACGTTACGGAGGAGGACCTGCAGCTCACACTCGACACGAACGTGACGGGCGCGTTTGCGTTTGCGCACCAAGTCATCCAGGAGTTCAAGAGCAATGAAGTCGACGCGATTGGCAAGCGCGGCACGCTCATCTTCACGGGTGCCACTGCGAGCATTCGCGGAAACGTGACGACGAGTGCGTTCGCGGCGGGCAAGTTCGCGCTGCGTGCGCTCAGCCAGTCACTGAACAAGGAGTTTGGGAAGCAGAACATCCATGTAAGCACTATGTGTCCCCCCTGTCCGTTCTTCGCGCATTCTGACATCGCGCGTCCAACAGGTAGCACACGTACGTTCTCGATTACATGCACTGCATTCATTTCGCTGATTCCAGTGTCAATCTTCCGTGTTTGCCTAATAGTCCATCATTGACGGAGGTGAGTCAGCGGAGTGTGTTGTGTGCCACGGACAGAACGCTCACCACGAGGTACCCGCCTGCCAATTGACAGGAATTCTGACTGATCGTGGTCTCGAGCGTGCCGCGGATGAAGCAGCACGCCAGAGGCTGAAGGAGAATGCCAACGTCCGCCTTGACCCTGAGAGTATTGCGAAGGTAGGCATGCCTGTGCAAGAATGGGGCGAAATGCTGCGACTCACCGCTCTCCCCCTGCAGAGCTACCTGTATCTCGCGAACCAGGATAATTCTGCGTGGACGTGGGAGCTGGATCGTACGTGCTTTGGCCTGCCATGCGTGCCCGCGTCACATAGCTGACGCACACCCCTTCAGTCCGTCCCGCCCACGAGAAGTGGTGAGCGGCGTTAAGCTGCCTCGAGGCTTGAGCACAGCACATTGTGTACTACTCTGTACGAATGCACAGGCCTGGATGAGGGTCCGTATCGTGTATGAATAAATGTGTCAGATCGACCACATGCAGTGCCTCGCGTTAATCTGCTCGCGCTATGTGCTGCCCGGGTGTGAGGTTGGCGGTGTGTAAATGACAGATCCGCATACCGCGGGCGATCACTATGACGGAGGGCGTCCAAATTGACGTCTTGGCTATCCGGTTCAGCTGGCCACTTTCACAGATTCGTCGCAGACTCGCAGTGTATAGCCTTCACAAACCGTGCTCTTTATTCCTCCTTTTGGCATTCTTAGTTTCGGGGCAAGGCATTGAAGTGAGGGAGAACCGGGCGCCTGTTTGTATCTTCAACACGCTCCTCGAAAGTATTGCACCGTCTGCAAGCTGGGGCCGGGTCTAAAATCTCTGAACATGAGGAGACGTTTGGGCCTGGTCACCTATGGCCTTTCGGCCCTGTCCACCTCGCTTGTGCATGTGGATGCAGCTATGACTCGGAGTTATCTGTCTTGTCGAGCTTACTGTTACGGTTAGCTATAGCTGCTACCATCATAGCAAGTGCCCGAGTCGTGACACCATAAACACAAGACGTAAGGCATGATACCGATGTCTTCCTCATGCAGCGCGACGTCGAATCATACACTGGAGTTCAACAAAAGATAGGAGGACAAACTGGCTGGTGAGTATTTCGAGTCATTCCACTCCAGCGAGATCGGCGCCTTTTGTCATCTCTCCGAAGTCTTCGAGTACTGACAAGTTGAAACTCTATCTGATCAATATTCAGCCCAAGCGGCACCTCAGATCTCGGCCCGTAAGGACATTCCATCCGAGACGAGGGTCTCCGGGCCAAGTTAATACGCCCCTCGATCGAGGACGGACGAGCCCGATCGGGCAAGAGCGGTGTGGAACGTTTCCCCGGCAAGCGAGACCAATTTCCCCGAGGCGGTTCGTGTCTGCTCATGTGCGGTTCAGCAGGGGCTAGCGTGTTGGTGGCGGCGGAGGCGAGGAGGAATGCGGGGTGTATCTGTCAAACAGCTCGCCGCCGCGCCATGGCAATGGGCGGCAGCGTTCTACAAATCTTTCCTTTTCGGGCGCTGATTGCACGTCTCGGTACGCCTCCGCGTCGTGCGTGCGTTCCTGATCGTGTCTTTGTCTGTACGTCCATCAGCGTCCTGGTGCGCTCCTCGTCGGGCTTTATAAGAACGCACGATGGCCTGTTGGGCTCGGCAGGATTCGAGCTCCTGTTCAGCCTTCGTCCTTCCTCCTCACGCCCGCTTCGCCCCAACGTCACAATGTACGGCATCACCCTTCTTTCCATTGCTCTCGTTGCGGGCCAAGGTACGGACTGTTGAAATCACCTAAGCATTCGAACATTACTGACATTGTCTTAGCGGCCGCCTCCGCCATTGGCGCCCGGTCTCCCCTCGCCAGCCTGCTCCGAGCTCGGCAGGCGGGTTTGGATCCATCCATGATCCCCGCCCAGGTTCGTGCTCACACTGCCGCAAATGGTTCTGGAAACCAACAGACTAGTTTTCGCTTAGTGCCAGTCCGACTGCAGCGATATCATCAGCGCGTTGAACGTAAGCACCCCCCCCTTTCGATGTCTTATGTTCGTCGTGCTCACGACCTGTTCAGAGCCAAACCTGCTCCAGTGACATCAGCTGCATCTGCAGTAGCTCGGCCAGCAATGGGCTCTACACTTGCCTGCAGTGTGCACTTAATATCGCACCTTCGCAGAGCACCCTATCCCGGGCGCAGGATTCCTACGACGGTAAGCGACCATGATGCACCCTTCCCTGCCGTTTCCCTGCTAACACCTTATTTCGCGTCATAGAATACGTCGGAGCGTGCCAGGAGGGTGGCGCCTCGGTCAACGAGAAGACGCTCACCATCCCCGGGGGCTCGTCCGCGACTGGCGGCCAAGTCACCATCTCGAACACGGCGGGCAGCACACGTACTTCCGCCGGCGCCCCCGCCGGCACGCGCTCCGCGTCTTCGGGAGTGCAAGCCACCGAGACCGACGACGGCGACCTCCCGTCTACCACCGACACCGGCAGCAGTGGGGGTGCGACGCGCGGCGGCAACGGTGCGGGTGCGTCAGCGGCGGTCCACTCCGCCGGCATCGTGGGTGTGGTCGGCGCGCTCGTGTTTGCGTTGGCGCTCTGACCGAGGAGTCCTCCCCTTTTCAATTCACGACTTGGACATCCAACTCTTCCGCGCGGTAGTCGAGCACTTTCTTGAGTACTGTATATCACCTACCTACTGACGAGTTAATGGAAACCTTTATGAGCGCTTTGTGTATTTACCGCTTCCTGTCAGGTAGAGGAGTCGCCGATGCTGTCGGTTCGAGTGCGCAAGGGGTGAGCGGGGATAAGGAGGAATATACACACCACGCGCAAGCACACTCAAAGGCCCCAAGGGACGTTGCAGTGCTGAGTATTCGTTTATGCGGCGGAGCACACAACGACATAGGGCCCTTCGAAACGTCAGCCCTCATGGATTCATTCATTACACAGATTCTCTTGTAACCCATACACGATGCACATGCTTTGCCTCCGATATTTCAAACCGTTCACCACTTTTCGTGAGCAGGTCGGACTATGGATATCAACGTCAGCAATCTCAAGTGCGTGCCTACAACATGGGTGACACGTACGATCTAGCTCCCAAGTCCACGCAGAGCTATCCTGGCTCGCGAGGTAGAGGTAGCTCTGATGGCGAGCAAGCCATTTTAGCGGCGACACTTCCTCTCTGTTGGTGTACTGACCTTCGCGATGCTCTCCGGGTCAAGACGAATGTTGGCGTTCTCCTTCAATTTCTGGCGAGCGGCGTCATCCGTGATGTGTTCGAGGACATAATCAGTCAGGATTCCTGTTACCGCGGTTGGTCGGTTTAGCACGGTAAGTGTCTCGTATATCTCGGTTGCACTAAGCTCATCTACCTCCGTCGATAATGACCTGTTTTAAGGCAAGCACGGGAAACCGGAACGACAAAGTTAAGAGAGGAGGGCCAGCCGATGAAATCTCAGGGGACATACGTTGGCCACCTGCCACGCGTGTACCGTTAGCACTCCTCCGAAATGCAAGCCGGAGAAAGTGTCCCCACATGAATGTTCTGCTTTCCAAACTCCTTGTTCAACGACTGGCTGAGCGCACGCAGCGCGAACTTGCCTGCCGCGAAAGCACTCGTCGTCACATTCCCACGAATGCTCGCCGTGGCACCCGTGAAGATGAGCGTTCCGCGCTTTCCAATCGTGTCGACTTCGTTTCCCTTGAACTCTTGAACGATCTGGTGCGCGAATGCAAATGGACCGGTGACATGCGTCTCGAGGGTGCGCTGCAGGTCCTCTTCGGTCACATCAAGAAAGGGCTTCCACACTTCTGTGCCGGCGTTCCAGAGCGCGGCACGGATTTCCGCCTTCTCGGGCGTCGACCACTGGTGCGCCTTGATGGTTACGAAGATGTCTGTCAAGGGTTTGTATGTGTATGACTCGATAGGGAACGCAATGGCCTAGAGTATTAATATTGAGTACCGAGCGAAGTTAGTAAAGCGCCGTGTGCGCGTTCCCTACCTCGCCCCCAGACTGATTGATAGTATCGGCGGCTTTTTTCAATCTGTCGGTGCCCCGACCAATCAATGCAACACGGTATCCGGCCTTAGAGAATACGCGGCTATAAGGGCAGGAGATGTGTGAGGGCTTCGCCCTAGCGGGTGGAAACGCAGGCCCTGTAAGAGACGTACGCAGTTGCTCCTCCGGTACCTGTAATGTTAAAAAGATATTGGTGGTGTCTTTCGTGGCGCAGAAAAACGTCCGACCTACCAGTGCCATTACCCACACCAACGATAACAATTACAGGACGAGTAGGCATGATGTTGTGTTTCGTGCCGAGAGGGGGGTTTGCACAATGTTGGAAGTAGACGGCGGGATTGGCGTCTCAATATCGGTGGGTTAAAGTTCGTTGGGAGTATGCAATTGGCGACAAAGCAACTCGGTGATGTAGAGACCTTATACTTCGAAGGTGTAGATTGTGCCGAAGCTGCGTAGTGGGAGCGGCCACCACCAGGTCGTTCGCCATCCTGCGCAGCAGGTTACACTAATCAAGCCTGGGTAGCTTTGTCATCTCCAATCTCACGCGAAGCGTTATGAGCGGCACTGCTCTCCCTATTGTCGGGTCACCGAACGGAATTCCCCTCCAAAGTAGAGCGGGTGTAGACCAAGGAATGCGGGCATGTCTTGGGATGATGAAGTCGACAATAGGACGTGATAGAGGTATGAGGGGGGATAAAGGCCCGGGAATACTCAGCGTTTGAATATAACACAAAGTCCCATTCGATGACGCCATTATTCACGACCCCCGCAGGTTTCGAGCGTTAGAGAACGGCAATATGATAGTTGAGCATCTTTTTGAGATGTGGGCACAGGTGCTGAGTCCATGGCCCAGTTCTCGCAGACTCTATGCCAAGACCGTTCCGTCATGTTGTGAACTCTATCCCTCGTCAGGGGAAATATAAAGTGTGATACACATTACTCCGTAAACAGGAAAGCCTCGTATTGATCGATAAGAATGACTGGTGCTCACGTTCTCAAAGTTTCCATTTCTGTTGAACCCATCCGGGGAAACAAATGGCAACGCTTTCTGAGGTTTCAGACGGGTCCTTCTTAACAGACGATTCAGAATGTGACGGATGAGTTGCAAGTGGACCTTGAGTTGTTTCGATGATTAGAGCCGCCTAGTACCATATCGGGCATGTTTGGCGCCTGTACTGGTTACGCATGACCACGACGACCTTAGATTGGGTGTCCACCGCGGCAATGTCGTCTCGGTCTCTATCTTACCCGGGAACGAGAATAGCAGCAAACATCAAAAAAAACCCTCAAAAAGCTTGCAATTTTCTCTCATTTGCGGCGACGTCGACGCTTTTTCTCCATGCTCACGCTTCCAAATAGCGCTAGGTATGTGACCGCTGACAACTCCCCTTCAGGCCGGCAGTGGATACCCTTCGGCGGTAACCTCTATGTGCAATATCAAGCTAGAAACCACTTGTACAAAACTGAAAATCCACGGTGTCACGATAGCCTACCGTCGAAAGCTCATCGCTATCTCCGTCCACACCAATCAAGACGCGAGAAGAACGTATTGTCTGCCAGTGCACACATATCAAGACTACCATGGTACGTCCTCTTTTGGCTCGGCGGATGCACACCCGGCCGTTGAGACGAGGAATCGCAGGTCTGATGTTGTTCCATGAGGGCGCCCAAGTCGATCAGGTGTATTTATTCTGTTAGCTCTAGCCCAAATTCAGCTCAGCTGGCTCGAGAGTTCAAACCAGACTCTAACTCTATCAACTTCGGAACTCCCGGAGAGGTCATAATGACACCATATCCACTCACTGATGGACGCGTCACGACTGCGTCCCGTGCGGCCGTCAGGTGGCCTTTACTGAATTGAGATTCTCGCCTGATGAGTTCCTCGATATCGGTGCGTTAGCACAGACCAAGCCCCACAATTTGTACTGCGAACAGTCGCCGCGCATATACAGCGGTGTAGGTGCACGGTTATCCGGTACGTCATGCGCAGTAGCTCCTCTCCTGAACGCTTGTCGCGCGTAACTCAATTGTTTCATTCAGACCGTTTACGATGTTGAAATGGTCCGGAATCTGCTTTGTATTCATCCCATCTCTGGAAAGAGATGTGTTGCCCTGCAGTGAAAGGACCGCAACAACTGTAAGTGTTCCATTATATATGTTCATCACGCGCGTTTACCAGAGTACCTGTCAGAAACGTCAATAAGCTCCGGCACTCCACTCAACTCCCGCCTAGCCAAAGGCAGCCCTGCCTCGTCCATCCGCACCTCAATGAATGTCGAAGACTCTGCAACTTATGCTCCCCTAGATTGCAGACACATGGGCTGCGTGACGTCTGCGGCCACCCACACAACCTTCCAAGTACGCAGCTCAACCACGGGATGAAAATGTACCCCCAGACGGGGGCGTGTCCAATGCGACTGCGATCCAAGAACCCAACGTAAACGACCATGCGAGCCAAGTGGCTGTACCCGGAGAGAAGCACCGCAGGTACGCCACCATTGCCACCCGTGTCCTCTTGGCTTCGCCTTAAATAGGGCCGGGCCCGCGTGTTGGCAGCCCGCCACCCCACCCGCATCCCGCCCCAGTGACGTCCTCCACACACACCAAAAAGTCGTCAGCCATGCGTTTTCAATCCATCCTCTTCGCAGCCATTCTGGCTGCTGTGCAAGGTGCGCATTAGACTCGCGTTGATATGTTACGTTGGCAACTGCTGAACCCCGGACATCTTCAGTGAGCGCGCTGGGGCCCGCCAAAAGGCAGGACACTTCCACGACGGTGTCAGTCACCACGTCAGCAACTGTAACCGATGCATCGTCAACCTCGAGCGCGACCACCACGGAGACGTCCGTCTCCCTATCCTCAACCACCGCTACGGACACTAGTACTCTGGTCACGGTCAGTGCCGGTACCACTCTTACCTTGCCTCCTTACGTCGATCTCACTCTTTCGACGTCGGTGACATGCTCACACAGGGATCTTCCACAACCGGAACAGCTGGTGGTAGCTCCACCCTGACCGGGACAGTGGTCGTCCCTACTGGAAGCACGAACAGCACTTCTAGCGGCACTGGAACTGCAAGCGGGACTGAAGCCTCAGGCACCGGCGGTAGTTCCACGGCCAGCGGCACCTCCCCTGGTGGCTCCGGCCCCACGTCGAGCAGCCCTCCCAACGGAGCTCTACCACTTGGTGGTGCATACGAGGGGGTCATCGCCGGCGTGTTCGCGGCCCTCGGCGTGGTGCTCGTCTAAAGCGGCCATACCCAGTGCCTCGTGTCTCTAGTTTGGGCGGAAACGAAGCGGCGGATAGTCGAGACCTCTGGACGTTCTCTTGGATGGTTACCCACCCCCTGTCGCGCTTGAATCCGAATCTTGGACCACTGTAGTAGCACTTGGCTGCCGGCATCCCAAGCCGCATAGACTCCGCACATGCACATGCTTGTAATTGAGTACGGCTTCGCCATGATGCAATGGCGAGACGCGCAACTGAGCCTAGCCGTTGCCGAAGGCGCAGGGGCACGTCATATGTACAAGGAAAGAAGGCAAGAAGAGGGCGATGATGGGGCCTACCGCGAGATGACGTCTCTAGGCATGATAAAGTCTGTTTGGTGTAGAGCGCGTTCTCAGGCGGCGGCAGGCGTGCCGACCGTGCAGGGCGCCCGGTGCGATAGAAGTGAGCATCATCGCAACTCGGACAGTTCGGATACTACTACTAGTAACTTAGTAGATTGGGATTGAGAAACGCTATCTTTGAGGACTCCGTACGTTCTCTGCCCCCCAAAATTTGGATCTTTAAATTCGCACACTCCAAGAGTAGAACTGCTGTGGTATCCGTTACATAAGTATGAGTTACCAGTTTATGGCGGTACCTCCATATGATCGACCAACTAGCAGCCCAGGGTAACGGCAGTAGTAAGGCTACAGTGAAACTCACGCCCAGACTCTTTGCGCAACCCCTCCAATGTTTTAGTACGCAACACATTCGACTCGTTTGTGTATCATTCGCGATGTATGTCTCTTCGCAATCTCAATAACACGCTACTAGTATCGCTTCGCATAGAACGACTCTGAGTACGTTCAGTTACGTTTATCGACAACTACCAACGCGGCAATAATACTACGAATGAGGATTCCGGCCCGATGCCGAGCTTGTGGCTGAGCCGCGGCGACGTTCAGGCAGATCAGGGTAGGACCCCCGAGAATTCACCCAAATGCCTGAGACCTAATCCGGACAAAATCTGGGCTCAAAAACGACCTATGCCTGATATAATCCAGACAATTCGGCCCAAAATTGCACCTCGGCCTCATGCCAGAATCCGGACATAGTAGGGCAGACACATCGGCCTAAGCCTGATCCGGTGTCCGGACATAAGTAGGCGGAGTTATCTGTAGTAGGCTACTAAGGGCCGTACTTACTACTAGTAACTACTCGGCGCTGACACTTGATGAGGAGCCGAAGCTTCAAGGCTACTTGACCGTATTATTACCATGCTTGTCGGACTTACTTACCGTTGTTATCCGATGATTATCTTCCGTATCAAGGATTTAAAGCGCAAGGTGGGGGCGCCTAAGCCCAGTAAAAGTTACTGGCGTGTTTCCATCTCACGGCAGAGCTAGAGCGCACTGTAGTTGACCGTATGCCTCTCTCACTATTTGCTTTGCTTATTTTTGAGCCCTGGAAACAAAATTGTACAAATTTGGACAATTTGGGGCTCTGGCGGAGGCCTGATGTGGTGAATCCGGACAAACCGGGCGGCGGAACATGCCTAGTCAACTATCCGGACATCGGGAGCAAAATTGCCCAAATGCCTCATCCAACCCGGACAAAATGGACATTTTGGTAGGCCTAATCTACCGGACAGACAATTTCGAATTTCCCGTTTTTGGATCAGGCATTTGGGTGAATTGTCGGGGGTCCTATCAGGGTTCGCCGGCCCAATCTATTTACGTAAACAGCATTCTGACGTCATTTTCGCAGAAAACACCTCCATTACGAGCGAGGAAAATGTCTTCCTCATTAATCTCCAACTTAAAGTCACTAGCTATTATGGCCACAGCCTGTTACTCCGCTGGGGCTACGATGTAAGATGCGCATTGGTGCGGCTGAGCGATAAGTTGTTTAAGAGGCCGAGAGAGTCGCGGAGGTAAGAGTCAATGAACGCTAGTTGACATAACATTGAATATCGATCAAGTTGCAGCGAAGAACTCTAGTGGTATCGGTACTGTATCGACTATCGCGCAACAGTCGTGCCTCCATGACTGCCAAAAACATGAGCCACCAAAGATGCTCTCTTCATGTCTTTTGGCACTCAACGGTTCGAACACCGCATCACTCGATCGCATGAATGTTGATTCCGGAACTCAGACTACCAACGGCTTCAAAACCCTTGCCCCCAGCGATGGCGGGGAAGGTCCTTCGTGGTGTCAAGTAGTAGTATCATAGCACCCGGGGCCCTGGGCCCTTGAGGATGAACGTGCGTAGGGAAATCACATCATTGGTTCTGGAGCTATTCGACGTTGATTGCAGGTCCAACAGTTGCATAAGCAAACGAGTCGACGGTTCATAGCTTTTCAATACCGCTTCCCACCGTTGTAATTGATCAGGCCTCAGGGGCGGGGCCTATGTCAAGGAGCGGTCACATGCCCGTGCAAGTCCCAACTGTACTTCATTAACCAAGCCGGGGTTTGCGCAGCCTTTCTCTCACATTCTTCCCGACCGTCACCTTCGTGCCTTACTAGTATGCGATATCAACATTTCGAGCTCTCGTGGTTCGTGTGGTTCCTTTGCGTACCAGGTGTGTTTCCAGTGTTACTATAATAAATTCGGAAGAAGTTCACATACTCTAGGATTAGTGCACGGTCTTCCCGCGGAAGGTTCCCCCTTTGGCAGACTCCTTCACGAGGGGTTAGATGGCCATCGAGTACGCGCAGGAGCTTTGTAACATGTTATATCTTGTTGATCGACCCCAGGCTCCAACACAGACTCAAGGTCCCCGAGACACAATGGATGTGTCCTCACCCTGTGCTACGGAAAGCGGCATAAACGCCGCGAAAGCTCCAACAGACGTTCTACACCGTGCTGGAGCCTCTGCCGAAACATCTCTGGACGGTAATATCGATGTCAACCATCGTTTGAACGCGTCGCCGATTACTGCGGCCCGGAGTTCGTTGCAGTTCGAGGAATTTTCAGTACGCCCCGTGAGTGTGAGTGGTATCATATTCCGGTCACCGCAGTACTGCTGCGTTATACTCACAGCTCTCCAGGGCGAACGGGACGTGCCGATAGGTGATGATGAACTAGCATCCGTCCGAACCATTCGAGCAGACGACTTCCCATTCAAAAGGCCCGCAGTCCATCAAGGCCTTTGGCCATCTGTTGTCTCCCCACATGTCCTCGCCATCGCCGCTTCCATCGTCCTAACAGGCCTCGGGGTTGGGTGGGTTTGCGACAGTTTCCTCCTGCACCCGTAACACATCGCGCCGCTGTTGCCTACAATCCAGCATAAAAATCAGAAAACCGTCGCTACGATACCGAATGCCCTCTAATTGTCTACCCACTGGCATTGAGTCTCGTTAGAGGATACGACATGGCCAAGGCACCATTGCAAACCATTAGCTAAATAGCCGCGCCCCAACCCGCTCAGGTTCCCCGACGCCCTCCGTACCCTCAAGTCCAAGAGAGCGGACATCTGTTCCCGTCGTGTTTTCTACGTCTGCGCAAGTATTGGCTATTTCAACGGTCTCCCCTGGCATCCTTGTGTAAAAGAAAGGCTGTGTTGCGGGGATCTGCGACGGCGAGGTTCGGGTTTGCCAGCGGCGCGGCAAGGACAAATATTGTACTAACACACGTACCTCAGATCCGTTTCCTGCACCCACTTTCGGACGTGAATATGTGCCGGCCGTCCGGCAGGTAATCAATACTGACCCTGAGTACTGCTAAAGAAGGGAGGGCTGGATCCCACAGAAGGTGGCTCCGCTTGAGGGGCGCGACACGGCATCAACCGTTCAGCGCCTCATCGAACAGCGAACCCCAACCCGCAGATCACACATCCGCGTTCAGGGAAGCAACACAGGATACCCAAGTCGATGGTGGTGTCTGAAATTGGTTGGCCACTACCATTGACACGACGTATGCCCATCTATTTTCCATCATAATCCCATGGTGCAGTGCGAGACAAGCTGCGATCGCTTTGGTCGGTCATCGACGGAATGAGCCCAAGGATAAAATGCAAATTTTAACGTTGATAATGGGCCGTACCATGCTTTTAGTTGAGGTTCCACCGAAGTGCGCAACATTTCCGTGGTCTTCCTCGTGCACAGCAATCGCGGAGACGAGTCCCCTATGGTTGATCCTCGTATCGCCGTATATGCACTGCTCCCTCACGCAGGAGGCCTCCTACTGGAGGACTTTCAGTTAGCCCATGCTTTTCCATCGCGTACCGGTTCGGGCCTCGGAACTGTAAATCGCATGCAGTATAAGTAGCAATCGACGCGGAGTGAGCATGCTTTAGAACACTCACCTTCCCCACTTCACCTTCGCCTTCCCTCCTATCTCCTCTTCTAGTCACCTAGCCGTGTGACATTTTGTTGCAATGTTCCATCTTTTGGGTTTCGTTCTTCCTGCCCTACTCATTTCCAGAGGTGAGTGCAACCAGAATGTTTACAGAGTGTACAAACGGACACGCGCTAATCCGCACGCCTCCGCCCTCACGTAGGAAACGCCCGAGTCGTCGAGCGTGACGTTGAGACCACTATTATCACTTCGCACAGCACCATACCCTCCGCCTCCATCTCGCGCACGACGAGCACGACGGCGACCCCGTTCGTCACCACCTCCATAGTCAACGCGGCCTCCGTGACCACCTCCACCTTCGACGCCGTCTCGTCTGACCTTTTCACAATCACGGGCACGACCACGGGCTCGTTCTCCATCGTAACGACGAACACCCCATTCCCGAGCCCGACGACCGTGTACGTGCCTGTCAGTGCGTGCCCCGTCGAGTCCGGGGCGGCTACTGTCACCGTGACCGTCACGGTTGGCTCCGCTGCGAGCACGAGCACCTCGGAGAGTATGTCTATCACCACACGGACGACGTCCGCGGGCTTCCAGACGACAAGCGTCTCCGAGTCGACGTCATTCACGTTTGGGGAGGGCACAAGCAGTACCGGCACGGGCGCAAGCACGGTGTTCCACACGACGTCTACCATGGCCACCACGTCAGAGTCTGAGGCGTCGACGTCGACTGTGTCCACCACGAGGAGCCCGTCGGCCACCGAGAGCACGAGCGCAGCGTTCCCGTATGGCACAACCACGTCCGAATCAGTGGGCTTCAACGTGTTCACGACCGAGGTGGTCATCCCTACTACTACCGCGTGATCTTCGTCGGGCCCAGGACGTGCTCGTACAAGACGCCCAGTACCAGGTATGCTTTATCAAGATCGGCCTGACAGATAGCATGGGCATGATCTGCACCCGTCTTCAAGGCGCGTCGTGGACCACCGAGAACAGAGGTTGCTGTGGGGGATTTAGGACTTGCTCTGAGTTGACCGGACCGGACGATGCCTGCCAAAGACTTTTTACCTTTACGCTGTTGATAAAGATAATATCATCGTTTGTTATGACGCAATATGACGAGGGTAATGGAATTCTCGGCGAAGTGGACTCTCTTCGCGAGTCTGGACTAACGATTATCGAGTGGTCTTGCAACTCAGCTCTTTTGAAGGCCGTGTGCGAATAATCAGAAGATCACCTAGAACGGGCCGGGGAAGGTTCTGGGTGGTGCATGAGCCTGAACAATGATACATTGAGGATTACTTCACGTACGAGAACACTACGACGGAAAAAGGGAGAGCAATGATACATAGGCACAAGAGGGAAACGCGACCATTCCGCTTTACGCCGAACCCCCGACCTCTGTATATGCGCGTCCCGGTCAGCGAGTGTGGTTCGAGCGCCAAGATGGGGTACATACGTTCTACCATCACATCGATCGTGTCTGTAGAGCAGAATGGAAAACATCAGTACGGACGGGAAGTCAGCACAGAAAGCGGGGGTTCAACGTACCGTTATCCTCCATGTCCAAAGAACTTGGTGTGTCATCGTCTCCTATTCTGGAACCGTCGTACAAGAAGCTGCACAGGCGAGAGACGGGTCATTAGCAACTGCTGTGTTTAAGACTTTATCAAACACATCCGACGCAGCTCCCGCGACCATGTCCGGTGCACGATAGCAGCGAAGGCGGGAAAGCACAGCTCTGGCTGCTATGAATGACTCACCGGATACTGCTCACATCCTTGCCGACCTTGTTCGCGTATGCTCCTTGGAGCTTGCTCAACTTCGTATTCCTCTTAATCTTGAAGAATACTTCCTCTCCTGTCTGTGTCGTCACCTAAAGACGAGAATATTGCACGTCAGTATATCTCTTTCAATCGTCTTTCACCTGCAGAAAAGCCAATCGCATAGACGAGATGTCACTCGGACGCACCTTGATGTTGATGGGTGCCGCGGGGTCCTCCACCTTGGGCTCAGTGTCCTGAGTGCTTGTGTTCTGCTCCTGGTCAGACATTTCGTTGATTTGCGCGTGGTTTGTGTTCGGGGGGGTGCGAGTGTGAGTGGTTCGCGAGCAAGAACAGAGTGGGGGTAAGCGTCGACTTGAGGCGGCGTACCTTGGCGAGCATAAGCGCCTAAACGACACATTACGTAATGAATAGGAGGAGGACGATATTGCGAGAGTCTTATCCTCTTACTTAATGACCACCTCTGGCCGCGCAACGACATCGAAATCGAACGGGATTATGACCCGAAATCCGCAAGCTTGTTCCGCTAAAGAAGAAGAAAGAACCATTTTGTACGTTTGAAGTCGACGTGATATGCATGTTCTTCGTGCCCGCCCGAAAACATACCGTGACAATCTAAACTTGACCGTATACCACGTTTCTTGCTACCTCGAGGGCCGACTGGTAGTTCGTGATTACAGCAGATAACCAATTAACAAACCCCCGGCTGGTGTGGCTACTACTGAGCCCTCTGAATATGATTGTGAAGGGAAAACGATTCAACGTGCCGGAACGCCGAAGAGTCCGAAGAGTGAAGATGTTCACCTATATCTATAAAGACATCGCCATCAGCGTCGCCTCCCTCTGCAGATGGACCGCCGTCTGTTTCTCAAGAAGCGTCTGTCATATCCGCGTTCCTTGCAAAGGCGGACAACACGCCTGAGCCCTCGCTTCACGCGCCGTCACGGCGGGGGCCCGACGACATATCCACGCGAGTCGATCTTGAGCGTGAGCAACTCGTTTAATGACATGAATGCGTCCGGCCAACCATCTGTGCCCACTGCACTGAAGTCTATGGCGGACGTGATAGTGAGCTTCGTCTCGACCGAAATGTCGGCGAAGATGTACATCAAGTCGACGTCCCGAAGAAATTTAAAGGCGTGCGTTCACGCCGAAAGGCTAGTACTATGCAGTGGTCTACGGTGATGCCAATATCGCACGCTACTCGGCCTTGAGGCCACCGTCAATCCCGCCGTCAGTCTTCTCCGAGTCCGTGGTACTAGTGACGGGGCCTCTGGATATACATAACGAATCAGCACGTTGCAAAAGGGCTTTCTCAGCTTCAAGGAGCACGTCCTCTTGGCACCGAAACGAGTACTCACCCTGATCGTCAGGCTGTTGAAAGCCCCATCTATTTCAGAACCCGTGGGGCACCCCATATCTGTATGCACCAGCCGACCCACCAACGGCTCGATGTGCTTAGCGAGATAGGCTGCAACTTCCTCCTCGCTCTCGTCCTTCGACGGCCGATACATCTTCCACATGAGCTCCTCGAGCTTCACCCCCGCAGCCTCGCGGTTGGTCAAAGTAGCCCGTGCCAGCGCCAGCTCAGCGAAGCACGACACGATAGCGTCGTCCTTTTTCACGGGGAGCCCGTGAATGACAATTTTGCGGAGGCGGACGCAGCAGGCGCCCATGGACTCCCGCGTGGACGCGTCGTATAGCCCTCCCCACATCTCGCAGGAGGACCCGCCGCCCTTGAGTTCGAGCTGTTCGAGGAAAGGCATGTGTCCGAAGATACGGGCCCAGAGCGTTGACGACGCGTTGGTCTTGCAAACCTTTATGGAAAGCTGGGTGATAGGCGCGGCTGGGAATAGCTCCAAGAGATCTTGCATAGCGGTTGGGAGAGCTGCGCCATAGTCTAATGTGTGGGAGCCGTCAGTGCGGCTTAGCGAGAGACTGCGCGTTTCGGAGCGCAGGCTGACCGTGTACACATGGTTGGAGAGCGAGATGGTGGCTGTCGCAGAATCAGCGGTGAAACTCGGGAGCGCCTGTGACGTGGTATCAGAAACCTGTACGAGTTCTTTGAGAGAAGGCCCAGAAGTGGTAGCGTTTTGATCATCAAGCCAAAACGTGCGAGCAGGTTTCACGTGGTAATAGTTGACGTGAAGCCGGGCGAGAGCGGGGGCAACCAAGTGGACGAGGAACTGGGAGATTGTCATTGCGGTGGGGTCGAAGATATGCAGGGTATGTAGGTGGGGCAGTGTCAAGGTCCGCCCATTGTATTGGGGCTGAGTGTTACTATAGTCTCTCCAGCGTATGAACAAAGAGTCGGTCAAGTAGAGCTCTTCGAGGTTTGGACACTTTCCTAGGGCGTCAACAAGCTCCACAAAGGACAGTGACCATCTTTTACAAGAGTCCAGTTCGAGGACACGAAGATTAGGGAAGCATGATAGGGCATTATACCTCTCGAGGGCGCGTAGGCGAAGACGGAGTAGTTTGGGCATGGGGAAAATCCCGATCGCTCGCTCAAGGGGCCATAAGTCTTTGTTGCGAAGAGGGAAAATTATCAGTTCTTCTAAGGCGCTCAAGTGTTGAGATGAAAGCAGAGAATCAAGAGAAGGATGGTAGATGCTCGGGTGGCTGATGCTGATGTCCAAGAGCCGGATGGATGCAATATGAGGCATTAGAACTGCGAGTTCGGGTGCGTCTTCCTCCACATCGAGATACAGGTCGAAAGGGACAGTACCACGATGGGCGAGAAAAAAGGAGAGTGAATGCAGCTGCCGGTCGACGGGAATTATGCGCCAAAACTCGGGTATTGAGAGAAGGATGGAGCGCCACCGACCGCACGTATGGAGAACGTGAAACCAAAGACGCAAGGCTTGTTGAGACGGTGGGCAGAAAATCCAGGCGTGGACGTAGGTGAAGATCTCGATAAGGAGTTCATTGGGAAGGTCAGTGATCCCCGCCACTGACGGCAGCTCCGAGCGTTGTAAGACAGGATCTTCGACTAGTGACTTCAAATTAGACTCCTTGACGATGCCGACGGGTTCGTCTTTCGATACTACAGTGCCGATGGTTTGGCTGGATGAGCTCGTTGGTAGGCTGTTCGCCGTAGAGATCCAGCGGGAAGCAGCGGATGTCTCCTCGTGTTTGCGTTGTTCCGTCGGCCGTGCACCAAAAATAGTGCCTATAATTTTGACCAAGGGCCGAAAGGTAGATCCTAGGACTTACGTCAAGTACATAAACGGAGTAAACAACTTGTCAGGACTAGCACCCTCTCACCATCTTTCCCCTTGGACCCGGGGAGTAACTTGAAGTGACCCCCCATCATTCAGAATATAGACCTAGAGTAAGAAGTGGGCACCGTTCTAATGCATACGTCGGAATACAGCGTAAAGAGGTGACAGCTTACGCAAGGTCAAAATCGCGCCCGGGTTCAAGCAGGCTGACCCGCCGAACTGCTGGCAGTGACCAACGTGTATTGATGACAAGTGTTTGGTTTGTCCGGGTCCTAGACTTCACTGATGCCAGTTCTACCAGTGCCAGTACAGACCATGGGCTTGTTGGCGAGAGGAGACGGATTATGGATAGGAAAAAGAGACAAAGAAACGAGACAGCCCGGGCGGTGTCAGCGTCGAACCCGGACCCAACGTTGTTCGAATGGAACCAGGGAATAGCGGACTTGAAATATAGACGCCATTTCCTGAAAAGGAACAATACCCACTGGCACCAACCGTTAGGCCCCGATCGGTGCGCGGGCTATGACTAACTCAAGACAAAATTTCGTAGGCTAGTAGAGCATATCTAGTCGATGTGGTGTAGAGGAGCAAGAGCCCCCACGTTTAGCTTACGCATTCATCTCGCCTGTAACGTTGAATGTGTGGTACCTCGGTCGCACATCCGTGACATGAGCATATACAGGCCAGGCCGTTTGTGCCCCGTCAACCTTCAAAAAAGGCGTCGGGTTCATATAGAATTCCGCAAAATGCCCAGACAGCTTCATAAGTATCTGAGCTGATCTGTAGCAGAGATGAAGTAAGATCGTACGAACTGGCTACGAGCGCTTTGAGAAAATGTAGGCCCGCTGCCCGCCGCCAATAGCCCAAACCACGCTCCAAGTTTCCACTGGCAGCTATTAGCCGGCGAGATTAGGGCCTATCCGGTCTATCGACGGTCTGTCTATATTCAAGGGCTTTGACGGGCGACCATAGTTTCAGCACGCGCGCTAAACGGGGCCTCACTGTGGCCGAGTCGTGCTAGATATAGACTCGGCTCTGACCCGCGGACTAGGGTTCAAGTTCTATGAGAGCACCATACGTGACAGAATGAGATACTTTGGATAAAGAAATGTTTTAGTAAACCCAATTTGGAAGAATCGAGGGCAATTCCGAGGCTCATGGCTGTAGCTTCCCTAGCGCTTGCCACGCGCGGTCCGAGTCATGGGCGCGGATTGCGGGACCTCACCGTCTGGTCGTAATTTCTGGGGATCCCGAAGCCAGTACTAGTACCCACGGGAACGTCGGAAGATCTCCTGCCTCGGTCAAATTATAAGTTCATTTAGATAGACAACTCACACACATAAATACAAACGTTCAAACGGTCAGAGAAGCATGAGCCCGAATTTACCACAATAACGGTCTGAACACAGAACATGCCAAATTGGGAATGTTCGTGTCGAGCACTGCCCCTCGGCCCTCACCAGCGTTGAGGACGACGTCCACGGCGACCTCAACATTCATCACCACCGACATCCCCTTTTTGGTTTGCCCGCCCCCTGCCCGTGGAGCTACGCTGTGCGCATTCGTCATTCTACGCTTTTTTGCGATTTTCTATTAGACGACAACGTCTCCGCTCGCCGCCGCAGCTTCGTCCGTTGCCGTCCATCGTGTCTTGACGTCGCGCGCAAGGCCAGCGCGCGCACCGTCTGCATGGTACACAGGCCAGCAGACTCGCGGCTGCTCGCAAATCTCCTCAACCACGAGAAGGACTACTCGAAACATCTGTCTATCCTCCTAGAGTACTCCCAATCCTCGCTCGCCTCGTTCTCAGCATATGCCGCCGCATGCGCCCCTCCGACCTCCCAGGTGATCATCGCCGTCGCGGGCGCTCTCACGGGCGCGGATCATGCGTTGCGAAACTATGCAGTGGCCGTAGTGCAGTGGCAAGAGCAACTTAAGGCTCTCAAGGACATGGAGGACGACGTGGGGAACATCATGCGGGACAGAGAGATCCTGTGAGTGCCATGTGCTGCATGCTCATTTCTCAACATAGGCTAAGGCGAGCGTGGAGGGTCACGCGTCTCATCAAGGCGTCCAAGCAAAAGTCTACACGGGACTCGATCCTCGGAGGGTCACCGTCCGGGTCGACGTTGAGCATCACCAAGCCAGAAGTGCAGGTCGGGCAGAAGCTTTCTGCCGCACAGGCTGAGCTTCAAGCGTGCGAAGCGCAACTTGCTGCGAAGGAGCAAGAGCTCAACGTATTCCGGACGCACACCATCCGGTCGGGGTTGGAGGCGCGTTGCAGGGCCATGGTAGACTGCGGAACAGTCTGGAGCGAGATGGGCAAAGAAGGCGTGGGCGCGCTGGATGGCTTGGACATGGCAAATGGCCACGGTACGTTGCTGTTGTATTCGCTTTTTGTCGCGTACACTCCTGTCCCCTTCGCGGAGCAATTCGGCGGACGTATCCGTGTCAGCAGTTGAACCTCTTGCTTGCCGTGGCGTGTTGCTGATGTTCTTCCCATCGCAGGCGGTCCGTTCGGATACCCGTACCTACACAAACCCCTTCCCAACCACGAGAAAGCAGGCTCTGACATCTCTTCGATAGCGCCTTCACAGTCTGCATCCCAGATAGGACACTCCTCAGGACCTGATGCAACATGGCGCGCATCATCTCCTCTCACCGTGCCCACACCCCCAAAGCCCTATACACTTCATATCCCCCCGGCGCACTCTATCGGCGAATATGCACTACCCAATGGAACTCTACAACACACCACGATCGAGGAAGAGGCGGGAGGCGGCAGCAGCGCGGAAGAGGACGAGGGCGGCGTGTCTGTCGAGGTGCACGAGAACCCACGATTCGGCAACGGAAAGGTGAGGGCGAAGACGGTCCCGCAGGCACCACCCTCGCGGCACGTCTCGTTCTCGTTGCGCGGCCCGAAGGCGTCGACGAGCGCGCACCCCCTAGGCGAACCATCGTCGCTCCGGGGCGACTCCCCGACAAAGAAGTCGCGGACGCGCGCGGGGTCGATGCTGGGGAGCCTCGCTGCGCTGTTCCACGTCGGTGGGTCGCGCAACGACCCCGAGGAGCCCGCGCGCACGTCTCCGTCGAAGCCGCAAGGCCGGTGGCAGACGCGCATCGACCGGAACCTGGCCGCGGCCCGTCGCGGGGACAGCTCCGACGACGAGCTGCCCGCGCTCTCTCATACGTACGCCCCGCGGAGCGCCTCGCCCGCGCCGATCCTGCTCAACTCGCCCGTGAAGGGCTCTCCGGTCGACGGAGGGGGTGACGCACACAGACTGAGGAAACGCGCGGCCAAGCGTGGGTCCGTGCAGGTGCCTTCCCCGGCGCGGCTCGTCAATGCAGACAAGGGCTACGCGAGCGACACCGTGGCGGAATCGGTGAGCAAGGCGCGTGCTAAGAGCGGGAAGCAGAGTGCACGCGCGAAACCGGCGTCCGAGCTTGGTGTCAACGGCTCTGCAGGGCCCTCAACACCGAAAAATGGGCCAGGGGGCGGGACGCGACTGAAGAAGTCACCGAATGTGGCGGCCGCATTGCTATCCGAAAGCCAACCATCCCTCTCGCGGAGCTCGTCGATCTCAAAGCAGTCGATCTCCAGTGCAGCGAGTGCGCCCCCAAGAACGACAGCATCAGCCCATACACCCACCCCTTCTCCCCTTGGCCAGCAGAACTCGAGTTCTCGCCAGCGCACTGCATCTCTGAACGTTACCTCTGCCGCTTCCGGCAGCAGCCCTTCGACGCCGACGAAACATAAACGCACATTTTCCACCTCTGCGACGCCGACACCCCCGCGCCCTGTATTCACGAATGGTGAGCCGAGCCTGATGACCATCGTGGAAGGTATCTCGCGAATCAACAAGGAGGCCGCGATCAAGCAAGACCCCAACCGCCTGCTCGTCGTTCCTAAGGCCCCGGGGCCGGTCAACATTACAGTCAGTGAAAGTTTGGATGAGGCGAGCGCCACGGGCAGACAGCAAGCCGAGGGCTTGCCCGCCCCAAGACCGAGACCAAAGAAGGAAGGACAGCCGGAAGAAAACAACTACAGAAATTCGCTGCTCATGTCCGCATCTGTATCCGCGCCGTCTCTCCCGATCGCAACCGCAAGCCAACCTAAACCATTACCAGCAAAGATGCCCCTCCGCTCCGCACTGCGCAACGCCAGCCGGACTCCCTCTCCCAACCCGCCTCAGCCTCAGGCGGCCGTTCCCAATGGGAACGCATCGCCGACGCCCTTGATCATCCCCGCAGCCATCCCTCGGAGCGCGACCATGTCCACAATCACTCCCGAGCTCATGATGAAACGGCGCGAGAGCGACATCTCGTCCATCTCGTCATATGAGACAGGACGCGAGGTCCTCGACGATACAGATGAGGACGAACCACCGTCCCCCAGCTTCCCTGTACCGCCCCCGCCCCCGCCCCACGATGATCACACGCGGGCCCCGACAGGCGGGAGCGAAGTCTCCACGTCGACCGCGTCGACCGCATCGACCGCGTCTCCGCCCGTGCGCAGGAAGAGCGTGCGGATGTCGCTTCCCCCTACGTTCTCCGCGACGCCTCCCGCACTGGACGACACGGATGAGGACGATAATGAGGTTCGAGGTCGGCACGAGCCGTGGTCCTCGCGCTCTGCATCGGACCCGTCGACACCTCGCGCGGAGCCGAGCGCATGGGGCACGCGTATCGCGGAGAACGGGACGCGAGACGTGTGGGAGGACTCGAGCGACGAGGACGCCGAGTACAGCGCGGCGAAGCGGCTCCTGGCGCGCATGTCGCGAAAGCACGAGCATTAGTAACTCGCCTACTTTCTTTGATTTTTCTTTCTCTTTTCATCCCCAGAGCATCAGATTTTGGCTCGTCTAAGTTCATTTTCTCCTTATTCTGACTTGA
The DNA here is from genome assembly GCA_001302255.2 of Trametes hirsuta. NCBI lineage: Eukaryota > Fungi > Basidiomycota > Agaricomycetes > Polyporales > Polyporaceae > Trametes > Trametes hirsuta. The sequence continues at coordinate 1,776,299 of CP019370.1, read as the reverse complement.
TTTGTATTGTAGGTACACCTATTCTAGCGTACACTGCGGATAATGGGACATTTCTAGCTCTAGAGTCGCTGGCGTCTTGTCTTCGCGAAGATGTCACCCGATTCCTTCGTACAATCGTCTCACACTGTGCCTTGCGGGCGAGAGGGTCTTAGCTGCGGGTGGACGGACGGTTGATCATGACTTCTTCAATGTAGGCCTAAGTAGCGTGCCTCTTCCACTTTGACCGCCCGTACAGTAGCTCTCCGCGAAGGAACAGCCGCGGCCTAACCGGGTCCGGCGCAGCCAACCCAGTCTGGTGACTCGACAGCGTCCAGGAGCGCCCTGAATGTGTGCACTTTGCATAAGTTGATGCTTCAAAAGGCATCTATCATAATATGCCCAAAGTTACGCAGCATTGCCTTGAACCCGACCCGTTCCACTTTGACGATTGCGCCTAGCAGTTCGGTCTGTGGTACATGAGCCATATCACGCCGTTGGCATACAGAGTTTGAAGGATACCCTAGCAGTAAGTGCCTACATCGACGTATGCCAATGGCAAAGCTCAATGGAGAACAGCACATTCTGCAGGCTGACCAGGCATGAGCACCATCCAAGACGGCCAACATACGCCCAATCAACCAGCAGAACTCTCCTCGATTAACCTACAACAAGGCTTTGTCGACATACTACCGGACGACGTCTTGATTGAAATCCTGAAGAATGTCCACGCTCTTATTTTTGCGGATCCAGAGACAGCCCTATGGGAATGGATGCCAATCCTCCAAGTGTGTTGGCGTTGGCGAAACATCGTGCAGGCAGTATCCTGGTTTTGGCGTGTCATTCCTCCCTGGCACAGCACGGAAACCCTCTCGTTCTTCTTGGCCCGCGCCGCCAGCGCGTCTCTGGAGGTGCATTTGGATTTAACGCACTATTCAAACCAGCACCTCGCGCTCCTGCTCCCCGCCCTCCCCAGACTTCGACTACTCTCCTTTAAACGGATTTATGTTGCTAACGGCTTCGAGGCGCCATGGTCCATTCCTGTCCTCTGCACCCTGTGTCAAGAAATGCCATCGCTGGAGGATCTGTGCGTGGAAATACCATCAAACACCCCAAATTCGTGGCAGACCCCACGACTGGAGCTTCGGCTCTTCCCTCGTCTCCGACACCTATCGCTCTCAGGCACCGTCGTACCATCCTCACCAGCCAATTTGACCACCCTCAGCTTATACGATTGCCCCTGGACCATACCCTTCGTACAGTTCCTTGACGTTCTCGCTCGCTGCCCTGATCTCGAGCAGCTGATCTTGAGTAGCACTTTGGGTCACTGGTCTCTCGATCTTCCAATTGTGGGACTCGGACAGCTCCCGTGCCGCCCCATTATCACCCTTCGCCGCCTTCGGGTCCTCGAAATGATGAATTTTCCGACATCCAGCATGTCGGCGGTCCTCGCGCACGTGGAAGTGCCCAACATCAAGCACCTAACGTTGCTCTGCGCCGCTCCTCGCCGGCACCATCCTCTACCTCCTATGCTTCCGCCCACGGAGCTCATCTCCATCCTGCCACCCCGGTCCGCGATCACGCGGGTCTTTCCCCGCCTATCTGGCCCCGTCGCGCTCATCGTCTCGCGTAGCCAGATATGCGTGAATTGGACGACTGTCAGCGAACACGCCCAGCTGTTCGGTCGCCCCCGAGCCATGGGCATCGGCCCCTCCGCTGTCCTCTCCTCGCTCCTCCTCGACGCCGTCGGCCTCCTGCCCTCCCCGCAGCCGGATTCGGTGGACCTCACCGTCTCTGAAGGCGATTTTGAGACCGTATCCGCTGACACCTGGGCGAACGTCTTCGCGTCCCTGGGCTCCTTGCGCACGCTCACGCTCAAGGGCCAGGGCCCCCTCATGGCCGCCTGGGCCGGACTGAAGCGCGCGACACAGCGCCTGTCCGCGGGCGAGCTCTGCTGCCCGCATTTACAGACCATACGTCTCGCGCAGAAGACGCCGCCACTGACGCGCGCGGAGCGCATGTATCGTAAGGACTGTGCGATGTTGTTGGAGATGCTGGGGGCGCGAGCCGAGAGGGGTGCGAAGCTGGGCGAGCTGGCGTGGTCCGACTCGGCCAGCTTAGATGCGATGACTATAAGCGAGTTTGGAGAGCAGGCTGCCGTACGGTTCGCACCATTCGTTTTGACGACGCGCATAGGTGTCCTAGGCTAGACATACCGCCGTACCGGTATACCCGGCCCTAGGCCTGTAGGTCGAAAGAAATTGCTATACTGTTGAATGTATATGTCACAGTGCGTGTCGGCAAGTGCTATGGGCTCAGATATCTGGAAGAGCACTTACGTATACCCCACACAATCAATGGTGGGCGAGGGCGGATCGCATCTCTTCCACTGCAACAGCATAGCTGGGGCCAAGCCCACAACACCGAGCGACAGGCAAAATGAGTTTTTATTATTATCTGTACGTAACGGCCGCCATCCAGCGAAAGACTATGCACAAGGAACATGCCAATAGCCGACGAACCGCTGGGGAGGCACAATGAGGTATGGGGGTGTCGCGTAACGTATCGTAGCTGTGTGCGAAGGGTGTGGGGGCCGTGAGCGCGTGACTGTTCAAGCTTCAAGTTTAGGCGGGGCGAGGGGAAGGAGGAACGGGTGAGGCGGACAATATAGAACACAGGGGCGTTCGGAGAGATGATGGACAGGGGGAGGAGGGGTGATGTGATAGGGGGGTGTTAATATGCAACATGGAACGACGTGCTCTAGGTGATATATGCAAAATGCGGGGTGTATGAATAGATGTAAGTATAAACAGGTGAATAGATCCTCCAAAGCCGAAAGCAAGCAGGGTGAGGCAGACAGCCGGGCAGGCGTACACAGACAGCCAAGGCCGCGCTCGAGTGTCGGTGAGGGCGGCGATGGCGTCCAAGAAGTTCCAGTCCATCCACGGTAGTCCGTTCCAAGTATGATGTGGTGATGCTCAAAGGCGCATCTCCTTACATAGGATGCCAGTCCGATCCATGCGTGTAGTGTTCCATCGCGCCCCACGTTGTTTGCGTCCGGCCGGAGCTGCTCGTGTTGCTCTCCACGGTCGTAGGCGCGGTCACGTACGACTGCGGCGCCGTGCTGATGTCCGGCATGCTCTCTTGGTGGACAGGCAGAGACGAGCGCCCCGCAATAGGGACGCCTCCGCGCTCAGTCGCAACGCTGATCATCGACTGCCGCTCAGAGGGCGTCTGAGAGATGGTCGAACGCGCGGTGTGCAACTCTTGCGGGGAACTATCGGAACCTGATCCGGGCGGTGACGCGGGAAGGGGCACGTCTGCCTCGGCAATGTCTGAGATATCGTGTACGGCTTCCTCGGCCCGCCACTGCTCGCGTAGGGGATGGCCGAATGTGTGGTTCTCCGGGCTGCTCAGAACTGCCTCCGACGAGGTCGACGCATACGGTGAGTCCGAGAGACGCACAAGCGAGTTCGCGCGCGACCGCACGAGGTCAATGGACGACCTAGACGCTGCACCCAGAGAGTGTATGAACGACTGCGCTCGCGAGCGCGCAGACTCGGACCCAGTGGCTGACGTCGTCCGCGAACGGGAGTGCGAGTGGGACCGCGACGCGCCCGAACCAGAACGCGACCCATTCGACCGCCGATGCAAGGAGAGCCCGCTGCCGCGATGACGCAGGTTGACGAGCGACGCACGGGGGCTAGGCGAGGCGGAGAGAAGGCCCACGCTGTCCTGGCGTTCGGCCTCCTCGATCGATCCTTCTGCTTCGGGGACATCCATGAGGGATTCATCTGGTTCATACTCTTCTTCGGACTCAAACGAGCCAATAGGGATCGGGCCGAAAGATGCGGATGGGTCCGTCGCCATGCTCTCTGTGCGTGTCCGAGCGCGTGGCCTGCCACCGGGGAACACGACGGGCGAGGGTGAGCCAGGGGACGAGGGCAGGGCAGGGACCGTCCCCGCTCTCGCCCGCCTCTGCACCTGGGGATGACGTGGGGGCATTGGGATCGCGCTGCCGCTGAAGCTGGAGTTCTGCGGGCTGGCTCCGGAGCTCACATTGGACCGCGGCGAGTGCGAATCTGTCGACTCGACATTGCCTGTCGATTGCGTCGATCGTGAGTTCCGCGTGGAGCGCGACTGCGTCGATCGTGATTGTGTCGAGTACGGTGTCGAGTGCGTGTGCGGCGTCATTTGTGAGGACGACACGCTGCCTCTGGGCCGGCGGAATTGGAAGGGATAGCGAGACACTATAGGGCGCCCGAGGCTGGACATCGAGCCTGATGTGCGCCTCTCGGATGAGGGCACTTCGCTCTCTCCCTCCTCTTCCTCCCCTTCTTCCTCCTCGCCTTCACCTTCCTCGCCCTCCCCCTCCTCCTCCTCTTCTTCTTCTTCACCGGTATGTTGCGGCTCTTCACTACTTTCTGCCATCACTTCCCTCTCCTCGATAGCGGGGGATGGAGGGAAGGGGATGACGTCCTCGGAGGACACCTGCGCACCGTACCCGGTGAACGGGTATGGTAGCTTCATGAGAGGTCCTGATGGATCCGCGCGCTGTTTCTCCTTCTGCTGCACCGCCGGCGCCGGAGGTTCGATAGTGGAGAGCTCGGGAGCGGACTTAGATCTCGGTCCCGCCTTCTCATCCAGATCGGGCGTATGCCTCGGACTCTCGAAGAGCTCCCCCGAAAGCACACCCCTGCGGGCAGCATGCGGGGTCGACGGCATGCCGACCGCCGCGAAAACGCGCTCGATCCCCTCCATGGGAGCCGATGGTTCCCGCTCGTGCCCCTCCTTGCCTAGCGCCGATCCACCGCGTGGAGGTTTCGTCGTGAGGCAGAAATCATAAGCGTCCTTGATGCGTAAAATCGTGCACTCCTTCCAGGACCAGGGCAGCGCGTCGAAGTCGGAGAGGTTGTCGTGATATACCGAGGCCGTCTTCTCAGCGTCCTCCTCTTCCCAGCGATAGCGTGGCCCGCACAGACCGGCACAGCCCTGTCCGCTGACGATCCACAGACCGGTCCTATGGCAAGGAAGTGATCAGGCGTGGTCCAAGGATGGGCGCGACGAGGGACATACCAACTGATCATGAGAACGAGGATGCGCCACGCCGTCCACGCAGCGTTGGCGATGAGCACACCCCGGGCGTAGTTCGTCAGCGTCTCGTCTGAGGCGCGGAAGAACGTCCCATCTCTGCGGCCGATGCCTGCATCCGCGAGCGCCACAGCGCCGGGTTCAGGGGAGGAGAACGCGAAAAGTAAAGCTAGCGATAACGCCGCACGCGGCAAAAGAAGCGCAACCGTAGGCAGGTTCTGGGAGTAGAAGTAGAACGTCTCCGCGAGGCCGTCCCGGAGGCCGCCGTACTCGCCGACGAAGGCGGAGAAGCGAATATGATACATGAAACAGAAGTTCACATAGGAAGACATGGCGGCGAAGTTGAAGGCAGAAGACGAAAAATAAATGGGGAGGATGAGGGGGCGTTCTGCGTCGCAGTTGAGTAGAGTTATCACGCCACAAGACAAGAGGTTACTCACTGATGCGCCACCGCCTAACGAAGGAGTACACAACTTCATACACAACGAACACCGCGAAAATCCACGCAAACCAAGATGCGATATACGCTGCAGCAGCAAGAGCCCAGTTACGACCAGAACCAGGGACACCGGGGGCCTCAGGGTTCGGATGCTTCGCAACCCTTGAAAAATTGTCAGGGAACGGGGAAAGCGCAATGAGGTGTTCAACTTACAAGATCAATATGAATACAGCGTTGAAGTCGAAGAATGTCTGTAGGGGGATGTGCGCGAAGACGAATACAGGGAACAGGTAATAGAACAAGCGCATCTGCCATGAAGGGGCACGCAGAAGTTCCATGTGCAGCGCAGGAGACCGGAACCTAGGTCGTGGTAGTTGTCCCTCAGCACCTCCCGACGAGAACAAGGTCGGAGTCAAGGCTGCACTAGTCGCGCGCGACCACACCCGGGCGTGAGACGGGCCAGAGAAGGCGCGCGATTGATCCGTAGGCTCACGCCGTGGATCCTTCTCTGCCTGAGCGGCGCTCTGCAAACTGACAATGCGTACCGATCGTGGCGTTGGCTTCCTGCCCACGGGAACGACGGGCTCCGGGCTGGGACGAGCTGCAGTGAACATGCCGGCAACCGACGATTGCAGTGTCGAGCGAGGAGCAGGAGGTGGGGGACGCTTAGGAAGCCACGATGGGTACCCTTCGGAGCTAGAGGAGATGCCTAGAGGGGACTGGGGTGAGGACGAGGGAGCTTCAGAGACGGGTGTTGGTCCGTGCGCAGGCTCCCTGGACCGATCAGATTCGACTGCTGAACTCGGCCTAGTGGACGATTTTGGCGAAGGCGACTCCGGAGTAGATGGATCGTACTGTTGTCGTGACATAGCCGTAGATTATGTGGAGAGCAACCATGCAAGGTCAGTATATTAGCCAGACGAGAGGGGAGTCCGTAGAAGAGATTAGATGTGGTCTCGCGCGAGGAGAAGGGCAGCGTTTGGGAACAGCACGTCGAGCTGAACGCGGGCTCCTGAGTGCTACTGCTGCAGAGGGCCGTGAACGCGAGGGCCTCGTGTAGTGACGACGGGCAGCCTCGTGTCGAGCGAGCAGACGGACGCGCGAGAGAAACTCTGCTCAGCCCACCGCGTCTCCAACATCAACTACTTACCAAATGAGGAAGTCCTTGAAGCCGGCGGGCCTGGCCGGGATTTGCTTCCGTGCTTGCCGGTCTTCTGCAAGTTTGTCTCCGCTCCGGCGCTTCTAGTGGCTGCGGGTCTCTGGTCGCCGCGATGTTCCAGGTTTCTGGCGTATAACGAGCGGAGGACAACGAGCGTGGCACTAGCTACAAGCTAGATTCAATGAGCGACGGTTTGGACCAGCAAAGCGCAGGTCAAGATGATGGTAAATGCTTAAGGTGAATTACAGCGCGGCCTCTGAAGTGTTGATCAACTTCGAATGCTTACCTTTTTTTCCGTTGCCATGTCGATGACTAGGCGTTAAACAGCCCTGCACATGCCACGGCAGGATCTGCACACCTCGTCCGATAGCTGTGCACGCTCGCCGGGTGGCGACACATGGAAGTTGCAACTCTTCGGGTTCACCTGACCTGAGCCTTCACCGTTGGTGTGCCCTTGCGGCCGCAGAGCCTCAGTTACACCGTTTAGGCCTCGGCACTCGGTACTTTGGCCATAGGGTTCCGCTGAGAGACGAGATGTTGACGAATGGCATACTAATGTATAACACTCATGTTAGCTTCAAGTCCACGACCTAGCGGGCGTATAGACCGGCCTGCTCACCCGAAGTTTCCCTGGGAAAATCTTTGGGGTGTCCCCCGTTGTAAGGGTGAGTTCTGCACGCTTTGCATGCCTATATATATGCTGGCTGCACGCGTATATGCAGCTCACTACCTTGGGTAGAGGGCATTCAACACGTGTATGCATGGAAGTGTAAAATGAAACCATGACGCACCGAGGAACGCTCAATCTACCTCTCCGCAGTGCAGCATGCTCCCGGCGCATGCTCGCCAATAATTTAAGCCAAACTACTGCCATACCAACCTTCGAGAAGCGGGGAGCAGGGGATTACAGCTGGCCTAAAAGTTCGGGGATTGTGCGTTTGTAAAGATTAAGTGTAGAATGAATAGTGCAGGACTCCCTTATCGACTACTAGTGCCGTCGTGCGCGGTTTCCCCGAGCTTGGGAGCAGACATGGTATTGCCGGGGGCAAAGGTGGCGCCGCAATGGAGGGTGAATTGTCGAGCCCATCGAGCCCTTATATATGCCGAGGCCCCTATATTCCAGTGCCCGATCCTTACTCTGACATTCGACGATCTGCGTCCGAATGGGGCAAACAGCCTGCCATTTCGGGAGTCGTTTGACTCCGAGTCTCAGTGAACGGAGCGAGCACTTGCATTTTTCTTCAACTGTGCGACATAACAACATTGAGCAGTCTAAGACCTAGTCGCCGAGAATGCATGTGTCACGATGTAATACTTGAATCCACGATATTAATCCGTGGAGGCTGAAGTACCCATGCGTTCAGGCAATGGCGCGAGGACCCCGAACTTGTGTAAGGTACTAGTAGCACTGGTGTTCGGATATTGCTAGAACAGGCCGCTCTCCGAACTGGCAGCGCAGAAGTCACCACCACCACTAAAAGACACACGCTCAGTATAATTGTCACTAACAGTCTATAAAGCGAAACATAGGCAGATGGCCACTTGAGAATCGAAGCGATGTCCTATAGCATCATAGCTAATACTTGGCAGGCTTCCGAGTCCAGCGTGTCACGTCCATCTTGAATGTTATCTCACGGCCTGGCCATCTTTATCAACATCATCATCCTCAGCCTCAACCGCGTCCTCGTCCTCATCCCCGTCCTAGGGGTCGCCGGGCTATTCATCCGTCCAAGTCGCTCTCCCAACTTCCCGGGCCTCCCGGGCCCTGTTCTAAGGTCTCATACATCGTGATACCGCTATCCTCCTCGCCTTCCGAACATGCATGAAGGGGCACCTGGTAGCGCAAGGCGATACGCTTCAATTTAGTAATGCGGCTAGCATCCAGTTGTAATTCATGGTGCCCAACGCCAATGAATTGCTGAAAATGTGTTCTTGTCGTTTTTAGACCACTGCTGTCGCCACCAAACTAACTTCCGGGTGGTGTAGTTATTCCTCGGCGCTTACGATGGGCGGGGTGCAGACTGCCGCTGAAGGTGAACTGTAACAACCCTCGAGGAGAGAGTAAAAGAGGGGTGTATTGTGTATTGGATATTGGATATTATATAATGTATGGTGAAGGTGGGGGGGATCATATATAGGAGCTCGTGACGCGCCGCCTACGATGTCAGAATTTCAACGTCGTCCGCGAGAGCTGATGGGCTGCCCCCCGGGAGCTTGACTGCATTAGTGCGCCGAGCATGTCGAAGAAGATATATCATTGACGAAGGCGTCATGCCCTCCATACGCTTCGCCGCGCCCTTGCAATGGCCGACATTAGTTCACAGTGTAGATCACGATGTCAAGTCTTCACTTACGATACTGGTGGGGCGCACCTTGGCCAGACGCTCCTTCACTTCAGAGCTTAAGCCCTCGACAGTGTCGTAGTCGAGATGAGGGTTAAGCGAGAGCGACTCGTCTTCTAGGAACACACGGAGGTCCGCTTCTTGGCGCCGGAGATGAGAGCTGTACACGGCTAAGGGTAATTCCAATCAGAACCTGTATGCGCTGTTTGAGCGGGCCCACCTACCATCGGTCTCCACACGTGCCAATATGTGAGGATGCACAGCGTTGAGCTCAGGTAGAACCGTTGTGAGTGCTTGAATCGGTACGTTTCGATGACGGAGAAGCTCATAAGCGCTGTAGAAAATCAGGATCGCGTAAGATCGTCGAGTGCGTCAATGTCCTATAGACAGCTAACAAACCTTTTCATCGCACCGTCACGCTTCCTATCGAAGCCGTAACTCTGCCACTTCTGTGAAGATATCAGAGTTTAGTCTTCTGCGCATGGAATCTCTTCGTATACCTGTGGGCTGAGCACATAGGAACGTAGTAGTTCAGTGACTCGGGTGACTTCCGCACGAGTCGCTTCAAACCGAACCCAGCGCGCGTCGCTGACGACTCCCGCCGCTCTACCTACCTTCCCGTTAATCGTGGAATTAGTAGAAAAGATAAGGTAACGTATGATACCTTTCTCAGTAAGCCGCAAGTCCGCATTGTCACTCCTCAGTGTCATTCGGTACTCAGACCGCGAAGTGAACATCCGATCTTGGACAACGATATGAGGACCGGGAGCTATCAGCAGGCACTGGACGAGATACCAACTCACAGGGTTCTTCGGCACCTTTGACGATGAGGTCGTCAATCATGACTCCAATGAAACCTTCGGCGCGTGAAATCACTAAAGGAGGCTTTCGCAACGCGGAGAGACCCGCATTGAGACCAGCCACAACACCTTGCCCGGCTGCTTCCTCGTAGCCGGTGGTACCTACGTCTCTATTAGCATAGTACCTAGTAGGGGTACGAAGCGATCTACCATTGATCTGACCCGCTAGAAATAAACCCTATGGGAGTATAAATTATCTGCCGTTATGAGTGTTAGGCGACCAACATGCCTTGATCCGCTTTGTCTCTAAGGTAGCTGTGAGGCATCGTTAAGCGAGGCGACGGGGATCAAGTTACGAGGGTTACAGACGTCCAAGTTCCCTTGAATCGATATGGTCATATTCGACGCCGTAAGCTGGGCGAACGAGTTGCACATTCTCAAGTCCCGGGACGGAGCGGTACATCTTCTCCTGCACTTCCTCAGGCAAGCTGCACGACAGGCCGTTAGGGTATATGAGCTCTAAGATATTGAGTGACCGCATTAATTCTGAGAAGCTACGAGAGGGATGGAGGAATACCAGAATCATATCCTTCTGGCTCTAGCCAGACGTTGTGATAAGTCTTCTGTGGAAAGCGCATAACCTTCGCCTCCAATGATGGACAATAGCGTGGTCCTTGGGGAACGTTACGACGATTCACGCATGATAATTGGAATCAACACACCCTTCTTGGTTTCTTGAATGTGGACGCATTGGCCGATATTCGCCCTCACTATATCATGCGTCGTAGGGGTCGTTTGCGTCATGTAACATTGAATTTGTTTATCCTACGCCCGGAATGATTGAGCGACAGTTGATTTTTTCATGTGAAACGTACCGCATTTTCTACAACGTCATTCATAAAACTGAAGGGGACGGGCACTTGGTCGCCATACTGTACCGTCATCTTCGAGAAGTCGATGCTGTCCTTGGCAAGCCGCGCAGGCGTTCCCGTCTGCAGACGTCCCAGGCGAAAACCCGCCGCACTGAGAGAAGCAGACAAACCGACAGACGGCGCCTCGTTCATACGACCAGCAGGAAAACGCTTTAACCCTTGGAATTTGTAAGTTTCTGATTATTGTCATGGCCAAAGAGGCGATTTACCTATGTGGATTTCCCCCGAGAGAAACGTGCCGGTACATATCACGACTTGTGAACAGTTTATGACCTCGCCAGAGTCTGAAAGCCACAAGCTCAGCCAACGAGACGACCAAATATCCGGTATGGGTACGGAACTCACCGAGTTTGACCCCTCTCACTTCTGAGTGGGAAGAACCATGCGACCTTGTCACATTACCAAGAACAAGATCGAATACGCTTCCAGCTCGGATGTTTAGGTTGGGATAATTGTGTAAAACGCTCTGCATATGTTTCTTGTACAACTTCCTGTCGACCTGAGCTCTCGGACTCTGGAGCGAAGCCGAACTAAGCAACATGGATAGAATCACTCAAAAAGGTACGAGACGTACCCAAACAGCTGCACCCTTGGAACGGTTCAGCATCTGGAACTGGATACCAGCAGTATCTAGTAGGGACTTCGATCAAAACAGGTTCGGGCAACACGGCAGGCGTCGTCAAAACAAGTGTGCGTGGCCGAAAACGTACCGGTCACTTTTGAGCAGAGACCGTCGAGGGCGTCCACTTCGCGCATGAGAGTACCTTTTCCTACGCCTCCCATGGACGGGTTACACGACAATTCCCCGATGGTGTCGAGATTTTGTGTCAAGAGAAGCGTTCGGGCGCCCGTTCTGGCCGCCCCAGCGGCTGCTTCGCAGCCAGCATGGCCGCCCCCTATAACGCAGACTAGAACAAAATATATAAGTAACATGCCACTATTCACGACTTCTGATGGTTACCTACCATCGTACGCAAGAGCATGTTCGCTTGAGCTTAAGGAAGCATATCGTCGTATCCGAGCTCCGGGTTTCAGGGTTAGCCTACTCAAGCACCTGCGCATCCAGTAAGTAGATTATTTGTTCCTTTGTGTCGTTCGACGTTGTGCGGAGAAGAGTGCTCGTCGTGGTACCTCGCCAAAGTCCGTCTTGCCAAAACGGGCGAGAGTTCACGCCCGATTTGCTCACGTAAGCACATTTTTCTGTGAGCGGATCATTTCCGGGGGCCTCGGACTGGTGAATCTACCTGCTTGACTCTGCTCCGCCACCGTCTTCCGGACTGGTCTCTATACCCGCGGCGCGATGGGCGCATATTACGATGAGGTTGAGATCGAGGACATGGCTTGGGATGATGAAAAGCGGGTTTACCACTACCCGTGCCCATGCGGTGACCGCTTCGAGATCTCGAAGAAGCAGCTGAAGGACTACGAAGACATTGCAACGTGCCCGAGTTGTAGTCTCATTATACGGGTCATATACGATCCTGTGAGTTGTTTATTCTCTTTTCGTTTGAATCCATCCTGACCTATGCGCTAGCTTGACTTCGAAGACGAGTCTTCGGACGACGACGACGACGACGACGCTGTTGAAGAGGCCGACGAAGAAGAGGAGAGTGATGAGGGTAGCGGAGACGAGGCGTTTGAAGACGCTATGGAACACCTTACTATCACAGATGAGCAGCCCCAGGCTATCGCCGCGGCGGCGTAATTGGGTGAGTTTTTGGCCGTTTCTGTATGCCGGGCCGTGTTCATCCGATCGTTAAAAGGTTGTGAAACGTCACACTCCCATCGCTATGTTTACTTTTATCGCCATTGCGGGGGCGTCTCGCCACTTGTATCTACTAGCTCGGAGGTGTGTCCAATTAACTCGTCATCTTGCGATGACATACTCATGACACGACATCCCTTCAGATCTACGTTGTATTTTATCTGTCCGATTGCTCTGTCTCCATTTTCAAACGTGTTAATGGAGATCTGTTTAGTTGTAAGCAATGCCGAGAATTCCGCCGCACAATTTTACAAAAGCCACGAACTCGGTGAATATATAAAAGATGGCTACTAGGGAAGGCTCTCCCAGCTGAGACTCTGCCCTTGCACTCACGCGGCCTCTCCCCCAGAGTATGCACGTTGCGCAGGCGGGCACTGGGCAAACTCGGTTCGATCCAACGTTACCTAGTGTTGTCTCCCAATGTTCTTTGTGATGGGTATGCCTTCAACGTCCAGCGTACTTCCACCGGCATGCTGCATCCCAACCTTCATATCTGATACCTAACAAAACAAGGTAGAGGCTTTGATCGCTCCGAAAACGATGAGACGTGGACTCGATGCCGCGACGACGTGATACAGCACCATTTTCCCAGAGCGATGGGCGCTTGATTTGTTTGCTGCTTGTTTTGCGTCTATCATCTCTCCTGACCATGTTGTGCCGTTTCCCTCTTTGATCCATATTCCCCTCAGTTTTTACGATTGCCTGTCGCCCTCAGCTTTCCATTGTCCGTAAGACTCCGCTTTAAGAACGGCTCCCGGCAGATCCTTGCGTAACGCTCAAACTTCTTGACCCAGGCATGCCGTAACCCTTCAGCTCCGGCCTTGCTCTCGCCATCCCAACAAAACTTTCCACACACCCTGTCTCAACAATAACATCCTCGATGTCATTGAGTGTTGGCCGGTGAGTTACCTCATTGTGTCCATCATCGTCATCGCCTCGACCGGAATGCGGGCTTTCTTATTTGCCCCCAAGGCGGCGTCACGTGACCATCGCACGTCAGCACGCAACATAGTCGCGCAATCGCTGCTCGTCCATTCGCAGACATGTTACTACAAAGCAAAGCAGTCATGGGTGAGGGGGTCGGTTCTCCAGCCCCCGGCGCCCCCCTTCGCCCCTCCACGTCGAACGGCCATGGACTCTTTACCCCTCGAGCTGCATGCGCACATCCTCGAGTTCGCGTGCACAGATGATGGAACCACCGCACGCTCCCTCGCCCTTGTCTCGCGTTACGTTCGCGAAGTCTCCGCGCCATACATCTATCAATCTATTGCAATATCGGGCATGGAGCAGATGAGCGAGCTCGTCGGCCGCCTTGACGTCATTCCTCCTCACTTGCGCCGAATCCGCCATCTCTTCCTCTCGGACTGGACTCGTTCACAAGCGAAGGAACGGGTTGTCCGTGCCTCGGAGGACGCACAGGATGGATACGAGGCGGAGAAGACACTGGCGCTACGCATCCTTGCTCTCGCGGCGCCCATGCTCGAGACGCTAGCCGTCGTGGTCTCGTGCCCATACACCGGCCCATCTATACTCGGGTCGCTCTTCACGCTCCCCTTACCACGCCTCGTCCATCTCTCCGTACACGGATTCTACCCGTTCCCTAATGTACCCCGTTCCATGCCGCGTCTGGAACGACTACACCTCTCCGGGAACCGCAATCCCCACGGGCTTCTCCAGCTGGGCTCCCTCGACACCGCCTGTCCGGCTCTCACCCACCTTCATATATCTGGCCTAGTGGCCGCGGTATCTTTCGCAGAAGAGATGCGCGCTGCCTTCGAAGGACAAGACGATCATGCAACCACGCCAGTATTCTCGTTACCCTCTTCTCTCCCTCCACTCGTCAGCGAGATCGTCATCGAGACACGACGGGTGCACCATACCGTTCCCCGCAAAGCGGCTTTGCTGCGAGGTCTTCAGCTCCTGCACGATAAGATGCTTATGCATTTACACGAGATAGAAAGTCGGACGGACATTTCTCATTCTCTTCGGCTTTCGGTTTTGGAGAAGGTCCAAGATGATGACGTTTACTCTACGCTGAGGCATAATTGGTTGTCTATCCTACGTGTACCATGTATTAATTGAAGTCTCGACGTCTGCACGATCCCGATGACTCATAGTTTTAACTACGGTTCTCGGCGGATGTCTTTTGAGCCTCTACGTGTGCTACCCCCAAAAGAAAATACTGCGCTCGATCCATTTCCACAGGGGGTCGGTGGCGTAGTTGGTTATCGCATCTGTCTAACACACAGAAGGTCCTCAGTTCGAACCTGGGCCGACTCATTTTTCGTATCTTCAACAACTCAACCACTATCCTTGTTTTCTCTTGGAAACTGAATTGAAGAGTAGCGTTGGCAACCGAAGACGGCCGGTAAACAGTCTCGTCTCGTGCGTATCTAAGGGTCTTTCCATTCCGGGACAAACAAATGCGGGCACAGCCACACGCTCCCGTGTTTCTCCCGGCGCAGCTGCTTAGCGATGGTCAATGTTCTCTTAGGCGGTGCGCTGCTTCCATATGATTAACATTGATTTGTGATGAACGACACGAGCTATTGTGTTTCCACGGCTTGCATTGTTTTATCCAGGCAACACCGGCGAATCTCGGCTATCTTTGCAATTCTTCAGCTTGTCGACCGTCGCAAAAGGTTCCGCACGGCTGACGCCAGACCTTTCAAACTCCTATCGATGATATTGTCACCGGGATGGCAAGGCGCCAGAACGGTACGGCGCTCGGAATAGCCCAACGTGTTTGACCGTGTTCCCGTGCGCTTCATGGAATTCATATATCAGGACGCGAGCGCATGTCTTCCGCACGATTCCCTGGCTACGAGGCTACTACCCCGCCCCCTCACGCAAGCACTTTTCTAAGCTACGCAGTCAGCATAGAGAGGTATGCTTAAACCATGCACCGTTCATACTGACGATTGACCACGGTCGGCTCAGATCTTCCCAAAGGCCACCCAGAACACATTGAATCTACCCGCATATCCATTCCCCAATGCCTACAGCGCGGTCCACTTCCCCTCTTCAACCGTTAGTCCCTTGGGAGTCGGGACCGCCCGGCGTCGTTTCTCCTTCTGCCTTCAGCTCCAGCGGAGGTAGAGACCCCCTGATCGACAAGCTTCCGACCGAGCTGCTCGTCACCATATTCGATCTCGTCCTTTTTCATGAGACGATGCACCAGTACGAAGGGGTCGAAGATTTTCCGCGGACTCGGGTCTTGGCGATCGTCAATAGCGTGTGTACGAGATGGCGGGAGTTCATCAACGGGACACCATCTCTTTGGAGATACGTGGTTGTAGACCGTGGCTCTGAGTGGCTGAAGACTTGCTTGAACCGATCCCGAGACGTCCCCATCAACATCCTGTTTCTGAGAGGGAATGTCTTCGAGCAACGCTCATCGCTCCTCTTCGGTTGCTCCGACCGGATTCGGACGCTCGCGCTGTGCGATACTACCAAAATCGGACTTCAGTTGATCAACATGCTCCTTGGGGCTCTCCTTCCAACGCTCGAGGATCTCCGCATCAACGCGACAAGGTGCGAAGATGCCTGTGCCCGCTACGGGGATGCCCTTGGAAATTGCCCTGCCCTGCGCGCCGTGTACCTCGATTCCGCGCATCTTGACTGGCAATCCCCCGCGGTGCGCCAGCTCCGAAGCATCAAGCTACTAAATTGGCAACACACCGACCAAAACATCACCCTGGCCGCGTTCCTCCGCTGCCTCGAGTCGTGCCCCAATCTGGAAGACCTCTACTTCGACTTCGCGCTCCCTGTGCATGATTGTGCCTCGCAGTTTGCACCGGTAATCTCACTCCCTCGCCTCCGCTCGCTTTCCCTCGTTTGTCCTCCGTCGGGCCTGCGGCCCGACGTCTTCTACGTTCTCTCCCACCTCCAGCTGCCGGTCACGGCCGACATCGAGGTGTACGCACAAACCACCGCGGAAGATGCCCACGAAATCATCCCGACGGACTTCACCCAGCACATTCCATGCGACCCCACTTGCCTCCCCATCCTGCTCTCTGCCACGTCTGCCGTTCTTCGCCCCTACATTTTCGAATGCGCTACCAACGGGAGAGGTTGCTTACAGGTCAACCTTGACTATGTCGGGCTGATCGACCGGGACATTGGGCATGAGGGATACATCCGGGATTTCTGTCGACTTCTCACGAAAGCGCCCCTTACGCATCTTCGGGTGCAAAACCTCTCCGTCACTCGAGAAACCTGGGTGCCGCTGTTCAAGACGTTCCCCGCGCTCACAAACCTTGCCGTCCATGCTATCGGCTCCTCGAGTAGGCGTTCCAACGATTCTGCAGTGCCAGCCCTGGAAGCCCTTGGGGACGATCTAGCCCCAAACCTGCGCGTTTTGACGGTACGCCAGGAGCGTCACCAGCCAAATCTGTTGGACGCTATTGCGAGAGTTTTACGGCGCCGCGCGGAACTGGGGCATGCACCTCTTAACGAGTTGAAGATCGAGTTGCGCAAAAATGACGAGGGACACGAGCTGCCCGAGTCGTGGCAAATGCTACAGCCGTTAGTTGCTGGTCGAGTCACATACCAGGAGCTTGAACGTGAAATTCTGCGGTCCTCGGGTATGTCATATGTATTTCCTTAAACATAAAGCAGCCCGTTGAATTTGCATGCTCAGGCCAGGGGAACGATGCTTAGAAGACACAGGAGCGAATGAAGAAGCGCAACTCCATCTCCAACGCTGTTTCGCTATCAAACTCCTTTATGCGATCCCTATGGTAGGATGGTGTTTCGGTATATCCTACATACATTATCGGAGTCTCCTTGATTTTGGTGATACATGATTTTGTCACTTCCACACGGACCTGGACAACGGCGCAAAACTAATATCAGTGTTAGATATTCATAACAATTGATAAATAACCATACCCCTCAACACAGCATAAACCAACCTAAGTCTCGATGGGCACTGATATCCGTCCGTCAGTCGGTGGTGCGGTCGACGAGACCTCGATCTCGTCAGGAAGTCCCGCCCCTTTCCAAGCCGCATACCCCCCAATCATGTCCGTCGCGTTCAGTAACCCGAGATCGTGCAATGATGCTGCGGCGAGCGACGAGGTAAAGCTCTCTTGGCAAAAGATGATGACCCGCAGGTCATATCGGTCTGCGATCGGCAGACGGTACGCGCAACGTGGGTCGAAACGCCACTCCAGTACATTGCGCTCAACGACGAGCGCCCCGGCGATGCTCCCGAACTCGCGGCGCTGCGCCTCTGGTCGGATGTCGACGAGGACGACCGGCCAGTGGAGAGTCAGGTCCTGCACCTCCTCGTAAGCTTGTTGTGGGGTGATGCGCTGAAGGCGCGCCCGTGCGTGCTCGAGGATCTGGGATATGCTGCGAGAGCCTGGGGGAGGGTGGAGGGGGTCCATGGGCTGTCGTGCTGCTTTGCGCGCGGCGTCCCACAGGGCGGCCTCGTCGTATGTCGTGGTGCAGAGATCGCGGATGAGGGCGCCCCAGCGCCCAAAGCGGAGTTCGTGCCGTACAACGCGGTTGAGGAACTTCGATTTAACGAGGATTCCGGCGCGTTCGGCGAGCTCCTCCGAGGAGCTGCAGACCAGGACGGGGCTGATTCCCTTGGTAGGCAGCGCGAGAATGAAGAGATAAGACTGCTGCTTGAGCAACAATACTCGTTTGAGCTCGGCCGCGACGGTGTCCAGGAACTCCTCCCCAGACGAGTAAGGGAGGGTGAGAATGACTCCGACTTTACTACCCTCCACCGTCTCAGCCTCGCGTGTTGCTCGCAAAACGATTGTTTGAGCGACTTGTTCGCGAACTGGTGCGAGGCTATCGGTTTTCTGCGACTGTGCGCTTATCGAAGGCTCTTCGATATGATCTTCGGAGAGGATGGACTGAGGTTGACGACGTCCAATGACTTCGCCGTAGCTACTAGTAGTACTAGTAGTTGAACGTGAAGGACTTGAAGCTGGTGTCCGAAGTCCACGAGGCATTCTCAGGCTGTTAAAAGCGACGCAAGCTTCAATTGTCACGCTCTTCAGGAAGTTAAAATAACCCACTGATAGCAAAAACAACAGCGACGGGGAAAATTTGTGTCAATGGTCGCGCATAAAGCCACGAAAGAGGCCGCCCCGATACCACCGTGAGCGCAGCATCCGATTGAAGCGCTCAGATAGCCAGTTCGACTCGGAGTTGGTCCCAGGCTCCTAAACCAACCGCCACTCTGACACTGATCAGTCACTGAATACGACGGGCATCTGTCGGACGTCGTATGCCGACCAAAATCTTTACGTATATGGGGAGGAAAGGCAGAGAAAATATATGAACAGACCAAAACTGGCCATTGTGTGCATATTATGTCGTCCTACCAGTACCACTACGGTGTGCGGCACTATGGAGTGGGCATAGGTAGCAACTCAGGCTTCTCGACTACAACGCCAGACGACAGAATGGTCGCTTACCGCTCAGCGTTGTTCCAGCTCGAATAAATCGTCAATCGTTTCGCGGCTAGTACGAGTTTATTGTGAGTGCAATAGGATTGATGTTACATGTCCTGCGCATACCAGAATAACGGTTGTGCGAGTAGAGGACCCCAAAAGCAGACTACGAGAAATCCATCGAACACTTCGCTCAAGAAATCACAACAACACACCATTGTACATCAAGAAAGTCCGAACGTGCGAAGCCCCACGTCGACACCAAGCTACGTGATATCAAAACCAGAATCAATGCGCTTGCTGCACCCTCTTCAGCAGCAGTGGCATCTGGCTGCCCTGCTCGGGAGCGCTCCTGAGCAGCGGTCGCTGCACGATGCTCGTCTTCTTCTGCACGTCCTCCGGTGCGACCGCGAGCTCGAACTCGAACGCGCGCACGAGCACGAACAGCAACGCTTTCATCCTGTGCACACAAAATGTCGTCAGTTCAGCTTGGCCTAGAAAGAGGGAGAGCGGGCGGCGAGACGCACTCGATGAGGGAGAAGCGGTATCCGATGCATGCGCGAGGTCCTCCGAGGAAGGAGAGCATGTGTCCCCACACGCCTGGGATGCTTGAGACCGCCTCTGGGAGGTTCTCCCAGCGCTCAGGTCTAGAAAGGGGAGGTTCAAGCAAGTAAGTATCGTTAGCACCCTTAAGCCACTTTTCTGAGTGAAGGTACTGTGCTTACTTGAACTCATGCGCGTCCTCGCCCCAGAGCTTCTTGGAGCGGTTCAGGGAGAGGATCGGGATGATGATGGCGCTACCCTTCGATATCCTAGCATCCGACGTGCTCTCGTAAGCCCATACCCCCACAATCAAACGGATCCCTAGAGACGGGGCGTGGGGGACGCTCACCTGATACTATCCTGCACCTCGCCATGGCGGTCGACGAACGACTCGCCTACGGGTATGACGTCGTCGCACGTCGCGACGCGCATTGTCGTCGGCACCGGCGCGTGCAGTCGCAGCGTCTCGCGCACGACCGCGTCGAGGTACGGGAGTGCGCTGAGTTCGTCCATCGTCGGGGCGTCGCTCGTAACCCCGAGGAGCTCCGCGCGGAGCTTCGCCTGCACCGCAGGCGCCTGCGTGAGCGCGTACAGACACCACGTCGTTGCGGTGCTCGTCGTTTCGTGACCGGCGACCAGGAACCTGTGGGGTGGGCATGAACCTAATAAGATATACAAGACGTAGAGAGTGGAGTGGCTTACGTTGGGACCTCTGAGTGAGACGAGGGCATTAGCATAGGTATGGGAATGGATGGAGGGGGTGCGACTGACGGGCTAGGACGTCCTCATCGGAGAGCCGCTGATTATCCGGGATATCAGTCGCCATGTTCGCCTTCAAGAGGAGCGTGAGCAGATCCCTGCCCTGGACGTCCTTGCGCTCGAGGTCGTCGCTGCCGGTCTTGCTCTTCGTGAGCTCGCGCCGTATCTGCGCTTTCTTCTCCTGGATCAGCTGTGTGCCAATGCGACGCATGACGTCTTGTGCCTGGTCAAGCCGGCGCGAGCGCTCGTCCCGCTAGAAGGGCGAACGCCAGTGAAACTGTGATTTTACGGAGCCTGGGAAAAGCCACGACGCACAATGATGTCGAGGACTGGGAAGAGGTTCTTGAGGAACATGAGCACGGTGAAGCTCGCTGGTGGGTTGAAGATCTCCTGGAAGGCATCGTTCAGCTCGTTCTGAGTGCCCGTTTGATTCAACGAGTTGAATTGGTAATTGAAGCCTGAGTGCATGGTTAGGCAGGAATAACAAACACAGAGAGATTTAATCAGCGGACCGGCGAGGCCGATGACGTCGAGGGTCATCTTGCTGAGACCCTTCAGCACATCAACGCGACTAGGCGCGCCTCCAGCCCCGGTTTGGGTCATCCAGACGTCCCGCAGCTGTTAATCACAATTTATTTTCTGGTGACCGATTGAGAAGAAAGGGTTTCACCTCCTTAGCTTTGTCCAAGAAGATGCCGGTCAACTCCCGTATTTGGGATGGCCCAAACGCGGGGTTCTGTAACATGACACATGATCAGACCTAGATGTATTGAGGTTGCTGCGCAGTTATACCATGATGCGTCTCTGCGAAGGGCCCGGGTATGTCAGGACTCCGAGTCCCATGAGGGGGTTCAAAAGGACAATACCTGTTGCCTATGTTGCTCGCCTGTTACGAAGATGTGTTAACTAATTTCATCGCTCTCCATAAACATGATGCACCTTCGGTGAACAGCACTCCTGAAGATAGAAGAGATGGGGATGCTTAGCATAGTTGCGCTAATTACACGTCTGGGCAGGTAACCGACCTTCACCAACGATTTTGGCAAGGCTCCTGCGGGCTCCTTCGGGCTTCTGATACTCCGCTGAATGTGTAAGAATGTGATTCAGAGCGCGGGTGTCCAAGGTCCACAATCGGTCAAGCTGCGGGACGTTGGTCAGTCTCGGCTGGAGCTACACAATATATCAGCTCAGCGAGAAGTTTACGCACGTTGAGGAAGCCTCTGTACATGATGGTGCTACCGTACTCTGCAGCCCACCGTTCCTGGGGTACAGAGTTGTCTTCGTTCTGGATCGCCTTCATGACACCAAAGATCCAGCTTGGGCTGGGGGGTCCCGGAAGGTTCTTCAGAGTGGTCTTGTACGGGCGCAAGAGGAAGAACCATAGTTTCCAAACAACCCAGCCGGTAGACGCCAAGAAGAGGGCAAGGATGGTTCGCCCGATGCTTAGCATTCTTCATATAAATGGGGAGAGCTGGAAATTACGCGTAGGTAGATTGGCAAGGAGCGTAAGTTGGAGCGGGCATATAGATAAACTTGACAATCTCGCGTCCCTTTATATACAGTGAACTGTGATCGAAAACGTACGCAATTAGTGTACCTGTCCGCAGTTTCCTGAGTGTGTAAGTCGAGTGCCACACCTCCCAGACTGCAGGTCGGAGGGAGCCGTACGCTTGCCGTGCCGTGGCGGGCTGAACTTGCGTGCTGTGACCGTCGCGCGGCACCCCGGCAAGGCACCGACGGTCCCACGCCCTCATAGCCACCGCACTGATCCGCTCACAGTCCGGCATTCAGACCTGATTTTGGTTGGACGAGTCTCGCGGATTCAGCGTGTTCAGCGACCGCCTGTTCTGGGGGAGGCTGGTCCTGCACATTACAAGAATTATGCAAAAATCCCTGCACCCTGACTCGAAGCTGCCTCAAGCATCCCTTCGTCCTTGGCTGGGCGTTTACCGATCGTTGGCTCAGCCTCTTCAACCCGGAAGTCTCTTACAACCTCAGGCCGGATGATGATCCGCAGAAGGTCTCGGGCTGAATCAACAACAAATGGACAGGCGGGGTGCAAGAGATGAAATTGCGCTCAGGTTATATCGGAAGTAATTTTCTGTGGACAGGCATGCTGCTCGAGGTTCCGCTACGGGACGACTTCATCGCCAACTCATTTTTCGACTACATGATGCTTGTGGCGGAAAGTCCTGACTATTGTATCACATCGTGCCTCTTCTCGTACCTCCGCTGCCCGAATCAGGGGCAGTACGAATGAAGAGGAGTACGGGCGAGCCCACGTGGTCCATGTGTCTTTCACCAGGGAGCAGTTTATCCATGAGGGCGTCTAGTCAAGAACGCGATTTCCTAGACACCCAAAGTAGCTGTGCAATCACCGATAGACCGATTTATCCGAGTCCCCGCTACTAAAGAAGGGCCGACGCTGCGCCTCCCGGCTCATAAACTTGCTTGTCGAAGCACTCAACACGACAGAGATTTCGATATTGGCGCCCTCGGAAAACGCGCTGAAAAGTCTAGGTGCGTGGTAAACTTCTCTCAACTCCCGGAAGTCTAGTAAAATTGCCAACAAAGGATTCCTTGTCGAGCTGTTTTGGCACCTTTTTAGAGGCTTTTCCGCACTTTTTACGCTGTTCCGACCATAAGCAGAAAAGTTATACAACCACCCGGACTGTTCAAAGACTTTTCTGAGGGCGCCAATCTCGAAATCCCTGTCGTGCAAACAGTCCAGTCCCTGAGCATAAATGATGTAGAGTTTCATGCGCAGCGGAAATCCCTCTAAGCCGTGCAAGACGCAAGAACTATATATTTGGTACAAGGTCCGCCTCAGAGAGACAGGGAGTTGACGGTGATATGCGTTGTGACTACCTCTTTGATCTCCCGCACGCACCCTTTTAAGGTGCTGTAATTGAGCTGAGCAGGCTCGAATGCATTCGTGGTCTAAGTGCCTGAGATGTACAGAATCGACTATGAAGACAATCAGTGGGATCATGGTGCGAGAATTGGACTAACTATTGCTAACGCTGACCGCGGGGAGAGTGGTGGGTGCAGGTCGGGGTCTATGGTACTTCTGAGCAGTTATCCCACCCAGGAATCGTCCTTCCGGAGGGTAGATGGTAGTGTACGCACGGGCATACGTGCGAAGGAATCGATAGATACGGGCTCACTTCCATGTCCAAGTATGTATCAAGAAGTCCAAAGGATTACGGCGAACGAATTAAAGCAAAAATGGAACGTGGGGAACGGATCATGAAAGGAATACCCAGCCGGAGGAGCGCACGTCGTCTGCGGTCTCGCCAAAGTAGCGGTCGGTTTCGTAGAGCCAGTGGAGCGTGCCAACGATGCAGTCCCGCAGGCCCTGGACGTATATTCGGACATCCTCGTCCCGCTCGGGGCCAAAGTCGGGCAGCGACGTCTCGTTCGTCACAAAGTTCGTCATGGTGTCCTTGACGAGATTCCCGGCAAAGTGGGCGGCCGCCTGGGCCGTATATCGTCGTTCGGTCATCAGCACGGCGATCATGTTGCTGCTGTGCGGTCGTCGGGCGTATGCGGCGACGTCCTAGAGGGGTAGAGAGGAAAGGATGCAAGTGTAGTCAGCGCAACGTGTTCACTCAGCCCACACAATGGTCGCCTACTGTGGACCACGCGATGATGTCCGCAGCGTCTTGTCGTAACCGTCGTAGCACGGGGTGCTCGTAGATATGCTGGGGGATACTCAGCCCCCCGGCGTATATGATGAGGTCGAGGAGCATCTTGACCCCGCAGTCGTCGCGCCGGTTGTCGATGTACGACTCCAGATCGGGGACAATTCCTTGCGCCGCATCTTGTGCCACGAGCGCACGGGCGAGGCGGAAGGCAGCGAGGTGCCGCTGAAACCGCTTCTGCCAGTCGCGCCGGGTCGTCGGACGGAAGTACTTCGCCCATATCCTGCCGAAAACGTGAGCGGGATGCAAAGAGAAGGACGTGCCATCGACCGAGGGAGGGGACGCTGTGCTGCGGGAGGCGAACACGCCCCGGCGGGCAGGCGCGCTTGAATCGCAACACGGCGCAGAAGCGTTCGCGGAAAGAGCCACTCACGGGTCGAATATCTCCTCGTCCGCGTACAGCGACCGCGGCCGGTCCATCCAGTGCAGGATCACGATGAGGAACTTCGTGATCGCCAGCAGCTGGCTCGCGTCGCATGTGGGGAAGCAGAGCGCGGCCAGCAGGCCGAGTCGTGCGCTGGGTAGGCGCGCCTCTTCCTCCGCGTCAAGGAAGAGCGGGGTCGAGAGGGCCCATTTCTCGGACGCGAGCGTGACGGCGCGACAGTGGGGGTTGTGCCGGAGGTCGAAATGGGGGTTGCAGAAGGCGGGAAAGTTCGGGATGCGGATGCTCCCCATGGTGGGGCCTGCGACGAGCGACTAGGTGGTACTTGCTGCGAAACGGCGGAACTGCTGCTGGGCGGAACGTCTAGGAGGGCCTGCGCTGGGCACAATTGGGTATATGTTATCTGGGAAGCTAAAAGGGGCCAAGATTCAAGAAAACGAGTAGCGGGGACTATGGTGACATGTGGCCATGATCAGGCTGCGAGAGCCATGTTCGTGTCCGTCCGTCACGGTGGCGGGGAGAGCGAAGACACGAAGGGCTGGTTTACGAAATCCCACCTCGCGCGCTAGAAGTAGCCGCCTTTGTCTTTGCCGGCGGCCCCGGCGCGGAGATCAATGCCCAACACAATAAGAGCATCCGGGCGTAGGAGACAAGGTGGAGAGGACGAACACTACGCCTACCGCATTCGCTCATCGTAGACGATCATTGCGAGCCCGTGATCGACGGGGTCCAATCCATTTCTCCACCGCCCGGCGAATACAATAACGGGTGCCTAGTACCATACTACCATCTCTAGCTAGTGTGAAACGAGGCTATCTCATCATCGAGATGCACAGTCCAATCATAGATTGGTCTCCGACCCTATGTCCAGAATATAATGCCCACGGGTGTACGAGGAAATCCGCCACGCACGAAGCCTTCACAAACTCGCGAGGAGAGCACCTGTTCACAGGAAATGCATTAGGATCGCGGTTAAATCGAAGAGAGGGCCCTTCGTACTCGCATTCACAAAAGCCGCTCTCCCGCGCCCCAATGCGTTGTCTTCGATCGGAAATCTAAGAAGCTTTGCCCGGGCGCCGGGACGGTCGCGGGCTACTTGAAATTCATCGCCGCGAACAACCTCGACACCCGCTCCGACACGCGCCCGACGCCCACGCCCACACCAAAGAGCACAGCGAGGTCGACGGCGACGAGGCTGAGTGCGGACAGCATGAACCGCGGCGCGAAGATCTTCCACACCATCAGGTGCCGCCGGAGCCAGGCAGAGCACACGGCACTGCTCACCAGCAGCACCGCGTGGTACAGCATTATCCCGAGCGACGCGCGCACGGCGTCCCCGCGTGCCTTGGCGTCCGCCGCGGGCTGCGGGAGGGGCGCGACGTTCCACAGCGCGAGGAGCGGGGTCGCGAGAGCGACGAGGAAGTGCGGGCCGAGCGTGTTGAGCGTCACAAGGAGCGGCGAGAAGGGGTAGGTGAGCGTTGGGGTGAGCACGAACGCGCTCTTCCATTGGATGGACGGGATCGCGGCCTGGTGCCCAGTGGCGAAGAACGCGTGCATCGCCAGCAGCGCGAGGGGGGTGACTTCGCCGAAGCGCAGGGGGGCCGCTGTCGGCTGCATGGATTCTGGTTGAAGGATGGCGGATGGGTTCCCCGACGCGAAGACAGCTTCGAGGGCCCGGACGTCGCGAACGCTGTCTACTACTTCGAGGTGCGCCAGCACAGCGATAGCCGCCAGAGCGAGCACGACTTGACCGGTCAGCTGAGTGGCAGGGTACACAAGTCCCAAGAACAGGCTCCAAAAAACGAGGTAGGGCGCGCCGTACGCGTTGGCGAACCCGAGGACAGTAACTTCCCGCTTAGTTTGACTGGAAGCGGCCGAATTCGATTTTGCTTCCGTCGAGATTTTCAAGGTGAGCGGCACAAGCCACCACAGCGCGTAGCCAAAGAAGAGCACCACCGCCACGGCGGTGCGCGCGAAGAACGTCCGCAGGAAGCGCAATGTGCTCGCCCATTCTGGGCCGAACGCGTCGGACGAGTCGAGGTGCTCGAAGATCCAGAATGTGCTTCCGAGCAAAAGAGTCGCGGGGAGGACAAACGGCAGCACGATCGCGGCAGTGCCCTTGTCGGATTGGGAGATTTTGAGGAAGCGCCTGACAGCCCAGGGAAGGGCAACAGCGACGGGGATGGATAGAGCGAGAATGGGGAGTGGCGGCGAGGGGAGCGAGGACGATGCGAAGAACGTCACATGGCAGAAAGGCTGCTGCTCCTCCCTGCACACCGTGCTGATAGCCATCAGGCGCACGCACACGGCGAACAGCGCCGAGAAGCCCAGAATACGATAGCGCAGACGCGACGTCGGTGCGGTGAACCCGACGAGGACCGAGGGCACGACCGACGTGACGAGCAGATACGTGACCGCGCGGTCTTCCCAGACGGTGAACGAGTTCGACGCGAACACGAGGGCATGCAGAACGAGAGGGAGGGGGAACGAAGTCAGCGAGCGGAAGGACAGGCCGGCCACAGAGGGAAGCGCGGAGGCAATAACGACGAGCGACGAGACGAACACGGCGCCGAAAAGCAGCGCGTCGACCAGCCCGATGTCCTTCACATATCGCCCGAGGGCAGCGTACACGACGAAGCCAACCAACGCGCCGCCGAGTGCGCTCGTCACGTACCACCTCCGGACGGTCGCGGTCCAGCCCTCCCATGACTCCTGTTGCGCGCCGAGCTTGCAGTACAAAAGCACCGATGCAGCCGTACCGGTAACCAGAAGAACGAGCCCTAGGGTCATGAGAGATACATTGAACTGTGCCCAGAGCATGCGGCACGCAGCGAGGGCTTGACGAGTGTACATTGTCATCGCCATCCATTGCGCGTCTCGATCCCTGGTTGTGTCCTCGAATTCCGCCGTGCGCCATACGCGCTCAAGCTCGCCCCACGCGCTGTCGAGCTCCGCACCGGATGCGCTGGCCCGGTAGGTGTTGAGGTAGCCCTTGACCTGCCGTGCGTTCAAGGTTAGCGCGCGAGTATAGTCCTCGCCCGCTTTGTCGTGCCAGAACAGCTCCGGAACTACAGTGCCGAGGTTGTTGAACGGAATTGGAAGACCGAGTAAGAGCGAAAGCGTGGGCGCCAGGTCGATCTGCTGGATGTGCCTGTTGGCAACCGTTGCACCTGGGAAGTAGCGCGTCGCGAGGAGATGAGAGGGGATGACGGCCCTCGGGTGTAAGAGCTGGGGTCCCTTGCTGTAGACCCAGAGCGCCGCGGACGTCTCGTGGTCCCCGTCTCCTCCGTGATCGCCCTTCCTATCCATGCCGTGGTCACCGAGGAGCACGAGAAGCGTGTCGTCGTCGAGCAGGTCGACAACGCGGCGCAGCACGTCATCCATCTGCTGCTGCTTCGCCTTCATTGTAGGATGGTCTGGGCCAAGGCGATGTCCAACATGATCTACGCCGAGGAAGTGCCCGATAAGCACGTCCCAAGACGCCGACCTATCGCGGAGGAGCGGGAAGAGATGTTCAATGACCCCTTCGTCGACAGTGTGTAGGTCTTCGACGTTGAACGAGTCAAACGCAAACGTCATATTCGGCTCGAACGAGTTGGGGAAGACGGTTGTCCAGGTGTCGTCGCCCATGAATGCGATCTATAGCTGCAGAATTGGGGACCCCGCGAGCGATAAGGCAGACATGCAAGCCTACCTTCTTTCCGGCCATTTGTAACTGACCGATGAACGAGTCCTCGTCGATCGAGGAGCCCCCGAAGTTCGAGCCCATGTCGATGAACGTTGGCAAGGAGCCAGTAGTGATTCCCTTGAGGCGCTGCAACGTGGTCGTTGGTGGGTCCGAGAACATCTCGAAAAGGAACGAGTGCGTTGGTCGAGCCGCGGTGAGTTCTTGAGGGAGCACGAGCACATTGTGGTGGTATGGAGAAATGGGCTCTGGAGGGTTCGGGCTGAGGAAATCGAAACGCAATGCGTCGATAACGAGGACGACTGCCTTCTTGTGGGTGGGTGCAAGTGTGCATGCCCCGTCGTCGCATTGACTGATGTCCGAGAGGGCGAGACGGGTAAGCAAGAAGCCACGGGTGTAGAGGTAGATGCCAGCGAGGTGGACGAGAAACACCCAGAGTAGTAAGGAGAGTCCTTTAGTAGCCATTCTATACTATTGAACTATGGTTCACCGTTTTGCATCACTGTCCTCCACGCAATCAATTTCGAGAAACCCGGTATACGAGAGGGGATGCATACCGCTTCGCGCTCCTTCTCGGTAGTCCCGTGACGCGGCTTGTCTCGACCAGGCCCGCCGTTTCGTCCTTTGGACCGTCTTCTATGGCCAAGGGAGTGTGCAGATCAGACAAACACAAGACCGTATAGCTGACGGCCAAGATCGTGGCTGGCCCTGGTCGTAGTGGTCGTGGTACTGGTTCAAAGCAGGACCGAATCAAAACGCGTAGCGTCTGACTCTTGACGCGCGCCTCGTACCTCTTCTAGCAGCCACCACCACAATCCACTCTTCCTCCGAAACGTTCGTTCCCCTCCAGAAGCCAGCATGCCGAGAGCAAAGGAACCTGCAGCAGGTGGGTCTATGGCCCAGGCGCAGCAAGATGCGGTGGCCGACGGCATAGAGAACTTTGAGCTCCCGCGGAGTGTGGTCATGAAGATCGCGCGAGCCTCACAGGTATGCCTGTTCTCCGACGCGTATTTCGCGTATAGTGCCACGCACCATTTTGTATGATTCTGAGGGCGATGTAGGTACCAGAAAACACGAAATTCTCAAAGGATGTGATCCTTGCAATACTGAAGGCGTCGACAGTCTTCATCAACTACCTTGGTATGTCTCATCCGTCGGCGGCGCGTTAATAGTATTTACAAACATACGTTTCAGCTGCGACGTGAGCGCTACTGTATATCACGCATTCTATTCATATATCTAACGCTGCTCTTAGAGCCCACGAGGTCGCCAGCTCGAAGCAGCACAAGAGTATCTCAGCCACCGACGTTCTTAAGGCGCTCGAGCTTGTAGAATTCGGGGACATTGCAAAGGATATTCAGGGCGAACTGCAGGGTATGTCCCAATCTCACAATGAGCGAGCGGGTTTTAACCGCCGTGCAGTGTACCGCGACCTGCAGAAGGCAGACAAAAAGAAAGGCGGGAAAGGCAAAGCGCGTGAAGCGTCTGACTCTACATCCACCACCGCGTCCAAACCCAAAGGCAAGGGGAAGGCGGTAGCAACGGGCGACCAGCCTCATCACCAACCTGCGCCCACCATCCACATCCCCCGACCCACAGGCCAGTCTGCCACTGGACCTCCTTCAGATGCGGAGGCAGACGACCATGGCCAGTCCGAAGATGTCGATGAGGAAATGATTGATCAAGACGATGAAGCAGCGGACGATGTGGACGAGGACGTGGATGATGGCGAAGACGAAGATGTCGAACCGGACGATACCATGGCATTGGACGAAGAAGACTTACGGAAGGATGCGCGGGGGCTAGATGCTCACGAAACGCAAGCAGACTGACTGCTGCCGCAAGCGTCTTCGGCGATGTTTTTGCCGTGTACAGTACGTCCCTTTTCATCCGATGTACAATATGTACTTCCAGCTTGTTTTCCCATTCGCTGTAAAACCTTCACGATCTATATACACTACGTCTCTCTTTATTAAAGGACCCTCTCTGACCCACGGCAGGGCTGCACTGATAGCTCGTCTTCGGGAACGTAGCTGGCCGATAATACGGCAGTGACCAAAACTAGAAGGATGTTATACACCGCATAACCATTAGGTAGGTTCTCCTCGACAACTCGGACATGCATACTACATGGAGGAACATTCGTACATACTGCATTGGATGTGCCTCATGATACAATCGACTGCGAAAGCACTACAGCGATTGGTCTTCCGCCTCCCCTCGGGTGAACAGTGTAAACCTCTTGGTGAGACCGCCGACTTTCTGGTCATGGAAAGATACCTCTACGGAAATGCGCATCAGAGTAGGCGGCGCTGCTCCGGGGGTCACGGTATCACCCTCCGAGTCGGTCACTTCTGACTTAACTTGAGGAGCGGCTTTGGGCGGAGGCGGCCATTTCGATTCGATGTCTACGCGAGAAAAGTGCCACACCTGGGCCAGATCGTCCGGCCTGAGGTGTGCGATGATGACCTTGAAAGTCCACCAGTAAGCAGATGGGGCACACACAATGAGAAATAGCCACTAATACTTGTGTCCCGGCTTCACTGCTCCCCTGATTCCCCAGCTCGACCACATAGTCCGTACTGGGCCAACCAATCCTACGTGTCGACCCTTGGTTAGAACACGATAAATCGGGGCCCCGCGCCTGGCAGACCAGACGATGTTTATTCTCGGCAGCTTACCTCAATCCCCCCTTAACGTGCCACACATACCAGCTTACCGGCCTAGGGGACATCGCGAGGTGCGCATACTGGCTCAACGTCTTCTTTAACGAAAGGTAAACCGGTCCACCCTCTTTCGTCCTACAACTTTGGAGCGCCCATCCGTTTCCCGTGTTTATGAACTTCCACTGCGTTATCAGTTAGCATGTTGCTGAAGTGCCGTCTCCGGGTCGTCCACGGCGGTATGCTTGTAAAGACCTTGGATTTATTGGAAACCCACGCACCTGCTGATTCTCCTGCCCGTGGAAAAGGTATCCACGAACTTCTGTCTTATAACAGCGGTCAAGGGCGGTCCCGCCTTTTGCATTGAGCAAGACGAACGTAGCACCAGGCAGGAAGGAATCGCATAATGCCATGTCAGTGGTGGAGTGTCAGAGAGGAACTGAGCGCAGAATCCGCAAACGATGCACGATGGATTTGGTTAGACGGACTGGTCGTTATATGGATTTAGTTTGCTCCCGCTTTTAAGTTGGCGTCCTCACACATACGGCGTGTCAGTCACAGGTCTGTGTCTCGCTCAGTAGCCTGTTGTCCCCGCGGTAAACTACCGCAGCGGCACTCACGGGCTAGCTTCTCGAGGATAACGGGCAATTCGAAGAGTGTGATCGTCGAGTCGTTTAGTGAAATGTGTTGTGACGTAGGGTCTTCAATGGAAGTTGTTATCACCGTGGCAAGCACGGGTGCGAAGACGGACAGTGCGAAGTACTCACCATAGCGATGGGAAAACCTGATGCCATTAACCCGTGCGACTCGCATCTAGACTCTACTGTTTAATATTATTCGGGCAACCGTCTTCAGGATTAAGAAGGGGCATAATTCGTCAATTTCTAAAATACATGCGCGCAGGCGGCCCTCTACAGATGAGCAGATATTAGCAACGGGATACTACCGAAAGCGATTACGGTCTCTTTTCGTCGATCGCTTGGGAAACATCGGCGGAGCTCGCGCGGCCCGCGCCCCCAGCGACACCTCCCTCTTCTGCTCAACGGAAATCAATACCTGCTACGCAGCCTTTCCTGCGAGGAGTACGCACCTTCGATCTGCTTTATTGGACCTGTGAACCACTTGCGCGCGCTGAGAATCCAGAAGCCCAGGCTGTATGCAAGCACGATGCCGACGGCAACGATCGTGTAGTTGAGCGTCTGCGAGTCGACGGGGTTCGCCTGCGGTAGGATGAACGCGATCGAAATGAATAGGATCCAGAGACAGGCGACGATCGCGACGGGGTACGAGAAGGCCCCGAGGTGGAACGGCCCACGCACGAAGCGCCTGCGGTAGACAACACGCAGCGCAATTGGAATGCCTGATGAGCACCCTAGGATGAGCGCTGGCATGCCGAAAGTGACGGTGGGAGGACGCACCGTAGGAGATATACAATCCGATGGTAGCTATACTTGTTACGGCAGAGAATGCCACGGAGCTGCCCAGACTTGGCAATGCGAGAATGAAACTGAGCGTGCAAGCAAGCCACACTGTCGTCATTTCCGTTAGATACTGCCGTCGCTCGATAGAAAGGCGGAGCGTACCGGTGCGAAGCGGGGTCTGAGTTTGCTTGGAGACCTTGTGGAAGAACTTGTGCCCTGGAATGCCGCCGTCGCGCGCAAAGGCATACATCATCCGGCTGTTCGAGGTCAGGGAGAACGTTCCGCAGAAGAACATCGCGCCAATGACGATAACCTGTGGACACGATCAATTAAAAACGGGGCGTAGGGTAGGGCTAACGCGCTGCGCGAGCCGCACCATGAGCACGATAGCACCCTTTTCTCCGACTGTGTCCAGGAATATCTGCGCTACGGGTTGGCCGGTGGGAGAGCTGATGGTCGCGTCGAGGTCCTGTATAGAGAAAAGCAGGCCCAAAAGCAGGAACCATCCGAGAACAGCGGAGCAACCGATGGCCATGATGATGCCTATTGAGCCAGACATGGCTGCGTTCCGCGTCTCTTCGGTCATCTGGACAGCTGTGCATTAGTCCGTGCGCCACAGTCGCCCGCCGCCTGTACGTACGTGTGCGCTGCCGTCGAAGCCTACGCAAGGGGGTCAGTTTCAACCCAGCATGGCAGCGTCACGAGAAGGCTGACCTGTGAGGGTATACTGGGCCATGAGGATGCCGACGACCACGACGTACGCTGGGCTTGCCCGTTCGCTCCATCCCACGCCGTCAACGCCGGTGTTGTCGATGAACGTCTGGAAGACGAACTTTGCCGACTGGTGCTTAGGCGCCGCGGCGAGGATAGAAATTACCACAGCGGTCGTCCCGACGGCGTGCCACCAAATCGAAATGTTATTGATGTACCCAAGGAGGTGAACACCGAAGGTGTTGATAAGCCCTTGAAGAATAAGCACCCCTGCATAAATACCCGTCGTTATACGAGGCTGGGGGACGAAGTCGGTATTGAACGTTGCAAGCGTCGAAATAAAGTTGGCGCATCCGTAGCTATGAGGTGCTGGTTCAGAGAAGGTGTCCGTTTGATAGCAACTGAGCGCACCTAATGCCTGCTGTCACCGCAACTTGGCCGAGGAGGTTAAACCAACCAGTGACCCAAGAAGCGAAAGCAGCGTTGGCGGGCTCTGAAAGCATAGCCGCCCAGAAATACGGCCCTCCACTTGTAGGATGGGCGCTGCATACCTCTATGAAAAGGCTATAGGACCCGGTGGAACCTCAGATGAATGAACCACTTACCACCCATGGAAAGGCCTACAGACATAGTAAAAAAGGCTACACAAACCGGCGTGAGCCCGCCGCATAGTAGATCAAAAAACGCTGGCACCGTACCGACCACGACAAAGCCCCATGTCATGACAGCAGGGCCACCTGTATTCTGGGTGCGCTATGAGCCTTTCTCCCCAGAGAAACAACATAAACACGAACCAATCCATAAAGAAAGAGCGAGGGTATACCGGTGATGACACTGATGATCGAGAAGGAGATGCCGAAGTTCTAAGGACGATCCCGCGTTAGCTACACGCCTGCAGCTCTCGTGGGCATAGCCTTCCACTTGCCTGCATGAGCGACAAATCTCGCCTGTTCGTGCAAGCGAGGAAACCGGCGCACACGACGTCAGCGAAAATAGAGCACCTCGCGTCAAGACGTCCCCGGAAACGCACTTAAGTTCCTG
Source organism: Trametes hirsuta (assembly GCA_001302255.2). Classification (NCBI taxonomy): domain Eukaryota; kingdom Fungi; phylum Basidiomycota; class Agaricomycetes; order Polyporales; family Polyporaceae; genus Trametes; species Trametes hirsuta. The sequence continues at coordinate 1,742,470 of CP019370.1, read as the reverse complement.
CTTGTACCCCATCCTCGCGAGCTCCGCCTCATCATCGCCGATGCTGTCCACCGCCCTCTCCTGCACACGCGCGCCCTTCTCTAAGCTGTTCTGGTCCGACATCGCGTCCGTGTCCGTGTCGTATTTGTCGTGGTCGTGGCGAGGAAATTAGGCAGCCCTCAGCGTGTGGGAGGAGGCTCCGTGCGCTATCGTGCGACCCCCCCCCGCCATGCTAGATATATAGCCTATTCAAATGGGCGAGATAACGTGGTGTGTCCGAGCAACGCCCAAAGGTAGGAGTGCATGATTGCCGGTGCCTATTCGAAGGCAGTCCGACCCCCTGATAGAGGAGGGCGTCTGCTTGCCCCGCAGCGCCAAGGCCTTATCGCGGGGGCGGACATGCTCTCCCGAGCATTGGATCACGCGGGGCACCATGATTCGCTGAGAGTCAAGATGAATGCATTCTGAGTAGCGAAGCAGACAGTGTACTCGCAGTTTTTTTTCCTGCTCCACGCGCGGTAAAGGGAATGGGAGTGGGGAGAGAGCGCTGCCGGCGGATGCTACCCCAGGCGTGCATAAGCGCCCACGCGATCGAGCCACCGGGATCGAGTACGATCGAGTTCCTGCAAAGCGGAGGATAAGCGCTTTTCCGACGGCCAAGATACCGCAACGGTGGTAATGGATCTAGAGGCCATTTGTCGAACCCCATATCGGACGGATAACGAGTCAGGGTGTTATCGATGCAGGCCGAGGCGCTGATAAACATTTAGGTTCAGGATGGACACGACGAGAGACATACCACAACCCCGGAAGAAAAAGGAAGGCGTTGCAGCAATATCCGCTCATAGGGTATAAACTCTGACGGTGTCCGTCGATGGACCCTCCTCTCCGTACAACTAAGTCGCGGTCAGTGAAATACTCTACGCAGAGTACCAAAACAAACGTACCCTCAACTCGATCAGTCTCTCCTCATCCATCATAAACTGTGCCCTCTTTTGCGGTGGACCCTCCACGAACCGGGTCGTCTCGATATACGGAAGCCCGCTCACAACATCCTGCACGAACGGATGGTACTGCAGCTGCGATTGCGAGTCCCGCTTGATCACCGTCGCCTCGTCAACGAGCTCCACGTACACTTCGGTACCGTCCCCGCCATGTAGTCGAGCTTCCCTTTCGACGACCTGCACGCGCGCCTCGGAGTGGGTGAGCGCCGCAGCGGGCAATCGCGTCGGGTGTACGTTGAAGTCGTACACCGAAATGAGCTGCTTCGCCGGGATGGGGTGGCTCCGGCTGTAGACCACCTTCTGGCCGTACACATACCTGCCACGGCGTGAGCAGAGCCGGGTTAGTATCGAGCATGGAAGACAGAAGACGGACGGGGGGAAACGAACCGAGCAAACGCAGCGCTCGCGATGCAGCGCGTCATGATCCGGGAGTGCTTCGGACCCCAGTCCTTCCATGGCACGACGTTTCGCTTCGGCTGCTCGCCCTCGGTGAGCGGCGTCATGTATGACATCAAGAATCGACTGTGTACGAAACCCATGTACCGGCTCGACATCTGCCGGTGGTTGTGCGTTACGAATTGGAGCGTAAACACAACGATGTTTAGGTCAGGGTTGATGCTGAATGGGCGGTCGCGCGGGAGTTCGGCGGAGAGCGGGGTCGTGTCGAGCTGGAAGTGCGAGATATGCCAGCCGCGGTCGATCCGGGGTAGTTGCAGGCGCGTGCACGGCGGGAGGTCGTTTAAATGGATCGGTGTTACGTTTGGGGAGGTACAGTCGATATCGTGAAGGGAAAAAATCGCGAGTTCCCCCCGGGAGGCATCGGCGAGCACAAAGGTGCGGGAGGACAACCATGCCAACCCTGTTGCGAGGTATGAAAGTGTGGTCCCTTCTGCGGACTATGCCCAACGATAGGATGAGTGGGCCGACGAAACTTATGTGGACAAGACGTACGATGATAGTACGCCCAGTCTGCCAGTTCCAGATGGTGACGCAGACGCAGTCGGACCATTCAACTAACGCTACCAAATCATGTGCGATGTAGAGAGCGGTGATCTGAAGGTGGCCATGCACGCCTTGCTGCCTGAGGATGGCTTGAGTTGCTCGAGGATGTGCTGTGTAGGTTGAGAGAGACCAGACATGTACTCTGATCATACGGTCATGTAAATACACGACTATGTGTCTAAAGTAAGACAACGCACCGCCCACGAATGTCCAATAAGACCAATAGATCTTGCGTGGAGTCCGTAGTGATGTCCAGGGCGTCTACCTGCAAACCGTGGCTCACGTACTCGACGTTCGTGTCCATCTTGTTTGGCAGAACCGTCTTGTTAATGGTGACTTGCCCGTCATGTTTCTTGACGTTCATGAACGTCCCGTCCTGGCATTCGTACGGCAGGGGAGACTGGGGGATGACCGCCCGGGGTGTAAGTGGAATGACGTGGGACCAGTCGAGTCTTAGCCACCTGTCGCGTCGATCCTGCAGTTGTTTCAGACGGTCAGACGTGCAGAGACCCTGCGGCGGGCCATCAAGGTAACCTTCGATGCCGAGCTCTATACGATAGAGCAGGATTGCGTTGCCTTCGATGAGCGACTTGACGGCGGCGCAGATCTGGAAGGTATTAGTGTGAGCACAGGTGAGCAATATAGGAGTATCGATATCAATAGCTATGGTTTCAAGAGTCGTAAAAAGTAGAATAGTTGGTGCAAGGCAACAATGGCCTGCCTGAGCTCTGTGCACATGCACAAAGGTCTCCGTCGCGTGACAAGAAGACGCGGCCAAACTGGAGGTGGAAACATCCTGCGCTTAATGAAAACAGCATTCAATATGATAGGTGAGCTCCAGCATTTATCTAGGGTGAACTAGACGATTAGGCGAGGCTTAATGTTCAAGACTTGGACAAGCAAACTGTCGGTCTGGGAAGCTGTGGTGCCCCATGGCTTCTGACGTACACACTCTAGTTACCAAATAATCTATTAGAGCCATGCATATCTCCAAGACGACTTACACGTTTTGCGCGAGTAATTTGCACATGGTCCAGGTGTGTAAGCACTTCCACAAGCAGTTCACGCGGCAGGTCCAGGAAACTCTTGGGCCCGGGCATCTTCTGCTCTACGAACGATGTTATAGGACCTATAATGATGCAAAGAGGCTACAACGTCGAGTTTGCTGCATATATGCACTGCAGAAGGTTGTAGACCGGGTCAAAGAAAGCGGGTGGTGGTAGTGCGAGAGTAAGAGCCAAATGTTCCCGAGCATTGTGGACGCCACGCGGGGAAGTACTGGCAAGGCGCTCGGGCCGCTCGTCCGACTCCTAGGCTGCGCGCCGCGTAAGTGATCCTTTCCTTGTCCTCCTCCTTTTTCTTGCTGTATTTTTGTTTCATTGTATCTGGCCTCCAGGCTGCTTTCAGACGACACGAGCACACATTTGGCGAGCAGCGAGCTGGGTCTTCACACCGAGCGGCCGAAACATTACATGTCGACCCTGTCGCCGGGAAAGCCAAGTCTGCTTCAGCTGCCGGAAGAGACGAAGGTGGACATCCTGAACCGACTCGATTACAAGTCTCTGTTAGACTGCCGACTGGTACGCACTAGTTTTTCTTCAGTGTATCGAGACATGACGATAGAGGACGGCAGTAGGTGTGTAAGTATCTCCGGGACACCATCCAGGATTCCCTTCAACTCCAATACAACATCGAGCTAGGTGCAGATGGCCTCGTCGACGGTTCGAGCTGCACGATGACCGTGGCAGAGCGCTATGCGCTGCTTATGGACCGGCGCAGACGGTGGCGTGAACTCGACTGGAAGCAAGTAGGGTCTTTTAAGGCTCCAGGCTGGGTGCAAGCCTACGAGCTGGTCGACGGCATGTTCGCGGCCTCGATGGGTATTGGGCTCAGTGGCTCCAAACACCTCCAGCTGACCTGGCTTCCGACGCACCACGAGCCTGGCCGAACGGTCGATCGAGAGGATCTCGGCATCTCGGTGCGCGACTTTGCCATCGACCCATCTCAAGACTTCGTTGCGCTGGTGTTGGCTGAAGACCATGGGAGGTAAGTGTCTTTGCCGTAAGTTTTATTCGGGAAACGATAAAGGCAGGCTCCCATCCATGTGTACCGGTACCATGAGATCGGCCACTGTAAAGCGTTGCGGGTCCGCGGTAGGGGCGGTCACAGTTCCTTAACCTCATCTACCCGGAGCCGTCTCGATATATTACGTCCACCGGACTCATTGATCGTCCAGTCCGACGAAACTATCTGTCCACCTCCGCACGCTTAGCAGCAACAAGCCCCATCCTGACGCTCGAAAGACTGAACTCGAAACGCCCGTCCTCGCATCCGTAGGCAGCTCGTTCATTCAAGTCGTCGACGATGTACTCGGCATGTTCTTCTATGCGTTCGATCCCGGACTGGTAATCTGGAACTGGCGCACCGGGCAAACCGTCGTCGTAAGCGCTCACGAGCTTGTGTGTTCCGACTACCGATATTGACCACTTTGTGTAGAGACTTACGGGACCCGAGCTCCCTGCGCAAGTATCCGACTTCGCTTTTGTCTCCAGCCGCACCTACATGATCACTACCACGTCCTCCCACGGACCCTTCGAGCTCTCCAGCAACGGCGGCGCCATCGAGCTCTTCACCTTCCGCTGCGACGATGCAGACGCTGACGCGCACCTGCGCTCCCCGACACGGGTTGCTACCCTTCAGCTGCCGGCCCTACGGCAAGGCCGGCGTCTCACCCGCTTCTTCACGCACTCTGCGCCGTTCGTCAAGCGTCCGACCCCCGGGCGTCCGTTTGAGACGTCCCCCGACTGCCGGCTGCACGTCATGGACCTCGACTACGGCAACCGCGCGCCGTGCTTCAGCCTCTTCGTGCGCAACAGAACCTTCCTCTCCTATATCCTACCTTGTGCCCCCGGGGAGACAGGAGTAGAATTCGCGCCTGTGATCAAATCCTGGGAGGAATGGGGGCCGGACCACTCGCGGTTGACCCCCCTCATTGCTCAGTTCAACTGGCTGAGGTGAGTCTGCGCGCGCTCTCGCGGAGGTTCGATCGACATTGACGCGGATGCGGCGGGTAGGTACGTTCACGCAGAGCGGGTGGCCCTCCCACTCAAGCCGACGTTTGATGGCGATCCACGAATGGCGCTGATGACCGTCATGGACTTCAACGTGCACCCGACGCGGCACGGGGTGCCTCCTGTCGCGCCGCTGGAGGACACGTGGTGTAAGCTGGTCACAGACGCGGAACTCGTTGTCGACGATGAGCACTTCATCGGGGCTGTCGAGAGCAGGCTGCCGTATATGGTGGTGCAGAAGCGGCTTCCGCGTGAAACGCTGAACTACTCGGGGCTTTTAATTGACCACGACCACCTCGTGGGGATGAGGGTGCGTCATGCGTTTCGGACTTGGCTTCCGCGGGTCAGGGAACCATCGCTGATAGCCAGGGCCATGCAGAATGGCCACGTTGATCTTGTGGACCTCGATGTTTACACTTTTTGATTGGAAGGCACTGGAGGCCTGAAGTCAAAGCACATAACGGTGGGGAGGGAATGTGTGGGTCCATTTCAGTTTTCACAATGAGCAGGATTGTATAACGACATGGTTTACACAGATTTTAGATGTTGCGCTTAATACCCAGAAACATGGCTCGAAGCTTGTTGGATGTGCCAGTTTGGATAGACCGAACCCCAAGGCAGGGTTTATGACGTCACCCTGGGGTTCATCACAACCCAGCTCAGTTGGCGTCCTTCGTCCCACCTACCTTCGCTTTCGTTCCATACCACCACCACATTCTTGACCCATTACGCTGATACCCGCCGTACACCATCAATCTCAACGCGGAATACAAAATGAGCGATACTCTCATAACCATCCCCGGTGTCTCTGCGCACCACATACTAGGCGAATCGGACATCACACTCGGCGCCGGCGACCTCAACATCGTCCCCGTCGAGGGACGCGCGGTCCTCACACTCACCGTAGGGAGCGCGGCGTTTGCGCTCAAGAAGGGCGTTGAGTTCGGGACGCTCGCGGACGACCCGCGGGCGTATGTATTCTCCCCAGAGATCGAGGGTGTGAATGGCGGGTGAGTGGTGCATCTCCTCCCCTACATTTGTAGCCGCCGCTAATGTGGAGGAAAAATCAGGTATGTGAGGCTGAGCTTGCCGGAGGGCGTGGCGGAGGATGGGTCGCGGCTGTCGGAGCTGCAGACCAAGTTCGAGGAGGTCCTGATTGAACGTGGGTTCCTGCAGCCTGCGGAGGAGGACCGTGGTGCGCGGCAGCGCGTCAAGGACGCTATCTCCTCGTAGGGAGAACAAATGTATCCCATACCCGCGTTACTCATGCAAATACGCACATGTTCGGTCGATCTCCTGAGGCGCTCGTGACGGTCCCTGGAGTGATCGCCACAAATACTCAACAACGACACTTTGGCGCTCTCGGAAGGGCCGCTATCTCTCATCATATTTCCGAAGTAAGAAGACGAGAGCGAAGAACCCCTGTTGACGTCAACGGTCAGCGAGGACGATTCCCCACTTTCCAAGACGACAACTTTTCGCACCCTTGCGGACGACTCGGCCACGTACTATTGTCGGGGGTGCAGGGCGCAGCGGGGGGATAGAGTGAGGGGCAATGAGAGAGGTCGTGCACGAGACCTCGCTGGAGAGGGAAAGACTCACGTCGTCTCAACTCGAGTCCGTATTTGCGCCTCATATCTTTCCGGTATCCCCAGATGACAGAAGAGTATAGTCGAAAAACATAAGAGAACATGGCTAAGTGCGTATCGTGTGTACTATACAGGCATTATGTACAATAATGAAAGCTTCCGTATGCTTTCTACATGATGTGATTCAGAGCGTGCGAGATGTGACAGACGATGAGAGCGAACAGCGAGAGAAAAACAATCCGAGACACGACAAACATGCAAAACGGAGTAGTGCGCGATAGGCGCGATGTCTCCAGCGGGAGAATGGCGAAAAGAACGGCGAGGACACCTCTCTCACTACTCCTCGTCCTCATCCGAGTCGCCGCCCATCATACCCAACACGTTCCCCTCTGCGGCGGGCGCCTCATACACCGCGAACGCCGTCTTCGTCTTCGCCGACGCTGCGACGTCGGGCACGGGCGCGGCGCCCTCCGTGCTCTCCGCGTCCCCGACTTGGCCGGACGACGTCCAGCCCTTCCGGCGGTCGACGAACACCTCCGGGCGGCGGTCTAGCAGCACCTCGAGGTCTGCGTCGCTGATGACGCGCGCCTTGTCCGCCTCGGTGTTCGACACGACCTGGATCTTCTCGCCCTCGAGCCGGTGCAGCTCCATGGCGAGCTCTGCGAGCGCGTGTTTCTCGCTCCGCTTCGCGGCCGTGGGGTTCTTGAACTCGCCTGTTCAAACAGTAGGGGTCGCGTTAGTCGTCTTGCAGGCATGACATATATGGTGGAGGGTTATGTACGCACCCTTGGCGATGACGAGCGTCTCGAGCTTGCGCTTCTGCGTCGCGCGCTCCATGATCTTCATCTCGATGGTGTGCGCGCAGATGAGGCGGAAGATGAGCACCGGCTTCGTCTGGCCTATGCGGTGCGCACGGTCTTGCGCTTGCAGGTCCGCCTGCGGGTTCTGTGGTCACTGGTTAGTATACGCTCGATCGCACCCGGGGCAAGGAACTCACCCAGTCCTGGTCGTAAAAGATGACCGTGTCTGCTGCGACCAAGTTGAGGCCCAGCCCGCCTGACCGCGTGCTGAGGAGGAAGAGGCGGGGCGCGTCGGGCGCGTCTCCGCCCTCCTGGAAGCGCCTGATGTCCTCGCGGCGCGACTCCATGTCCATGCTGCCGTCGATGCGGCACACGGGCCACCCCTTGCGCTCCACAGCCCAATCCTGGCGACGAGGCGTGTGAGAATGGACAGTGATAATATAGGCACCGGCCGTACCTCAATGATGTCGAGCATCGTCGTGAACTGGCTGAACAGCAGCACCTTGTGGCCGCGCGCGAATAGCGCATCCAACAAGCGTTCAAGCACCATCATCTTCCCACTTGCATTGACGAGCTCCTCGTTCAGCACCAGCTCGCGCGTCACCGGGTCCTTTGGCCAATGGAAAAGGAACGGGTGCTGGCAGACCTTGCGCAGCTGCATGATCACGTTCTTCAGGTTCTTGTTGTTCACCTCCCTCACTGCACAAGTGGCCAAATCAGCCCGCGCCGGCGCAACACCATCTGCTCGAGAAACCCACCTACTGTGCGCCGCTGCCACTGGCGCCCGATCTCCCTGTCGTTCCGTTCCCTCTCCTTGCGGGCCTCAATCGCGCGCTCCTCGAGTCGCTTGAAGTAGTCCTCGTCGTCGGAATCGTCGACGTACGTCTTTTGGATCGTCGTGCGCAGCCCTTTGCCTTTCGTCTTGGCCTTCAAGAGTGAAGCGTCTTGTAGAGGCTTCTCTTCCTCCGACTCGGAGTCTCCGCCATTGCCCTGCTGCGCTTCCTCTCCCATCTGTGAGATGAGGTGCGCGCGTAGGGACTTGTCCCCCTGGACGGCGACCTCATAGAGCTCGCGCTGTTGCTCCGTGAGCGGCGTGTACAGGACGTATTCCTTCTTTGGCGGAAGCTGCATTTCGACGTCTGCCTTCATGCGCCGGAGCAGGAAGGGCCGCAGGAGGTCGTGCAGTTGATAGAGGATCCCCGACTGTTGCTGGGACGATAATTGACTCGGCAATTTGCCTTCGTCGAACCTGGCATATGGTGAGCTAGATAGAAAGTGGGATGATGGGCAGTGGTATACCAATACTGGAACGCCTCGCGGTCTTGGAATAATTCCGGAAGCACAAAGTTGAGCAACGCCCAGAGTTCCGCCAGATTGTTCTGCAATGTCGTGAGTGCATAGCGAAGCTCTCCCCGACGTAGACACGTACCTGCAAAGGCGTGCCAGTGAGCACCATACGCGCCGCGGCGGGAATCTTTTTGATCTGCTGCATGAGCACACAGTCTATGTTCTTCAAACGGTGGCCCTCATCCACCACGATGAAGCCCCAGTGGTACTTTGAGAGCTCGGCGCGGTCGTTAATAATGATTTGGTACGTCGTCAACACGACGGGGAAGTCGGTCGTTTGAAGCTGTTGTGGAGGTTTATCCTCCTCGACAGTTATCGAGTCCTCGAACTCGCTCGACGCGGCCTCTTCCAAGGGCTCCCGCGCGCGCTTCTGGGGCACCGTACGCCGGCCACGTCCTCTGCCGCGTGTCGTGGTCTTCCCTCGGGGCCTTGATGGAGCAACTTCGACTTCACTCTCGGCCTCTGAATCTGACTCCTGCCTTGCGCGAACGTTCTTTCCGCCGCGTCCGCGCGTGCTTCCCCGCCCAGAACCACTGCCTCTCGGATTACCTCGCCCCCGGCCTCTGCCCCGCGTCGATGCGGCGGCTGGCGACGCCTTCGACGCTTCCGCCGCCCCTTTCATGGCCTTATTGAGGTAATTGCGGTCGGCTGGACCCAGCGTCATCTTCGTGCGACGTACCTCGGCACGTTCCTCTTTAGTCCCATAGTACACCACCACAGGGATATCGGGCGCGAAGCGTTGGAATTCACGTGCCCAGTTGTCCAGTACGGCGAGAGGACACACGACCATGAAGGGTGCTGGGGTGCGCTCCCGCAAGTAGGCATGGAAGGCAATCGTTTGGATGGTCTGCAGCACGCGGTCAGAGGGATAGACGCATCGGCATCTCTTAGACTAACCTTCCCAAGACCCATTTCATCCGCTAGGATTCTTTGAGAATGGAACCCCGGGTGCAGAGAACATCAAGACATACCTAGGATTCCGGAAATACCATTCTTATGCAAGCCAGCCATCCAGGCTACGCCTTGTAGTTGGTAATCCTTCAGCGTGGCGCCCGTCAGGAGAGCAGGCTGCTCGAAGGCGGGCGTCTCCTCCTTGACGTCTCCGTCGTGGCCATGCGCCGTGGCCTTCCCCTTACCCCGCCCATTCAACTTCGCTCGTTTCGACTCCCGCTCTTCTTTGGGCTTGTCCTTCTTGTGCACGCTGTTTATTGAATCCTGGAGGAGTTCAATGTATTTTGCGGACCGGTCGAGGAAGGTCGTGAGCTGCGTGAGACGAGTCTTGAATTCCTGAAGTGGCTGGTCAGTCCTGGGTCGTGGGAGGGGGAATATGCACATAATTTATACCTCATCCTCTTTTTCGTCGGACACAGGCTATGAACAAGACGAGTCAGCGTCATTTACCACAACGGACAAGGATCCTTCAAACCGAGGGACGACACAAATGCGGTATGCCTGGTACAAGTTGGAGCAGGGGTGTGGGGAAGTGGTACAGTGGGGTAGCGTGAGGCATATGTCGCCCAGACGTACCTGATACGCGCTCTCATCGAGTTTCTCATCGTCTTCCACCTTTATTTGCGCGGTTAGAACACGTGTCGGATCAGCATACGGACGGCACACCTCTTCTACTGCGGGCGGGCTCGAGGGAGGGGAAGTAGCTCGCGTCGAAGGCAACGCCGGTGTGCCAGAAGACGAACGAACCGAGCGTGAAGACGGGGTAGACATTTTACCCAGAATTGTGGTCGCTGCACTCGTCGTGCTCGTAGTTATTGAAGACGTTGTTGAGGGGTTCGAGGACGACTCAGATGACGACGCGGGAGCAAGTTGTGGCGGAGCCGCCTTGACCGCCTGCGCGTGACAACAATTGACACGCGCGCGGTCACGCGTCTTGTAACGCGACCGTAACGTCACGCCATCTGAAGCGCTGGCCGCCCTGCGAAGTATTTTCTTGCTAGTTTATGTTAGTTTATGTATGTCTCCGACTCTCTGTGTGGATCGCCTGCGACGTGCACTATGCGTGCATAATCCAATCTCTTCTAAGAAAATCAGCTCGGCGACAATTCTCTACTGCCCCCGGTAACACGGTGACTTCGTGCAGAGACCCCGGTCAAGTCGGGCTTGCCAAGTACATGCGCCTCCTACACTCTCTGGTCTAGCATTCAACGAATGCAGCACCATACAAGATAACCTGACATTGTATTTGATTTCATGGGGTGCGCGCAGTACGGAGGGAAGGGTAACATGAAATTTGTGAGTTATATTCATCTGTAATACGTGTGCCTTCGAGAACTCAGAGCGGCCGCTTGAAAGTTTCGCATCATCCTAACACCAGCGCACTGCACTATACACAAGAGTCTCTTGTTCAGCATTCGCGTCCCGTGGGTACCGGTGCGATATGCAGCACAGGTTTGTTCACCTAGTTCTACGCCATTACTACGCTGAGCCAGGACGCTGCGGGCGCCGGGCTGGTCATGCAGCGAAGATATATCGTGAACTAGGCTACCCTTCAAGAGAGCCTTTCAAAGCACCAAACGATGCGGTCCGCGATTGAAAGACGCGTCACAACGAACAAGGCAACATCCTTCATTTCTCTGGAAGACCGATTCCAGTGAAGTTGCAACCCGATCCGTACGTACTACGTACACGACTCTGTGTATCCCACGTGCTGGGAAACCGTGCCATCGTGATGGCATCGGCCAGAGTTCTACGCTGGCATTGCTCACCAGTTTCTGCTACCATTACTCTGCTGGCTTCCTCTTCACTTTGCGACTGTTCGTCTAAAATACACCGTAAGATTACTCACGTTGAAGTCGTCTCTGTTTCTAGGTCGATGCCTCCGCATCAAGCTTCACGCCGAAATCCGGACCGCTGCTGCTGCATCCGTCGATGGAGTGCGATGTGCATCACCAGACGGCTCCCCCATTCGTCCTCGGCCAGCCTCGTGCGTGGCGCTCTCCTCTTCTCTTTCGCACCGTAAGCGCAATTGAACAGCCCGTCCCAACTCTCGAACGTTCTCTGTCCATTGAACCGATTTGCAAGCGCCCCAACGCCGAGCGCGGCGTCTATACGACAGTTTGACGGCCGGCTGCGGTGCTCCCCACACTTCCTGCCCGCTTAGCCCCCCAATGCAGGATATGCCAACACACCAAGGGCGGCGATAAATATAAGCTGCCTGCAGCCTTTTTTGTACGCCGGGTGGCTCACGCCCTCCGCATGGGCCCCTGGCATGACTCGTTCGTGAGGCTGCAGGACGCGGGCCCAAGCGTGTGAGTCGCGTTCTTGAAGGTTCAGGCACTGACCACGGGCGTGGGGAGCAGTGTGTGCACCAATATCATCCTGAGGGCTTCCCCGGCAGGCGGCACGGCGCATCCAGGCGTCTTGTCTTGAAATCAGACCGGGAACCGTGGTCGTTTTCGGGGAATCCTCTCCTTTAATCTGCCTCGAGTGCTGATCCGGGTCCGGGGCCATCGCGTGGCTTCCCCGCGGGCTCGTTTTTGTGATCTAGATTATTCTCCTCGTGGGGCCGTTCGATCTCGGAGTATGGCGTCTCGCCTGGGCTGCGTGCAGGCTATGTAAGTGGCCCGCACTGTCCGCGGCGAGTTTTCCTCCCTGCACTTTGCACCTCCTCGACCTCGGCCCTCGTGTGTGCCCCTCCCGTCGCTCGTTCACGTCTCCCGCCACGCATAGACCGCCGCCCACGACCGCGCCACAATGCTCCTCCGAACGCTCTCGCCGTTCCTCCCCGCCCTGCTGCTCACGCTTTGCCTCCTCGTCGCGCATTCTGCGGCCCTCAGTATACCGCCGTCCCTCAAGGCACCCGCGCGCGTCAAGTCTGTCAGGAGCGACGAGCAGTGGACAAATGCCCAACGTCTCGCCGCGGGTCTGCCGCCGCGTGCCCCGCGCAAGTACTACAAACGCGCCACTTCCACCCTCGCGAACCCCCTCGGCCCGGCCCCCGTCAAGCGCTCTGCACCCAGCCCGAGCCCGAGCCCTTACTACGCTAGACCGTACGTCGCGCCCCGTCCGACTTGGATTCGCAAACTCACTCTGGGTGACCACACAGTCAAGTAGAGACGTCCTACTCCGGACGTCTCGCAGCGCGCCTCGCCGGGACCGACACCCCTGCAGGATACGTGCGGGCCTCCCCATCCGGTGTGTGAGTGTCGTGCAACCCGTGTGTGCCCTCCCCGATCACAGCATCGCTCACCCGCGCGCCCGTGCCTGATCTCCCCCTCTCTCGCTACGCGCGGCCCCACAATGCTATGCCGCTCCCAGAAGCCTCGGCGGAGTCGCCGACAGCGCAAGCGTCGCGTTCACGACGTTTGGGCCTAGGGCGCTTTTCGACATAAGCCACATCGACGTCGCGTTGGCGGTGAGTGGCAGCAATCGCCCGCCCGCGCGAGCCCGCAGGAGACTTACTAGCGTGGCCCAGAGCGACCCCGAGGCGTTCCAGCGCTCGCAGGAAACACCCTTCATCGGCGCGTCGGGCACCGCTGCCCTCGGAACCGGCTCCGCGAGGTACGCCCGCCCTCTCCCCGCGCGCCCGCTTCTCGGCGCGCGTTCGCACTCTATCTCTAACGTGAACCCACCACCCTGCTTCTCCGCCTTCGCGCGCGTAGTGCGGTCCCGCTGAACAGGGTCCAGCAAAGTGAGTCTAACCACTCGAGTCGGCTAGCCCAGCGTCGTGGCGGGCGCTGTTTGCGCCTAGCGGGGCGTGTGGGCGCGGGTTGTGGCGCCCGCGTCGCCCCCTGCGCGGACACCGCAGGCCCTCAGGAGGCCGTTGGCCCTGCGTCGAGGCGGCCTCATGACGCGCGAGCGTAAGAGGCGTCCGTCCGCGCTCCGACGACGCCCCCGATCCCCGCGACGCGCCCGCTATTGCATACTAACCCAAACCTTGGCCCAGCGGCACCCCACGCGCGGCCAGCGGCGGCCGGGGGCGAGTCCACGATCTGGACGTACGACGCGGCGACGCGTTCCCTCACCGGTGCGTCATCTCGGCACCGTCTCTCGCTCATGTGTGGCCGGACGCTGACCGGCGACTGCGCGGCGGCGGCTGTGGCGGCACCACAGCGCACTGGGTGAACCCCGACGGCTCCCATCCCAAGACGCGCGTCGCGTACCGCGCGCGCGACGGCGCGCTGTTCCTCGCCGGGGACGTGGGCGCGTATAACGCGGCGCACGCGGGCGACCCCGTGGCGGAGGTGGTAAGTGGCGCATACCTCCCGGCTCTCTGGGCTCGGATCTTCGCCCGCCACGCACGCTGACGCATATGCGTGGTCAATCTGCCCATCTCGCTCGCAGACGCTCTACTTTGTGAGCGATTGAGTGGTTGACGGACGCCGGTGACCGTCGTCGCGACGGCCTCGACGGTATCCGATCCCGGATTACGACTGCGCAACCTTGGACCACACCTCGACCACCCGACTAATCGCCTCACTTATCCGCCATCTTGATCACTCGCCGACGAAACGAAAGGACCGCACAGACGAGAGGACGTCTGCAAGACGACGATGCACGATGCACGAAACTTTCCGATGACGGCTACGCCCCCGCCTATGGACACCTGCCCCTATCTCCATATCCACCCACCCCCCTAGTCCTGCTCCCTCCTCTTCCCCCCCTAAATCTAACCCCGGACTATGCACGCGCACCGTCCTCCCCCCAGGATCGGCGCGCGTGCGCTTGTGCCAAGAACCCTGTACTCTGTACTACGCACCGGACCTCCTTCTCGGTTTTCTTTATTGTCCATCCCCTGTACCGCTTTTTTTTCTTCGCGTCCCTCTTACCCGTAGTGTACAAATCCAACCGGACGCTCACTGCTCGCCCACGTCGGACGTCCAAGCCTAACTGTCCACACTGCGGCGTCGAGGTTCTCGCCGCCGCGGTGGCCGGTGGCGTTCCCGTGACGTTCCCACACCCTGTTCGCCCCTTACATCTTCGCCCGCCGTCGAACGCTTCCCTTCAACGTCTTTCGCACGATGTCGGTGGACTTGAACTCTAATCGTCGTATTGTTGTTGTTGACGGTTGTGCCTGTTGTCTCGGTTTCCGGCCGATGGACCGTGTCCCGCCTTGTTTGATATTGATGTACTTGATGCTACTATCCCCGGCCCAGGCTGGGAATGACCGAACGAATAGACATTGTGATGTGCGTTTGACTGTCCGAGGGGAAACGAAGAATTCGCTTGTCAAGTCTGTTTATTTTATGGAGCATTTACAACTGCGAGTGGCTCAGCAGTGCATCTTCTGCTGGCGTTTTACTAGAATGGTGACCCGCTTGACCATGCGCACAAACAGTGCGGGGGCCTCTTGACTTTAATATGTAGAACTACGGGATGCCGGGGGGGATTTCCGGAGCCCCTCGACAGGAGAGAGAGACGGCCTTTCCCGGGACGTGACATCTCACTAGTCTAGATTCTCAAACGTTGGTGCCTAACCAAGTGCTCTGGCAAAAAGATAGGAATCCGCGTCTGACCCCTCGCCAGAATCAAAAACACACTACGCAGGAGTGGAGACGTTCAAATTAGATGTCCATTTAGGGTAACAAATCGTGTATCAGGGTATCATGTATGCGTATGCGGAACGAACTGAAGCGGATAGGCAAATCGTCTAGTAGGTGCCCGCGGCCCTACGCCGGCCGAACCCCCTGCGACGCCCGGTGGTTCCGCCGCCATATCCTCGTCCGTATCCTCGTCCGGTTGTCGCGGTACCGCGCCGACTGCAGCATCGGCAGCACAGGATGTCGATGATGATGTCCCAGATGGTGACGAGAACCTGTGAAGGCCCACAGATCAGTTCATTTCTTTGATTGAATGTAAAAGAGGGACATACCGTTACGATGGCGGAGACGATTGTTTCTATCACGTTTGCGATGGCAGAGATTATGGCGTTAATGCCGGAGCCAATGGCGGAGACGATGGAACCCTGAGAGACATCTGGGGCATCAGCATCTATGTTGGCACCGCTGGTTCATTAAGGGCCGTACCATGTTACAGAAAGGTGTGGTCGTGAATCGTGAAGTTCGTGAAAGTGTGGTTGGATATCGAATGAGGATGTGGTAGATGAGAGGTTGTTGTGAGAAACTCCACGACTCCTCTCATGGCTTTATATACCAATGGACGTCTTAGAACAATGATGACGAGCCTAAAAAGCACCACACTGTATCCCACAGAGCATCATGTGTGGGGCCTGTTGGACACTTCACGGAGCATAGCGACTCCTTCCTGGAGGCGGTGACGTCACATTATATCGACTCCACCGCGGGCGTAAGTGTTGCCGCCATCTAGCGTCAGCCGCCAGGTAAGGTAACCGGGACACTCACTGCGTATTCCCCCAATCCAGCAGGGAGGTATGCGAGACAGTGCGAGATTGTGCGAGAGAGTGCAAGAGAGGGCGCGGAGGGATCGTGCTCAGCATGCGCGATAAGTCGAAGCCATCTCGCAGTCTGTCGCGTTTCGTTCGAGCGGTCTGGTCTCGCTCAGGGTGTCTGCGAGAGAGTGCGAGATCGGCTCGCGGGGTCTCGCGTGAGCAGTGCCAGAAGGTCTCGCCCTGGTTAGCGCCGGGTCATACGACTTGATCTCGAACACTTCTAGTGCTACATGAGGCCCATCTTTCTCGCTCTCACTCGCACTTATATGGCTATTCTATCTCGTCTTCCCATTCTCTTTAGCGGCACTACTTACAGCGCTTTCGAAGTAGCCTCCGCCGATTTCTAAGGCTGGACCATGTATACTACGAGTCCACGCTGCTCCAGACCTCAAGCTGGCCCCTTCGGCGCCGGCTAGGTGGGTGGGCTAGGACCGGCTATACAGGATTAGCAAAGTATATAACTCCCCTCGTTGGCGGTTTCCCCTCTGCAGCCTACCTCGGGGTAGGGGCTGCCGAGTAATACCAAGGTAAGCTATTGTCAGGTAAGCTGGCGTTGTAACACTTATTTGCATTTACCACACGGTAATACAAGGTGAGCGGTAATTTCTAACAACTGCACAGGCGAAGTGCAGATGTGTCCCATGCGCTGCCTCTCCTGGCTCATCCGGTACCGCCATTTTGTCAAACACAGCACAGTGCCCACTGATAGGGCCCCGGCCCTGCTTATATGAGACGGCGCTAGATAAGGGCGGTTATAGATGTATGTGGCAGGACCCTCTTTTGGATTATTTAGTAGCTCCCTCGTCATGTAATTATTCTATCAACAAAATGTTAGCTGCAGGTTTACTGCACACGCATGTGTTGGTTGTATTAAGTCGGACGGTGCAGGATTTAGCCCGATTCGGCTCGGGTAACTGCTCAAGTGCTCATCCGGCCTACTAGTAGTACCTTTTCGGTGTAGCTCCATGACGTCATTTTTCAGTGTCGCCCCCAGACACCCCATTGCGAGACAGCCTCCCCGTCCCCCGCGAGACCGTCTCGCGCAGTCTCGATCACCCGCAGGACTATACCCTCTCGACATTCCTAGCCTTACCGAAATGCTATTTCGCTTCACATACGACTTCGCCTCCCTCTGCGAACTGTGCTCGCGCTATTGCGCAGATGGACGCGTGGTAACGGCGCGGATACTCACTGCGCTTGGACTATCTCATCTAGCCTACAACCTTACTGGTATCTGCTATCCCGCCCCGCACACACTCGACACCGGGGAGCTAGAAAGGGCCAATACGCAGTGACTGTCAAAGACTAGGCCATGGTGAATATGTTGAACCTTTCCTGCACGCCTGTAGTAGCCGGCGAGATATCAGAGAAAGAGCAGGAGAGTAAGTCCGACCGTCTGGCAAATGGTGGGGTAAACTTGTGGCTGTGCCAGGGCAACGCTCAATTTGGCAGGTACGGTATTTAGTGCTGTGGGCGGCATCAGGCGGCATCGAGTCCGAGAGGCCGCGATCTTTCGGGAGCAGCACATTGAATCGAGATAGAGTTTCAGTAGTGCAAAGTAAATGCAAGCCCAGCTCGGACCGTATCATTTGACATCATTCCCCGCAAATATGGATATTTTTGTCAGTGTAGTGTCCGACGGACTTCAACTTGAAGCACTTGTCACCATGCTGTGTTAATAACCTCATGATATTGACTCTGACGTAGAAGATACAGAATAAGAGACAGAAGGAGTGTGTGGGTAAGCAGAGATAACAAATGAGTGTGGTGGTAAGGACGGGAGAATCTATGCTACACAGATATGAATATACAACAAGATATTGAACCGAGTACAGGGAACCATGATCAGCGATGTCGCGCGCGAGGAAAAGCGAGGGCGTCAAGAACAAGGGGAAAATCAAGCCTCCGCCATCAGAGTGGTAACACAGCGAGCGACCAGGCCCGCTGCCTCCTTGACCTTCTCCCAATCCGCCTGAGCGACCTTCGGGCGGATGAAGTTGTCGAACTTGTCAGGGTGCCAGCGGAGAACCTCGATCTTCAGGATGTCCTTGCGCTCCTTTCCCTCGTTGCTGCCACGGAATGGGTGGAAGAAGAACTCGCGGACACGTTCGAGAGTGATGTGGGCGGGGTCCTCGAGGGCCCAGCAGAGTACGGGGAAGGGGAACTGGTCGAACTGCACGATGTTCGCGAGCTTATGGTTCGACTTGAGCTCAGCCCACTTGCCCTCGTACAGCTCGCAGCACGTCCGAACTTGCTGTTCGTACACTGCCCGCTCCCTTGCTTCGCGTGCAAGCCGCTCCTGCTCTTCCTGCGCGCGCTGAGCCTCTTCGGCCTCGCGCGCAAGACGCTCCTGCTCCTGCCGCATCTGCTGCTCCCGCTCCTGCTCGAGGGCCGCGGCGCGCTGGCGCATTTCCTCGTCCTGGCGGCGCTGCTCCTCCACGCGTTGCAAGTGGAGACGATGCAAACGCTCGATCTCCTCGATCTGCGCAGCCAACGCGGCGTCCTCGCGCTGCTTCTTGCGTAGAGCCTCCGCCTCGAGTTGCATCCTCCGCTGAGCTTCCGCCGCGTCCCGGCGGCGCTGCTCCTGGGCGAGACGCCATTCGTTCTCCATCCGCCGCTTCTCGAGCTCGCTTTGGATGGCAGCGTTCCGGATGGCCTCCTGGCACTCGCGCTCCTGGCGCTCCGCCGCCTCCCGCTTGCGCTGCTCCCGCTGGAGGCGCAACTCCTCGAGCTCCTTCTTCCGCTGAAACCTCCACTCGCGCTCCTTCTGCTGGCGCTCTACCTCCTTCTGCTGCCGCCGCTTCTCCTCTGCCTCCTTCTGCTGCTTCTCGACCTGCTCCCGCTGCTCGCGTAGGAGCCGCCGCTTCTCCTCGCCGGCCAGGCGCATACGCTCGTGGCGGTCGTCGCGTCGGGCCTCCTCGATCGCATGCTCGACGATGACGGCCTCGCGATGATACGCCTCGCGCATCATGTCCGCCGCGCGGATCTCGCTGAGACGCTGGAGCATTACTTGGTCCTCCTCGTCGAGGGGGCCGAGCGCCTTGAGCTCCTCGACGAGCGGCTGCAGGGCGTCGTCGCGGTCGATGTAGATCTGGTTCCCGACGAGGCGCGGGGGGGCGTTGGGCTTGCGGGGCGGCGTACCGAGATAGCGC
Organism: Trametes hirsuta; assembly: GCA_001302255.2. Classification (NCBI taxonomy): domain Eukaryota; kingdom Fungi; phylum Basidiomycota; class Agaricomycetes; order Polyporales; family Polyporaceae; genus Trametes; species Trametes hirsuta. The sequence continues at coordinate 1,723,163 of CP019370.1, read as the reverse complement.
ATGTTTTTGAACGCCTCCGGCGGCGGGTAGTCGGTGCCCTCCGTGCGCGGCTTGCGCCGGCGCGGGGTGACGGGCGGCGAGGCGGGGTCGGCGTTTCCGTTTTCCTTCTGCATCTTGGCGCGACGGTTGGCACGAATGTCGAAGGGCGTGGGGGGAGGGACAGGATAGGCCTTGCGGGGGTGCAGCTTGGGCGACTTGGTCTGGCCGTAAGGACGAGCCCATTTGGGAGAAGCCTGACCAATGCGATGGTGGTGAACGGGGCGCTGAGGAGAGAACATGGTGGTAGATGTCGTCTAGGGAGTATAAGAGCGAGGGGTCTAATAGATGAGGTGGGAAACGGAGCTGGGGATACAGTGATGGGGGAAAGGCTGGGTGTGTTGGTAGGATTTCTGTGGAGGGATGTTCGAATTGAAGAGTTGATGTGTCGATTCTGTCGATGTTGTCGATTGTCGCTTGTGTCTTGCGTTTGCTGATTGGTGAGTGCTTGAGGAAGGCCTAAGGCCTCGAGGCCGATGTGCTGAGGTACGTAGTGAAACGGGTGAAAGAGGAGGGGGCAGCAAATCCGCGCACGCCTAGGACTTTATAGCTTTGCGTGTCGGATAGTAGCGGACGTTGAATTTCGGCGGAGTTCGTCACACCAATGCTTATGCCGCCCGAGATTGTGCCCCGGAAATTGTGCTACCTTTGTCCGAGGGCGTAGGGTTGCTGTGTTGAGGCTAAGCGTCCGCCATTGTCGCCCGAAAGGGTACGAAGCGGATGTGCTGCGGGGTAGCCGGTCCGGCGCTTCGGTACTTGGGCCCCAACGCACGCCCTCTGTTATGGCTCGTTCCCTCGGCTCAGTCTGCCATGTAGGTCGCATAATTCTGCGCGCATAGGTATGAAGGCCTAAGGAAGTGAGCTTGGGTTTCAATGAGATGAGAAAACCTATAGCGGGGGGGGACGGAAGTGGGGCGTCGGCGCGTTACCGCGGAACCGTTAGCGGATCAAATCTTGTGGCCATGGCTAGCCACATACACTCATTTTCAGCCCATTGTACCCCTCGTGGCGGACAACAGGTGATTCTAGACCAACAGTGGGTCCCGCCCGCTTTGGGCTGCAGCATTTTCCCGGTTTACATCGTCGTCACAAGCTTTGCGCACTTCGTTGGTGGGGCGAGGATACGCTTGGTGCCAAAGGAAAGGTAACTGTAGCAACCGCGTTCGTGCCATAGATATTCGTCACGACCTGGAAAGGATCCTTTGTGATAAAGGCCCTAGGCGGGGCGCCTTGCCTGCACGAGGCGGGCGGGCAGAAGTCAACGTAGCGGGGGTTGGCTATTTGAAGTAAAACGCAACGTGAATGCGTGACTTGAGTGCGACCGATGCGTAAGAGTGTGCAGGCAGCATCCGGTAGCGGACACCTTCAAGCATGCACCCGACGTAGTCCGCATGTTGGCCTGGGGTTTGCGGCGCATCGAGGCAGTTTTTCAAGGCTCGTGGAAGCTGAGCATGGACCCGCCCCCCTGCGCTTTTCTCGTGTGGAGTGTGCGAGATGTGGGGGCTGTTGAGAACGCCGGGACCCGAACGACTAGGGGGCGTGACGCCACAATATTGCATTTTGCACATTGTCATTGTAAGTAACAGACCTTCTGAGAGGGCGTAGATGAAAACTACTCACCGCTTCCCTTTTTTGATCAACGCGCGAGAGTCGTTCAACTCCCGCCCCATGAATTCGCCTTTCGGGCTTACTGAGTGGTAAGTGGATTATTCTAGTGTTCCGCACCAAGATGTTATCAACTGTTGGTGACATGATCATCCAGTATGGATGGACCTTGGGGCTGGTAGGACCGCTCTGCACAGCGCAACGCCCATGGATGCTGATTCGACAAGGTCACTGCCAGCCTTGCCACAGTGACGTGGCCCGTGAACAATAAGGGCGTATTTGAGTGACAAGAACAAAGAAATGAAAACGACTCCTGGGGGAAGGAAAGCAGGTCCGTGCGATTGGTGAAGTGGTAAACCGAATACTGGAGCCTCCTCCGGTTTCGTGCCAGCCAGTCCTAACTTTCTAACACACCACGAACTTGGAGCAGCATTCCAAATATGGAAATTCCTGACCTCCGCTACGAGCTGCTACGAGGCGCTCAGCAAACTGTGGGCGCTACCAGAGGGCGCTTTTGACGGTTGTTCGCGTTCGACGACCGTGCTCTATTGTGTTCTTCCTTTTCTACTCTAGGCGCAACGTACAAGATCAGAATTGTTGGGATGCGGGGCGAATATGTACAAAATGCGCCCACTGTAGCTACGATACACAGCAACGGTTAGTGCTCTGGCAGCTGCCGGCGGCGGTTGCTCATCAGAGCCAGACTGTCTCGGTCGAAGGTGGCATAACTTGGCCGGCACCTTCGCGATGTGATACGTTGGAGGTCACTGAAATTGTGTTACAATGGCACTCACTTGGGTATGGTTGGTGAGTGGGATTGCACAAAGCAACTTTCACCCTCCTTGACGTCAAGGCGACGCACAAGCGTAGGGTGCCGTTGTGGCTAATGCGACGTGCCCATATTTCCATATAATCTGGAGGGGTACGGGGCAGATGTATTCCTCAATACACTCCCTCAGTCTCACTCCCCCGCACAAATATATCGACATGCTTTCACGTTTTGACTCTGGTGCTTCAGTCGGGTGAGTATCCCACATCCCGAAGTCCTACGAGATGCGTTACGCTAACACATCCTGATATTAGTGGGAAAAGCCAAGCTAATATCGCCACTCCTTCAGCCCTTCGGAGACGACTCTCGCGAAACGGGTGAGTGACCGTGCATATAAGACTGAATTTTGCATGTGTTCATACGACCTTGAGTAGGACAGAATATCTGAGCGAAGCATACAATCATTTCTCATCGATTAGCCCTACCTCTGGTCCACGCACTGAGCCTGTGATCTCACAAATGTACGCGCACCGATTCACTACCAACTTTTTGTTTATTCGTTCTAATTCATGCTCATGCTTGCTTGTTGCAGCGTGGAAGAACTGGACCCATACAGGCGTGCATACGAGGATGACGAGACCAGCGAAATCTCGGGGTGGTCTGAGGATGAACCTTCTACCCCTCCCGCCGCAGCCTATAGGGCACTCAGCGCAAATCCAAGGTCGCCTGAGCGTCTTACTCCGCACACCCCTCGCTATAGACAACCATCTCTTGACCGCTTCCCATCTCTCCCCCCATGGTCTGAACTAGAGCATGCCCCCCTCCCGACCTTCGCATCGACCATATCGACCCCGTCGCGCCGTACTCCGGCCCTCCAAGCCCCACAATTTCTTGATTCTCCCATGGAAGTCGAAGAAGGAGAAGAGGTCGCGCCCCTCCGCCTGGACGACCTCATCTATGTCAACGGCCCCGCCCCGGCTGCAGCCAGTGCCTCTCTCCGGGGGCACACTCCGGGTCTCAGGGGTGCAGCGACGACACCTGCCTCCCCATTCGCCCCCACCCGGCGGGGAGCGTCGGCCTCCCACATCGGGGGTGAGCCGTCTTCCAGCCCGATCAGGCGGTCGCGTCGTGTGGACGAGAAGGTTAAGGGTCTGCTCGCTGACGGCAAGAAACCGCATGGAATCTACCGCCCGAGCGACCGACACACCCCTCGCCGCACGCGCGGGTACTGTGCCTAGACGATTCTCGCCTTGTGAGACTGGCGTGCAGGTCCAAGCGTATTGATTTGCAGCCCGTCGAATTACACCCTTGGGTATCGAAGTCCCCCGTCTCTCTCAACAGGCTGAGAGACTTCGATACAGTTGACTGCTTCTTTTTATCGTTCACGATGTTTGTCAACATCCTCGCCCACGCTCTTTCCAGTTTTCCCCTTACTTTTTGTAATACCACACTCCTTCACCAGCATTCAGTCCCATGCATCTTAATCTGTATCCTCTAGACCTTTCCCCTTCGCCGTTTTGAATGAGCTGTATCACAATCTGAACTCCAACCGCGGTAGTGTAGAAAATAGAAATATTCATCATGATAATCACATCCGCGACACCCCGTAGGCTTCGAGACAACAGGGTAACACCTCTCCAGCACCCATACTACCGAATTTCACAACCCTCACGCATTCAGAAACGCCCCGAGCCGTTGCTCGATCCCCATCCCATTCAACGCCTCCTCATCAACAAGTTTCTCCAAACTCGGCGGGCCCGACGACGGCAAGAACGCGCCGAAGTTCGTCGGGCTCCCAGGGAACCCCTCCCCCCCAAGCTGGCGGTCGCTCCAGCTTCGTGACAGGATCTCCTCGACCTTGCTCAGCGCTGCGCTTCGGGCCTCGTGCCGCTGCGCGGGTGTCCCCCGCCCACCTGCCTTGGGCGCGTCAGTCGAATCGGCGGTATCGCTGCGCCCCGGCTCCGGGCGCGAGTGTGATACCATAGTTTGGGAGACCTTCTTTGTGGGGGACTTCTTGAGGCGCCCGCGGAAGGGCGACGAGCTCGCGGTGGAGGGAAACGGCAACGAGGGAGGGGAGCGGTGGGTCTTCAGCTTCTTGTGCCCCTTATCGGAGGAATGTTCGACGGCAGGGGTGGGAATGCGGTCGGGTTCGGTAGGCTCCGGGAGACGGAGGTTGAGCGAGGGGCTGGAGCCAAAGTCGGGCGAGACGGCACCGAAGAAAAGCTGAGACTGCAACGGTGGCGATGTCACCATGGGCGGGCTGGCCGGGAGAAGCGACGAGTCCACCCGACTGAGCGGGGGCAGGGCAGGTGCCTCGGGGAGCGCTTTCTCTACATCGGCGGAACTGACTGTGCGCGAAGTGGCGGGAGAGGAGTATGGGCTGCTCTTCTTGTCCGCGAGACTGCGACGCACGGGGAGCGCGGTAAACCTATCATCACCTGCACGCTGCTTCGTTGGGGAGGACGACCAGGGCAGAGTCCACCCCCAAGTCCCCGTGCCGTCGGCTTTTGTGGGGCTCTTCATCGGGCTCGCGCTGCGGCTCGGGGGTGCGGATGTTAGATCGCCGCTCTCGGGGTCCTCGACGACGAGGCGGAAGCCGGGTGGGGACTGGACCAGCTCGGACCGGTTGCGCGAGAGCGTGGGGCGACGCGAGGGGGTGTCTTCCACGGAGAGGGTTTGCGTATGCGTGCGCATGTCGTTCACCTTCATATCTGAGTCCTCGCGTTTGTGGCTTCTGCGCTTGCCTGTGGGACGGCGGACGCTTGGGCTACCGTCCACGCCACCAACGATGTCGTCCTCGGTCCGACTAGGCTCGTAGTTGGCTGGGGCGCGCCGCGTGGAACCGAGTCGAAGCCGCTCGATGATGCCTCGTCGGATAGACTTGTGACGGAGGGTATCCCAGGGTGCAACGTCCTCCTCGTCACTCATGGCGTCGTATGGGTCCGGGGACGTGAGACGTTGTGAGAATCTCGTCATTGTGGTGGCCCGACGCCCAAGATCCTGAGCCCCCACTGACGTGCCAGCAGAAGAGGAGCGGTCAAGGAATGGGTCGTCCTCGGCTTCGTCGCCAACGTCGCGCAGCGCCTCCCCGGTCGCGGGGTCTGATTGATGTTGCGTTGCGCGACCGCGGGAAGACAAAGCGCGTCCAAGCCAGCTTCCCTTCTTCTCTTCACCCGGGCCCGCTTGCAAAAGAGGGCGAGCACTCGCCTCGCATGGGCGTTCTAGAGCTTCTCCGTCGAGAGGTATCGGGGAAACTACTGTGTTCGCTCGTCTAAACCGAGAGGGGGGAGTGTATCGCGGTCCGGGCTCCAGGGACTGTTCGTGTTTCCGAGAGAATCCGCTCGTACAGCCAAAGCGATACACTACCCAGACAGAAGCAGCACCGCCGAGGGCGCCGAGGATGGCGAAGAGGGGCGCGAGATAGACAACGTTGAAGTTGGCGGAGCCTTTCTTCACACTACTTCTAGCACGACTGGCAGAATCTGAGCTACTGAGAGGAGGGAGCGCGGTAATATGAATAACGGAGCCCGAGGAGGTCATTGTGGCGATAGTAGTCGAAGATGCAGTTGAACTCGGGTCGGTTTGGGTGGTTGTAGCGTCGTCTGGAGTTGTTGTGCTTGTGATAACCGCCGCGATCGTCGACATCAAGAGCGGGTTGGTCAACATAGTCGTCGCCTCAGGTATGGACGTTGTCGCAGAGGCAAGCGCCGTGTTTGTCTGAGCACCCCAGGAAGGATACGGCCACCAGTTGAAGCTACTAGTAGATGTTGTTAAGTCTTGTCGCGGGACCTGGTAATGGAACGTTGCTGAAGGCATCACAGCGGGGACACCAGAACAAGGCACTAGCAAAAGCGAGACAACAATCGCTTGTGACAGCACTGTCCTAGACCGTGGAGAAGCTTCCCGCGACATCCTCGACACGATGAGGGTCAGGTTGGGTGGGTGGGAAGGAGAGCGGTACGGCGGTGAGAGATATTCGTCGCATCGTTACTTATTCCCGCCGTAGAGGGCTGTCAGCCACTGGAGGCTGACATGTTGACAGGAAGAGCACTTGTAGTACGTGCTGGGCCGTATTAAAACGGTCACCTTCACGCGGTTGCTCTTCTCGTCAGCTGTCAACTCGGTTATCCGGAGTAATCGTCGTACTAGAGCAACCCACTGGGATCTAGAACGGGCCCTACAAATGAAGAACGAGTACAGCATGTCAGTACACAAATGCGGGTGCCATAAAGCACCCAACGGAACCACTGACCGAGTGCATCATTTTGAGCATCCTGATAACTTTCGTCTCTCTCGACAAACGTTTTTAACCGTAGAGCGGAGTATCCTCGTCGGCAGTCACCAATAATGCCATGTGGCACCAGGGGAGAAAGGGATATCTGTTGTGTCGATTACTCGCCCCTATTTTACCATTTCTGTAGGTTTCATAGTACTATCTTCGTGTTTTAGAGGGAAATAGACATACATGACCTGGGCGTGTAGTATCACAAGACCAAAGAAGAGGAGCGCGAATGTGAACGGTGTTACTACCCCCGGCGCTTAGTATGGTTCGTGCTTTGCCGAGCGCCATGTGGGTGTTCGAAACCCTAGCGCCCGACTCCATGTGTCCATCGCAGCCTGATGGTCTCTCTCCCCTTCTCGAGCACCTTCGAAGGATGTACACAGCTGGGGAACCGTGTTTATCTGCAGACCCGACAGGTCCTATAGCTGAACGATAAGCGGCCATACATGTTCTATGGATATTGACCTCAACTCACGCGCGGTGGAAGTTGAGACGTCCAGGCCGCATGTTCATGATCTCCAGGTCGGAAGGTGAAGTATAGAAAGCTTCTTGGGCGGTATTACAATGGTCAGTATAAAATTATTATCCCCCTTGGTATCTAGTTTCTCCTCACGATGGGTAGCAATCACATTGCCTGGACCTTTGGTGTATACATGCACGCCTGCGACCTATCCAGGACAAGGCGGTGACTTTGACTTATACTTGGAAACGGCTTACGCGTATGGATAGATCTCTCTATCTTGCGGATAGTTGCCTCGAGGCCTGGTATGGCGCCGGCGCTCATCTAGTATGTCTACGGACTGCACCTTACACTTCGGCCTCGGGCTGTCGTGGCGGTTACGGTACCATTCGCCTTGGGAAGAAGTATCACTAGTACTAAACCATATCATACACCTAGGGTTCTCACGAAAACCATACAAGACCTTGCCGATAGAAAAGGATCTCTCTGCGCTTCATCGGCTACTTCTTCTGCATCACCCGGCTCCCCTTGTCCCCGGTCGAGGCACTACGGCAACCAGATATGTCCTGTCGAATTCCATCTGGCATCATTCGAAGCTATTATTTCCCCCGAGAACGCTCACGATGTCGCCACAAAGGTCCCGTTTCCCAAAGAAACCCGGATCACGGTCAGAACCCTCGCCGTTGCGGCTAGTACATCTCTCTTTCCGCAGGAACGTATTCCAATTATAGCTCGCGCTCAATGTACACTCCCGGTACAGATGCGCGGACACTGTATCACTTGGTTGGGGTACACGCTGGTGCAGGCCGGAGACACGTGAGGACGCATGGGCTCACATAAAGTCCTCTGCATCCAGCAATTCCCTGCACCGCCTGGGGTGCACTCCCCCAACTTCAAAGTCGTCTCTCTGTCATGGCTTCTGCTCGTCTTTCTGTCTTCGCTGTATTGGTTCTCAGTTTCACTGTGACTATCGTCCAGGCCGCCCCGCTCAGTGCAGTGTCAGCTGGTGAGTCTCTGAGGGAGCTCTTCAGCATACTGAGAGTAAGTAATGAACAATACTCTTCAACTAGGGGACGGCACTAGAGTCGACTCTAGCTTCCTCTCCTCGCAGAAGAGCCGCAGAGGTCTGTCTTCTAATGAGTAGGCAATACGACGAGAAGTTGACGTCCTGAGGCCGCTGCACTGGCATGAACTTACAGAAACCGATAACGGAGATGACTCAGGTGGGATTCTGATGCCTTGTTCCTTGTCCGGAAACTCTGTACCAACGCTGAAGAGTGTAAACAGACGTTCACCGGATAGACCTCGTCTTCCTCTCGAAACAAAATGAACCCCGCGGTACGTTTTCGGCATTACTTAAATTATCGCTCCATTGAAGCTCGCACTCATCCCGAAGTGGCTTTAGACGACGCGCCTGTCGAAAACGTGTTCCTCTCCTAGCCGTTCTCCGAGCGGCTCATTAGCTCGGGTGTGTACAATTCTTTCCAGCGGTCGCGCGTGAGACGGGTGACCTGAAGCTGATACATCCCCGTGACTAAGTGGCTGTATCCAAACACGATTCCCTTGGAGGCCTACTGAAATGTGACCGCCACCTCACGACCGCCACAGATCGCTGCCCCCCCCCGGTACCAGACACGTGTATGATTTATGGCATAACAATGAATATACGGCTTGAGACGCATGCGGAGGATGCACGGATGGTCAAAGATCGAACTCGAGTCTAGTATCCTTGCTACCTCCTCACTGGATTCTGTGTCACAATTAGGCAGCGGATAGCACCAGTACGTCGTAAACCCATCCGGCTGCTCCCGCTTTAGTAACCCAAAGTAAAACATCTCTCTCAGCAGTCCTTTTGTGTAGCATCCGAATTCGGTTAACATTTTACCAACATCGGTAGGTATCTATCTCCAGGTTACTACCAAGATCACCGGTGCTCTTATCGCGCGCGTGCACTCTCCAGGTTCGTGCCGTGGCCACGGGTGGTTCGATGCTCTCGGCGACATGCCCCAGCGCCCTGGGCCTATCTCAAACTTAGTATCATTGGACATCCCATCCGGCGACTTCTTCACCGTACATATGTACGCCGAGTGCCACGGCATGCCCGACCCTGCACGTCAGAGCCGTCAAGTCCGTTATACCTGTCATATCCTCCATGAACACCTCCCTTCAAGGCTCCCCGCCGCCGCCCACCTGTCAGGACCGAGTGCCGCGGCGACTAGTATAGTACTGATTTGGGCAGATGCGTACCCAGGGGGTGTCCTCGTCACGTAACCCCGTAGATCCTCGCAGCGATGTCGTACGGGGTGCTCGGTACAGATCTCAGGGTGGTGGCCAGCCGTGGCAGGGTCATCAGCATACTCAGGCTCTACGCGGGATTGCGCAAGTACAAGGGCAGTGCTATGTGAGTAGTATGGCAGGGATATCAGGCCAAGGTTAAACCACTACTGTCGGATTTCCAGTGGCATTGAAAGCCTTTCTGGAATCCGGCCTATGCCCGCGAGCGTCGTATAAGTCTGCGCTGTCAGTGTCCACTGCTCACCGAGCACTCCCTCGCGCTCGCACTCACACTCACTGGCACGCTCGCGCCCTCCGCGGACCGCTCCAGCCCGAGATCCCAACTACTCCCAAACATTGCTTAAGCCCCGCCGACGAGCCACCATGAATTCTCCGCGTATCGCCATCCTTAGCGCGATTGCAGTCGTTCTAAGCACCGTCTTCGGAGGGCACGCTCTCCCGGTCGAACAGTCTGGTGAGTAGTACTATTAGGTCTTAATTGGGACTCTGGCGCTCTTCCGAATCGAAAAGGGCGCACGTTCACTGAGCTGGTTTCGCGGCAGGAGGTCCTCCGCGCGTCGACGCTCCCTGGTTGAACTTTAACAACAATGCGGCGGAGGTGAGCTCGAATTGGTCCTGGAGCGCTGTGGGAGCGCCGCTGCCGATGGTCAGTACTGACTTCACGTATCTCCAGGAGAAGTAGAAGTAGAGAAGGCCCGGATAGCGTTGTCGGGAGTATAGCGACAGCTTGAATCCCGGTTCATGTCCGTTAGCGAACGCACGCATTGTTCTTCTGTGTTTTCTCCGTTCATTTTATGATTTCTTTTCTTGGTCGGGATTAATGTAAAAAAGACAAGGTCGAACGTAAATGTCCCAAAGGGCGGCGGCGTGCTGATGTGAACGCGGCGTCCCTCTTTCCTCCGGCTGCTTGAGCACACAGCGGGACGATGAGTACAAGCAACTCCCCATAAGGAGCCCGCGCCCCGGCTTCTTCTGTTCAATAGTGATAGACGTGGGATTCCTCTTCACGAACGCCGAAGGTTGCGGATGCTCCGCCCCCGCCGGAGCTCTCAGGACGGCAAGACGAAGCTCACCGGAAGAGCTTCCGAAACCCCGCAGCCTTCCCGACGAAAAAGGCCTTACGAAGTCTGCGTTCGATTTATCCCGTATCACGCAAAAGAAGTCAAACAAGAAAGAATACACACAGAATGCCAATGCTGCCTCATTCTGCTGTCACAACTCCTTCGCGCGAGATCTGTCCGCCTCCCACCGCGCATACTCCCTCTGGTTCTCCTCCACTGCGCTATACACCGCGCGCCAGTCCAGACACCGCCTGATCGGGTTCGCGTCCACCGGATGGATGTTCGACGGGTACTGGTACGGGTCGAGGTTCGTGTCGCCGCGGCACAGGATCATCTGGCGGATATAGTTCATGCAGTGCCGCGCGGGCTCCTCCGCGCGCTCCACGCGCGGCTTCGTGAGCTGGTCGCGCAGGACGTCGAGGCACTGCAGTTGGTGGAAGAGTGAGGGGAGGAACGCCTCCCGGTGCGGGCCGAGGTGGACGAGACCGTCGCCCGGGACGAGGGCACGCCAGGAGGCGGAGTCATTGAAGCCGTACCGGAGCCCGAGGTCGAATTGGAACGCAACGGGCTTGCGCTCGACGTCCCAGACTCCGCCTGTGAAGTGGAACCCGTGAGCGCTAGACAAGCGAGAGAGGATGAGACGGAAACGGACCATTTATTGGAGGGGCTGTTGGTGCGTAGTACAGCCGTGTAAGGCTGACTAGCTTATAGCCGAAGTTGAGGCCAAGTAAAGTGATCACGGCCAGGAGAATAACAGTCTCTAAACGTCGCGTTTTGGCCATAGATCTAGAGGGAACAGGCCTAGGATGTGGCAAGCAGATGTTGAGGCGCGGAGGTAAAGAGCTCGAATGAGGGGTGCTGGGAGCGAGTGGCAAGGAGGAAGGCTTGAACTCCTCGAGCCAGACAACAACGAATACCCTGACGGCAGCGACGTGTTCGCTAGGAGAGCAGATGGTGAAACGGGGGGCGCGGGGGAAGCCGATGCAAGTAGCCCAGGTGACGAACCTTCGCCTGGCGCTGCGTTCATCGCCGCGCGAGCATTGCTCGGAAGGGCAGTGCTACCAATCAAGTCTGCGATGGATCTGTCGAAAGGCCCGCATCTCACGGACCCTGAGACGAAGTCGCGCGCGGAGTGGTTCCGAACCCCGGGGGGTGGCCAGTTCATCTCCTAGCTACTTACCGATGACCAGCTGAAATATTGTACGCTTGGGATCCGGAGTGTTGATTGTCCGTTTTCACCGTCGCGGCGACCACATAGGAGATATGGGCATGTTTATCTCATATCAGGGAATACTAATTTGTTTTGGGAGCACGCTCGGTTGGCTCGCTCTGTGCAAGTGGTTGTCGAGGATAACTTGAAAGTTGTGCTCGAGCGCTTGAGCTTGCCACTGGCAGTGCTTTAGCGCGCCGAGGGCCGCCGGAGCGGCTGGGTCACGATGATGTCTCAGGGCCTACCCTGGCCTACCGTCCTCTACCGAACGCCGCCATGCTCTGAAGTTTGTTTAAATGTACGACCCGACTACCGGACAACCTACGTGAGGACGACCCAATATCTTGTTCGTACTAACCACCCAGGGCCATCATTATTTTTGGGCGAGAGTACTAGTGTATAGCTCTCATGGAATGTCGGCGATTACGAGGCGATGACTTCTATGACGGGTCCAGTCCTAGGAACACTCTGATACGGCATGTAAATGAGAAACGACAACAAGAACAGCCTTACCGAGCCAACGCTCCGGCCTTGTCATCTCGCATCGTGTTCTCAGGCCAAACGCGTTCTCGGTTTACCAAATACTGAAAATGTCTGTACGCTGGCTACAGCTAGCCCAAGACGCCGATTTCTATGGGCGGTGGCGCCGCAGTCGTCGGAAGAAACCCATCCCATAGAGCCGCGCGACTAGAGGCCTCTGAAGTTCTTCCCCTCATCAGCTACTTTCCGCACACTATCCGATACCTCTGGCACGCCCTTCGCAGTCGTTTGGAAAGTTATTACTGACACCTCTTCGATCTACGGCTCGCTCCATGGTACCAGGAGACACCTTTCGAGACGAGAATGCGGGCCTCTTGCACGCTGAAGAGCGAGACTCGTACGAGCTGGACGAAAGTCAATACGCCCACGGAACCCGTACGTCGAGCATATCCCCAGCTATCCTTGTACGCCCCAGCCTGACCCTCTCGTTGTAGAGCCTGCATGGAAGCAACCCGCGACCCACACCCGCTCCGCCCTGCTCCCCTGGATGCTCACCCTCCTCGGGATCATCACGGTCACCGACCTCGCCGCGCTCTTCTACATGTCACGCATCATGAACACCGTTTACGCAGATGTCGGCACCAGCGACCTCGAGTTCGCGAGCCCGTACTACGGCCTCGCGGAGCTCTACGCCTCGGGCACGATCAATGCGTCGCACATTAATCCCATCCTGAACACGCCCCGCGTCGTCGCGCAGGTGTTCAGCGACCGCCCAAGCGAGCTCGCGCCAGTCGGCGAGCACGATACGTTCAACAAGGTGTTCGGGACACTGTCCCCACATGAAAAGCACCTACAAGTCTCGCCAAACGTAAGCATGCCCCTCGCAGTTTCAACCTACACGCGCGATGATTGAACACCCCCCGCCATTGGCATATGCAGACCCATACGATCGCGCAATTCCGCACGTTCGACTTCGGGATGGAAGACTGCGCGCTCGTGCTGCGCCTCCCCGGCCCCAGCGACCGCGTCGAGAGCGCGGAGCCGTTCCGCTTCAACGAGCTCTCCGTTCTCGACATCTTCCGGCTCAACGCGCGCAAGCCCCTCGACGTGCGCACGCTCTCGTTCGACACGCGCCCCCCAGTGCGCGAGAAGGTCGCGACGGTCGTCCCGCACGCGGGCGAAGAGACGAGCGTCGCGCGGTTCCCGTGCGCGTGGGGCACGCTGCACACGTTCGAGGTGCGGTGTGCGTCGGGCTCGGACTGTCTATTGGACGTGTGGTCGAGTCAGAACACCACCTGGGGTGAGTCGATCTTCTGCGTTTACGTCTCGTCCATCTGATCATGATGTCGTTGGGGTGCTGTACAGGCATTTACATGTATCAGCACCAAACCATATAGGTTGAGGCAGCGGCGCGGCAAGACTCCCTGGTTTTTTGTACGATGTATTTTTGGGAGGCTTGCCAGAGGCAGTGTGATATACTTTTCGGCGTCTCCTTGACGTTTACGCATTCAGGCGTCCGCGCTGAGATAGTTGAGGTGAGAAGCGGTCGTTGTTGTAGAGACGTAGAGTACTTCTCTAGTTAGAAGGGACATGCTCCACCGCGATAGGGCGGCAGACCGTCGACGGGTTGATGGAGACGTACCGCATACGACGTGATATTCTTGGTCGGACAGCATAGATGATAGGTATTGGTGAATGGCCGACATTGAGCGCGGAACCCTGTCTGACCTCATCAGCTCGGACGCCGTTCGCAGACGTGGAAGCAATACGGCATTACAAACGACAGCCGCCTCACCCGATCGCACCTCATTCCGCAACGTAACTGCCACCTCTCCGTGCCTCCCCGCCGTGTGTGCTTGTACCAGAGAACAAACACTTCCTCTTCGAAACCCGCACGATGCCACGATGCCCTCGGGGCTGACCTCGCTCGCATCCGCGGCCGTCGCGCCACGAGCGACGAATGCCCGGGAGAACGCCCGCGCCCCCGCATCGTGCGCAGCCATCCCGAGACGGCTCCTCGTTGCCTTGATTGTGAACAATGAGCAGAGCCCGAGAAGGGTGCCAGGATTCTTGGGGAGGAACCGAAAATGGAAGCCCGACCGTGGGAGATGGCAGAGCCCGCGCGCGCGGGGGCAATGTCGCTGTCAAGACCTCTGCCAGACCTCGACTACCGCGCGCGACCCCACGAAGTAGCGCCACGATGCGCGCCGCTGCCGTCAGCGGCCGGGGCGTGGGCGAGACGCGTCCTGTTGTATGGGGCGCGGTCTGGAGTAGGGGCTATATCGTTTCCAACTCTCCCGGCACTGGTATTGGGAGGATGCGCCCTCAACGCAGAAGCCCGTCGTTCTCATCTGTCAGAGAGAATTCAAAACCCTGGGGGATAGAGTCAGCGTATACGCTACACCGCCATCCCGAACAAGAGGGGCAGCCGATAGGGCACTCACAAACCTTCGTTCCGTCTGCTACGTATCTTCCCGCACTACCCCCATGTTGTCCCGCCCTGTATGGTTCCTCGTTGTAGCCGTCCTCGCGGCACTGAACGCGTACCTCGATGTCCTCCACGTCCGCGCAACACGCCGCACAGCGGTAGCACGACTACCTCCCTTGAAACACTATAGTAGGTCCCCTGTCCCTCGGACCATCGACCCAATCTCACCTTTGCCTAAAAGGCTTCATCGACGAAGACTATCCCCCGCGCATGCCGCTCCCCGCCGCCCGCCGCGCCGTGAAGCTGACACTCGAGGACAGCGCGCGGTACGCACTATCGGGGGCCACCGCATTCGACGAGTGGCTCTGGACGGCGACGATCGGGGACGGGAACGCGCACCTGGGTGCGAACCACCGCTTCTTCGTGCTCGGGGTGACGCACCAGCTGCACTGCATGCGCTCGTACCGTGAGGCGCTCGCGCAAGACGGGCTGCCGCACGGGCACCAGGTCGGGCACCTCGGGCATTGTCTGAACTTTCTCCGGATGTCGACGCTGTGCGCGGCGGACGTTGCGCTCGAGCCGCCGGACGCGCTCGCGCGGAACCATGAGGTAGAGAGGGCGGGCGGGGAGCGGGAGTGCATGGACTGGCCGGCGTTCTATGAAGAGATGAAGGCGAACTATTTGGAGTGGAACGAGATGAAGCAGGGTTCGGCGTCGTGAGAGATAGTAAGTCGTTGCAGCCGATTGACGAGAGTCTCGCTGTGTTTGAATACTCTCAATAAAATATTCCTCCAGTGTGGTTCTCGCTCAACGTTCCGAGGTAGCAATGGTGAGTGCGTGAAAAATGACACCACGGCCAACAAGGTACTCATCTTGATACTACTATGATACTAAGCAAAGTAGCATATCCCAGTGTTCCAGATCTAATTCTAGCCCCTTCAAGTGGGGTCTGTGCTTGCCGGTGGTCCAACCCGGCCAGCAACGAGTCGCGTTCGGCGTCACTGCAACTCACCTTCTGTCCTCGCTGGTTGGGCCTATGATAAAGCAAGATAACAGCATCAGCTATCATGTCTGTAACCTCCACTGTCCATAATGCGGAGGAAACGCGGGAGTGCCTACTCAAACTCGCCCGGGGAAGAGGAGGTTATTAATACGACTCGAATAATGGTCAGGATGTGAGAACGAACGCTTAGTACTCAAACTTGTAAAAGTCAACATTACCTCAATTACCACCACCTTCACACCAGAGTAGTTGACATCAAGAGCAAGCTTTAAAGTCGAGTCGGTCTGCCGCCAACTGGCGCTTGGAGGAAACTCTGTCGCGACGGTCACGTGAGTGTGTATGCAACTGGTGGCGCTTTTTTTTCTTGTGCGCATTAATAAGTTATCATCTAGGCTTCCTTTCTCTTCCTCATCTTTACCCAATATATGCTTAGTTTGCGCATATACGGGGCTGCAGTGACCACGCTTAGAACTTCTCTGCCCTCTGTCTTTCGTCTTGGTGTGCTCAAGTACGGACTCGGAGGACTGGAACAACGGGCGAACAACTCGGACTTGGCGTGCGCATCTAGACGGCTGTACACGACATATCCGACGTCTATCCCGATAAACAAACTGCATTTCGAGCACAAGATGCCGGAGCTGGACAATAAGTCCACTGCCGTGTTGTCGGGTCCGGAGTGGCTCAAGTGAGTAGCTGCACATCTTCGGGATCATGCTTGCGGCGATAAACTCATTCTGTCAAAGAATATCCCCCGTCGCTGCACTTGCAACCCACTCGCGTTTCTTCCTGACTCTTCGCTCAGGGGAGGGCGCTTACCACTCTCTTATACTGTTCCGCCTTACATCCAGCCAGCTTCCAGAGTCTGGCATTGATGAGCTCCCCTCCTCGCAGAACCTGCGCGACCAGATCTATGTGATGGAGGCGAACTGCCCTCACCTCGGCGCAGACATGTCTCATGCCGAGATCGAGGAGTGTGACACGGGTCTCATCGCCGTCTGTCCCTGGCATAGGTGGGCCCGATACTGGGAAATGGATGACGGCTCGTGCACATGCTGAATTGCGTGCAGATATGACTTCGATTTGAAGACGGGACACAGTGAAACTGGCCTGAAAGCCTGCACATATGCTACTGAAATGCGTGCGGACGCCGACGGGACCGAGCATGTATACGTAGAAGCCCCTGAGGGTAGCAGACAGTGGCAAATGGTCGAGTTTCGGCCTGTCTCTGAAGGTCGGGATCCCAGATTGTTTTCGTATACGAGTCGTCCCCTAATGTTCTACGCAGAGTTCGCGGACCCGCCCCCACCGCCACTCGATCTCTCACATTTATCGATTTCTGCTCCTGAGCCGAGGGAACCAGAACCAATTGTTCCCGCAGAGAATCCTCCTACAACACTTATCCAATGGGCCGTGTTAATCCTCAATACCGCTGACCCTATGCTCAAGGTTAGCACTCTGTTTTCTACTTCGGTTCCGGCATTGGGACCATCCGAATCCCTCGTGGGGTATTGAGATGTTCGGGAATGGGCGAGTACAGAAACAACCGCCTCCCAGGGCCTGTTGTGACTATTCCGTCTCCTCCTAATCCTGGTCTTCCGATGAGAGAGGCGGGGTCTGTCTCATATATCGTATATTCTGGGAGTGGAGCAGGCTCACGCTGATACAGGTTCAACGCACTAGGCACGCTGTATCGCTATTCCGCACAGGCCAGCTCAAGTCCATCGGTCACCGTTCGTCGAGAGCGCCACGACCACCGGATGAGCCCCCACGGGAAGAAATGTATGCGCGAAATATGG
This sequence comes from Trametes hirsuta, assembly GCA_001302255.2. Classification (NCBI taxonomy): domain Eukaryota; kingdom Fungi; phylum Basidiomycota; class Agaricomycetes; order Polyporales; family Polyporaceae; genus Trametes; species Trametes hirsuta. The sequence goes on along the minus strand of CP019370.1, from coordinate 1,705,738 downwards.
TCGACCCTGCCAAGATGGCCAGACGGAAGAACAGAGCTGTCATGTTACATGCGCTAGCTAATATCGAGCAATGGGCGTAAGTGAATTTCTCGCTTCATGCAGTCATTTGCTGACTGTGCGGCACTAGTATTGACCTAGCGTAAGTTTCGAGGGTATCTGTGATCTCTCGCACCTACTTATGGGGACTCCCTTCACCACGTAGATGGGACATAATCGCACGTTACGGCCCCGCTCACCCGGACCTCCCGCCTGCCTTCTTCGCCGACTTCACCAAGATGGCCCTCGACGAATCCAAGCACTTCTCGCTGCTCACCGCACGCCTCGCCGCGCTCTCCCCACCCACGCCATACGGCTCGCTACCCGTGCACGCCGCGCTCTGGGAGTCCGCCCGCGTCACCTTCCCGTCGCTGCGCGCTCGCCTCGCGATCATCCACCTCGTGCACGAGGCGCGCGGGCTCGACGTGAATCCGGGTACAATCGCGCGGTTCCGCCGCGCGGGCGACGCAGACAGCGTGCGTGTGCTTGAGACGATCCACCGCGACGAGGTGACGCACGTCACGACCGGCCACCGCTGGTTCACGTGGCTCTGTGCGCGGGAAGGTGTGGACCCGGTGCGGACGTTTAGGGAGGAGGTGCGCCGCGGCTGGAGGGGCGACGTCAAGGGCCCGTTCAATGCGGAGGACAGGGAGCGAGCGGGACTGACCCCGGCTTTTTATGAGGACTTGCGGGGCGAGATGCGGGGCGAAGGTGAGGCGGGCGGCGGCGTGCAGGCAACGGTCGCTGTCGGGTACGAAGGCACGGCGAGAGATTGATCATACTTCCTAAGGCTCTTGCTTCCGGTGGCCCACTGCCAGTTCCCTCTTTATTAGCGTGTGTAGCCTATCTGCAGCCCGTCAAGTCCGTCGTTTGTGACGTAACACGTCACGCGTATCGTATTGTGTGACTAGCTTTGCATCGGCTGAGCCAGGTTGGGCCGCCGGACCCGGCGGCATCTATATACATCTCGAGGTAGCCATGATGACCTTGCTCGTACCTCCTGCACTCCACACGCATCACATTTCGGGAACGCGTGTAGGGACAGGCATTCGCACGATGATGATCACCAATGTGTTCGAATTTTTCAAACTTAGACCAGTTGCAGGTCCCAACATGACACAGCGTCATGGCCATCGTATATTTAATAGATGTTCTCGTAGGGCGGAGGCTCACAAGACCTAAAGTACACTACTGAACAACAATGACAGTCGTCGAGCATAAGAATTAATAGAAACACCAGGAGTCGCAGGCATACTGACGCAGAACGGCCGAACGTACATGAGCAATTCTCCTCCTTATCCCCTCCGGCCGACCTTCAAGCTAACCGGTAGCCGATGCTTCGCCTGTTCGGCGACTTTGCGCGGGCGTGCGCGAGCATCCAGCGCGGCATGCGCGTCACCTCCGTCACCGTCGTAATCGTCGTGGTCGTGGTCGTGCGCGTCGTCGTGATGTGGTCGCGCTCCTCCGTGACGGATACCGTCTCGGTCGTCGCCGGGGGCGACACCGCCCGCGCGCTCCGCACCTCAAGCTCCTTCTCGTGTTCTGCGGGCGCGCAGCGCGTGTAGTGCCACAGCTGACATGGCTCGCCCGGCTTTAAGCGCATGAGTTGGATCTGAAACGGTGAAGAGTGGTTCATCGGAAGCTCGCAGGGTGAGTTCTGGGCACTGGGATTCACCTTGGTGCCTGGGGTAGCGTTTCCCCAGTCGGCAAGGTCAAAGACGAAGTCCGTGTTGGGCCATGAGATCCTGCATGCGCGTGTTAAGCCTTACCAGTAAGCAGCCAAACAAGCAACAAGAAACTTACTTGATGCCGTCTTCGGTCTGTTCGACGTCCCAGGTGACGGGGTAGGGGCTCGCGACGATAGCTGCGTTGTCGCGGAGCCCGTCCTCAGTCGTCAGGTATAGCGGGTCCCCAGCTGCAGATCGTCGCACGCAGCGGATGACGTAACCGTGGCCGCTAGGAATGAACTCCCACTACGGCGTGCATCGCATTTCAGCAACCGCAATGCAACGGTGGAACGGTGGAACGTACCTGTTGGTTTGGTCCCCCGTGCATTGGGTACCCGATGAGCGTCTTGTTGTCCATGCCCGACATATCCACCGCGGTACCGCTCCGGGCGTTCAGCAACACGTACGTCCCCGGGGCCCATGCACCGCCCGGAGTCGATCCGGAATCAGAACCGGTTGAGACTGCGGTGGCGTCGCTTCCTTCAGGTGTGTGGTGCTCGAGACCGGGTGGGGATGTATGGGCGTGTTCGTCACGGTGGTCTTCACCCTCAGCTGGGGTGAGGGAATCCTCGGACTTGACTGAGGCGCGCGGGGTTTTCGGCTCAGGTTCCGAGTCTGCGAGGTCTTCAGCCAGCTGCTCCTGAGCTGCTGCGTACTCAGCAGGGTCGCCTTCAGAAGGTGTGCCGTCCTCCGTGGCGGGTACCCCTGCCACGAACGAGCCAGTTGCGGGGATTGGGCCGACACCGAGGTCTCGTTCTTCGACACGGGGATTCTGGACATGCGGGACTGCCTGGACGTCGTAGCTCTCAAGTACTTGGCCTTCGGTTTTCGGCTCGGGTCCCTGTTGGTGGCCACGGGGAGGTTCGGGAGAGGGGGAGGAGGCGGGGGTAGCAGGCTCGGCACCAGGCATTGCTCGTGAGGAGCGTACGGATGCAGCGTCAGCGGTAGAACGAGCCAGTTGGGCCGCGCGCGTACGCGGGCTGTTGTTGCGGGAGTTCATGTCACTAGGTGCGTTGCCCATTCTGTCGGTCGAGCGTCGAGCCTCGTTGGTACTAGAGTTAGAGGAGGTTTTTCGTACGCGGTCGCGTCCGAAGAAGAGGTGCTTGATAGATTGAGAAGTGGTGAGAGGGGCGGATGTAGTGCCGGTCGTAGAGGTCGTCGAGGACTTGTCAGTACGGTTACCACGAAAGCGTATGCTGAGGCTCTGGAGGTGGGGCATTTTGAAGAGAGGGCTGCATTGGTCTGTTTAACTTGCTGAGAGGTAAGGGCAGGACTCTGCTGAGCGAACAACATGAGTCGCGCGCCGCAAGGCGAACGCCTGTTCTCTGCGTGCAAGAGGGAAAGGTGTACCGTCCGCAGGTAAACTTCGAGTGATCCATGTGGATCTCATAAACCTTCAGCAGTGTGCCAGAATGCGCCGCCCGTCTACGTGAGTGTCCGTTCCGGTATCGCCCTAGGTACCTCACTGGGCCTCACTGATATTCCTAGGCCCCAAAGGGGCGAGTAAGGGTGAATTACGCCAAGGCCGTGGGGGCGGTGACGAGGCTGAGGATACCTCATACTCCTCATGTTCCCCGCTCACGTAAGTGAAACGTTGTAGAGGCTGAATATTTCAGAGCTGCCTTCGTCCAATTATGACCAGCAAGCTCTAGTAAGATTCTCCAGCCCAGTCCACCCCGGATGGCGCTCTTGGATGCATATCAGCGAAGGGAACACGAACATATGGTTTGGACAGTACCTCCATGCAGTGCCACCTCATGTTCTGCTACTATTTGCGTCTGCCATGCCGGATGCACGGTCGCATCTCACCTCTGAACTCGGTGCAACGAGTATGCCACGTGGGACTGTCGCGACTCGAGACGCATCACGTGCGGGGACTGGGCCGCCCGTCCTCGTCGCGTCCTCAGTGCGCCGCCTGTGCACACCGACCGCGTTTCTTTTCTCCACCGCCTCCGTCTCGCGTCTCTGTTTGATACTCCCCTAACAAACGTGAAATCATGACTGCGGACGAACAACAAGAAGACGTGAAGCCCAAGATTAACCTCGTTGTCGATTTCGAGGGCCAAAGTAAGTGGCTGCGCGACACATGCGGGGCAAAACACGCGTGCTGTGGAGGATTGGCCGGGCTCATTTGCTGATGTGCGCGTCTCCCAGCATGCACAGTGAAAGTAAAACCTGGCATGCCGTTCAAGAAACTCTTTGAGGCCGCGGAGGTGCGTGTTGCTTTCCGTCAGACAAGGTACCTGACCGACCGATCACAACACTACAGAAACGCTTCAGTAAGGATCCAGGTCAGAACCCTCCTCGTTGCTTTAATTTGCTGCTATATGCGCTTGTAAACTTGTAGGGACGTTCAAGTTCACGTTTGGTGGCCAGAGGCTGCGGCCAGAAGAAACCCCCGCCGAAGTGCGTTCCATACCGTTTCTTTCACCGTCTTCACTGCCTTATCTTCGGGATTCACTGTATAGCACAACATGGAAGACGGCGATACAATCGATGCTCACCTTCAGCAAGTATGTCTCTGTCCGGCTCTTACACGATCTATTCTGACCTTGGGCGCTTGTTCAGCTGGGTGGCGGAGTGCGGTGGTAAAGCACATGAAAGAGCTGCTGCTATTTCTATATATTGTACTATCTCCGCATATTACTGTACTCTGGTGTGTCTGTATACTCTTCCAATTTTTGTTTCATGTCGCGCTTCCACCCGAGGAAAGTGGGCGCGACCTGGAATTTGCTCAAGTCCGCCAATCAAGCAGGCATTCATATCGTTCCCCGCCCTGAGGTAAAACCCAATGCACTAATGGGTTTCCAGGGAAGCGGCGCATATTTCCTACTGCTGATCGCAAACGCACATGGTAGGTGCATGTCCGGCAAAGGAACCTCGTGCGAGGGCTGTATATACGGTGCCACAGCTTGGTATGTCGGACCGTCACCTATTTTTTTTCTATCCATGTCTCTGCAGGTCGTGAAATGCATCATTCCTTCACAATCCGATAGATGCACGTAAATACTGCCTTACTAACGACATAGCGACTTGATATTAACAGACAAATCAAAAATCAACGCATGACGAAAGGTAATGGTCCCGACACATCCTTCACACTACGCGCCTCGTAAGCTGAGCCTTCCTTGATTCGGTAATGGGGGGCACGAACCTTACACCATTCTGTAGCGCCGCTTCGTGGTCCAGCACTGTATGTCGCGTTCGAGTCTCGGGGTCGTTAACGACATGATAAGGTACCCAGTAATTGTTAGCCCGTCGCCTCTGTAGAATGCATACAAACTCGAGCGAGGGGCCCAACACCCGCGCGAAAGTGTCGGCGGTCCGTTGTACGAGGTCGCGAAGTGTTACATATGCGGCCGCCTCATTCTCCCCGTAGTCGGAGGGCATGGCAAAAACGTAAGGCTCTTCCGGAAAGTCGCAGGATATCCGAAGTATACGTAGCTGAGAAAGCGGTGCAAGGGACTCCGCGATGTCGTCCTGGATGATGATGATGCGAGTCAGTGGGTTTAAATCAGGCTGCTGACCATGTACACACTATAAGCATCGTGGTTCCATGGCTCGAACGGTAGCGATGCACGGTGAGGTGCGTGATGAGGGGGAATGCAGCCGATATGTGACGGAAGAGGGCGATGTCATCCGACACCGAGGCCGCCGCCTTGAACTCCACATCGAGTTCGGTGATAGTTGGCGTCTTGCACTGACGGAGGATTAGTAGCATTGTGGTCGAGGAAGGAAGCGGTGAGACCCAGTCTAGACTGTCGAATATATCGTCCAAGATCCTATGGACGTAGTGGCGAGGGTAACAGCGAATAGCAAGCCGCCGTAAACCTGAAGGGAGGTGACTGTAGAGCTGATCGGAAGGGTCCGGGTAGGACACGGTGAGTGAAACAAGTTGCGGCCACGGAAACTCGATGTCATAGCCCCCGGGCCAAATCGCCTGTGGTTTACCCTCTCCAGTCAACGTCAGAGCAAGAGACAAAATCTGAAGGTGAGGCATATTTCCGAGGACAGATATGATCGGAACATCGAGGCGTTCAATCATTGTTCGTTCCCCTGTAAGATACAGTTCGCGTAGCGCGGGCCATGGTTCCGAAGGGAATAGATCGTAAGGAGCGGATTCGGCCTGGATGGCGAGCGTGACCAGAGTCCTCCGGGCCTGCGTGAAGATATTACTAAGAACCATATGCTCGAACGCCGAGAATCTATCCACTTCTCGCCACGGATCGTCGTCGGCGTAACGGAAGGAAGTCAGTGGAGCTATAGCCATACTAGTAGTTTCGGGCATTGGTTCCTGTGGGTCAAGTAGCCCGTCCGAGTGGAATTCGCGCAGTTGGGGTATGCTGAGTATAGCCGTCAGGGCGTCGAGAACAATTCCGCTACCTTCAAGACTTTTGAAAGATACGGTGCGGAGTTGGGTTAAGTGAGGGAGAACGTCGCGTAACGGAAACACGAGCATGGTTGGCTCGCGTTCAAAGTTGGATATGAAAACATGGTTCTTTTTGAAAGCTCCTAAGAATGTCAAGTGTCTGGTATTGATATTCATCAAAATCTCTCAGGGAAGTCTGCAATATGAAGTAGGCACGCACTGAATGTATGGCCACAGGACCTCTGGAAGGAAGAGCTCGACGTCCTCTAGAGCGAGGAACCTCGTTAGAACCTCGCAGTGACTGAAAAGGACAGGCATGGCGGTTCTCCTGAGGGTTTTGCACGTAGTGGCAATAGCACACAGTCCATCTCTGGGTTGAAGTAGATCGAAAATACTGAGTAGAACATCCTCATTTACGGCAAGAATCCCGAGCCTACTGTGCGCCCGTATTAGATTGTTGCGATCTGATTAATCCGAGTACAAACGATTTTGTGGTAGATGCGTCGACACCGAATGCGTTGACGCAGCTCATCTCGTCTGCAGCGATATACAGAATAGGCGTAAGCAGGAAAGATAGTCGAATAAGTGCTGGGACTCGGAGACTCCGGGGGCAACTTGAGTGGCGACTCGGCGGAAGTTCAACGTTAAAGGCGCGCTGGGCGCTCATTTTGAGCCGCCCACGACTCGCAGTGCCTCACGAGCGATTGGAAACTACCAAACACGGGCCTACGGTATCTATGTTCGAAGAAGAGCATGATAGCACTTCTAGCCGTGGACAATTTCAATGACCCACAGCATAAACGTACGGGACAAACAAATTCCTCTCGGTTACGAACTAGTGTTGAGATAGTGTCAGGTTCCTGATAAATATATACAAGAAACCCAAGGAGTCGTTCCAAGCTGTAGACGACAGATTCAGAAGCGGAATACGGTATTACGGTCACGGTGATACACAATGCATTAGGTAGGGTAATATAAGCGAGGCGGGGAGATGTGCAACGCTTGAACATTCAAGATGCACAACCGCATGGAGTGCTCACGACGGGGACAGCGCGACATACCGTTGGGCATCCTCCCGCCCACGCTCAACGTCCACGCTCATCAAAACAGGTACTGCGGCCCAGATCATCAACACAAGAAAGAAGAACGCGTAGCGGATGTTGCCGGTCGTGTCTGCGATGAGCCCGACTACGAGAGGCCCTACGAACGAACTCGACTGTGCACAACAGGTGAGCGTGTATGGATAACCGATCGCTCTGAAAGGGCCATACCTTGTCCGTGATAGAGAACAGCGCGTACCACCGCGCCTCCTCGCCGGGTGGGATGAACTCGGCGTAGAACGCGCGCGCGTAACCCTGGAATGCGCCGTATACGGATCCCTACGCACATGCGCCGTCAGCACCTGACGTTATGCGGGTCTATAGGAATGAAACTGGGCAGGCATACGCACAAAGTATACGGCCAGAACATACATCTCCGCGGGCGTCGTGAGCCCCCCGAACTTGACGCTGCCCTTCTGGAAGACTGGCAGGAAGCCGAGGCAGCCGTAGGCCGGGATCGCGGAGGCCATCGCGACGAGCACAACGAGGATTCGGAGGTTCGACCAGCCGGCGCGGCGTTGTATGGCGGGCCAGACGAGCGACCCGAGGATCCCTGCGGTGGGTGTGAGGGCCCCGATGAGCACGAGCGAGGACGGCGGCATGTGCAGCGTCGTCTTGCCGAACAGCAGCGCGGTAGACGTGATTGTTGTAAATCCTAGAGAAAATCTTCAGTGTCACTCATTAAGTATGCGTGAACGTGCTCACCGTCAGAGAGGAGGAACCACGCGGCGAGGTAGACGAAGGTGTTTCGGAGGCGCTTGATCTCCCGCCACCTAAGCATCTGCCCTAGCCTCTTCCACGCACGTCTGATCTCGCGGGACATGCTCCAGTTCTGGTCGTCAGCCACCGCAGTGGAGACTACTGCGACGTCCTCGTCCTCTTCTCTTAGCGCTGCTGTTGCTTCGGATATGGACGATGCGCCTGGCAGCCATGCGGCCGCTGGAAGGGAGAATAACGCCCACCATATTCCGCTGAGTCCAATGGCGAGGCGAAGCGCATCGGTAGAGCCCTTCATCGCCCGCACAGGGATGAGCGCCAGAAGAAGCATTACAATGCCTGCGGCATACCCGAGCGCGATCCCTTGAGACGAGATGCGCGAGGTAGTCGCAGAAAGTACTCTAACGTGCTCGGCCTTTGCTTCACGGGTCTCCGCATGCAAGACATCATCCGCAGGCTGTGATAGGAGAGGTTCATGCGCCTCCTCGGCCTCTTCTGCAGACTCTTGTGGCTCTATACGCGCGCTCGACGTCCGCCCCGCGCGGGCGACAGCCGCGCGCGCAGCGGTTACTTCTTCAGCGCCCTGAGCCAGGGTGGGAATGTACGCATTTAGCGCAACGATAGACGCGCCAAAGCCAACGTTAGCACAAATGGCAAGAGGTGCAACCAGGGGCCACACTGGTGACGTGGACGGAACTAGAAGGAATAGGATGGCCGAGATGGATCCGAGTGCCGCGAAAGCGAGCAAGAGTTTCTTGCGATGGGGGGCTTGTAGCAGCGTTTAGTTGGAATTTAACATAGATACCTGGATGAATAGCTCACGATGATCAGCTATCCCGCCCATAGAGATGACGGTGAGTGCCTGCAGCGCGACAGATGCAGAATAAACGTAAAGGCTAATGGACGGCGTGAGCCACCTCCCCCATGAGCACAGGCTCAGGGTACGCAGGAAAACATACCTAAAGCTCGCACTGTCCACCCATAGCCACGCTAGCTTTACAACACAGCGCGCGTCTTCGGCGTCGGCTGAAGAAGGGGAAGTAATCGTGTTGCACGGCTGTGTCTTGTCCGGTAGCAGATAGCCATTGTCTCTGAGGTATGTCAGGTTATATTTGCGCGCGGATGCAGAAACTAGGCTTTTACCTCGCGAATTGTTCGAGACATATGGGGAGGAAGAGTGTGAGTGAGACTATCACGAAGACCTCACTTCTCTTCGTTCATTACTCAGAATCATAGAGCAAGAGAACAGCCTCGTACCTCGCAAAGGCATAGCTGAACCACCCTCTTAGATGTCTGTGGTACTTCTGTTTGTCATACTTGGGCACAACCGGCTCCTGATCGAACTCAGCCTGGTGGTAGCCGTCCATTGGCATTATGTACGCCGGAGTGGATGTATCCGACAGATGGAGTATATTATCTCAAACGTCAGAATAATCGCAATAGCGGCATCATTGCAGTAGAGGTTGTTGCCTGAGGGGAGGGTGGTCGTCGTAGCAAGAACCGTAATGGTATCACGCGGGCGCTCAGACGTCCAGATTAGCCGCCCGTCAATCCTCCCTGACAGTGCAGTGAAAGTCAAACACCGCGTCCAGTCTCTCCGCAAACGCCTGATCGTGAGTACGGGAGTGGAGAGTGTTCAAAACAATATCGGCAGCGTCGGAGCAATGTCTCGGAGCAAAGGTACAAGAGGACGTCCTTACTAGCAATTTACTCCGTGAGTGGGGACCTAAGAATCACCATCGACATAAGTTCTACATCTTCGCCACTGATCCTTCATTATCCACCCCGCACGGTGCCCGCTTTCTCCCCGCCCCGGAGCACATCACTGCCACAAGGAGATGCTCGAATAGGTTCACTATGTTCTGTCAGGTCGACATTACAAAGCGCGTTGAGACAGACCGGCCCACTCTCGACTTTCGATTGCAGTTCTCGTTTCCTCCAATGCACGGTCCACGACCCGTTTACACGACAGATGATGGAATGGCTGGATGACCAACCCGCTGATATCTGTGAGTATCCAAAGACAAAATCGCGAGCGCCCGCTGCCCTCGTGCGCAGACGAGCAGGAGCGCTGACCAACCCGCCTCCCAGCGCCTATGCCCTGCCTTTGTCAGATCTGGACGCGACCCGTCGGATGCCCAAGCATCGCGAGCGCCCGAGCGGTTCCACCTGTACCCTTTGGGAATCTGAATCAAGAATGAGAAACACTGGGAAATCGAGAGGGATACGCTGACAAGGGAAGAGTATAAGAGGGACGAGATGTTGGCCTCAGGATCCCAACCGCATCTTGCAAATCCTCAGCATACCCGCTAGCATCAGTACTCCCTCCTCAACTCATCCTCTCAACCATGTCTGCTCCCCGTGTTTGGTTCGGTAAGCGTGCTGTCCATTCAAAAAACTTTAACAACGCTCATACATCCTCACAGTCACCGGAACCTCTTCCGGCTTCGGTCGTGAGACCGTCATCCAACTCCTCAAAGCCGGCGAGAAAGTCGTCGCCACCCTCCGCAAGCCAGAGGCCCTCGCAGACCTCTCCAAGAAGTACTCCTCCGATCGTCTCCGCGTCGTCAAGCTCGACGTCACCAAGCCCGCCGAGATCAAGGCTGCTTTTGCAGAGGCCAAGGCCGCATTCGGCCGCATCGACGTCGTGTTCAACAACGCCGGCTATGTCGCGATCGGCGAGAGCGAGGCGTTCCCGGACGACGTCGCGCGTCCGCTGTTCGAGGTGAACTTCTGGGGCGCGGTGCACGTGTCGCAGGAGGCGGTGCGGTTCTTCCGTGAGGAGAACAAGCCGCAGGGCGGGCTGTTGCTGCAGAACAGCGCGATGGTCGGTGTCGCGGGTGTGCCTGTGATCAGTTTCTACACCGCGACGAAGCATGGTATGTTGTTTCTTCAGCAGACTAGTGCTCGGTTGCTGAAGATAGTCCTCCGTAGCCCTAGAGGGATGGAGCGAGGCTCTCGCGAAGGAGGTGGACCCCGCCTGGAACATCAAGGCAAGCTCCCGCCCGCTGACTGACCATCGCCGCGTTCTGACACCATTGTGCACCCCAGGTTACGATCGTCGAGCCCGGCGCGTTCAAGACATCCGTCTTCGACAAGGGCAGCATGGTCATCGTGCCCCAGCACCCCGCATACAACAACCCTGCACTGCCCGTCTGGAACTTCCGTGGTGCATTCGTCAAGGGCTCTGGCGACCACTACGACACGCCTGCGTCGATGAACCCCGCGGACGCATCGAAGGCGGTGGCGAAGATCATTGAGGTGACGAAGGTGGCGAACCCGCCTCTTCGGTTTGCGATTGGGAAGGACTCGATTGGGCTTATCCGGGAGAAGGTGAAGTCGCTGACTGCTAATGTTGATGCGTACGAGAGCTGGTCCGAGAACCTGGCTTAGGATTTGGGCGATTTGCATATCCACACACTTGTATAATTAGGCTGAGCAACTTGGGCATATCTTTCTCACATGTGGCAAGTTAGTAGGGAGTAGTGAACTACGTCATGAGCGTATTCGTGTTTGGCGCGGCGGGTGATCTGGCAACCGAAGCGGTGATAGTTTGTCGTTCAGATTTCACCGCTTTCTACCTAGTCCTACAAGTTATCTGACCAACCCGCATAAGCCTCGACTTCCGCGGATACCGTCTCAATCTTCTTCTTTATGGCTCCGATACTGTCTTTTCCCATGGCAAAACGGAGCGGCGGGTTTCCCAAGCTTCGACAATTCGATGATTTTCGATACCGCCTTGCCCGCATCCGCTGATTCAGAAAAGAAGTCGGCGTTTATCTCGGCATCCTCAGGCTGCCCAGCGTCCTTGAGAAATATGCGGCGGAAGTTCCTAACGGGGAGCGCAGGATCGGTGTACGCGGGGTGTTGGGGGACCATAACCATGTTCTTGTCGCGGGCAGATGTCTTGAAGGAGCCCGGCTCTACGATAGTGACCTGCGCCGCACGTGGGGTAAGGTATTATTTCCCATTAACATACAAGGGCGCCGCGCCCGACTAACCTTGATGTTCCAAGCCGGGTCTATTTCCCTCGACAGCGTCTCGCTCCATCCTTCGAGCGCTGTACCGTCAAGAGAGTCGGTGATCAGCACGATTACGATGAAGAGTGCTATGGCTACGCTTGACGGGTCTGACGCCTACCGTGCTTTGTAGCCGCGTAGAAGCCAGCTGCAGGTACGCCCACCAGGCCAGCGGCCGAGCTGTTCTGTAACAAAAACCCTCCCCGCGGTTCGTTCTCATCCCGGAAGAATCGCACCGCCTCCTGCGAGACATGCACTGCGCCCCAGAAGTTCACTTCAAACAAAGGCCGCGCGACATCGTCCGGAATAGCCTCGGCCTCCCCGATAGCAAAGTATCCTGCGTTGTTGAACACTACGTCAATGCGCCCAAATGCCCCCTTCGCCTGGGCGAAAGCGGACTTAATATCTACGGTGCTCGTAACATCCAGCTTGGCCACGAAAAGGCGATCGGCAGAGTAGTTCTTGACGAGGTCATTGAGGGCCTCGGGTCTACGGAGGGTCGCGACGACCTTCTCGCCGGCGTTCAGTAGCTGGATGGCGGCCTCCCGACCGAAACCAGAGGAACAGCCAGTCACTGGGGTTCATGATATGGGGAGTCGTTCACGACCATAAAAAGGAGGACAACGCTCACCGAGCCAAACCCGGGGGGAGACCATATTACTCCAAAGTATAAAGACGATGTGGTTGAGGCGATTTCGGGTCGTGACGAGATGCTCTGTCCAATGGGAGGGGCGCCCTATTAACACGAAACCAGCCGCCTCCACCCCCCATACGTCGTGCTCCAACGCACGGAGCACGGCGCGAACCTCACTCCAAAATTCCGGCGTTGTCTTTACCGTCCTGACAAAGCTGTCGCTATCCATGCGCGATCACATCGTCAAAGGATGGCGGTAACGCACTCTTGTGGGGATAAACAGGCGCAGCATTGCGTCCGGAACACTAGGCAGTACTGGCCAACGACGATCGCATAGTCCACGACATAAACGGCCTACTGCGGAATTAACTCTTGATTGGTTAGTCTTTTCGTTTAGCTCCGACTTCAAGCGTACGGTGAATAGAACGTGGAGAACGACGTGGTGTCTAGAAGCTGCGGGGCGCACGGGATCCGTAGACTTCTGAATGACGTTGTTACTTGTGAGCCAAGTGGCGTGCCCGGGCCGTGCGGATATGGAGGCGGCACGAAAAAAAAAAACTAACTTAGATCTGATTTCAGTCCTATTACCGACGCTCAATAGCTCGGGCAGTTGTAAGTCACCTTGTGCTTCGCCCAGTGGTACAACTTCAAGTTTTGTCGCACCCTCACCTTTGGTATCGCCAGACTATTAGAGGAATCACGGAAGCACCCAAGTTAACGATCGTCCAAATCGAGACTATTCACAGGCACGCGCTCAAAATCCGTGCGTGTTAAACAAACCTATATGTGAAGGTCAGCCAAAACCACGACATGAACCGGTAGGGATCGACTCACGATCCCAATCATCGATCTCCGATACAAGTCGTTCAGCCTCAATCGCCTGCTGTGTTGTCACGGCCACATTCACGTAAACAACCTTCGAAGGTCTCCGCCAACACCTCCATGGGTTGGAAGTATCCCTGTGCCATTTCCGAGCTCGTACCGTAGCTGTCCGGGAAGAGCGGTAACAGCTTCAGCTTGGGCCCCGGACAAGTTGCACGAGCTCTCAGAGATGCCGTGAGGACAACCAGGCCACCGAGGTAATACCAGCCTGGGCCGCCTTCGGCCGTCAACGCGTCGATTTGCGAAGACGAGGGTACCTCACGGGGCTGCCTGTGGTCGCGGGGTAGGCAAAGGGCGTATCGAGAGACAAGGCAGCATCGTCCGGGTAAAACGTTAGTGTAAGGTCCTAAAGGAGGGGGGTCAATCGAACCGCAGTGATCCTGGGGCTCGAGGGTACAGCAACAGAGGGGAAACGGGTACTCAAATTCTGCCGTGGTTCGAGCTCGAAACTGACGCATCCTAAGTTGTGAGGGCGACGTTGGCTAGATGACATGGGTGAGCTCAAGGGTGCATATATGCGTCTGCGAGTGGTGTGGAGAGACTGTGTTGTACTGCTCTCCAGGGATGTATCCAAATGCGTCCCGAAGTTCAAGCATTCGGAGCAACGGAGTAGGAGCTCCGAGAATCCATGTTGGTATAGCATTCATACAAGTATTGGTGTGAGGAGCAGCAGCATATGCAGAGCGCGCGTTCCGAGCCGTAAGAAAGAAAGACAGGTTGTCTAGCCCAGGGAGAACCGGCCGTACTAGAAGTTGGAGCGAGAAGGAGGAACTCTGGAAAGCGCGAAGTATTCGAATGTATGGCGGAATGTACTACGATGCGATTAGTCGGGAAGGAGGGGGAAAGCCTAAACAGACACACTAAACAGAAACAAAAGCCCGGAACCCGTCCATATGATGATCATAGCTTCAACTCTGTAAGCACGCGCCGCGCCAACATGTGGTATTGCCAGCCGTCGCCGCTCAGTCTCCGGAACTGAATCCCGTGCAACGGGAGCCAGGGCACCTATCGAGAGTAAACGGGCGTCAGTGCCTGAGGCATAAGGCACGCAGTGCTATCGGCGTACCTTTACAACGTTGATCTCGAAACGCACAGCCAACGAATTGGCGCCGATGCTTTCGAACAGGTCGTGGTTCACCGCCCCAGTCGGCAGTGGCGATAGCAGCGCGGGCTGGGGGCTTGCAGTGAAGTCGCGGGGTATAGGAGGAAGGTTCTTGCCCTTCGTGGGGGACTGAGGACGGGGGGCAGACTCCTCGGCTGCCAGGTTCTCCACTGTATCGGAGCGCACGGGCTCCACGGTCGCTGTGTGCGCGTTTGAAGATACGTGGAAGAACGAGGACGATGCGCTGCTCGCCGTCGTGCTGAGAGTCGTGCCACCGGAGGGACGACTGGGAAGCTCCTTGTCCTTCGTGTCGCGGTCGCGGTCCCTGCTGCGCATGCCAAACGAGCGCTTTGAACTCTTCTTCGTCAAGGTGCGTTTCTCCTCCTGTGAGCTGGTGGATGGCCGCTTCTGGTGGCTTGTAGGTAAAGGAGGCTGGATGGAAGAAACGTCAATGGAAGGCATGTGGATGCACTCGAAGCCCGTCTTCGTCTCTCGGAACTGAACTTGCATGCGCTCCAGGACACGCCTGATGTCTGCCTTGATGAGCTGAGGTGATTTTGTCGAGGTCGTGGCGACACTGTCGAAAACGTCAGACACCATAACGATGTTCCCACTAGCCCGAGAAGAAGTACCTGAACAAGCCCTTGAGATACACAGGCTTGAATTCCTTATCCTCCCCCTGAGACTCCTCGCCCTTGGGCACATCGTCAACGCCGTTCTCGCCCAACGCCTCCTCGTTCTCTACCTGCTCGATGTTCTCGTCCTCCTCATCCGTCCGACCGAATAGCCTATCCGGAAGCGGTTTTCCAAGGCCATAGGCGTTACCCGTCGAAGGTCTGCGATGGCGCCCGATCGTGCCCCCCATCCCGGACATGAGCGCCGCGCCCGTGCTGCTCCTCCGTTCATGGCGGCGGGTCGACCGGCCCTGTGGGTCGAGAATGGTCGCCGCCCGACGATGCACCGACCCGACTGGCTGGCTCTGGCTCTGCGAGATCGTGCCCGTGGGGGTCGGAGAGCCGCTTTTGCGCCCGTCCAGCGCCCCTTTGTCCTCGGACGCGTTGCCGTTGATACCATTCCGCTCGCGCTGTTGCTGCTCCTCGGTCGGCTCCGCAGAAGGCCTTGGCGACGCCGCGAAGCTCGTCAGGATGCTCCCGCGCTTCGTGGGCGTCGCCGCTCTCCGCGAGTCGTCCGCACGCCCGCCGAGCAGACTGCCGAACTTGCGCACCAGCGTCGCCCCCGCCGCCAACACGATGGGCGTGCGCGGCTCCTCCTCGCCTTCCTTTTCGCCTTCCTTCTCGCGTTGAGCATCGATCTTCTCCGCGAAGGTGCCGAATTCGGGACCGGCCGTGCGAGGGGGCTCGAGCACGTCCCTGCGTGGGCGCACCGTCCCGATCTCGCTCACCTCCTCGGCGCCCCCAAACCCAAACATGCCGTGCCACGGACGCTGGCTCAGACTGTGGCTGCGACGGTGCGCCGTGCTCGCTGGTTCGCGTGGCATCGACATCGACATCGACATGCGCGCCGCGGGCGCGGCCACGCTCTTCGGCAAAGGCCTCGGTTGTGCGTCGTCGCCGCGCTTCGGGACCGCAAGAGCCGCGTCGCGAGCGCGGGGTTGCGGGAACCCTGCCGCGGTGGGCGATGGCGTCGCGGGGGTCACATCGTACGACATCCCCGAGTAGTGCGAAGTCTCCGGCGCAGGAAGGCGTGGAAGAGGCATGCTGTAATCCGGCTTGCCTGAGATAGGGGGGTCTCGCTTGCGCACAGACGGCGTCGAAAGCTGCTTGGCCGACGTCGGCGGCTGGACGGGTGCGTCGCCAGAGAGCGCGTCTGGGCGGGAGCTCGACTCCAGAGAGAGCTGAGAGCTCGCGAAGTGGCCCGGTCCGTACACCTTCTCCCGCTCCATCTTTTCGCGCACCAAAAAGTAGATCGAAATGAGAGGGTGGAAGCCGTACGTCGGATCAGCAGGCTCTCGCTGGGTCTCCAGGAGCGAAGAGTTGGAGAGATGGGACTGAGAGCCGGGAGGAGATGCCATCGGCGTCCCGGGCGGGGAGGAGGAAGGGGAGAACAGCTTGCGACGATAAAAGTCAAAGCCAGAGAACCGTTTCGCCTTCTTCGACGGTGACTGGTCGACTTTGGTCGTCGTGGTGGAGAAGCTGCCGTCATGCGAGATGGCCAAAGAAGAGTTGGAAAAGGACTCGCCCCAGCGACTGTGCCCGTTGCGGCCATTCGACATCCGTTTCCGCTCCCACGTCTGCACCGCACGGTAGTAGGCGTCCGACTCGAGCACCTCGATCAGCCTGCGCTCGATCTCTTCCTCGGTGCCAAACTCGAAGCCCTTCATACCCTTGACCACATTCCGGTCCAACTCGTCTGCGCGCAGGGGCTCGCGGTGGACGAGGTGCGAGTCGGGAGGACCACGGAACCCCCGCACCATCCAAGGGTGGCTCAGCACCTCAGACAGAGGCGCACGCGCCGCAGGGTTCGTCACCAGCATCCGCGTCAGCAGGTGCTTGCACTCTATTTTTCGATCAGACAACGCGGGGTACATCAAACCGTGGCACGTACCTGCGCTCAGCCATACCGGGTACTCTACTAGACCGCGTTTGATTTTCGCATGCAGTGCAGGCATGCTCTGGTCGTCGAACGGCACTTTCCCGCATACAAGCACGTACAGCACCACTCCAAAGCTCCACACGTCCACTTCGGGGCCCGTGTAGACCTTCGCGTTCAGCAGCTCGGGCGCAGCAAAGTACAGCGATCCACAGAACGTCGCGAGATGGTCGGCAGGGTTGTACAGATTCGACAGACCAAAGTCGATGATCTTAATGTTGCCGGAGTGCGAGATGAGAATGTTCTCAATCTTGAGGTCTGCACGTTCCCATGAGCATCCGCCGGATGAGAACCGCTCGTCGTGACGCACCCCGGTGCACCACGTTGTTCTTGTGGCAGTAGTCCAGTGCGCTCCCTATCTGCCTCGCAAACTTGCGTGCCACACGCTCCCGCAGCCGGCCATGGCTGATGATGTAGTCGAGCATTTGGCCCCCGCTCACGTACTCGAAGACCATGTAGTAGTGGTGCTGGTGGACAATCATCTCCCGCATCCCACAGATGTACGGGTGGTGGAGGAGCATCGACAGCGCCGCTTCACGGAGCGTGCGGATCTCCTTCGAGGCGTCCTTGGACGCCTGCTTCGCCGCCGCCTCGGACGTGGGCACATTCGCGGACCCGCTGGGCGACACGCGGGGCAGGATTTTCACCGCGAGCTATGCACCGTCAGGCTTCACGCTCCGGGAAAAGGGAAAGCACAATCCAACGCGGCCGCTCACCTTCTCGCCCGTGATGTTGTGGTGCGCGAGCTTGACCTTGCCCATGCTCCCCGCGCCCAACGTCTTGCTCAGCGTGTAGTCCCCCAAAATCCGCGTCCCGCTCCGCGACTTGCCCGACGGGCCGCCCTCTGCCCGTCCCTGGCGACCATCGTCGTGCCTCTGATCACGGTCCGTGCTCGTCGGCGGTGTGTACGCCTGAGGTGGCATCGACACCGGCCGGGGCCGCTGCGCCGCCGACCCCGACCTCGCAGGCGTGTACCGCTCTGTCCGCTCTGTCCTCTCCGTGCGGTCCATGGTGGTTGTCTGTCGTTCACGTTCCGGCGTTTGGGCTGCTGTAGGCTTCTGGGTAATGGGTACGTCGTATTCGAGGCCGGCGACCATTCCCCCGTGGGAGGGCGTGATAGCTCCTTCTTGTGCTGCGGGCGAGATCAGGGCTGTGGGATACGTTGACATGAACACTCTGCAGGGCGTCGAGGGGGGTGCACGGCGAGCTCGTGAAAGAGGTGGTGGAGGTTGATGGCAGGGGTTTGGAGGCCGCTCGGACCAATCGAGCGCCCTAACAATAATTCCGCGCCTCCGGCACAACCAATCATATATTATTGGTACACCCTAACATTGATCTCTCAGGTACAAAGCAAAGCATCGTATGCGTATCTAGCTCGCGGGGGCGGAGAAGACGTCGTGAACGACGGCGTGGGCGGACGGCGCGAACGGCGCGATTATACGGCGTGGCAGACGGAGATCGGTCAAATACAGTACGATCCCACGGCAAATACGAGCGGAACGGGAGGGGTCATAAGAGCACGAAGAGCTCCCATGCGTAGCTCTCATAGGGTGGGGCATATGTCCTGATACCGCCCGCGGACACTGTCATGGGTACTGTACCAGGAGACCGTGAGCTGCGGTCTGACCGGGCAGCAAAAATAGGACTCACGGGCGGGACAACTCTGGAGCACGTCCGCTCACTCCGCCTTGGTCTCCTTGACTGGCAGCCACTTGACTGGGTGACGGTTGTACGACGGCCACGGAGGGATAACGGCCTGGGCATGAGGATGTAAGTGATGTCATGCGAACAACGTCCGCTTCCAGGATGCCGCGCTGAAAGCATCTCGACCATTCTACGCTTGATTGCAGTGGCAAAGACGCCGCATATAGTGAACAGAGGGTGTCCAGTCCCATGTTGATACGAACGCGTCGAAGTCCGTGGAGCGTTCGTGGAACCGGACGTGATCGGTTCATGGGTGCGCATTACATCCGGGGTGCAATAGCCCTTGCGGTCCCGCTCTGTCGTCGCTGGGGCAAACCATTCGAATGTGTGGAAGAGGTAATAGGGGGAATCACCCCCGCTCAGCGGTGCCGGTGAAGGTAGAAACCCCGCAGCACCGACACGCAACGCCAGAGCTCACTAACTTTTGGATTGCGCTGGTCCATTCGCAAAGGTGATAGACAACTCACAATGGCCAGTGCAACCACAAACAACGCAAATAGACCAAAGGTCACTTGGAGCGACTGTAGTCCCAGTCCCGCCAGGAAGGATATGGCCTAACACCGCATCAGCATACCCATATGAGCCCATAAATACATCAAACACGCACCGTCCCCGCAATGAGGGTATCTCTAGATATACGCTCAACGAACTTCTGGCCCTCAAAGTCCTAGCGTTGTCGTGACTGAGAACCAGACAAACCAACAAGGCACCGCATGTCATTAACCTACAATCTTGCCTTCCGTCAATTTCTGTATAAGTTCACTCATATCTGCACACTTCTTCTCTCCTGAGCGTAGACTTGTTCGGAATAGATGCGTGGAGAGAAGTAATATGAGGTGGTAGCAGCTGGTACTTAGCAAGTGGACGGTGTGGTTGTCGATCGGTGTCTGCCGACAGCGCCACGTGGCCACTGTTTGGCGCCTTCAGCCACGAGAGTAACGAGTTCACCGCAACGACTCGAGACTAAATCCAACACTTGCCCGCCGAATCTTCGCTTATTCATACCTTCTCGCCCCCTTTACGACAACTTTTGTCCACTCCCGGACAAAAGTATCCCCACTGTTTCGGCTTTTCTCCCACTTTCCGTTGGCCCGCAATATATGAGCCCAACCTCATCAGTAGGCTACTTGTCGTTCCAACGCTAAATACCGCTCAAGGCACTATACGCATGGGTGAACAAAAGTTGCTATGCCCGGCGGTTTTTTCATCCGCTGTTCCTAATTATGCGCTCCGTTGACTACTTTGCTAGTCCCCCAAGCTAAAGATTCACCTCATCGCTTCTCCAGCGCAAACCAGGTTCTACTCAGTAGCCAGTAGCCAAACAGAGCTCATATGTGGCGTAGCTGAGGCAGGCCCGATAGTGTTTCGAAACTATGAGTTTGCCCAATGTTGTATGTTCTGTATGCTCACTCCTTGTTGGGTCGTGCCTGGATGCCTGGCAGCATCGAGAAGAAACCAATGTACGTACTCTCTTTGATTCGCGCGATTATCTAGGTCCGCAGTTGCGTTTGACATACGCGCGAGCCGCAGATATCGTTGCTCGCCGTTTGAGTATATTCCAGCACCGTAGGTTCCCGAAAACATCCCTCAGGCGGCCCCCAACGTGCTAACGTTTCTCGCCCGGACTTAGGACTCCTCATAACCCCGGTGCTATTTCGGCCTATATGCAAAGTGCTAACCTCGCTTGATGACGTGTTTCCAGCGCCGGCCTCAACTCTATCCTGACGTTCTCTCACCCAACGTCCAATTCCGAGGCCGGTCCCCGCACCCTGTCCCTGTCGCAGCCGGCACGCCAGCTGCAACTCGCAACCCCCGCTGCGGGCCCGTATGACTACCAACTGGGCGACCCAACACCTCGCTACCATATCCCATCCGCTCTTGCGAAACCTCGCCGCCATACGATATTTGCGTTTCGTGCCGTAACAGGACGCCCCCAGCGCGTGCGGGTTGCTACAACAAGCCACGTTTCCGTACCAACTACATGCTGCGCAGATCGCTCGTCCCGCCGCCATAATACGCGCGCTTCGCTGACCTGGAATACGTAGTGGCACCGTCAGTCTAAGAGGGCAGATCTCCGCACACGCGTTTCAGCCCCCCATCACGTCTCCGGAGACAACACGACGCCGTATGGCACTGCGGGATGTCGTCCTTTGTTCGTTGGCCTGCTGGGTCGTACGCAGTCAAGTCCTTCTGAGAGTCGGAGTGTCGGCGTGCCTGCCTTCTTTGAAGTTCTTTCCATACAGATCATGTCTCCCATGTCTCGCCGCACACGCTAAGGGTCGTTTACGTTGATCAGGAGTATGTACGTTTCGTATCGCCGGGCTGGCGCGCTCGGGGAGTCCCTGCGCGCTGTCATGGTTGCCATAACTGCCTGGGCCTCGAGGAGCTCCCCGTTGGTGATATACACCTACTCTCGCACGCAAGGGTCTTAGCATGCGCTCCTTGTGATTGAGCATGCCACCGCTGGCGGGATGGCGTTTCGAGGCATGCGCGGTGAGCTAGAAGACAAATTATATGATAATTGGGCCGAGGCGTAAACGTACGAGCGATGGATGCTCCAGGCTTGATGTTAGCTCGGAGGTGCTGCATACATTGCGGCTGTGGCCGCCATCTTGTCCGAGCCTTTGTGTATCCGGGGTCGATAGACATCAGCAAACCGGGCGTTTTTATGCAGTGTCATACGGAGCCCGATGGGATCGGTAGGGCCCCGCAGAGCGCTCGTCGAGTTCCACGACAACTGCGCAGGACACTGTAGATCATGGTCGAATTCGGCGGGGTCTATGAGCCGTGGTAACATGCAATGATGATCTGTAGATATTAGTATAGTAGGATGATTAGCTCTATATACTAATCGAGTTCGAAAAGCATCTACCTGTCCAGTGGGAACACTACACCGGTAAGCCTTCGCGAGAGGGCGGCATTTAGCCCGAGGTGTGTGCTAGTAAATAAAGAACGAGAAAGAGTATGGGCTACTTATAGAGGCGCGAAGCCCTCTAAGGCATATACATCATCTACGAAGTCGTCAGCGGCGCGGACCCCGTCCTCGAAGCCGTTGTTGTCCACCTCGCGAGCGAAGAACTCGTCTTGCTCGTCGTCACCCTCGCCATCCCACCACCATCCGTCGTCCCTTATTTCTGGTTCATCGGCATCCACGTCCATGTCGTCCTCCAGCTCGTCAACAATGTCGTCATCTTCGCTGTCCACAGCCCTAACATCGCCCGGATCCCGCATTTCATGGCCGGCTGGAGTGGACTGCGATGAGGAGACTTGGGGGCCAGAGGAGACAACACCAGACTCGTCGCATTCGGAGGTGGAACTCGGGTGAGGACTGTCGCATTTGATAATAGTAGGTCCGGGAGCCCTGGCATGCAGGGCGTGCTCGCGAGAGGTAGCCAGGCTGACTCCTCCCAGTCTGCCATGGCCGACGCCCCCGCCGAGATACCGCATGTACATATCCCGGTCGACAAATCTATGATGATTGGTTAGTACACTGCCAGCGAGACAACGACTCGGACAAGACATACATGCAAGCATAATAGAAGTTGAAGTCTTCGTCGTTGTCAGAAGGTTGCCGCGCGAGCTCCGAGGGTCCCAGACGGTCCGATGTGGTGCCATGTGCGAATGCTGGTATGAGATAGGCCGCGCGAATGACATCCGCTGGATTGAGGAAGCTAAACGCGAGGGAGGTTTCATCATCTTCGTGCACAAATTGGAGTCGCGGGAGCCTGTGCTCAGCGAAACCCGAAGCATAGTCTTGATCATGTTCGAACCATCGCACCCAAAGGAACTCGACGCGGCGCCACTCCTCGGTTGCAGGGGAGGATCCGGGACCGGTGTAGCGAGCATAGGTGTGGAAAATATCAATGACGCGGGCGTACCAATAAGGATGGTCTTCGCTGTCTGGAGCAAGCACCATGACATCGGGGTGTGTCTGCGGGGTGATCGTATCCTGGTCGTGTTGCATGTCGTATGTTGCGAAGTTGACGGTGAGCTGTTTATGGCGATAGATACGACCGTTGTATAATTCAATGCCATCAGCATGCTCCGGAGTTGGTGCGATATCATCGCGGTGAATGCGTCCGATGAGGTGGGCACGGAGCATGGGGATGAAGTCCTAAACTCGTCTCAATATATTTATAAACTATGATATTTCCGAGACTTACGTATGCTGCTGGGTCGTCGTCATTCTCCGCAAGCCAGTTTTGCAGCTGGAGAGGAAGGCTTGTCGACTGCGACATGGCATAACGGGTGAATGGGGCTGGGTCGGGCACAGGATCATCTTCGCGGTTGTCGTACCCTTGACCACTTGGCTGCGTCCGCGGCCTGCGTGCTGCTTCTCGTTTCTGCTGAAGACGTTCGCGCCTTGGGACGTAGTCATCTTTCTGTCGGAGAGTGCGCAGGACAGTTTCACGGCGATGGTGATCTCCAATTTGCGTGGTGTAATCGTGTTTATTGGTCCGGGTATAGAACCGTTTTGCGTGACGATGCTCAAGCTCCGACTGAGTGTTGCGGGGTCAGTAAATGGATACATGGAAGGCTAAGGCAATTAACTTACAATTTGTGTAGTGTATACATCCAGTGGACCCCAGCGCAAAATAGCATCAGAGCAATGGCCAAGGGTGTGGTACTTGAACGTATTCATCACACCGAAGTGGACGACTTTGCGTGTGCGGTCGGGAATAGCATCAGGGTTCTTCTCTTCGTGTCGGATGCGTGCCTCAGCCTCCCGCTCCAATTCACGTGTCGTCCAGCGCGTACAGGTTGAGTTGCGAAAGGCGCGCATTGCAGCGTACATTTCCTGTGTGGCCGTGCGAAAGATGGACACGGTCACCTCAGTGTGGAGTCGAAGTTTCGCGAGGGCATGCCAGTTTGCGAGTTCGAAGAGCAGGTCTGCAATTGTTTGATCGTCCTCAAGAGGCATCAGCCCTTCAAAGACAGGCATCATGACCTAGGCGATCATGAGTTGGGATCAAACTTGACGATGGCTACACGTACCTGAAGGAAGTCTTCGTAATCTCGGGCAGCAAGCTTTTTGCGTGCGGCTACATCATTCCAGAACTTGCGGATGGTGTCGCGACCAAATGTCGGCATACTACGCATTCTAGGAGGGTTCAAGTCGAGAGCGGAGCGAAATTCGGTATGGAATACCCACCGGCGATTAAACTCCTGCACAACGTCGTTGCCCTGAGCAGCAAGCAGCCGCAGTAGATGTGCAAATGTCCCCTTCCAAACGCCCAGCTCGAACTCATGCATAAGATCTGGTACGAAGAGATCGTAGAAATTTATTCCAAATCGCGACAGACGAGTCGAAAAAGCACTCTGTAAGGGCTGCATCAGCCACCTGATTATTGCCTGCCATGTGAAAAAGGCACCTACTTGAATGGGATTTAACGACTCCGCGTTGAGCAGGCTCTGAACGCGCTTGCCTGACAAAGCGTAGCCCTTGTTGAAGACAAGTTTCCGCGCCTTGAGAATATTGCGCCGTAGTTGAGGGCTGTCCACGCGCACATTCACCCGGCGCGCATCGTCTTCTGGCGTCCCAGCCTCGGAGATCTCGTTGAGTTTGATCAAGCAACGTGGGCATGGACACTTTGCAAGCGGCTTGAGCGCTGTGAGAAGAATCCTATAACACCTGTTAACGAATGAAAGTTGAATAAAATATCTGAGGACGTACTTCTCAGGGTAGTCCGCAGAGTAAGTGAAAATACGCGGGAAGAGGCGCCGTGTAACCCCATCCGCGCATTGAATCAGGATGCCGTGCTCATAGGCCTCGACAAACTCGTCATCCAAGAGTAGCTCCCATATTTTTTGCATGAGCTCACGCTTGCAGAATTTGTTTACGTCGTCGGAAGCAGTGGTACCATATTGCTCCCGGTAGAAATCCTGAAAGGCATCCGGGAGCTGCGGAAATGATCAGTGAGTGTATATGCAACGGTATAGTCGAAAGCGACTAACAGACGGGATGTAGGCCAAGTGGTGTGCCGCAAACTGTGTGGGCATCCCACGGATATACTTTGAAAGGCCACCGATGTAGAGGTAGATGGGCCATAGGGACGCAGAGCCGAAGCTCGTAAGATGGGTTGCGTCGGACCAGATCATCATGGGGATGATCCCGTACTCGATGCCAGGGTCGTCAGTGGGGTTGCGTGGCTGTCTATGTATCTTTGCGAACTCCTCACCCATGGCCTTGGTGTCGTAGATGTCGGCATAGACCTGAATGCACTCCGGAGAGGGCTGAGAGGGATCACCGAGGTCGCCCGGCCCGGGGTCCACTGGAGAGGAGTCATGGATGTCGGGGTCGGGGTGTTGCCAGTAACGCTCATGGGGGATCCAATGGTAACGCCCTTCGAAGCGTTTGTCTTGTAGAACACCTCGCAACAGAGGTACGAGGTGTCGTCGGCGGATGCCATCAACTTTGAACTGGGGTGCGGCAGCTTCCGATGGGTACTTCGCGCGCGTCTTCGGGAGGGGAATCTCGATAGAGGCAGTAGACCAGCCGTCTTCCCTAGAGAAGATACCTTCGTCGCGCTGGTAGTTGTCAAGGATTTCCTGGGCCTTGCGAGCTCGGAAGCCTCGAAGGTCTTCGACATTGAAGCCAGATGAGAGGAGAACGTCGATAAGCTCATCAAGGTCATCTGCCGATTTTGTAGATGATGCGTTGTAGTTCCAGTCAGTGAGGCGGAACTGGCTCCTGTTTTCGAAGGGCCCGAACTGTCCTGCACATGTTATGTTGTCGGGCATGTGCTGCGCCGGGTCGTCTTGTATGTCGACGTGCATATGCGTGGCCGCCAGAGCTTCCGGGTCACGCTGAGGTGGTACAGTATAGCGCCTGAATATACCGTAGATGTCAGGTTCTGTCTCCCACACCTCATCATCAGAATCCGGGACCTCCTCCACACTCGGCGACACGTAGCGGGAAGGGGTTGCAAATGCCTCCGGCTCGGGCTCCGCAAACGCGCTAGCAAGGTGTAGGGGGAGCTCCTCCTTGGAAGATGGTTGGAAGTCTTGGAGGTGTTTGGGGACACGAACTTGACGACCTCTCCGTGTTGTGGGCGGGGTTGCCTCTCGAGGCAAGGACAGAGGGGTGGCGACCTTGAAGCACGCATTGGCTTAGTGTTATAAGCCACTTATATTAAATAGAACACATACACGAATGGGAACAGCGTTGCCAGAGTCATCCTTCAGTCGTTTGCTTGGAGGTCCGTCCTCATCATGGCCGTGACCATCCTGGTAGAAGGCAGCGTGGAACCCGGCTTTACGATGCTTGCAAATCCCCCGGTGGACGCCTAGACCCTGCTTTGTCATAAACTTCTTTGTACATCCATCCGAGTTGCACAGAAACATATTTGCAGCCTAGGAGGAAAAGAGAACGAGCGAAGAGTGAAGGCGGGGCAAAAGCACAAGTCATTAGCGCCCGTTGAGACGCGCCTCGCGAAAGACGCGGTCCAGGGTCATGTGACCGCATACACCCAGGTATCGGCGGTGCCCCAGGTGCCTCAATTCAAATTCCGACACTGGTGGCCCGTCTGCGCGACGCCAGCTGCCCCCATTTCTCCTTCACTTCTTACCTTCTCTCTCGCGATGCCAGCCCAACTGAATCCTTTCGCTGGACTCCAACGAAAAAAAAAGGCAAATGGCAAGTCTCAAATAATGCTAACGGCGACACCCGCACACCCACCCAAGCCTCCTCCTCCTCCTCCTCCTCCTCCCGCTCCTCCTCCCGCTCCTCCTCCCGCATCTTATCCACAGCACTTACGTGAAGAAGATGATACAAGGCGGCAACGCAGACGGCTCCGTGAGAGCTCTTATAGCAGTCGATCACCATCCCCAGCACCCCCTCCGTCAAAACGTCCACGCACTCAGAGTCACGAGCCGCACATCATAGATGCATACAATGCTTTAGACTACAAGGCAAAGTAAGTATTGGGCTTATTTTTTCACAGGTTATGACTAATGATGCTGCAATAGGGAGAGCACGCGCATTAATAATGGATTTCAGTACATGTATTCTGCGGCGCGGTTGCTTCCGCGCCTTATAGGCACATTCATCGACTATGACTCCCTACTCACCAAAGGTATTGTCATCGAAGACTCCACCAACTCCGGGGACCATGAATTAATCAACGGACTACAAATGCAAGCAGACGCCGCCCATACGGAGCTGTAAGTACCGCGCATACAGTCACTTGAAATGATCCAATAGTGTACGCGCATCCTTACTAAAGCAAAATAGAATCTTCAACAGTTGGTGGGAGGTCGACATGTGCTTCCCAATCCTACGCGACCATTTCCCGGGCTTTAAAAAAAACATTGGCTATCTACGTCGAAAGCCAGACCTAGTGGATCGTCTCGCCACCTTCGTAAGTGCTTCTCGCATTCGGATAACGACCTTATGCTGATCAATTATATTAGATGAATGCTGTATCAAACAAGGCACGCAGCGACGACGCGGGAAGAATGAAGAAAAAAATCATGGAATTCGTCGCAGACCTCTCCGACAAAGAGAGGCTATACCTAAAAGAGAAGACACGCCGTGGGTTTTGCCACACGAAGACGGGGAGACTGCTCTGCCCCATAAGCAAGCTGGAACAATTTGACGACAACCCCGAGGAGTAAATTTAGTGTTCGGTAGAAGGTCTCATTACTCACTCCGAGTTCTGTTCGCAGATTTTGCCGTGAAGTACGCGACCGTCCAAAGAACGGGGTTCGCATTACATCAACCGACTGGCCAATGTTCCTGTACGACATGGCCACATTCCAAGAACACTACGATCCGGACGAAGACGCCGACAACTTGTTGCCAGGGTTGCTTCGCAGCCAGCTGCTTGTCGACGTGAGCTTCAGAACCCTTCCACCTGTTTCTTCTATTGACGGCGTTATGCAGGCCTGCAAATATATATATACTGGAGAATCAACAACGTCCATCCACAGCTCAAATCCGGTGCCAAAAAGTCATCAGGGAAAACCTCCGATCGCGCGCGCATACGGAATGGAAGGGATTACGATATTCAGTATTCTCTACGTCGCCATACTTGTGCGTCATCATTATAATTATCTGTTAACCTTCGCGTCCCGACTCTATTATTGATGCTAACATTATTCGACAAGGTGCGCTGGGCGCTGAATTCGCAAGGCATGTGGTATGATGACGATGCAGACTTCAAAGGCCGCACCTTTGTTTATAGCATAATGACCATGCTTATCCGAGACGAGGACTATACGAGCGACCTTGTCCAATGGTGGGACGAGTAAGCATTGTACCCTCCTTACGGGCGACAGCTACTGACAGATGCTATTTGCTGGAGCAGCCAAATCTTCGGGGAGCCCGGGGACTCAGCCGAGTCTGAAGACGATGACACCACCGTCTTTGCCCGCCTCCTTGCACGCGATAATGCGAAGAGGGCCAGACAAGCTGAGAAGGGGAAGCAAACAGCACGCGAATAAGTACCCCTACCACTAATCCTTGTAAGTCTACGTCTGAGTCCGCGTGCTCGCCGTCATGACTTACCGATATCCGCGGACTTCTTGAACTAGTTCAGGACAATCGACAGCGCTGCGGCGCCCTCGCACTCCTCCCCCGTTGCTGTATGTCACCATTCTAGGGCCTTTGCTCCACTCAGCTGGGTCGCTGCTCCTTATGCACTCGACGCTCTCGTCACTCTGACCATCTTCGGCTCTGGTGCTCTTACCGCTCTTGACGCTTTCACTGCTCCTGACGCTCCCATCGCTCATGACGCTCTCACTGCTCTCATCGCTCCCACTGCTCTTGCCGCTCTCATCGCTCTCGTCATACTCGTCTCACTCATTGCTCAAAGCCGTCGCCATCATCGACACGCCCATGATCCTTGTCGCACCCATGAGAACCTTTCCGTTATCAGATGGCCCGAGTCGCTATGTATGCAATATATTGACCCTGCTTCACGGCGCCGGCGTGAATATAGGCCTGCAGTACATGTGGAGCCTCATAATGTATGGTATATATTGTAAACCCGCACGCTCGACTACATAGACCTATGTGTAGCAAGCTACGGGTACCTAAAGCACATCGCGCGCAGGCGGTTAGAGACCCGTGGACCGAGCGCGGGCCCTCTACGGGTCTATACCGACCGAGCGCGGGTAGTCTGGAGGTATATCCCGACCAGGCGCGGGCAGTCTGTAGGTATATACCGACCAGGCGCGAATAGCCTACAGGTACATACAGGCCGACTGCTGTGATGCTGTGAGGTTAGACGATGAGCTAGTCGGAACTGGCGGGTTACCTACTGAGGGTCGTAGCATCCTACAAACTCTGTGGGGCCATACGCGTGCTATGGGGCTCCACGGGATCCCACAGCAAGGTGTACCGGTTTGCTGATGGAAAATCAGCGGAATGTACCTGCAAAATGTGGGCGCTTGTAGGACCAGGGGACTTTGCGGTTCATGATCATACTAGCATGATCGCCTCTAGCGGCTTGGCTCCTAGTACCGCACCAGCCCGTTAGCACGACTACAGCCTCCCGCCATCGTCTCCAGGGTGCGCTTCGCGGGACTGGTTTCAATTGCGCGCAACCTCGTGAGAGGCCGCCGCAGTAACGTTGATTTTAATGACATCCCATCGCGAAGACTGGGCTTCTGGGATGATCACGACGGATGCAGTCCCCCGAAGTCTCCCACTGAATCTCGTTCCCAGCTCTGAATAAAGGTGTGCGGAACCGCCGCCCATGAGAAGCTGTGTTGCTGATCCCAATATCTGAGCGTCGCGTTTACGGAATTCGTGGTACTTACTTGGTGTCCTGCCGAGTCCCCTATCATGTCCCCGCTCTCATTCCGACGACGTGAACGAAAGTGCGAGCTGGAGCGTAATGCAACCTCCGGCGGTTACTCCCCCGCCTCGACGGGTTCGCAATGAATCATGGTATTGAGAAGGTGGAGGGCAGCGTGCTCGCGCCCTCGGCATTCTTTTTGGCATGCGCTTACCCCGCATCCGCCAAGCCGGCGTCCCCAGGTCGTCCACATGGGACATCGTTCTGCCCGGGTCGTGATCGTCTTCCTCGCGATCAGAATCGGAGTCCGAGCTGATGTCATGAATATGCCTGTTTTCTGGCGCTGCGAGTGTAATTGCGTCCAAGGGTGGGCAGTAGTTTGGACGAGGATGATGTATGTTTGGAAAGGGAATGTCAGATAGTATTCAATCATGTCGACCTGTTGAAGTTCCAGGCAAAGGGACGACGGATCTGTCTCGGGCTGTATAGGGGGGTTTATAATTAAAATCCCGGAAACGCGTTAGTAGTACGTGATCGGGCGAACCGATCGAGGCTTGAGCCTCCCGCCTGCTCACCGTGCGCGGACACCTTGGACGTCAACCACCACCATCCGGTGAGTATCGTACCTTCACGGCAAATGCGCGGGCTGAACGAACGCAGGCGGATCAGGCTTAAGCAGCATCGGGAACGCCGGTGATATATGGCGCAAGCGCGCAACCGACGCCAGCAAATATAAATCGGGGTGCCGCCCGACGACGTGGACGGCGAATACCATCTCGTCCGTCTGCGGCCTGCATTCCATCAGGACGCCTGGCCGCCGTAGATCCGCACACCTCGTGCGTACGTGTGCAGCAGCTGAGCAAGGGCTTGACCTTCTTACGCGGCGTCTGCAGACAAGGTTTATCGCCGTGAACCTCGGCCCTCGAGAGCGCTTCGGCCGTCCTCGTGTCCACCCCCTCTCTCTCGGGGCCTTACCTGCTCCCCTCTCGACACCGCTGCATACACCAGGCCTGTGCAGTGGTCTCTGACGTCCAGGGCGTCCAACACAAAGCCTCCTTCCGCGCACAGCCCAGTTATTTTCACAGCGAAGACCCTCACCGCCACGCCCGCATCGATAATCTTCCCACTCGCCTCGCGTCGCCTTATCCTGGAATAGGTGGCGTATTAAACCTCGTGCCCGTCGTTTGACAGCTTCATGTCCACTTCCCAACGGGCCAGTCTGTCCCCCGGCGGCGCTGCATCCCAGGGGGAATCCTCCAAAGCCGGAGGTACGTCCTCCGTATTAAGCGCCTGCGGCGAAGGCGTTCTGATGCATCATTGTTCTGCATTTCAAGCTCCATACAAGCCTGCCGGCCCAGGACTTGCACCTCTTCCCACCTCAGGTGCGCAGCTCACTCCTTGTTGCTGTTCCTCCGTCCCTAGACGTCGCCGACGCCGACCGCTCGCGTCCCCCAGGTCCTCGCAGGGCGCACGCCACATCCTCGTCGACCTCCATGATCGGCCAGATCCCGTCCCTATTCGACCCTACTATGGCCATCCCGCCAGAAGGGCTCGATTACAACCAATGGGTGGAAAGCTACGGGAACAGGCAGTATCAATATACACAGGGGAACTTGCCTGGTAACGTCCCTCAGGTTCCATTTCAGCAAGCGCTGCCCCAATCGCAACTCCATCATGTCCCTACTACTCCCGCTGCGCCCCCTTCCCAGACCCACTTCGACTTCGTACCAGACCAGTATCAGGCAGGCAGTCAAGGACCTGGCTACGATGCCCAGTTTGCACAACCCCCTCCTCCCGGTCGCCCTCAGCGGGGGATGCCCCGCATCTCTCGCCGTGGTGGCGTCCCGTACCCCGCTACCCCCAACCTGAGAATCCCTGAGTCTTCTCGGGCTGCTCAGTTCCAGCAGCCCCAGCAGTCGCCACATCACCAACAGCAGACCTTCGGTACCCAAGGCGCTGCTCAGGGCAACGACTCGTATTTCTACGGGCAATCTGTCAATGCGGACGTCATTTCTGGCTCCGGCGATCAGCAGCACCATCATTCTTCGTATAACTTCGTCCCGCAATACCCGCCTGAGCAGCAGTACTCGGCGACGTCGTACACGCCGAACTCCGACTTTACCAACCTTCCCTCGTCGGTGTCTACGCCCTCGGTTGGTGGAACCGATGACGGGCAGCACGGCTTCGCATCAACTTCGTCCCAGCACACCTCCACGCAGGCGTCAAACTCTCGGCAACCCTCCGGTGCCTCTACACGGGCTCGTGGACGAGGAGGCAAGCAGACCGCCAAGCGGCAACGAGTCGAACAGGCGGACGAGGACAGCGACGACCAGTCCGATGACGATCAACCTCCGACCATGG
Organism: Trametes hirsuta; assembly: GCA_001302255.2. NCBI lineage: Eukaryota > Fungi > Basidiomycota > Agaricomycetes > Polyporales > Polyporaceae > Trametes > Trametes hirsuta. The sequence goes on along the minus strand of CP019370.1, from coordinate 1,673,735 downwards.
CCGGACTGAACATGACAGTGAGTGTGCCGCCACCGCAAGGCCAAAACTCGCTCCCGGCTAGGCTGTAAGTTATTCCCGATGCCGGTGCCCCACGAAGTGCACTGATCAGGTCTGACTCCTCCGCGTGTCCACCTCTTCTCTTCGTCCCATCGACATTCGTACTGCAACCCGGCACTTCTGTCGTCCGCCCGTGTGTTGCATACGGCGTTATCACATCCCCGGCGCTTACTCGGTCCTGCGTGCCGCCCGTGCGCTCGCGATGCCTTCCGTTGGAATGGTGTCGCCGCCGCAGGCCGGGTGCATGCAAGCACTGCAAGAAGCTGAAGGTGCGTCTTTTGCGCAGAATGGCCCCCAGGCCTGCCGCGGACGGCGAGAGGCCTCCGCATATGGCACCGACCGAGGCCGCTGTCGTACGGAGGCTGATCGATGGCCATGGCGGTGCGACAGATGAGGTGCGAGTTCCCGCAAGACGAGAACACGTGCAAGCGTTGCAAGTCAAGCGGGCATCAGTGCATCGTCGAAGGCAGAAAGCCCCGGAATGCGCCAAAGTGAGTCTTCCCATTCCAGCGGCTGTGGCGGACCTGCCAGGCCGCACCCATAAGAACCGGCCATCGTGTGGTGGCGGGGGGCCTCTCCTCCTGCCGAACCGCGTGTCCGCCTTGGTCGTTTGGTGTCCGGAATCCCGCTCGCGATGTCGTCAGCCTCGTCGCTATCCTCGTTCTCGTCGGATGAACTTGAAGAGGACGGATTCTCATTCATTCTCTCGCGCCGCAGTAAGCGCGAATACCTCCTCGCGCAGATCCGCCAGAAGAATGCCATCATCGAGTCGCTGCTCAAGCAGGTATGTGTCACCGTTCCGGACCGGCGGCCGTGCCGTGTCGTTCACCGCTCACGCGCCGCTTCCGCTTGCGCAGATCCACAATCCGTATTTGGCGACGCCAATGTCCATCGCCTCGTACCGGATGGCGACCTCGCCGACCGACCAGAATAACAAGAACGTCATCGCGTTCCTCGATCGCCTGCAGTCGAGCGTCCAGAACGCCGGCACGTCCGCGGGCGTCAACGCGTTCAAGATGGATCAGCGCGCCGAAGGGCACAGCGACGACTCGGATGAGGATTGGCAGGATGCTAGCGCTCACGATCTCACGGAGCGCGGGAGCCCTGGGCGGGCTGAGGACGATGAGCCCCTGAAGGACGCAGAGGACAAGCCGCAGGCGCTGCCCGACCAGACTGTGCCTATCGGCCTCCTGGCGAAGCTTGCGTTGGATAACAACAAAAGAAAGTCCCGGAAGTCGGGTGCTAAGCCCAAGGAGAACGAGTCCTCGGATGATGACGTTGTGGGTAACATCTAGAAGTGGGTGGCGTGTGGAATATTGACGGCTTTTCTCTGCAGGGAGTGGCGAATGAGACGTTCTTTGAGCCTGGTGAGGAAATTCCGTGGGCGAAGATTCAGGGACGCTCACTCTATTGGATAGGACCTGCCTTCAACCTTGGACTTCGGGCGACGATGATCGAGAGCGTAAGCCCTCCCGATATCTTAGTTCACGGCCTTGTCACGCCCGACGACGTCGACAAGTTGTTCAAGATGTACGGAGGATATCCCGCACAGTACCTGAAGTTCCTGCTAATCCTTCGCACAGCTACTTCGACAAGATCAACGTTCACTGTGATTTGCTCGACCCTGATCTGCACACGCCCGCGACGACATTTAATCGGTGCCCGTTCTTGTTCACCGTCAGTGAGTTGCACATGATTCATTCCTTCTCGAAAAATACTCATGCGCCTTATAGTTTGCGCGATTTCTTCTAGGTATTACCAAGAGAAATCGGACATTTACCCGATCGCGATGCACTTTGCCAAGCACGCTGCTGCATCTGCTCTCTTGAACGGCTGGAAGTCGGTCGAGCTCGCACAGGCGTACCTCCTAATGAGTTTATACGGCGTTCCCGCGCGGCGTTGGGAGGAAGACAGGAACTGGCTTTACACGGGGCTAGCAATTCGGTCAGCCTTGACGCCGCTGTCTACGCATCGTTGGACGTCTCGCTGATCCCTTCAACAGCATTGCCACGGACCTGAACTTGCACGTTGTCTCGAACGTCAAGCCGAGAACGGAGCGACAGGAGCGCGAAATGGTCAATCAATCTCGCGTGTGGCTGTTATGCTACAACCTGGACAGATCGACTGCGACGCAGTTTGGTAAGCCCGCGACGATAAAGGAGGATTAGTGAGTCCACCCGACACAAGAACGTACGTCGCGCGATGCTGACTAAGTCTGCCTCGTCCCTTAGCACGATCCGTAACTCTGCTGATTGGTATAAGCGTTCGCCAATGAACTCCCCCGTGAGTCGTCCAGTCCGACTCCTGTCGCCATATCGTGCTTACCAGGGCTGCCCCATAGTTCAACATCGGGACGTCTGCGTACGCGCAACTGCTCAGAATCATGTCACATTTCCATGACGAGATTTATTCCGATCCTGACTCGCCGACGGGTCTGAACCAGGTGTGCACGATTGTCTTTGGAAGCTTCATGCATGAGACCTAGGTGGCTGACATACACCTCTCTAAAGCGTCTTGATTTCCGACAGTCCATCATCAACCACGACGAACAAATGATGGCCTACTTCAAGGAGTGGTCGGAGCGCTTCCAGCGAGATTCCGACTTGACCGGTACGTCCTATTTCGTGGTATGGATGCGCGCACTCAACGTCCGAAATAGACCCTGCTCTCAAGTTCCGAGCGTCGCTGCTCCCGTTGTGAGTCCCTTCTTGATTCAGAAATGACTATCGGTCTTGAACTAGTTCGTCAGCCTCACTGGCTATGCAAGATTGGTCATGTGGTCGTTTGGATTTCAACAAGCCTTCAAACGTGGCTTCCAGCCCGAGGACCAGCTCTTGTTGGACAAGGTATGCCCTAATGCTCAAATGTGTGGCGCTTTACTGATGTTGTCGTAGTGCTTCGAGTCTGCAAAAACCGTTATCGTGACCCTCATCGATACTTTGACCCCTTCGGGCTACATGCGCACATCACCAGATGGTATATATCCAGAACCACACTATTTGGGTGTGCTTGCTGAACTATCCGTACAGCCCACTTCGTTTATTCTTCGTTCGCGTCGGCGTTCTTGCTCAAGGTACTTGAATTCTTTGCTTCCACGCTGCGCGGACGTTGATCATGTTTGTTCAGTTATTGCGTCCGGAGTTTTCGACTTTCGTCTCGCGGGAAATGCAAACGGAGATCTTCGACCTCATCTCTCGTCTTATCGATACGCTTCGCTCACCCGAAATTGCCATCGACGAAAGGCATTCCCCAGCCCTGCACTCTCGCTTCCTTCACGGGCTCCTCAGGAAGCACCGCCACCTGGCGGTGAGTTCACCTTCTTCGGATTCGCAAGGGCCCCCTTCACAACCCCAAGCGCAGAACATCCGCGGCGGATCTTCGTCTTCGTCTTCGTCCACGTACCCAACTCAGGCCTCTGCCCAGGCAGGGCAGGGTGCGGGCGGTTCGCAATATCCGGGGCAAGGCGCAGGAGCCGGAGGTGCGGTCTATGACAACGTCACGGCGACGAGCCCAATGTCATTCACGTCGTCCGATTCGCCCACCACACTGCCGTCGGACTCGATGTTCGATGTAGAGCCGTCATATACCGCCATGAATGGACAGCACCCATTCCAGTTTGGTTCGCAACCAGAGGAGTCATGGGGTCCACTCGTGGCGCTACAAAACCCGAACTACTGGAAGGACATGATGATGCCCGGGTTCGTCGATGTCCTGTGTGCCCCGACTGTATTCTAATGGCGCTTATCCACCATTTATAGCTTCTCATGGCCCGAGTCGCCACCGTCAATGTCCGATCATATGACGAATGGCTTCGACACGGGTTTTGGAGGCCAATACCACATGGCCGCACCCATAATCAGTGGTTAAACCATCTCTTTCCTCATCTTCTGCCTCTTTCCCGTACCCCGCCGCCATTACATGCCCCGCTTTGATTCGAGATTCGAGGATCGCATTCTAGGAAAGAAAAGAGGATAACGCACGCGCTTCTTGGTGCCTAATACGGACTCTCGCCCGGTCACTGTCGTATACATCGCTGAATCTCCCCGGCTGTCTCCGCCACGGCCCTACCTCCTCCCTGTGCGTGGTGGCGCAAATTGTAGCTTATCCATCTACCTACGTCGTCGGTGTCTGCCGTTGTACTTGTTTTGTACAGATATATTATGAATCTCATTCGGTGCGCGTTGGATGTCTTGGGCGCGAATTCAAGATTCCATGTCTCTTTTTACCTAGCCTCCCCATTCGAAAACTCATGCTACTGCAGGTACGCTTGACGAAATGAAATCGTAGGTAAGGAGACGAAGATGTTTAGGAGAGAGACCTGTCTGGGGTCCAGAGAAGACCCCGGAACACCATCATTCCTGCCTACTAATGAAAGTTATCACCGTTTCCTTCCCACACGCCACCAGTCTCTGTCCGTGTCAGCACTCCTCTGAAGGTAATCTATAGTGATGCTTCGTCAATGAAACGTCCCCATGGCGCGTCTTTCGCGCGACGACTATATGTGAGGAGGGCACAAAACCCGCAATCTAATATTAGGAGGCAAGCTTGGAATTGGCGGCGTGCTAGCGTAGCAATGCGCTGAGCGAAGGACAAAAATGGCTCAAGGACGTCAAGACGTACTCTTCTTTTACGGAATACAGGCTACTGGAGAACTGGTAAGTGAAATCATGCGCCCCTGGAGGCAAGTCAGAGCTTTGTTTTAATTTAAATCACCTAGCTCTTCATGGACCCAAGTCGCCTCGCTTGGTCCCCAAGCGTTGAACGTCAAATGGCCATAAAATGTCGAATAGTGGGATTCATGCTGTCTAACTTACAATTTCCTCTATTCTCCAGGCTGGGTGGCTATCTTCGCTTCTGTGGTTGCTTTCGCTCTCGCCTTCGATCCTACACGACCATTCTTCCCGTGTCGACGCCGGTATGCTACCTTCCCCCATGATAGTTACTGGGATGAGCTAACCTAGTTAAAACAGGATTACTTACACTCCGAACGGGATTTTTCTCTGCGCTTCGAAAAGAAACGGTCTCCGGCGCAGTACCTCTCACAACCTCGCTCAGTGGGGTAACAATCGAATCTTCGAACAACCTGCCTCATCGTCAAATGGTTTTGCGTCATGGTTCTAAGGGCACGGTGCACCCGAGTATGCAACAAGGGCCTTGGCTCGATACACTCGCTACACGAACATCTTGGAACGCCAGCCTCCCGATACACAAGCTCCCGGCGGAGTTACTCCTCGAAATCTTCAAGTACTTCATTCCCCGGAGTACCATGTTGCATCCTTCCATCCCACCGCTCTCTTGGATCAAACTGATAGGTGTGTGCCGTTTGTGGCGTGACCTCATACATGGCGCGACATGCTTTTGGCGAGACATTGTCGCAGGAGAAAGCACTTCCTTCCTCGATATCGCGCTGCCTCGTACGCGCCGGGCTCCAGTCAGGCTGTGGATCGAACACAAGGCCGACCTTGGGGCGGTTACTCCACGACTACGGAATCATGCCGAACATATCGCCCAGCTGTCTCTTCCCTCGATTGTCCCCCCGACGCACCAGCGCGCTTACGACGATATTCTCGAGACACCCCTCCCTTCGCTCAACGCGCTTTCTGCGGGCAGCCACAATTTTCACGTGACGTGCCAGTTTCACGATGACTTCTACCCGCGACTCCGGTGGCTTTGGCTGAGGAATTTCTCTTTGTCGTGGACGTCATCACTCTTGGCAAACTTGCGTTACCTACAATTGAATGATTGTCGCCTTCATGATCCTCTCCCGCTCTCTGTGATCTTGGATGTCCTCGAACAGGGCCAACATCTCGAGGTTCTTACTTTGCAAGGTTTCCTCGTCAATGTTCGCCAGTCGGGCCCAACGATTAGGCAAGACCGTATTGTGGTACTCCCTAAGCTGAGAGACCTTTGTGTTTGGGAGCCTGTGAGCTGCATCGACCAGCTCGTTACGCATATCCGAATGCCTGAGAACGGGTACATCAACATTACAGGGATCCCTCAAGTCGACGATATTGACAGCCTGTCTGTGACGTATGCTTCCCTTCTACCACATAACTCGAGCGAGCGCAACAATGCCGGGTTTCTCAAAGCTGCAACCGAGGCAGAGCTCACGGTTTGGGACGAGCTCAATACTTTCACTCTTTACGCGCCTGGACCCCTCGAAGTCGCTGTATCATTTCACTCCGAGGACACGCTGTGGGACTGGTGGATTGACGAGGGGGTTTCGCAGTTTGCCGTCCTCTTGTCCGGCGCTTCGCTGGTGTCCCTCACGCTCACGGGGGTGTTGGACGACGTCGCGTTCGACACCTGGAATGCCCTTTTAGGGACGTTTCACGGGCTTCAGGAATTAACGCTCCAAGTGCATCCTGCAGACGTCCATGGATCTGCAGATTTTCCAGACGCGGCGCTCTTGTCGCTTGGGGAACGCCTCATCCGCCCCAGGGACGAAGGCGGCTTCGAACGTGGCCCCTCCGTGCGCTGCCCAAATCTCAAAAGACTCGTCATCTCGAACTGGGAGTTTCGCCCGGAGGCCGTCGATATCGTTCTAGTTAAACTTCAATCGCGTGCGCTGGGATCTGCAGGGAGGCTGGAAACGTTGTCACTAGACGCGGCGTTCGAGGACGCCGAAGAGCGCGAGCAGGCAAGGGTACGATATTCGGCCGCACTCGACGCCTTGGTTGACCATTTCGACAACTTCGGCTAACTATGCTGCGCGTCAGCCGCGCGTCTGGTGAGCTCACTGGCTTCACTGTGTTGCGGAGAACTAACCATATCTTTCATAGGTAGGTTGACTCATGACTTCCTAATTGTCGCAATACTGTACAGTTTAGTACCGCATTCAAAATGCTTCGATTTCTACGACATATCTAGTTTGATTTGTCCAAAACTTCGACACACCTCTTGGCGCTGACCGAAGTCCACGTCTAGATCTGGACATTAATCTGACGGTGACGGTAGAAGACGCGAGCAGTAGAGGATTATGCCCTTATTACTCACCCAGGACACCGCACTTAGGGGAGCTCTTCGGTTTTCCATGTGAAAACACCCGGTCGGGCAGTTACAGGCAACCTTCCATTCGTCACGCACAGAGTGTTGTCGGAAGCAGTCGAAATGATGGTGACGGTTTCTCGCTTCTGTAAGGCGCAGCATACAGTGCTGCACTTAGATGGGCCGGGACCCACTTACGAGCAATCAACGACTGCCTAAACTGTCACGCGCGAGTGAGTGTAAGACGTCTCGAGGGGCTCAGGGTAAGTCGTCGAACGAGAATGGCCAGGGATGCGAGGTCTTCAATGGACGAGTAATGGTAGTGTCGAGTGTGGTGGTCACAGCAGAAGAGGATATGCTCGCGGATTTGATATCCCGGAGCAAACTGGCGAAGACCGCAAACTCAAGGTAAGTACTTGGGTAGGCTCCTTGACTCGAAGCCGCGCGCAGGACCCCCGGCAACGCGCTACGAGCTCATAAATGCATCAACGTCGAGAGTGTTCGGGGGCCTTCGAAACTCCGCTCCACTACTTGGCCTATTGTTCTTCGTTGAACCCCGTTCTCCCTCATTCGGCGGCCTTGCCTTTCTTCCTGAATATCCCCAGTACCACTATCTATATTTGACACCTGAGCCCTAGCATCGACCCGTTGGGTTCAAACCTGAATGTCTCAATGTCCCTGAACGATTGCCCGGTCGAAATCTTGGCTTTAATTATCGCTCATGCCGATATCAAGTTGCTGCGCGTTCTCCGAGTGGTTAACACCATGTTGCATGACTTGGCGACACCGGCGGCGTTTACCCGAATGCAGTTTACCAATAACATGGCGTCTTGTTACATGCTGAGATGTTTTGTGAAGCTGTATGACTACTTGGCGACCTACATAACAACCCTCGTTTTCCGCTGGACTCTCCCGGCATCAATATCTGCCAGCGGTCTCATTGAAAGTGCGTCTGTTCTCCTCTTGTGCTACTTGCTTGACAATTGTTGACGGGCATATGTGGGCGATTAACATGAACATAGGGCATATACGAAGGTCAAACGTGACCGGGGTTGGAATATTGGCCGCTTTGGATCAATTTCCCGCCTTGGTGGACCTCATCCTCGGATTCTCTCCTGATCCCCATAAATTATCGGTACCTTACCTGTCGGACACCGAGGTTGAAGTGGGACACTCTGCGACAGAGGCGCAACTCTGTATGCTCTCAGCGTTGACGGGGGAGAGTGCCTGGATTCCACGACTCAAATCGCTCAAGTTGGCAAACTTGATACCCATGGATGCAGTGTACTCCGGCAGGGATCGTTGGGCCAAGGTTTTGGAAACCCTGGAGAAACTCGATATCAGCGTACACGGTACCGGCGCCTTCGTTCAGGAACACTCTGAACTATTTTGGAATCGGATGTGGCGGTGGTCCATTCCCAACCGCTTCCTTCGGCCTCTGCAACGGCAGCTAGCATCCCTCACATTGACAAGTGACCAGCCTGTCCGGCATCTCGACTTGCGCGATATCTATTTCCCTGCCCTTCGTCACCTCGGGTTGGGTGGCATCGTGTTCGACAACGAGTCGGACTGTCCCGTTCAATGCTTTATCCTCCGCCACGGAGGGTGCCTATCATCGCTCATCCTGGACTCATGTCCGATGTTCATGCCGACACCCGACGCTGAGATGGTGTGTTCGTGGGGGACGGTATGCGAGGCGTTCATACAAGCACTTGTCATTCTCACCGAACTCGAAGTTCATCTCCGCACTGGCTGGGGCCTCAACGACTTAGCTCGGAGTGGTGAAACCCGCCTCACGTATGAAACGCTTATACCGTCCTATGGTTACGTGCGCGGAGACAACCTCAGACACCGAGAGGACACGGATCGCCCCGCCCTAACGCGGCTTTTTGCCGTGGTTACGGCGAGACGCAGTAGGACCCAGAAGTCGTAGGAGCGCCTGTGCCGTCTGCCCACATTCCAGAATCTGTGACCACCACCAGAGCACGCAGCCTTAGGAAGGGTACCACTGTACTATAGTAGTCGACACAAGGCAACTTGTTGTTTTACTCTGATGGTCCTGACCCCGTTTCATCGACCGCTCAAGAATAAGTCATGCTACTAAGCAATTTCTAGTAGTGCTATGATACGTGACGCGTACGGTACTAACCCTCGTGGATCTCCCAGTGGGCAAACGCAACAATCATTGGTACCGTGTGTGCATGAGATTACACCCAGATTGATGTTTCGTATGGTGGGCAAAATTCTACCTGACTTCAAGCCATCTTCCTAATCTCCACCCCTTTGCCCCCTACTACGACCCATGCTCAGAAGTCATACTGCAAGGTACATGCAACGGTCCTACGATTGAAGCTTTTACCTAACATGGCGAACAAGCCGCTAGCTTCGTCCGCTTCGTGCGATGCCCCCGTAGGATTAAATTGGTCCCGAGCACAACGGGGGTGCGGAACCTCTATGGCCTCCAACGTAGGCACCAGTAGACTCCTTCAACACAATTGCACCTCGCTGACACAGTTGGTTGCTTCCCGCTGACTGCACACATGAGAAAAAGATATGCGCGAATTGCTCGGCCTAATCATACAAGTGTGTGGATATGCGAATCGCCCAAATCCTAAGCCAGGTTCTCGGACCAGCTCTCGTACGCATCAACATTAGCAGTCAGCGACTTCACCTTCTCCCGGATAAGCCCAATCGAGTCCTTCCCAATCGCAAACCGAAGAGGCGGGTTCGCCACCTTTGTCACCTCAATGATCTTTGCCACCGCCTTCGACGCGTCCGCGGGGTTCATAGACGCAGGTGTGTCGTAGTGGTCGCCAGAGCCCTTGACGAATGCACCACGGAAGTTCCAGACGGGGAGTGCAGGGTTGTTGTATGCGGGGTGCTGGGGCACGATGACCATGCTGCCCTTGTCGAAGACGGACGTCTTGAACGCGCCGGGCTCGACGATCGTAACCTGGGGTGCACAATGGTGTCAGAACGCGGCGATGGTCAGTCAGCGGGCGGGAGCTTGCCTTGATGTTCCAGGCGGGGTCCACCTCCTTCGCGAGAGCCTCGCTCCATCCCTCTAGGGCTACGGAGGACTATCTTCAGCAACCGAGCACTAGTCTGCTGAAGAAACAACATACCATGCTTCGTCGCGGTGTAGAAACTGATCACAGGCACACCCGCGACACCGACCATCGCGCTGTTCTGCAGCAGCAGCCCGCCCTGCGGCTTGTTCTCCTCACGGAAGAACCGCACCGCCTCCTGCGACACGTGCACCGCGCCCCAGAAGTTCACCTCGAACAGCGGACGCGCGACGTCGTCCGGGAACGCCTCGCTCTCGCCGATCGCGACATAGCCGGCGTTGTTGAACACGACGTCGATGCGGCCGAATGCGGCCTTGGCCTCTGCAAAAGCAGCCTTGATCTCGGCGGGCTTGGTGACGTCGAGCTTGACGACGCGGAGACGATCGGAGGAGTACTTCTTGGAGAGGTCTGCGAGGGCCTCTGGCTTGCGGAGGGTGGCGACGACTTTCTCGCCGGCTTTGAGGAGTTGGATGACGGTCTCACGACCGAAGCCGGAAGAGGTTCCGGTGACTGTGAGGATGTATGAGCGTTGTTAAAGTTTTTCGAATGGACAGCACGCTTACCGAACCAAACACGGGGAGCAGACATGGTTGAGAGGATGAGTTGAGGAGGGAGTACTGATGCTAGCGGGTATGCTGAGGATTTGCAAGATGCGGTTGGGATCCTGAGGCCAACATCTCGTCCCTCTTATACTCTTCCCTTGTCAGCGTATCCCTCTCGATTTCCCAGTGTTTCTCATTCTTGATTCAGATTCCCAAAGGGTACAGGTGGAACCGCTCGGGCGCTCGCGATGCTTGGGCATCCGACGGGTCGCGTCCAGATCTGACAAAGGCACGGCATAGGCGCTGGGAGGCAGGTTGGTCAGCGCTCCTGCTCGTCTGCGCACGAGGGCAGCGGGCGCTCGCGATTTTGTCTTTGGAATCTGGATACTCGCAGATATCAGCGGGTTGGTCATCCAGCCATTCCATCATTTCTCGTGTAAACGGGTTGTGGACCGTGCATTGGAGGAAACGAGAACTGCAATCGAAAGTCGAGAGTGGGCCGGTCTGTCTCAACGCGCTTTGTAATGTCGACCTGACAGAACATAGTGAACCTATTCGAGCATCTCCTTGTGGCAGTGATGTGCTCCGGGGCGGGGAGAAGGCGGGCATCGTGCGCAGTGGATAATGAAGGATCAGTGGCGAAGATGTAGAACTTATGTCGATGGCGATTCTTAGGTCCCGACTCACGTAAGGACGACTTCTTGTACCTTTGCTCCGAGACATGGCTTCCGCCGCGTGCGTGCGGAGGTAGTTAGAACCCGTTTCACCGCGCAGGACAGATAGCTGCCAGCCTTGGATTTGCCGCCCTCGTTGTCTCAGTGTCAAGATGAAAGAGTCTAGATAACCGTATGGTACAGCTGCACGAGCAGGATCTACGTCTGATACACACCGGGACGATCACTTCGTCTTGTCGGCCCACCTTCAAATAAACATCAGCACACATGCACACCCATCGGCCCGCCATGACACTCACAAATCCATGAAAAGCTTCCAAAGAATCGAGAACATAAGACCCTGAAGACCGTTCGCCAGGATCCTTGTCTTCAGCCCCCGACCGAACAGGCCTCTCAGGCCGTCTGTCGCGATGACCGCTTCCGCAGCGGCAAAGTACCCAATACGTGTCTCATTGACCTGCCTGTACGTCTTCACGACGCGGAGCGAGTTCGAGATCGTGTCGGAGACGACCGAGGCGGCGAAGCCGATGAACGCCTGCCGGAGCAGCTTCGTGCCGAGCCCTGTCGATGGTGGGAGCACATCGCTCAAGAAGTTGTACGTCCCGAACCACGGGTAGTGTCCGACGAAGGTCGCAGCCGCCGTCGCAAAAGCGCCGTACCAGAGCGTGCCGACGCCGTACCGCTTGATCTACACCCGGTCAGTCAGACGCCACCCGCAGCGAGGAAGTGCATGACCTGATACGTACCCTCGCACGCAAGATCGCAATTCCAGCCTTGCCTTGTGTCTGCATTGTCGTCTTGACGGTGTCGACTGGGGTAAGGATCATGCGGAACGCCGCGGCCGCGACGGACGCGAAGACTGTTTGGATGAGCGCGGGCAGCTTCTTCAGGAAGCCATTGGACTGTAGGAGGGCAAGGATGCCGGCGTTGGCGGCGGTGTCTCCGAACCGTGCAACGGGTCCTTGGATGAGGGCTGCGGTCAAACCCTGGTAATACCGTGTCCAGCCACCGTCTGCGTAGAGCGTCTTGATCGCCTGCGTGGTCGTGGTGCCATAGCGGTACTGATAGTTCATGACAGTGCGCAGAGGCATGAGCGTGAGTACTTGGAGGATCATCGCTGCTGCGCCGCTCAGACCGCCGCCGAGGGCGCTCTTGAGAGCCTTGCCGAGGTCGAACTGTAAAGCCAGGAAGTGAGCACACCGTCACAGGTCATCATGCTTTATGTTGGTAGGTGTAGGGTGATTCGTGCGTTATGTAGTGACTGCGATGGCGGGGAGCAATGACGGCTCATGTAACTCCTTGGGTGCATTCTTGGTACACCATGATGACCGCAGGTAGCACCTCCCACCAACTTTTCCCCCGCGACGTAGATCCAGAACATTGAGACGAGAATCGCTCACCTCAACATCATCCGCCTCGACGAAGGCCTTGACAAACAACGCAACCGCGACCGCCCCGACAATTGTGAGCACTGCGTACCACCCAATCGTCCACCAACTGCGCTTCTTCTCTGGGGGCGCGGACGCCTCACCTGCTTCCACCTGGGACTCGCGGTTGAGCAGCGGCTCACGCTCGTCGGTCGGCACGCTGTCAGGCATCGTGAACGAGAGGATGGTGGTTTAGTCCACCTGCTGTGTGAACGGGGCATCGCTGACAGAGCGGTGTCGCCGACGGCTTCGCGAGTGGCCGCGTATCTTGCGTAATTCTTATCTTGTCTCAATTGCCAGCTTATCGGGCACTTACATACTTGGCCGGATTGATCGGTCCCCTGTGGCAAAAAAGCAATCTACTACTGATTACTTACTCGGCCTAACACTGTTAGTAACACCGACTTCAACCCTCCTGCAACTCAACCAACGTGCTCGCTCACTGCGCATACATTCACGAGCACAAACGGTAATCTTATGTTTCGAGCGCCGAGCGCAGGAAGACATTATAGCCTACATAGAAGCCCAGAACACCCCACAATGTCGACCAGTGATATCAAACTGCAGGTCATTACGAATCCGAACTTTTTTGCATTGCATGCGTTGACCCAACACTACAGCGGATAGACCAAAATATAACTTGGCGCGGGCGTGGTACAAGTTCGGTACATATGGGTTTTCTGGAGCTATCTACGCCGAAGGCAAGCAGAGCAAACCGCTCACCCACCCGATGGTACCAACACGCATGTCTTCATCGGACAACGGAGGTTCACGCATCGCCGGCCCCTGGTACCCGCCCGCGGCTTCCTCTTCCCATGTAAGTGGCCTATCCTCGCGTATGTCTTGCCTTGAAGAGCCTTGACCTTCCAATGTGACGTACACACACTCAGAGGGAAGAACAAGTCTACGCAGAGAGGCATGACGCTGGGTCAAACTCAAGCCACCAAGACCGGGCAGTGAAGGGCATCATACCTGATACCGGACGCCCTGTTGCTCCCAGGGACGATACTCCACGCTGCAGCACCCGACGTCATTACCACACGCGTACCGGTCGGGTCTTTCTCGACTCCCAGGAACAGTCCCTTCGCAATATCTCGGAACGTCCATCCAGTTCCTGCCCAAGACGCATACAACTGTGGGCCGAGACCGTCCGACTTAGCGCCAAGTCCACCGTATGACGGTTCTGGGTCGGCAACATACTTTTTGGTTCTCTAGCGGCCCTTGGTCCTCTCTATATGCACGATCCCTTCCACCGATGACGTCCGACGAGGAGACTCGTACGGCCCGAGTCTCCAGATCCCTTAGAACATATACGCCTCCCTCCTCAATCGTTGTACGGACTTGCATCGTGTGCATGGGCGGTGTGGCGAAGAAGTGCGATCACCCTGGCGATGTATCGCGACGGAGATACGGCGACGAGCTGGACGCGAGAGGGGACTCCGGCTTAGGCTCTCCCAATGCGTCGTTGAAGGCACTTGTAGTCCGTGCCTACGACTTCGCTAGCAACGTTCCCGAGACTCTGTCGCTTCCCTACCTGCTCGTGTCCGGCATCCTCCCATGGGCTCTAGGAAAGGGAGTACTATGGCACGCACCAAGTTGACAGGGCATCGACGCCTCCGGGTGTGTATCGAAAGTCGGCACTCTAAATCCATCTCCCTGGGAGTCTCTATCCCCTAATCCAGAGGATACCCCGGCAAAGTGTCTCTATTGAGGGCCTTCCGAACCTCACAGTGAGTGCCACATTGCGGCCGCTGCGGAATCTGAGCCAGAAGTCCTGATAAGTTCGCGAACAAGAAGACCGAAGAATACTAGTGTGACATCACCGTCTGATGTCTCGCTGACAGAGGTTCCCTTTAATAACGTATAAAGCCGTCTCCGAGGTGGGTAGTTGAGCTACCAAGTTCACTCAACGCCCTGAAGCTACAACACAAGCGCAATGTCCATTGAACCGAAGTAAGTAACATTCAGTATGCGTCAGCCTGGTAGAGGAAACGTCCGTTCGTCTCTGACACTCGTTTCCTCCATCTATGCTCAAAGTCCCAAAACTACCAAAATGAAGACACGGCTGTCAACCTCTCATACTATGGTTCATGCAACTGTCAGCATTCGCTCTCCGTACAGTACAATGTTAGACCCTGACCTTGCTCAAACAGCCATTCGCATCCCTCGCGCGAGTCTCCGAGGATCACACCTCTCCCTGTGGGCCCGAGCTGCACACCCAGCCGTGGATTGGTCAAGGCTACCAGTCTAGCGTTTCCCGACATATAAGCTCAATTCGGCGATACGGAACTTCATGGAAGACATACCTGAACGTCGATGGCTCCCGACCCGCATCCAGTTCCCAGAATGTTTGTTCTTGGGTGGCTATCACCGACGCGCCCAGCTGGGCACGCTCGCCAACTCCGAGGAATAATCCTGTTGCAACGCTACGGATCGTCCAGCCGTTTCCGGGCTCTACACGTTCGGCGACCCACTGTTACAGGCAGCACAGCACACTCGGTCAATCCGCAGTTGATACTCGGCGGCTACGGAGACGATATTCTTACCTTCTGGTTGTCGCTTGCGTCCCAAGCGGCGCTGCTGAGAGACCGCCAGTCCTTCATCGACATGTCAAGTACTGTGCGTGTTCGTGGGTTCGAGAGCCTGTACGTGTGTCCTGATTGCGGGACACTGACGGATTCTTGCTTGCGATCGCGAACGCTGTACATGGCTTCGGCAGCGGTCGGTTGGTTTCGGCGCTGCGCTGGTCGCTAGTTGTACTCGTGCAACGGACGAGGTCTGAGAGGTGATGCGGTTGCTCGGTGCTGGCAGTGGACTATTCTGGTCTGGGCCTTTCTTATATCCTCGTTCGCCTGCGGCACCCTCTGTCCAAGTGGGCCAACGCTCCTCCTGCGTGAAGCTGACACTCCATCTTGGCTCAACGCTCGTCCTTCGCGATCGTTCATTCTGGGCTCGAAGGGTCCGCTTGACATCACCCCCACGTCTTCACGCTTCGCACCCTCTTACCATCTCTTCGTGCATCTTGCACAGCCTCGATCCACCAAGGCCCGCGTTCAACCTATCCGCGCATGCTACGTCTACCCCTGCGTTTCCCCGGCCTGGACCTAGGCCGCGCTCGCGCCATTCACGGCTCGTACGTACAAGCAAAGCCCGCGCACTCCCCCCATTCTGCCGCGGGCCTCAGACCGGGGTGGGTACTTACTGAATACGGCGGCAGATGATGAGAACGGGTGATGAAAACAGGACTCCATTCATGTTCGCGCTATCTCAGACACACTCTGTCGCGCGAAACGAGCGTTACGCTTCCCCACCCGCAGGCCCCGCGCACACGCTTCTAGCCTTCCAGTACGCCCTTCGCAATACCCTCGACCGCCTCCGACCGTCCCGATTCGTCAAGGGTAAAGCCAATGAGGGGCTGTCGCCCGCAATAGCCCCCACATGTGGCGTTCCGCGATCGCGCTTCAGAGCTCAGGGTTTAACGCTCCCCTCCAACTCGACACCTATTTGCCGGAACGGGACGTCCCGAGCGTTCCAGATAACGAGTCCCCGGGTCGAATAAGCGACATGGCAGCCCGGCGCGTGGGCATGGCATTACAGGTGGTGGTGGCGTCGTCACCGCGCGAAGCCTTCGCGCGCGTGCGACTTCCACCCTTCGCCCGGCGCGGCAGGCGCACCCGAGCCTTCCTCTGCGCGAACCGGGAAGTGGGGAGCAGACGCGCGAGGCTGGTCCTCACCGCACGTACAGGCTCCCTCCAGTGGACGCCTTCCGTGGGCCGTGGTTGTCGCGGGTTCGGGCCCTCGGGAGTGCGGGCGGGTGCTCCGCGAAGCATCGCGGGGCAGGCTGCAGCGCAGATCAGAGACGCGGTGCGATGAGGCGCCACGCTGCCTCGATCATCGAGATTGCGTACAGGCCGACCAGGCAGGCACGTCTCCTGACGCTCGGAGGACCTCCCTGTAGTGGAATGGACGCGCTTGGGTGGCGTGTGCGGGGGTGGTGCTCGCGGTGCACCAAGCTAAACGAGCCCTTGCATAACGTATGCACCCCGGAGCGCCCGTCGTTCTTGCTCTTTTCCGCCGCAACGTTCACAGGACGTCGCTCACGCCGCGGTACGTCGAGAGTCAAACCAGCGGCGCGAGCCACGTTCGTTCAGGCTGGCCACGGTTGTAGCAAACGCCTGACGCTCGCGCGTGCACTCTCGTGTCATTGCTCAGGGTACACGTAGCGGTGTATAACGTAGCTGGAGGGCGCTCCGGCGCGTTGTGTGTGCCTTGCGCGTGCGCAGGCCGGGTGCAGGCTTATCGACACGAGGCTCGCGTTCGTCCCGTGCTTCGCAGAAGCACAAGCTCCGTCTGTCCGCTCAGAATGCTACCTTCGCTGCCCAATATGCGATAGGAGACGCCGTCACGGGCTTTCTGACGGCACCGACTTCCCGCGGGACGCTCCAGACAGTCTGGGCTCGATGCGGAGGTGAGTGACAAGAACTCGAAGTGAGGAGAGGAAGGGGCGAAGGGGCGCGTCGGATGTTCGCAACGGAGGGGGAGGCGTTCTGGGTGCGCGCGCACGTCGCGTGTACCATGAAACGGACACTCGGAGTCGTCGGGACATTGCTCCAGAGGCCTGGCCATGTCTTGTAGAGTTGAGGGAGGGCCTAGGGTGTGTGCACGACGTACGGGGCGCGAAGAAATGCGTTCCCTGGCGTCGGGGCCTGTGCCCTAGAGCTCGCCTTCTGCGAATGTAATTTGACGCGACCAGCCCACGTATGAGAAGAAGCTGCACGCCGTCTTGTAGCGGCTGCAATACGGCCGTACGCCTCCCACCGGCCTGCGCACCATCCCTATAGCCGAGACACCCTGGTCTCCTCGACTCGATGCGAGACGAGCATGCATGAGACATCGTGAGCGATCGCCTTCGCACAGTTCAGCAGCTGATGTCCCCGCACAGGTGCATGGCCGACCGCGGGACGTGGACATCGGACCGGCGTCTTGGCAATGATCGTCTTCGCACCCAGCATGACTGAAGGCCTGACCATTGCTTACCGGTACATACCTCCGGGTGTGTAGCCTGGGCGCGGGGCCAGTAGAGGCGGTCTGGGGCATCATGTCGGGGGCGCCATGTCCGATGTTTAGGCTCTCGTTCCGTTTTAACTTTTTGAGCTGCAGAAGATGAGACTGATCAGATGCTGTTGAGAGATCCAGGGTGCTGCGTACAAGCCTATTGAGACGATTGTGTGTGACCTCATGATGTGCTCAGGACTGGCTTGTGGGTTTTCCACGAAGGAGAGTAATGAAGGTTACATTGAACGAAGACATCCTTATGCTCCCAATAGTACCGACGGGAGAAGCGAGAATTCCCTCAGTGCAGAGTTCGATACCCAACGCGGGAGCAACGATGAGTGATGTCTGACTGATATGTTATAGTTCCCGCACTGGCTTCGAAATGTCCCGGCGGACGTCGATTTGTTCCTGTCGAAGCTCGGGGCATTATCGTCTCGATTCCAGAGGCCATATGACGCACCGCCCCCGGACCGAGGGACATGGGCTGCACAATCCGTTCATGATCGTCTCGAGCGTATACTTACATTCAAGCTTGAA
Organism: Trametes hirsuta; assembly: GCA_001302255.2. Classification (NCBI taxonomy): domain Eukaryota; kingdom Fungi; phylum Basidiomycota; class Agaricomycetes; order Polyporales; family Polyporaceae; genus Trametes; species Trametes hirsuta. The sequence goes on along the minus strand of CP019370.1, from coordinate 1,655,388 downwards.
ACAACCTCCCGCAGATCATGGCGCGCGATACACGTTTTGGCACATGTGCCAGTGCCGCTCGTTCGGGACGGGCCCGTACCATCGATCCTCCTGTCCCGGCGCCGTCGGGACGGCTGCCAGCACCTTGAGCAACCCAAGGGGGATGGAACATGCGGAACTGGGGGGGACTGCTTAGATTCAATGGCTACAGTACAGTGAGGGGTACAGGGTACATCACGAGCGTCGTGAATGTTCGTATGACGGTTTAAGCAACTGATGGAGACATGAGCTCGGTATATTCGCCAGAAGGTAGGCAGGGGACGCGCTACTCACTCTCGAACCTCCAGGTCTGGTTGCTGCCACCCTCCCACTTCTTCCAGAGGGTTACGGGTGTGCCTGGGGTCGGGTTACCGTGGTCACTCAGGTCGAGCACGTAGTCAGTGCCTTTGAGGTATGCCCTGCGATGATGCGGTCAGTGTTGTAGAGCAAAGGTGCATTGCCGTGGGGTGGGTAACGTACCTGAAGACAGAGGGGTCTTGGTGGTCAGGCTTGATCTCCCACTCTGCCCAGCTCGTGCATGCAATGATGGGGGCGAAGTTCTTGGGCTCGCCATTCACGTTGATGAAGAGACCCGTCGCCGCATTCCTGAAACGATATGCGTCGCCGTGGTGCTCAAGCACCCACTGGTGTAATAATACTAGTCCGTCAGAACTTCAGACGTATGACGAAGAAATAGCGCGATACGTACTCTCTGGTTCTCGCCGCCGTGGTATTGGTAACCGGTGATGGGCGAGTGGTCCTGGCCTCCAGAGAGGTCAAGGACAGTACCGCCCTTGACGTTAGTGATCTTGTAAGTTTGTCCGGCTTGAAGAGACATGACAGTAAGAGAAGTCGTGGTATACGAGTCGAAGGCGAAACTAAAGTGGAGGTGAGAGTCGATGCTGGACGGCAAAGAGTGACAACACGCGCCTTTTGAACGGTCGCCAAGGGTGGCGACCTTGTTGACATCATTGGGTAACAGACGATCGAGGGTGGCGAGGGTGTGGTCGCCGCCTGGGACGATGACCTCACCTCTACGGCAATGGTGCACACAAGCGCCCGGGTAAACTAGGACGACTGCCATGTTTGGGCAAAGTGCCAGCGTACTCTCGAGGCCTGTGCATGTTTCGTCAATGAGGCAGTGTGCCCAGCCAACCAGATCGCACAGTGATTCGTGGACGTGATAACGCCACCAGGACTGCCTGACTGCGGGAGGGAGGCAAGCGTATTTGGGGCGGGTCCTTGTGCAAGGCGCGTGAATGCGGAGGAACGCCACGATGATGCGTCAATGGCGATCACCGTACCCGATGTCGACGCCAACGCGGAGAGTTATGGAAGGAGCGTTTAGCGGGATCGAGACGTCGAAGACCTGACGGGAGGTATGCATGGATGTGCATGGGCACTCGAAAGATCTAGGAGGGTGCCGTAATTCGAGGCTATCACAGGTGTGCTTGCAAGTTTGGAGCTACTACCTATCACGCGGCGCGGCGGAAGGCGCCCTTGGACGGCACCACATATTACACTACGCTATGTAGGAGACCCTCCACTGATTGGCAAGAGATAGTCAGAGCGGAAAACAAACGAGCGGGACTCGATGCGCCTGGCTTACCAGAATCATCGTACCACACCTTGATGTGTCAGCTGCTAGACTTTACGTTAACGAGCAAAGCATCTCGTCAGTAGGTAACAAACTAGTCCATTTATTAAGCGTTTTCCAGTCGTGCTTTAGGAGAAATGAAATGAACCACTAGCAACGTCATGCTGCGAGCTGGAGGTATGTCTGACTGATTAGGACTCGATATTCGTGGTACGCTCCTGCCCACGCCGGACGCCGCGCTTGAACGTTGCCGGTGGAGACCGTGAATGTGCCACCTAGTCCCTCGATGACGGCAAAACACTGCGCAGGGGACGACGGGGACGCTCACCACCGGACCTGTTTCACGGTGCGGCGCAAGCATATATTTGGACAAGCCGCGGCTTAGGTGGTTTCGGAAGGGATGTATGAGAGAGAGAGCGGGTCCTGGAGGTAGTACGGCGGGCGTCGGGTTTCACGACGGCTGCGACCACGTCAATACGAAGCATATAAAGGTCCTTAAAGCAACAAACCTGAAACGACTAGCCTCCGCTCGATACGCCGGCCCTCCTCGTACTAGTCTGATGAAGGCAGAAATTCTCGGGCTCTTGACGCTCGTCCATTTCGGATTCTTCGTTCAAGCCACTATGGGGGCCCCTCCCTCTGGTGAGTCGACTAGGGACGAGATACGCCTGACTGCATTCAAGTTTTGGACCACAGTACCTGGAGTAGCCCCCGAGAGCATTGAGAACGCCGAGCTGAACAGATACAAGATGGATTGGCTCGCCACATCGCCATAGTGAAGATTGAACCCAGGTGCGTATGGTTTTTTCCAGCTGAAGAGATTGGGTTACATGTTGACGGTTCATTACACTACGCTCTAAACTTGCTGCGTCCATTAGGAAAAGCTAGATAATTTCAAGCGTGGCCTGGCGCAAGGCACCGTCAATTATCGCATACATGTAGAAAAATACTCACACGGACCGTCAAAACTCTCACTTGTATGGGTCGTCGGACCGGTCAACGAGGGGCTGCCAGCAAGAGGTCCGTTTCCTCTGCTGAGGTTTTGGCTTATGGGCTTGCCGCTATAGCTCTTCTATGAACACAATGCCGCTGCGGCGTATGCACGCGAGTTGCATGACGTTTGAACAACATGAATGCAGCAAGAGATTGTAACAGTGCATGTCAGTAAAATTTGAGAGCCGACGCCGGCGACCAAGAAAGTATTGAAGCAGGTTCAACCTCACGTCGAAGGCGCTTATTCTCTCGAGGTTAGTGTTTACGTAATATGCGCGCAAATCCTCGCGTGACCCTCAGTGAAAGCGCCCGGCCACGTGGAACTTGAACTCCTTGAAATTTTCAGTTGAACTGATTCGGCGGTCCAACCGCCGTCGTGGTGATTCCTGTCGCCCGCTGAGCGCGGCCATAAGTCCGGATATATTTAATTCAAAAGTTCATGTGTACTATGGCACACTGTCTATGCACACACACACGATTTTGGGCGAATGAAGGCTGGGTGGCGTTCGTGTCGCCATCGCTCTCTCGCAAGACATCGGGGAGCCGGGGGGAGCATCTAGCGAAGCTCAGGTCGCGCTGCCGACGCTTTGCTCTTACGGAAGGCTTCGTTGGTATATGTATTGTCTCCATCCCCTCTCACACCCGCGTGCTCGATAGTCCCGTCGACTTCGAGTACGTACCCTCTTTTTCGCACCCACCCTTTCGCCGTTATCCCTGTTTTGTTGTCCTGTGTTGTTTAGCTACGTCTCCTGTATGCACGTTCGCCTCCGCCGGCTTGAGCTCGGCCCGGCTACGAGGGCTCGCCGTCCGCATGGGTCGTCCGTGGTGGCCATGGCCGTGCAAAGCGAGGCATCGGTCTTTTGAGGGAGAGGCAAAGCGCTGAGCGCTTGGCGAGGGCGCAAACTCGCGCGCTTCGCATAGACCCTCGTCAACGAGCTGTCCTAAACATCTTCAACACTCGTATTGTTACTAAACCACGAGACGGCTTAGAAAATCTAATAATCGCGGGGTTCGTAGTAGATGTCTAGAGAGTCGACGAGCGCCTCGAGCTTCGCCCGATACTTCTTCTGAACGACTGCGTCTTCTTCTACATATTCCCGCACGATGACAAGCTCCGTTAGGCGAGACAGACGACGCTCCTCCCGCCATCGCAAACAGTCGCACAGAACGCCGAAGCACCCATCGGTGTCCCGCGTGAAGTCAACGTCGACGACGTACTTGAGGTGTGGGCACGGTGGAGTGGCATCGGAGGGTGTAGTGATACCGTGGATGGCACTCGCCTGTAGTGCACCCCCACACAATGCAGCCCAAAAGGGCACCGCGGCGTCCTCCCGCGACTTGAACGGCTGCGCGGCAACCCGTATCGTCTCGAGATCAGGATACGTGGCGAATAAACGGACCCAATCGTCGACGGTGAGGTTGTCTGGGCGTCCCGTAATGTCGATCTCCGTGAGTGGGGCGCGGCCCAGAATATCATACAGGTCAACGAAGAGGTGTTTCATACCGAACGTGGGCCGGGATAGTATATCCCAGGAGATCGACAGTGTTAGACGTGTCTCGAATGTCGTTGGGTGTGGGGCCGTTAGTGTGGATGTTTGGTCATCCATGCGTAGCCAGGCGGTTGTAATCCAAGGGGAACGGAGGATAGGCAGTAGCTCACTGCGAACAGATGGGTGGGGGAGAAGAGAGGGGAGTAAAACGCCGTCACCTCCTAGTTCCGTGGAAGTGGCGGGTGGGAGGCCATCGATTTGCACGTTTTCGAGAGCCGGGAGGCACAGACAAGACAGAAAAGATGAGACAATGAGCGAGGCATGGTGGAAGAGGGTCAAGGAGGCCAACCGCGGGAGAGTAATCGGACGTTTGCGTGCCGCCAACATCCGATCATGTTCCGTAGTAGCAAATTGGTTCAGGAATCCCGTGAAAAAGACGCGTTCGAGACAGCCCTGCGCGGCGAGGGCATCGAGAAAGTGGTCGAATGATAGATCCAACTTGCATTCGATGAGCGTCAGGGAGCGCATGCGCGAGAGGAGCCCCACGTCCAGTGGTACATCCAGGTGACCCATTGTCAGCGATCGGAACTGGGGATGGCGTTCAGATGAGAGAGGGACGTGGATGCGATCGGCATACAGAGCGTCATATGAGCGGTGCACCGAAAGCGATTCAAGGATGGGCATCTCGCGCTCGAGAAGCTGAAGGGCGGTGCGGACCCATGCCAATTCGAATGCTCCCGCAATGTCGATGGTGCGGATGCGTGCTGCGTGTGGTCCGAGGAGGGAGATACCCTCTGCAGGGAATCTGCTGGAGAGGAACGTGATGTCGAGGGCAGCGTTGGCAGAGCGACCTAGGCACAGGCTGAGCCAGTGGCGGTTCAGCGGGTTGTATAGCACGATTGTGCTCCAGAGCGCGGCTGTGGTGCAAATAGCGCCGTCCCAGTACTTGCATACAAGCCTAAGTTTAGTCCATGTAGGACCCGCGAAACCCTCGAAAACGCTGTCTTCCTCGCTGGTCGTAATCGTGTCGTTATCGGTCAACCCTGGTTCGTCGGGGTCTTGGGCGTACAGCGACACAGACGTCTCTTCAAAAGGAATCTTAGAATAGTGCATGAATATTTCAGCGAGCGATTCAGGAGGAAGATCGTGAATAGTCGCATTGCGCCTGGGATCCTCCGCCATAGAACACAGCTTCCTCTCGACTATTGCAGTAGGACCTGATGACAAGGTGGGTGGCGCTGATGCTTGGGACGATTGTGTCATGGCTTTCATCGCGAAAGTACTATAACCAAGCACCGCTCCTGTCTGAATAGCCCGAGGTTGCCTGTGCCAGTGCATTGAACGTCACGGTGTAAGCAAAAACCAACAACCTAGAAATGGTTCCATACTCGGGTGTCTTGCCGATGTATCGAGAGTAGAGAGTTTTTCCTTAGCTCGCGTACTGGAATCGGTCAAGAGCATTGCAACCTCTCGAGTCGGTCAGACAAAGACTGACAACGAGTCGGAGTCCTGCAGGCTAGTCCTGCCAGTGAGTCCGACGGGTGCGGCAAGTTAATACGCGCTTATATGAGCCGCTGCAAACGTAGCGCCCGAACTTCAGTTTCGGATCGTTGTTTGTCCACCTGGCACCAGCGTCGGGCCTCCGGTCTCAGGCCATCGTCACGATTTCCAATGCAATCAAAACGCGACAAATCGACATGGGTGTTAGTAATGTCGGTGTGGAGAGCATGCTGCTCAAGTGAATGATAGCTGGCGCGTATTCGGAAGGACTTTGATATCGACCGGTTGCAAACCTCCGCACGACTCGACGCCAGAGATTGTGTTCGGCATAACGCAGCACCCCGGGCCCAGGCGCATGACTTTGTTCAGGTAAGGGTAGGTTCTCTATCCTTTATACTTCACAAGTTGACTAATGCGCTCGCTCTATAGCCCATGGGTTGAACCTCGGAGATGGTGGCAAGGGCTTATAGCATTCGGAACCCGCACCAGAAACAGACCGGTACACACCCATCTCCTATACTCGAGCTACCAAGGTGAGCTGTTGTAGTTCGCGTCTGCGTCTACCCGATTGTTAACGGTTCGCCTACCGGATGTCCATAGGCGGTCAACTCTGGGATTTTCTCCAAAGAAATCATCCCGATGGAGATCCACAGGGCAACTGACTCAGCCTGAGTGGACAACGCGATCCGCCCGGAGGTCACATTGGAACCGCTTTCTGGCTTGCGACAGGCCTTTTTGGAAGAGGGGGCATTTACCGCCGGAAATACGAGCGGGATTGGAGACGGCGCTGCCCTCGTTATCCTCACTTTACGCGTCAGAGCCGAGAGGGAGGGGGAAGTCCTCGGAAGATACATAGCGAGTGCTTTCGTCGGTGCGTAGTCATCCCCGTGGTCTTTAACCTACTGCTGAGGTATCCGGGCCTATGGGTGTTGAGCCACGTTACATGGGTATCTCCCCCCGGGTAGCAGTCCATCCGAAAGTTCTCGCCAGAGTAGGCTTGCAGGAAGAGGATATTGACGTATACGAGGTCCGCATGTACTTCTACGCAAAGGCAGTGCTGGTAGTTCAATTGACCGCGGCGTCCCCACAGATTAGCGAGACTTGTGACTCACAATTCGTGTTCTGCGTCGAGCAGCTCCATATATCTCTTGAGAAAATTACTCTGAAGTGAGTTTCTGGATTCCCAGAAACTGAAGAAACTCTGATCACCGGAACGCGGTGGTTAGCCGTGGTTCTATTGCCCTCACGCACCCCCTCGGGATGAGTACGTATCCCATTCGATCGACTGTGTAATGCTGTGCTGATATATCTGCTAGGCAGGTAGTCACTGGCCTTGCACAGCTGAAGCGGCAAGCCGGCGATATCTTTTGCATGGGCGGTGCTACTATTTTTGTTAATGGGTCCCGTTCGTAATAGGCTGCTACTAGGAAGTCAAGAAATGGGGAAAATAAGATTTGAATCGGCTCGACCGGCTCGAGGAGACGGAGAACATCCTATATCCAAGTAGCCCAACTGGTTGATGGAGGAACTTCGGACATTGACAAGACTTTTTACCGAGTAACTGCCAGTGAACGAAGCAGCAAACGGCGGATGTGGTACGAACCATGCTATATAAGTGCGCGGCTAGAGTGTCTGGCGTGGAACCTCGCATCAGAGACACCTGCAACGCCCCGCAGCATACTCAGCCAGCGGCTGCCCAGCCATGGAGACTGTTATCTTGGACTTCGAAATACCGACCCGCGCGCCAAATACACGACTTCGTCCAGATCCTTTCCAGCCGCAGGCTGCTCGTACCAGTCTACCAGGTACTAAAAGTAGCTCCTTCTATGACGCCTCGGGACCGTGCAGCACCGCCGCGGCCGCGACCCCCTACAGTGATCAAGCGCGGTCCACCGCCGATAGACAGTGAGTTCGATCACTGCGCACAACCCCAATAGACGCTAATGGGAATTTCACGTAGGCCTCATCTCACAGCCGCACAATTTTTGAGAAACGGCCCGTCGTCGAGTGACTCGCGACAACGCTCGAGGACTAGTACTAGGTCCCACAATAAAGAAACGATCCCGGTGCAATCTGGAAGGACTACCCGAACGCGGTCAGTACCTTCTGAACGATTGATGCGCTGCTCTACTGAACTCAAAAAAACACTCAACAGCGCGAAGACAGCCCGGTCCTGGTACGCCATCTCATTTCCTGTGCCACATGGGAGTGCGCTGATACAACCGGGGATTAGCGGTGTCTGGTCGGATTCCGAAGACGACGATTTCTTTCAGCCGAAGGGCGGACAGCTACAGCCGTCGCACGCCACACAGAAGGCACCACCGCGTTCCACTTAGCCAGGTAGGCGGGGTAGTGGCTGCTGTGTTTTGTCGATAGCCTCTCGGTGCGAGGCGACGCAATACATGTCCAGGTCCGAGGGTAGTACGACCGCCGAACAAAGAAGCGTCCACTTCTACGTCGGGATCCAGTGCACTAGTGATGCATCATTGACAGCGATGGATACCGCCACCGCCCTAGCTATGTGCTTCGTATGTATCAGGTCCGCAACGGTGCTTATTGAGGACCTCGAGACGTGTGCCGCCCGGACAAGGTTCAAGTCGTGAAGATGCGCCTGCTGCCACTGAGCGCGGATTAGATCATTAGAAGCGTAAGTCGACCACATCCCATGCTCACTGGGCGCACAGTCTGATCCCTTCGTGGGCCCTTCACGCGCCTGTGTGGGTGTGACGGTGAGGCGGTATGCATTGACTTCGTACGTGGCCACATACTAGTAGCTATAAAGGTGGTCCTCGGATTGCGTTGAATGCCATCCCACTAGTACCTCGTGGATTCCCACTACAGGTCCACCTCACTTAGTCTCGTCTTCCGCTTCGTAGACCCATTTCGTGGCCCGCCCCCTGCACCACATTAGTTCGCGTCGTCCGCACTATACCATGGAATCTAGCATCGTGGTCGTCGCCGTCTCGCAGAGAGCACTGGAAGGCATCGACTCGGAGCCGCCGATCGCCGACAGCACTGTACCTATTAACGCTCCCCATTCGGAGAAGCCATCCACAGAGAACGTTCAACTAATTCTCGCCATGCTGGCGGTTGGGGAAGACGCTAACGGGGGTGCGGCTGACGGGCAAATCGGCAGGTTTGTACTGAACCAATCCGGGAGTGCTCGGCTGATGCTCGGCTGACAGACGCGGCGACAGCCTCAAGCCCGTGCGGCCTATGTTCGCGCGGACCGCGCTCTACCAGAGCTCCTCACCGAACCTGGTGGATGAGGCACGCAAGGGAGAATTGGCCATCAATACTGCGAATAAGGACAAGGACCCCGCCACCCCTGACCTCGAGTCGGACGACGGCTCGAGTTCAGAGGACGAGTTCATTCCCCGCTCTGCGACACCGCCCTCCAGCGCTAAGCTCAAATCGAGCGTGCTGAACAGGAAGCTGCCTGGTAACCCTTCCCCCAGTGCGCCGACGCCCTCAACGGCCACGAGCGAACACGTGAGTCTCATGGTCGATACGTGCGCTTTGTCTCATCGCTCACGCTTTGCGCATGCGACGTGCAGCAGGCGGCTGCCACCGCCCCTCCTCCTGCGAGTGCGCAGTCGGCGGACAAGAGGGTCAGAGGAGCCACTGGTGGAACTGCCTCACCGAGAGTCAGGCCCGTCGCCCCTAAGCAGGCCGCCCAGTCGTCCGCTCAAAAGGGCTTCAACAAGAACAAACCCGCTCCCTCGGGAATGTTGTGGGATCGTATATTGCAGGCGAAGGCCCGAGCGTCCAAGAGCGTGGACGCGGACCCTTCTGCAGATGCAGTACTATCGGGTGACAAGACCGATGGGAAGGAGGCGTCACAGGACGAGGTTGGCCAGCAGTTGCATCGTTCGGGAAAAGTGGACGGCGACGAGGATGAGGGCCTGGAGGTATCCGCCTAGCTTAGGCTAGGAGAGAGTCTTCATAGACATTCGGATGGCGTTCTTTCGGTTGCGGGTGCGGACAGGATCGAGTTGAGAGTAGACATGCGGATACTTGCCTGTCATTGGGAATGTGGACCCTATTCTTGTGTGTAGAGACCCGTGAATTCCAGTTGATGTATTACATCGGTGTGAACACATATGGACACGCGGCCGCCGCAGTACTGTTTTATAGTCAGGAATCAATGACAAGCCGAGAAGTCGAGATTCGCCGAGTTCCAGAGAATTTCCAGAGAATCCCCAGTGCGAGTAGTATCGTGGTCAGCACTAGATGATGTACCAGTAAGGACCCGTTGTAGGCACACCAGCTTGAGTGAGCGGGGGTGCGTGTGCAACTTGCGCATCGAAATAAATTTAAAGAGACGACCTTTAACGCGTGTAATCTAAGCGCCCGTCCGCAGGCCTAGCTAGCGCCGGTGGCACGGGAATACTAGTCTGGTTGGCCAACACGTCCCGTACATACCCTACCACCTCGATTCTACGCATTAAATAAACGGACCATGGCGACGCAACCCAGTAAGAAGACATTGATATTGGCATAATTTTCAAGTCGAGTATAAAGTCGCTGGCCCGGGACCAGGCTCTCCAATACGTAAGCCTATACCAGTGTCCATCGCTCCCACCTCTAGGACACACAGTGACCTCCGGACTACAATTTTCTGTCGAGGAAGACCCGGGTAGCTTCGTGGACTTTTTGCTAAAGAGGACCTCGGAGGGTCTGGGTGTATCAACAAATGTAAGAATACTAAGAAAGCCTCGGTGATTTATTACGGAAACCCTGCGGTGAGTGTCGTTATAGTGTAGTAGGAAGATTCAATCCTAAGCTAAATTTCGCGACCAGGACTGGTACGTATCGAGTTCCCGCCCGACCTGCTCTACCTTCTCCCGGATGGCTATCAGAGAGTTCGTCCCGATCGCGAACCTTAAGGGAGGACTGGGCACCCTCGACAGCTCGATGATCTTCGCGATCGCCTTCGCCGGGTCCTGCTCGTTGACGTCTGCCGCCACATCGGCCTGTTTGCCTGCGCTCTGGAGGAATCCCCCGCGCATGTGGTGTACGGGGAGCGTGGGGTCGTCGTATGCGGGGTGCGGGGGGATGACGATCATGTTCTTGTCGAACACGGACGTTTTGAACGCGCCGGGCTCGATGATCGTGATCTGTGCCGCGTCGCCGCCCCACGATTAGTCCGCGATGTCGTCTGAGGGGAACGCGCATCGCTTACCTTGATGTTCCAGGCAGGATTCACCTCTTTAGAGAGTGACTCGGTCCATCCTTCGAGAGCTACACGACGTGACCGTTAGCGCTAACAGACCTTCGCGCGGTAGTACGACTGTCCTACTGACCGTGTTTCGTTGCTGCATAGAAACCGGCCACGGGCACCCCACAAATTCCCGAGGTCGAGCTGTTCTGCAGAAGCAACCCGCCCTGCGGCTTGTTCTCCTCACGGAAGAACCGCACCGCCTCCTGCGACACATGCACCGCGCCCCAGAAGTTCACCTCAAACAGCGGCCGCGCGACATCGTCTGGGAACGCCTCGGCCTCGCCGATGGCGAAGTAGCCGGCGTTGTTGAACACGACGTCGATGCGGCCGAACGCAGCCTTGGCCTCCGCGAAGGCGGCCCTGATTTCCTCGGGCTGAGTAACGTCGAGTTTCACGACGCGGAGACGGTCGGCGGGGTACTTTTCAACCAGGTCGGCAAGCACCTCGGGCTTGCGGAGGGTGGCGGCGACTTTGTCCCCGGCGTCGAGGAGTTGGACGGCCGCCTCGCGACCGAACCCGGAGGAAGCTCCGGTAACTGCCGCGGAAGGTATTTAGTAAGTGTCTTGACCTATGCAATGCAAAAGGCATCTTACTGAACCAAACACGGGGGGAGTGCATGATTTGCGACTAGTTACTAGCAGATTGTGGGTACACAAAGAAGGGAAGTCTGACCGATATCGATCGTTCTTATAGCTCGCTGCAGCCGCCGGTCGGAGCAGCACTCGGCGGCAGTGGGTGAGGCGACCGGAGGTGTCCCGCCGCGACAAACCCTGCCCGCAGCGCGAATACCCCCCGGAAGGGCGCCCGCCGGGGCGGGATCGAGGGTCAACGTGGCAGCCCGGCACAAGCGGGCGAGGAGCACTGTTACCGTTGTGGGAAACACCCCCCAAGGAGGAGGAGGACCTGCCAGAGAGAGCATCATTCGTCATCGTTGCCCCTCTTCGGCACCTTGGCGCATACGTACTACGGCGCTTCTCTCGTGAGTCGTCGGAACGCTTACTGCACTGGCGCCGCTGATCACGGTCTTGAGTCTGATAGCATGTCTGTGGCGGTTCACTAGGAAGTGAAATCCGCCATTGCACGCCGATACCCATTTTTTGGTAGACAGCAGTGAACAACGTTTAACGCGACGGGACCACAGATTAAGTGCGGGTACTTTGCAAAAGGCAAGTATATCGCGCTGGAATGAAACACTGATCAACGTGTACTCCGAGGCATTGAGGCGTTGAAGCTTGAATACTGTTCAACGGATAGCTAGCTTTACAGGCAGAGGTGGTACCATGCAACAGTGCGACACTCTCTCGGGTTGACTCCACGGCGCACCACGGGTCGAACTTCTCCCATACATGCATCAACCCTTCGAAATGCCGTTAGCTGCCTGCGACATCGAAGCGAAGATGCTCGCTCAGCAGCGCCCGACGTAAACGGTCGCCTTCACCAGAAAAGAGCTCATCCTCGTCGGCGCTGGATGGGCTGAGGAAACGATCAACACCTCTTATCACCGCCCGCATGAGTCATCCGTACGTATATTCCCATATCAAGGCTTCCCGCCCAGCTGAGAGGAAGCAACGACCTCGGCGTTCCAGACTTAATACACAGAATATACTTGCCAGTGTGCCGCAAATTCAAATCATCCTCCTGTACTAACCTCGTATCCACCCAATTTCGAGTCACGCCAAGTTCTCAGACCACGACTCATACGCGTCCAGCTCCTCCTCCACCTTCTTCAGCTTCCCCCGTATCGAGACGATACTATCCTTCCCCACCGCGAAACGCAGCGGCGGGTTCTCAAGCCTCCCCAGCTCGATGATCTTCGCGACCGCCTTCGCCGGGTCCGCCTGCTTGAGCTCCGCGGTCGTATCATACGCCTGCCCGGCGTTCTTTAATACCGCGCCGCGGAGGTGCCACCCGGGGAGGGAGGGCGTGTCGTACACGGGCGGGGCCGGCACAACGACCATGCGGTCCTGCTCGAATACTGACGTCTTGAACGCGCCAGGCTCGATGAGGGTGACCTAGCGGTGTCCAATGATGAGTTTGGGCTCGTGTCGGGGGATGAAAACGTGCGGAAACTGACCTTGATGTTCCAAGCCGGGTCAAGTTCCGACGCCAAAGACTCGGTCCATCCTTCAAGGGCTGTATGATACATAACCGCTATCAGCGCTGCATTTGCACCTTGAACTCCAGCCACCCACCGTGCTTCGTAGCCGCATAGAACCCGCACACAGGGATCCCGACCAGCCCCGAGGTCGAGCTGTTCTGCAAAAGCAGCCCGCCCTGTGGCTTATTCTCCTCACGGAAGAACCGCACGGCTTCCTGCGCCACGTGCACCGCGCCCCAGAAGTTCACCTCGAACAGCGCGCGCGCGACCTCGTCCGGGACGGCCTCCGCCTCTCCGATCGCGATGTACCCCGCGTTGTTGAACACGGCGTCGACGCGCCCGAACGCCGCCCTGGCGTGCGCGAACGCGGCCTTGATGGCGGCGCGGTTCGTGACGTCGAGTTGGACGAGCTGGAGCTGCGAGGGGGGGTACTTTGCTGAGAGGTCGGCCAGGGCGGAGGGCGTGCGCAGGGTGGCGACGACTTTTTCGCCGGCGTGGAGGAGCTGGGTGACGGTCTCGCGCCCGAAGCCGGCGGAAGACCCGGTGACTATCGTAGTGGATAAGTCGTCTTCTGCTGTGGTAAACGGGTGCGAGTCGGTAAGAAAATGACTGACCGAGCCAAACGCGAGGAGAAGACATCCTTGTTGTAGGCTGTAATTCAGGCGGTGTCGCGATGGTGGGGCGTTGTTGGAGGTCGCCGTCATCGACGGGTCTCTCTTATATGCATATATGCGGTGAGTCCAGCTTCAGGTTGCTGACGTCGCAGCCTGGCTCTTTGGCGTAGAGGTCGTATTACTTGCTCGTCTTCGTGGCGGCGCAGCCCTCCCTGACTGACAAACAGACCTTGTAGGCGCCTGTGCCAGTTGTACGTCTTCAAGTGCTGCTGAGTAAGACGAGTCGATGGAAGGAAGGGGAGGGCCTTCAACCCGATGGCGGGATCTACCAGCCTGAGGGCCGTTGTCGGGGATGCCGCTTCTGGACGTACACCTGGGATGTCGATCTTCCTACCATTAATATCAGTAATTGTTGCATTTGTTGCTCAGCGCTCGGCACTGATGCCTCAGGCTTGAGTGTAGCTATACAAGACGTACTGTTTCATCTGTGATCAGGTCTCTAGATGTTGAACTTGAAGCTTGAACATTCGGCGCCTTTTGGCAGCTGCACTGACTCTGCTAGCCGCCAGTGGTGCCGGCAGTCTCACTGCTAAGTTGGCGCCGCCAGTGCTAGTCGCAGACTAAAAAGTGAAGTTCACAACCCGAGTAATTCGCAAGGTTGTCTGGCCTCAAGACTACCTCTCAGCCTAAGTAATACAGTACTCTGAGTCTGAGATTCAATTAGAGCCCATACCCCGAATCGGGGAATGACGAATCACCCAGCCTGCTAATGCCCGTGAGAACGCGATCTCACAAGCCTCGCACAGACTCAGAGTACTCATATCCTCAAAGGCCGGGCATGCGATACGGGTACCCGCGAAAAAGTCGTACGGTCACTGCTCCTTCCTTGAATGCAACAACGTTCCATCCCGCCAACCTCTGCTTGCACGCGTGTGTAGGTTCCTTTGAGAGTTTGCCTTCGGCGGCCTACACTGTCTTCGAGAGCGAAGACGAGCACGTATGCCTATCGCGGCAGACGTGTATACACTTACGCTTCGGTTGAAACAGCCTGCGTGCACATAGAAGTTACGTCGTGCACCCAACTAAATAATCAACACTCGGTTCGCCGCGTCGAGTTCTTAACCCACAACACAGCCACCCGAACACTGTAGTCCACGCGCATTACCCTGTTGCAACCCCCTCCCCTCCACGATCCACCGCATAGAAGCGTGAAAGCAATCGATAAATACCGTCAAAGCAACAACGTACTTGCACAAAAACGCGACCACCCTCCCTCCCCGGATCGCCGTCAACCCCCTCTCTCTCTCATTCTCTCATGCTTCTCTTATTTGCGTCTCTCTCCGGAGTCTGCAGCCCGGAAGGGGCCTCGGAGACCCCAAGCCGCTCAGAGCTCCTTCTTTCGCGCAGAGGCAGTCGCGCCCTTGTACCCCTCGAGCGCGCGCAGCCGCTCGGTGAGCGTCGGGTGCGAGTGGTGGTACGCAGAGTACCTACAGCGCGCGAGTAGTCAGTCAGCCGATTCGAGCACGGTAAACATACATCAACGCAAAAGAGGGGCAGGGAAGAGAAAAGGGGGAAAATACGCACAGCCAGTCCACCCAGACGGTTGAGAGGTTCTCGACGTGGAGCGCGACGAGCGCGCGGCCGAGGCGGTCGCCCATGTCCGCCATCTTCTCGTCGCCGAGCTTCGTCTGGAGCTCGACCGCGAACCGGTCCGCCTGGTACTCGAACTTGCGGCTCACCGCGTTCATCGCGATGCCGACGACCGCTTCGAGCGGCGTCAGCAGCATCTACGTGGGGTCCGACGCGCGTTAGTGGCAAAGAGCGAGCTGTGTCGCGGAAAGGGATTTACCTGGTAGAGCAGGAAGGCGACGATGGTAGGCGGCTTGGCGGAGACCGCGGAAGGGAAGTCGAATGCGCGGAGGAGAGGCGGTGCTCGGAGGAACGCGGGGAAGAGCGCGAGGATAGTGAAGATGTGCACCTGTGAAAGGAGCAGGAGCTGCGACGGGTGCAAGTAGTACCAGTGGCCCAGCTCGTGTGCTAATAGTGTGAAGGACCGGAGTGAGAATTAATAGGGCGAGGACACCGGCATATAGCACCCACCGAGAACGGCCTCTACTTCTTCGGGCTTGCTCTGCTTGATGAGCGTGTCGAAGATGACAATGTGTTTGCTCTAAGGGCGCGCGCGTTAACCGCAGCTGTGTGCACATTCACAAAGTAACATACCCAAGGCAGACCGAAGAAGTATGCGTTACTGTGGGAACTACGCTTCGAGCCGTCGATCTCGTACAGGTGCTTGAGAGGGAACTTGAGCTTAGACGCAAGCGATTCGATGCGCCCGCGCAGTTCACCCTCGGGCAGCGGCGAGAGCTTGTTGAATAGCGGCTGAATGACTGTCGGGTATAGGACTACCATAGTCATCTGGAATATGAGGCTGGAGCGCGTTCAGCTCGGCCGAGTATATGCGTGTAGCGAGAGACGCACAGGAACGCCATAAGCCAGGGCACGAAGCGGTCACCGGCCCATTTGAAGACGGAGAGGAATCCGGCAAGGAAGGGTGCGCCAATGACGAAGCCGATTGCCCAGCTCTTGAATAGGTCGGTAACGAAAAGCGCGGGTGTCATCTTGTTGAAGCCGTGCTTTTCCTCGAGGACGAAAGTCTGGTAGACGGACAGTGGGAGGGAAGGCAAACTTGACACGAAAAACAGGGTGAACGCAAACGCTATTGATTGCAGAATCTACTGACAGTCATGAAAATATGCTGCGTGGGGAAGTCAAGTGCACATACCTCGTACTCCGGACCGTAACCCAGCTTGGCGATAATCTTTCCGCCAACGTTCCACGACCATGCCATGAGACCATATTGCAAGAATACGGAGTCTACGGCTTGTTTATAGATCCCAGAAACGAGGGAGAATTTTGCCTTGTCTTTCCCATATGTTTGAGACTTCTTGAAGGTCTCCGGCTTGAAGTGCTCTGCGAGGACGGGTGGAGGCTCCGTCTTCGAATACAGCGGAAACTGACGCAGACTACGAGGTGCGCCATCAGCGCATAATTTTGATCAGATACGACATGGGCGAAGGGACAACATACAGCAAATAGGATTCGAAGAGGCACACGCTCCAGGAGCAGACCTGGAGGTAGAATTTCCAGTCGATCGTGTCGGTAGCGACCCACGCCAGACGGGCCTGCACCGCGTCCAGCCCGGCGTTGAGTAGGCTGAGCATCGTTGTTGGAGGTGTTTAGACCGGTTGCATGCAAGAGCGGGGGACAGGCGGACGCCGACGTGGAACCTGGACAAGCGGTGATGAGGCGCGTCGAGGCGCGCGTCCCCACACGACGCGTCGCTGGCACATCCGGAAACCGGTCCGCACAGCCGGCGGCGGGCCACGTCCTCTAGACGCCCGCACTCGCTCCTTCAAGCTGTTTCTTTTCTGCTACCGCGATCTATAACTCTAGCTCTATCCACAGCGAGGCCTTGAAAAATTTCTGTCTTAAAATCCAGGGATGGATTATGAACACTCGAATTATGGTAGAATGGCTGGGTCTGATCTGCACATCATGGATGGGGTCGGCTACTAAGGACCGAAAACGACTGAAGCACTTTAAGCCCGGGCCCCGCCTCAAGAATGTAAATGTGACGCCCCAAGCCTCTATACAAACGTACACGACATAGGCAGTAGTTACACGCTGTTAAGTCTGTCGGGCTCAACCTTCTTCGGACTGTACTTACTGGGTCTCGCGCCTCAACAAACTGGGCGCACATCATGAGGCACTGATGATCCTTGCCCGGGGATCGCCCGTGTTTCCCACCAGTACTCCCCTTGTCTGTCTCGCGATAACCATTAACTATGGGCGCACGCCTATAAAAGAGCGCGTATAACACAGATTTGAGCGGGAGCGACCATCCGCTCTTCTCCCATACCTTTCTCACATTGAGCCCCAGTTATCAGGCGTTGTTGTTATCTTGCTAATACTACTCACTATGTCACCGAGCAACCTCAAGTTCGACCACATCGAGACTCCAGTGCCGGGTACGTACACCTCTCGTCGCGAATAACTTTCTGCTCACGGTTGGTCGCCAGAGAGTCTGGCGGAAGAGGCCGTCCAGATCTTCGCCGGCGTCATGGCCGACGGTGCGCATATGCTCCCAAAGACAGAGTTGCCCGCAGTATTAGGGTTTTGTATTGACTTTTTGCTTTCAAAGATCCCGCCGCCATCGCCCTCACCGGCGGCAACATGAGTCTCCTGCCGACACTCGGCGGCGTCATGTTCCGCGCCCTCGCGCTGACGCCGGGCGTAGGTGATCTGTTCGTCGCAAGAGACGAGCACGGCTCCCTCGTAGGCTACACCTTATTTTCGCTACCAGGACAACTTGTTCTCTCCACGTAGGCACTCACCAGTTAACCCCTTTCCTCTACTAAGAACCGCGGCTCGGACAGCCCCGAGCAGCAGAAGCACGGTCTGCTCGACTTCATGGCTAAGCTTTCGCCCGAAGGGCAGAAATACTACCCAGAGACGGTCAGTAGCCTTCGCCTCTCTGCGCTCACTGCTCGATATGCGCGCTTCACAGGCTTACGATATCATACACAGATGATGACGGAAGTACCGAAAGCCAACGACGCGGCGCTCGGTATACAGGAGGCCGAGCGCAACACGTACTGGTGCAACTTCGCCATGGTCCGCGCGGACTATCAGAACAAGGGCGTCGCGCGAACGCTCTTCGAGCTCGCCACCAAAGAGGTAAGTATAGCACTGGCTCTTGTGCTCCCCGCCGCGTGTACGTCTTGTTGATCGCTCGGTCTCGACGGCCTTCAGGCGGCGAAGACGCGCGCGACCATGGCATTAACTGCAACGAATATCCAGAATGTGGGTCCAGGTGATTCCTCGTTGAGCCTGGATATACGACTGAAGCTGGTCATCTAGGTGCCCGTGTACGAGAAACTTGGGTTTAGGCTCCACGGACATACGGTAATACCCTCGCCCTGGGTGAATTAGGATCTTTGGTTCTTCTCGAAAGAGACTCGGACGAAGGATGAGACGCGAGCTGTGTGAAGAAAATCAGTTATTACTTTTCCTAAGAAATTTAACGTAGGTCATAGCGATGCCTCCATAAGCGTTCTTGTGAGGAGTATCGCGATCTCGACCAGCCAGGCGAAGCCCGCAATTTGAGTACCTCCGTTCTTGGGTGATGTATTTTGAGATTATCTCAGCCCCTCCCCCAGGCCGTGCTACTTGTGTCAGCATGACTACTCAGATCACCGTGTAATCGGAGCTTCGATGAACATCGTGCCCGTACGAAAGGTTTTCTGTTTATTTAAGTTGGCTCTCCGGGCGTGACACCCTACATACATGCTCAGTGCCAACTTGAAGCCGCGGCGCCCCGGAGTGACGAAATTGAATATGAGACCATGCCCCCCGTCCCCGCGGTAAGGGCGCCGTATGAGCGCACAACGTCCATTTACCAATGATATTCAGCGGTGAGACCACCCGTCTGTAAGCACACCCATATGGCCCATATAGCTCCGAGAGTATCCTTTGGTCTATATCGATACCGGGGCGCGTACCACAGCAGACGCAGCTGATAACGAGCGAGACTCCTGCATGGTCAACATTGAGACAACGTTACACCATCTCTGTAGAATTGATAGACTTGAGGTCCGCGGTGAACGTGCCCTCATTCGTAGCCACCATCGTCGTCATCCCACCATACGAATCCCCAAGAGTCTCGAACTCCATGCCCGAAATTGTCTCTGTTGCCCCTTCCTTGGTCCACGCGCTCCCAGTGACAATTCTGAGAACTATCAGCTGCGGGGAAATGCACTGCGTTCGCATCAGTCCCAGTCCGTGCTCGGAGGCCCCCTCCCACTCGGGAGCAAGCCTCACCAGTGCCGTGGCCGTGCTCACCGTAAACATCCCGTAAAACGCGCCAAAGAGGATCGAGATGTCACTCTGCATCCCATAAGCGACGAGGAACGCAATGCCCGCGGCGCTATACGGCAACGCAGACTCGACGACCACCGCCAGCGTGCCGGTGTATCGACGTGCGCCACGTCCGCGGCCCTGTGTGGTACGCGCCACCTCGAGGGCCCGCCCTAGGTGCATGAGCCGGCCGCAAATGACGCACGTCGCGAGCACGTTGAGCGAGATGGTCGTAGCGTAGTACGCAGTACCGAACTGGGCGGCTTTGCCGGCGAAGAAGTTTGCGTTGGGTTTGCCGGAGGCGTAGAGTTGGATTACGCCTAGGGCTAGATGCGAAGGGTATACGGTGTCAGTGAAGAAGGGTCATTTCAGTGGGGGCGGAGAGAAGGTGCCGGGCGAGAGGTGCGTACCGATGGAGGCGACGTATAGGAGGCATGGGAAGGCGATAACCCAGTAATGGGTCCAGACGACATACATCCGGTTTATCTCCCACCCGATAGTGGTTCATTAATGAACAAGGATTACCTAGCCTTGCAGTAACTCACGAGAAGTGCATCGCTCAGCAGGTTGAGCGCCACAGACGATGCCGTGCCCATTGTCTGGTACCATACGTTCGCATTCTCGAGGAAGAACTCAAGCTGTCCCCCAGGTGCGTCGGCATGCACGATCCACATCTCTTCGCCAAATACGGCTTCGGTGGACATGTAGATCGTAATGAGAAGCAGGAGTGCAGTGCTGAACACTACGTAGAACTTGTCCGTCCACGTCCATTTCTTGCGGCGTCGGAGCAATGCGTTCATGGTCATTGCATAGCAGGCCAGCTCGACGCCTGCCAATGACTAGAGTTAGAAATTCTTCTATCGCAAATCGACTGCGGGTTAAATGGGCAGTGTCACCCTAACGCACCGTATAAAATGGCGTTAAAGTTGACTGCTAGGTAGTACGCGTTTTGGAAGAGGGCAGACATCAGTACGGAGGGTCTGGCACCGATAGACCAAAGTACGACACAACAGGGCAGGTGGGCCGGTCAGGGTGCCAGGCAAGTTTGATCTGTGAAGAAAGGCTATAAGGCAAGCAGAGAACGCTGCAGTTCTCAGTAGATTCACACATGATATCTATTTCTCGCGCTGGCTTCCCGCGGGACGGTCAGCTGGCCGTAGGACTATATCAGGAACCTTGTCTTACCGCTGACATGCGGAGGACCGTGAACCACCCTGATGATACAGTGAAGGACGAATTGTGGGCGCATGAGACGTGACATGGCTCGAAGATCATCAAGGCACGCTAGTTTGAGGGCAAGTTGGCGGAACCACTCGGGAGTACGGCAGCAGGCGTTCACTACGAACGCTTCAACGATGGGCGCTGAGCGCCACGATCACTCAGCCCAAAGTGCATGCTACTTGTGCCTGCAGACCGGACCACTGGTGCGGGAGAGAAAAGCTTTATGCACAGGCTGTATTCATCCGCCCTCCCTAAGCCGACTGGAGTAATGTGAATAGACTCAAAGCCCTCTTCGCTCCGTTGGACGCACCTTCATCCAAGGCCGCCAATCCGTGTCGGACCACACACCCCAACGAGTTAGCCAACATTGGAGTGCCGCCTTCCAGGAAAATACGAGGAAGATAAGATACAATGAATACAACGCAACGTACAATACAGCCATCGAGAACTATTGCGATTGCTCCGCGTACACCTGTTACTCTATAGGTCAGCGCTCCGACCAGGGGAGAGAGCGCGTATCATGGCATACCTTGATGGTTTTGTCCGCACCACCAGTGATCAGCCGCGTGCCGGTGACGTCGAACGTCGAGCAGAATACGCCTGCTTCCGCCTCAAGGGAGCCAGGCTGAGGGATGTCGTCCATGTTCTGGAAGGCTGTGCCAGTATCGTAGTCCCAGAATGTTAGTGTGCCGTTGTCACCTAGACCGATACAGTCAGTCCTCCCACATATCGGCGTCGAGTCGGAATCTGGAGTGTTCACCTCCAGAGAAGAACACGCCCTCGGAGTTTACGGAGAGCGTGTTGATGATTGCGTTATGTCCGCTGAAGTTGAAGACGAACGTGCCCTCGGGGCACTTCCACTTCTTGATATTATTTCCTCCCGCAGACGCGGATGCGAATGTGTACTCGGTCGGGTGTATCGCGAGCGCGCGTACAGACTTCTTGTGGTGCGTAAGCGTGACCATCGTCTTACCCGCCGCGAGGTCCCATAGCCGAACAGTCGAGTCCATGCTGCCGGTGATGACTTGAGGGTCGGACTCCTGGCATTTAACATCCGCTACAGTCGCGGTGTGTCCGGCCAAAACGTGGATCTGGGCTTTTGTCCGCATATCCCACACTCGTGCGGAGGCATCGCGTCCGGAAGTGACGAGTACGTCAAGCGTAGGGTGGAGGCTGAGCGCATACACACCGGACAGGTGCCCGTGGTAGTGCCGAATGACCTTGTTGGCCTCGAGGTCCCAACATTTTACCATCTGCACGTACCGATGAGTGAAAGGTCGCTACCGTGCAGGATAAGAGGCACGGACCTTATCCTCGCCGCAAGAAAACAGATAGGGATGCCGTGAAGAGACGGCGAGGCCCCGTACGGTGGATATATGTCCCGTTAGTGATAGCTTGAGCTCTCCAGAAGCCAAGTCCCAAATTTTGATCACTCGGTCTCCAGCACCGGTAGCAAACCACTTGTTTCCTGGTTCCACCGCAACACTACGCACCCAACCCAAGTGTCCAGAGATGACGCGGACGAGCTTCCATGAAGGATGATAAGTTGGCTTGATTGTTCGTGTAGTTTTGTGCAGTTGAAGTGCGGTTTTTAGGTTGGATGATGATGAGAAGGTGGACGGTTGCACTATGGGGGTGTTGTCTATTTGTGCGATCATGCGGCTGGTGTCCGAACTCGCTGCGAAACACATGAGGAAAGATCCACTAACAGCATTCCGTGATACGCACGTCCGGCAGTAATGGCTTTTCGCTGCTCTTTCGGTCGTGCGGGACCAACTGGTCCCTGTTGAGCAAGTAGAGGGGCGGGGAGTTCCCTAACTTCCTTATACTCATCGTTCATTTTTACCGAAAGACGGATTCTCGCGCTTTGCAAGATTAACTAAGAGGATTAGGACGATGGGATAAAATATACCTCGTCTCTTCGTCCCTCATACTCTCGTCTAAACCAGAAGCAAAGATGTCTCGTGTCCGCTTCCCACATTGTTGAAGCAAAGGATTGAGAGGAGGTAATGACGAAGTCATAGTGCAAGCCGGGGACTTTGGGATAGCAGCAGAACAGGACGAGTTGAACCAGGGGAGCAAAGAACGACTGAGAAATTGGCGATGGCGAAGAATCCAGGAGCAAAAGTCGTTGTCGTTGAGCAAGACGGCGGTGGCGGCAGCGTGCTCGACGCGCGCACCGGTGAGCGCGCTGTTTGCCTATGTTTGAATGTGATTTGTCATCAGCTTTGGCATCGTGTGCGGGCGGGCGCCTGTTCTTCGGAGGGCTTGGGCGAGGCGGCAGCGTTGTTCTTTGCGCTGAACCGCATGCAACGGTGTCGCGGACGTCGTCCTCACCGCCTTTGTTCTTCTCATTTGGCTTCAAAATAGCCATAAAACGCGTGCAGTAGCGCTGTGAGACGAGAAGGATAACAGCGAGCATGTCCGGGGCTGCAGAGTTAAAGCCGCTTGTGAAGTCGTTGAATAGTGCGTCGACGGATGAGGTGTGTAGCAATCCTCCTATGGCCTCCCCGTTCAGTTGCGTTTAAAGCGGTACTGATCTTACTCGGTGCACCCAGGAGATAATAGGTATTCTCAAGACACTCAAGCAACAGGCAAAGATCAGCGAGGCCGTTCTCAGGGTATGCTTTTCCTCGCGGTGTGTCGATAGAGTGCTGAACGCATGTGTACCGGCATAGGAAAGCAAGGCTGGCTTGGCTGTAGGAAAGCTCAGGCAACACGCATCTAAGCCCGTCGCAGACCTCGCGAAGGAGATTGTGAGGAAATGGAAGACCGAGGTCGAGCGCGAGAAGGCTGCGGCGGGTGGTGGCGCGAAAGCAGGTTCAAGTGGAAAGCCTCCTGGTACGTTCTTGTCCATTCAAAGCCCTGCATAAGCTCCTGCACATCGCGCATACAGCTGCCAAGAAGTCAGCTAGTACTGCTAGCACCAAATCAACAACTGCAACACCCTCCACCCCCGTCACACCCACTGCATCGGCCAGCGGCGCCGGGTCCAAGCTCAACGAGACGCGGTCAGCGAAGAGCGATGGTATCAAGATCGACTATACGGGCGACAAGACTCGCGACAAGTGCGCAGAGCTTATCTACGATGCACTAGTGTTCGATTCGGGTGCACGTACGTCGTGGTATCATTCATTTCACCGGTTTAGCTCACGTGCGCTACTCTTCGTTATTTTAGCGGCAGAGTTGGTTCTCTCGCGTGCGAAAGAGATTGAGAAGACCGTATTAAGCGACAACGGCGGGACAAACGCTGCATACAAGGCCAAGATTCGTTCACTATTTGTCAACCTCAAAGACAAGAACAACCCCGGTCTTCGCGAGAACGTTGTGTCAGGCGATCTATCTATCTCTAAGTTCTGCCGGATGACTAGCCAGGTATTATTCTTAATGCACGGTTGCCGCGAACATAATTGACTAGGTTGTAGGATATGGCCTCGGAGGAACGGAAAGCCGCAGACGCAAAAATTGCGCAGGAGAATCTGTTCAAGACGTTGGGTGCAGAGGAGGTGCAAGCGGAGACAGATGCGTTCCAGTGTTCGCGCTGCAAGCAGGTCTGTGCCTTTATCACCGAATGTCGATTGTGTCTGAGACCTTTTCAGCGGAAATGCCGCTACCGTCAAGCGCAAACGCGGAGTGCCGATGAACCAATGACGGTGCGTATTTTGTTCTCTTGCAATAACCTTCACTCACCGTGCGGCAACTTATAGACGTTTGTAACGTGTGTATTCCGTACCGGCCATACGAGCGCTATCTGCCTACTGACGCCGTTTCTGCTCGCAGGTGTACCGTATGTAATAACAGGTCGGGCATCTCAGCTTGTTTACGATTTGTTATATAATGGCTAACCGCCTTTCACCCTGAACAGATGGAAGTTCTCCTAAGGCAGCTCCCCGTAATAGTGACCCTGTCATGCCTATCCTACGCTCCTTGCCGTTGTTTTTTGGCACTGCCGGCTGTGCTACAGTAGTTCAGATTCTCACTGTTTTGCCTGTACTTATTGCCTCTTTTCGTCTATGCATTGCGATGCTGTACTGGCTATCGATAGAACTATGTCCCCTACACTGCTTGCCCCATCGACTTACGCGTGAGTTCTATCACCATCGTTGCTTTCAAAAGTACTTAAGCGTGCACTCCAGAAGTTTGCTCAGCACAGATATCGCCTATCTCCGTCTGCGCACTGACGTGTATTCGCCGCATCGCCTCCCTCTGCTTCGTGCGTGTGATACCGGTTTCACCACGTTCATTAACTCTTTCTCGGCCATTGAACGTCTCCTCACAGCAGCTCTACTTACGTACATGCAACTATCAGCCGAGTCATCTCGTCCAGATTCGGATGACCCACGCGAAGATCCTTCAACTCAACTCCGCCGGGGGAAGGAGGGTATAAGTCTGCCAGCCCTACACCCTCCTCCATCGGTATCGATCTTTCCCCCACTTAGTTTTCGAACGACATGGCCTCATCCCCGTCCTTCACTCCTCTGTTAGAGAACCTGCGTAGCACGCTTTCGGAGAAGCCTCCACTGTGCTATGGCACGCTTGAGCTACCCCCACAGAGTTTCTCCTTGTATTACGGCTTTGGAGACGACGCACGGTAAGTGGTCATCCAGCGCCCCTTTCAACCGGTCTAATATCTCCCCATAGGCAGGTCAATCTGACCCTGTCCAGCCCTCCCGATGCACTCGATGCACTGGAAAGAGCTTGTGAAGCGGCGACGTTCGGTCGGAACAACGAAGACGTCCTCGACGAGACGTACCGCAAAACTGGGAAGCTTGACGCGGACAAGTTCTTGATGCGCTTCGACGCAGAGAGGTCTGGCTTGGTGGAGGCCGTGAGGGTCAACCTACTCGATACACAATCGCAGGAGTCCAAAATCTCTGCTGATTTATACAAGCTGAACGTATATGGTGAGCATCCTCGAGCCCTCGATGTTCCCTCGACTACAGCAGTTTACGTCTCTTCAGGCAAAGACGCTTTCTTCAAGCCGCACATCGATACGCCCCGCGGCTCGGACATGTTTGGCTCCCTCGTGGTAGTCTTCCCTACCACACATGAAGGTGGCGAGCTCGTCCTGCGCCACGACGGCAAAGACTGGACGTTCGACGCAGCGAGTCTTCTCTCCGCCACCCCAAACAGCATCGCCTTCGCTGCATTCTTCAGCGACGTTGAGCACGAAGTGCTACGCGTCACGAGTGGCCATCGGGTTACGGTCACATATAACCTGCACTGGGCGACCACTGACGATTCAGGGGTGCCCACGCCTGGTTTGACCGTCATCGAGCCTGCCAATGCTAATGCCCCGAAGGTCGAGCAGGCGTTGGCAGCGTTCCTCAATGACCCCGATGTGCTCCCCGACGGTGGTGTGCTTGGCTTTGGGCTGCGCCATGCGTACCCTGTCCCGGCCCAATGGGAGGCGGGCATACTCAACAAGCTACGTGGATGGCTGAAAGGAGCCGATGCAGCGCTGTTCCGGGCCTGTGACGCGCTCTCCCTTGAGCCACTCCTCCGCCTCCTACACGAAGGCCGTGAACAAGGCACCAAGAGGCTCATCATACTGAAGGACTTGGTGGACGGCGTGCCCGACGATTGCAGTATCGACAGCCATCTGATGTACAACGCTGACGGCGTCAGGGCGTTCAGGAAGTACTTCCATCCTGAGCCTTGTGCCGAGAAGCGGCGGCGAACCGTTCAATACTCTGGTTCTGCGTCTAGGAGAAGAAGGCCCTTCGTCGCTGTGCACTGGGTCACAGAGCGGGTGAGGGCAAACGTCATGAAGCAAGACTTCTTGGCGTACGGGAACGAGGCTTACAACGATAGCCTTTATGTGCTCGTTTCCCTCTTCGTCGATGTAGGTCCCGCTGGTAACCGCGCGGACATCAGCCGCGTCAAAGGCGTTGCGGCCGCGGAGGGCGAGGATGAGAGTGTCTACGAGGGAAGCCAGGAAGAAGTATGGGATGAATACTCCTACGGGTCGTCGGACTCCGACGACTTAGAGTAGCCTTAAGATGAATAGGAACATGCATCCAAGTAGGTTCGAGTTGAAGACGTAGTTAACGAAGAAGAGCTCCCGGTTGTGAACGAACGGTGATCTGGCGGAGGTGGAAGCAGTAGTCTTTTGCTTTAGTTTGTAATTCAAGTGTCTTGCATGTAACAATGTAGGGTACTGGTAGTAGATCAATTCCAATGTCGGTGCAACGCCTAAGAGAGTACGTCTCTGATCATTCGCTGTGTATCGCTCTTGCTTATTCACGCCATTATTAGCGTAGGTATCTACGTAGTGTATACTCCACCTTTGAGTGTCGAATGCACTAGTTGAAACACCAATACCCTTGTTTCGCTTTCAAACTCCAGCGAGAGCGCCAGGACGAGTCGAGAATATATAGTTGTCTGAGGGGTATTATTATGCACTCAAGGCGCCGTAGGACGTAGATACTAATACATCCGAAGCATTTAACGGGGATCAATTAGAACTCTTCCTCCCTAGCTTGACCGAGACTCGCCGCCAGATCCCCGAACCGAAGACGCGAGATAGTGGCGACCGACCGGAAAGCCTAGCACGGCCACTAAGTGAGTTTCACGCTCAACGACCGCAAGCGATGCATCATGCTCTTACTTCGTCAGGTTCTCCGACCAGGTCTCGTACGCATCCACGTCTGCCGTGATCGACTTGATCTTTTCGCGGATGAGGCCAATCGAGTCTTTGCCTATTGCAAAGCGCAACGGGGGGCTCGACACCTTCGTCACCTCGATGATCTTCGCGACGGCCTTGGAGGCGTTTGCGGGGTTCATGTCGGCGGGTGTGTCGTAGTGGTCTCCGGAGCCCTTGACGAACGCGCCGCGGAAATTCCACACGGGGAGCGCAGGGTTGTCGTATGCAGGATGTTGGGGGACGATGACCATGTTACCCTTGTCGAAAACGGAGGTCTTGAATGCGCCGGGCTCGACGATCGTGACCTTGAGTGTACAGAGTTAGAGCTTAGAAACAGGGCGTCAGTGACAAACTGTTTACCTTGATGTTCCAGGCGGGATCAAGCTCTTTCGAGAGTGCCTCGCTCCACCCTTCAAGTGCTACGAGACGTTGCTATCAATGTGTGCCGTATACACTACCCGCGAACGTGGGTACACACCGTGCTTAGTAGCTGTGTAGAAGCTGATAACGGGGACGCCGGCGACACCGACCATCGCGCTGTTCTGCAGAAGCAGCCCGCCTTGCGGCTTGTTTTCTTCACGGAAGAACCGCACCGCTTCTTGCGACACGTGCACTGCACCCCAAAAGTTCACCTCGAACAGTGGACGTGCGACGTCATCGGGAAACGCTTCGCTCTCTCCAACCGCAACGTAGCCTGCGTTGTTGAATACGACGTCGATGCGCCCGAACGCCTCTTTCGCCTGAGCAAATGCCGCCTTAATGTCTTCCGACTTGGTCACGTCAAGCTTCACGACTCGGAGGCGGCTAGCAGGGTACTGGCGTGTGAGGTCTGCGAGGGCATCGGGCTTCCGGAGAGTGGCGACGACTTTCTCGCCGGCGTCGAGGAGCTGCACGACTGCTTCACGGCCGAAGCCGGAGGAGGAACCCGTGACTGTCGCGGGGAGTAAGTAACGACACTTATACAAGTCCAAGGAATGAACGACTCACCTAGCCAAACGCGAGGAGAAGACATTGTTAGGTAGGTGGACTGAAGGCTGTGTTACCGGAGTAAAGTGGAATATTGATGTTGTGGAGGGTGTTGGTGTTGGAAGATGGATGGGCGACCCCCGTCCTTCTTATACCCCGCCGTCTATCATCCATGGCGTACTGCAGACTGTCGCACTCGTCTGGAGGGTACCGTTGACTGTACCGTTGTGCTCAGCTAACCACTATCAAACGTACCGAACTGAAATGAGGATCTGACAAAGGCAAACTTTGGATTGTGGACGAATGCGGATGAGTAATGACGATCCTGACTGAGCGTCTGTCCCCATGAGGTTAGCGCGAAGCACTTCAGATCTGAGACATTGCGACTTACTTACATCAAGGAGTTGGTCAGCCGTTAAGAATGCTAACAGCGACCTGCAGAAGACCCGAGTACAACCTAGTACAACATATAGATAGGCGGACTGTGTGAAACGTGTTTCCACATCGAACAGACTCGCTGCTTCGCTAGACTCGGAGGTCTAAAGGGCTCGCGCAAACCTTCAGATCTCATAACCGACTATTACGTATCGGTGGATATATGTATATATTTGATGTTTATGAACCTAGAGTTCGATGGTTAGTATGTCTCAATGTTCGTGCGGGGTCAACAGGAACTTCAGAATGTGAGAAATTGCCGGGTTATCCAAGTCTTGTCCCTATAGCCGAGAGCTCAAATGACATCAGTGTCGATGGCATGTCGTCGTATCATGCATATCGGTAGGAGGGATTAGCAGCAATTCCACAGCGGTAGAGAACTGCAGAACAGTCCGGATACGTTTTCGTTATTTTCCAATGATAATATGACACCATGCTCACCAGCACGGTGCCGACGAGTCCTCATAGGGGGACGAGTGATTGACAATGTTTCATACTGGATCCAGTCCATTGAGCCAGTTTCGCATTGGCGTCACCCTTAGCTTCACATTCCCCGGGGTATTTTGACACAAGTTGTATCTCAGATAGATACATGTGCAGAGGTACGTACCATACTGTGGCCGTGGTCGTGGTCGATGTCAAAGATCACTGGCGCTCTGGGCTCTGCCTTTTTCGGCGATCGCGTCTAAAACAAGCGCTCAGATTCGGAATGAGCGGCTGGCCGCCCGCAGGCAGGCTCTCGAGCAATGTCTCTTCCGAACTACGCCTTCGAGACCGACGACCACTTGTACTCAAAGACGACAAGTACAAGGGAAGCATATCTTGGCGTTACCATGTCGTTCGAACATCACGTCGTAGCTCTCCCGCTAGAAGCCACTAAGTATAGCAATGCTATTTCCAAGCTAGCACAATGATGCCCTGAAAAGGCGTTTCACAGGGGTAACTGACATTCGACCGCAGAGTAAACAGGAGTATGCAGACATTCTTGGCAGATCATATAATTCCCAACATTAGGGCCGTTATAGCAGAAACGCGGCTATGACTGTTCCCGTCAACACACCGCCCGTTTTCGCAGGAGCTTGATGAGGAATCCGCCGAGGCCACCGGGAGAAGCACCAACGTTGTCCTTGTGCACTTACCACCATGTTCTCTCTCCTCGCCTCAGCGACACCTTTCCGACCTAGCAGAATGACCATATTCATATTCACGCATCCTATCGCCATAGCCTTGATATTTATCTTGGCCTTCGCCAACGCCGGGGCTGACTTTGCACTCATCCAAAGTGCGAAACAGGTGGCTTCTCGTCGACCCCCTCCTCTCTCGCAATACAGTGCGTAAGGTTACTTCTCGGCTGATTCTCTGGGGTTGAATCTGCCTTCCTGTGTCGTCCAGGTTTTGTCGAGGACGACTACCCACCCTATCTCCCGCTTCCGAACGCCCGACGCTCAGCGGCTCTCGCGCTCGAAGAGAGCGCCCGTTACGACCCCGAGCACGCCGAGTCGCCGCAAGAGTGGGCGTATGCCAGCCCGCCCGGTGACGCAAACATCCGCCTTGGGCCGACAAACCGTTTCTTCAACACCGGCTTCGCATACGAGATACACTGCCTGCGTGTACTTGTCGGTACGCTGCGGAAGGACGCCCCGCCGAGCGGGCGCGGCGAGCGCGAGCACAATCAACGCTGTCTGAACGTGCTGCGGCAGTTTGCTCTGTGCTCTGCCGACACGGCGCTTGAGCCGGCAGGTTCGTTGGGAAGGAATTTTACGCAGGTGAGGGCGGGTGGAGTGAGGCAGTGCAGCGATTGGGAGGCGTTGTATGAGGAGACAAAAGATAATTGGGTGAAGTGGAAAGCGTACCAAAAGCACTAGACTCGGAGGCGCGAGGGGTGTAGTATTATGACGTTGGACTAAGGATGCGTCTATGTCGCACTACAAGTGTTCTCTCTTGCAATCAATATGCTGCGCCCAAGTTGTGCGTACATCGGACATGGAATTTGTGTGTAGGAGTCCCCATTGAGTTTCCACTCGTACTCTCAACTCGATATCAGCTCGGTGGTTTTGCGTGTTAGCTGACTGACCACCTAGGCGAATGAAACGAGGCTACGTCAGTGAGAGTTCACACATATATGATACTCATGTTTCTGCGTACCGAAGCTCAGGGGCGGCGCCATGAGATTCGGATATCTCTGTCGCAATCTGCATCCATCGCCCACACGCGGCCTCCCTGCCCATCTCGAAACCTTCAAACCGTTCTTTGACTGGCAACACGATATGAAAGTCTTCTAATGAGGGGAAGGCCGTATCAAAGAATTGAATGAACGTTGTATTAGGGACATCCGCTGCTAAGGCCTTCGTCCACAACTGAAGCATCCACGTGCCGCTAGACGTTGAACAGGGCCCCCGATGCATCCCCGGTTCGCAGTACCCTGGGGTAAAGGCACCCTTCACCGCGAGCCCTACAGTGCTCGGAAAGCAGGAGCAATCCATCTAATGCCAACGGACGACTCGGCTCTGGCACGTGGTCTTCCTGTTCTGGTGTCCCGCCGGCGATGTACGCCTCAGGGCGGCTTTCGAATTCATCGTCCAGCGAGTCAAACTCGTAGGGCACCCGAAAGAAAGGCGCCAGAGCGAGGACCTCCTCCAGATGAGGTAACGCCTGCGCAAGAGCCTTTAGGAACGCATGGTCCAGCCAAAATATGACGTCGATGCCTATGCTGAGCGTCCGTAGGTCCCCTAGTGCGAGTGCGGGGGCAAGATACTCGGCGCACTCGGGGCCCTCTAGCACCCGCAGCGGGTGCGCGCTCTCGTAGAACGGACCCTCCGGGATACAGCGAGTTTCCATCTCGGGATCCAGTGCCACGACGAGGTGTTGCAGGCAAGGATGCGCCGTCCCAGTAGGTCGTGAGAGCTCCGAGGAGAGCGCAGTAAGGCAGCCCAGCACCTCGAAACCGCTCAAGTCCGAATCTGCGAACAGATACTCCCAGTGAATAGTAATGGCTTCTAGGGCACGGGGCGAGACGTGCGCGATAACGGCCGGAGCCTCCCTGCGCGCAATGGTGACAAGGAGATGCCGGAGTTCGGTAAAGGCTGGAACGGAAAGCGCACTGCGGGGTGGATATTCAAAGATGCTCGCAGCCGCGTCAAGGGCGAGACTAGTCATAGAGGATAGAGCACCCAGGTGAGTGAGGGTGGGAAGATCCATGATAAGCGACCTCATCAGGAAATTGCGTAGGGAATGCATACATTGAACTGCAGGGAGGACGTGGGCAGTGAGTCGACCTAATAGCACTCTTTTAGTGTGGATGTTGGGGGGCCAATTAGAGTGGGGCTGCGAGTCACATCGGGATCACGTCCGACGGCGGGAGTATACCGTGTCTATACGTACAGTAAAGGCCAACGTTGGTAGTTCAAGGGTCCTCAGACCTGGGTGCAGGAGGAGGGCAGGGTACAGCTCGTGCCACGCCCAGGCACGGTGATAAAAGACATGCCGAAGGTTCGGAAAGGGCGCTTGGCTACCAGGCTGCGTAGTCCTCCGGAGATACGCCTCCAACGGACGTAGTACAGAGTTCTCGTCGAGTATGTGCGGAGGGACGCCGGATCTGGAGGTAGCGATCCCTACAGCGCGTATCCGCCGCACGTAAGGGTCCAAAACGGCCCACTCAGCTGCACTAGGAGCGCGCGTAAAAGACTGCAAAAAGTGGCAGATGTCAGCCGGAACGATCGCGAAATGAATAGGGTTCGAAAGGAAGATACCGCATAAATTCCCGTATCATCGGTTTGAAGGAGCTCGGCTGGCATTAAATTGCTTGATCAGGACAAATAGGTCTGGAATTTCGCGCCATAGGACTTCCAGCGCGGGCCCCCTGAACGTCTTACATGTCTGAGCAAGACTTGCAAAGGTGTGAAGAGCACTCGGTTGGCGGCAGAGGACGCGAGGTGGGTATGGATCTCGTAGATCGTAATCATGACCGTCGAGCGCCTCGAGTATGGCGTAGATGAGCTCTTGAATCTGCAAACAGAAGTGCATAACGACTGGGGGGCTGGAGATGCCGCTTGGGAGCGTGGCTGGGATTTTATCCTGAGCTGAGGTAGTCAGGAGGTGCGTCTGTTGTCGGCGGGTGCGCGGAGATACGGCCGCCCGGGTCCGACATTCATCAATGACGGTCGCCCGTGAGGTTCGCAAAACTTCCTCACGGAGATGATACGGCCTGCTATATAATAAGCACTCTCACCATGGGGCGTTATAACGCATTACCTGTCTGCCTCGGAATAGGGATCCTTAGTAGAGCAAGAAAGACAATTACCGCCAGCGAGCTCAGCCATTTCAAACCCCGCAGATTTAGACGCCATACCTTTTAAGTTAGACGTACTACTACAGTACTTTAGGCTATGCCTGATGCTCGCCGCACGCATATTGGCATCAGCACTGTCGGCGAAGCATTCTCTGCTGATGTTTTCATGTCCCATTGTGCTTGAGGTATTGCGCTCGACCCTATTACCCGGTGCGCACGCAGGCAGATCGAAACTTGAGGGTGTAAGTGCTCAGGTTCGCAACTTGAAGTTGGATAGACTCGTGACGTGCTAGTGTTAGTCATAAGCGAAACAATATATTGGCATTAGTGCACTGCGTATGATGTAGGTCCTACTACGGAAGTATGTATATTGTTTTGATCGTCCATCGCAGAAATGAGCGAATCCCCTTTAGTGGCGAATTGGTTGGTTGATTAGGCAAATGTATCCCGAAAGAGGGATGAGAAGTGTCTATGAGGATTTCCTCCAATGAATACTGCTCCTTAGGCTGGGCGGCGCGCCGAGGCAGACCTGGAACCGTGGAATGCTGGTTCGCCATACGTCGGTACACGGTATTGCTGTCCTTTTGTTGCTTCAATAGCATCCCGAATAACCCTTTAGACCCACGCTCGGGTCGCAGGGCCAGGAGAGCAAGATAAATCTGCCTGTCTTTGTCCACGCACGTAAGGGGGAGGGAAATTCGCACCCCCAGATTTGTGAAAACGTAATGGAGCTCCGACGGCGGGGAGAGACCGAGCAGACGGGGTAGTTCCTCCACAGGCACGGATTCGATGGCACGGGAGACGCCCTTCTGGAATGAACCGGGAGATGGAGCGAGAGAGTACGACTCAATGAGTTCCCGGTAAGACTTGGGCTCTGTGTGGAAGAGTGGGGGATAGAGCGTGGGGAACAGAGAATCACGTTTTGTCACAGACCGCCCAAACGCAAAGATCGAATGGTCTGTAGAGTTTGTAACGATCTCGTTCTGAAGGCGACGGAATGCTTTCTCGCCACCTTCACCATAGATGATTGGCATATGAACGCCGAACAGCCCCATGAGTGAGTACGCCATGTCCTCTGGCCGTGTTGTCTCCCGGCCCGCTGCCCAAGAGAAGCGTTTCGCAATACTCGTGGAGGACACGACACCGCTGCGGCTTTGTTTGTCGGGTTCGAATGTCGCCAGCACCAAGCGGTCAATGCCTGTGATCTCCTCGACAGTAGGGGCTAGGAATTTGCGTGACCCGATCACAGTCCATTCACGTGAGAAGAAGACAGAGTTACTGTTCGAGGCGATGAGCTCCTGTAGCGTCCACCCACGCGTGAACCAACGGCTCTTCCTGAAAGAAGAATTCTCCCCACTAGGGTTTTCGCCTGCAGGGACATCTCGGAGATAGATGTAGCAGACGGAAGCGCACTGGTACCAAGTGAACATGGAGTTGATCGCCTCGGAGAGCTCGGCACTGCTCGATTTGTCGATGCAACAAGTATCAATCCAGATCCAATCATAGCAAGATTCCCGAGCCTTTGCGCACGCATTTTTCACTTTGGCCCAGCCTGGTTTCTTGCGTGCCCGCGACAGGTCTTGTATGTCGGAGAATGTGACCTCGAACTCCTCGGTCACGGACCTGGGCGTACTGGGAAGCTCGAGGGCCTCAAGGGACTGGGGTGTGTCCGAACCGGGTACGGGAGAGGCGGGCGGGGACGCATCGTATTGGGAATCGTCCCACTCCGTGCGGCGGTCTGAAGTCTCCCAGCAGTGCGAAAGGATTGCATAGCGTGTCTCTATGGCCTTTTCGAGTGAAAATTCTCGGAGCTTGTATGACTTCGTATGAAGGAGCCACATCGTGGTACTATATTGGATGACTGTTAGACAGAGCGACTAAAAGTAAACGGTAACTTATACTACGCACTTCACTGTCAATTACGACGGCCTGGAAGAGGTGTCTGAACCAGTAGCGACCCTTATGCGAGCAGCCGCCTGAGAGGCTTGACTCGGAGGGGTGGATGAAGGTGGCAATAAGGCCGACCAGCTTAGGGAATTAGTTCGAGCGTTTGTTACAAATTTCGACGAGGCAGTGATGGGTACCGCCTTTCAAGCCTCTCCCACGCTGTGTCAAAAGGAATTTAGGAGCAACTGAGCTCGGCTTCAAGGAAGGTCAACGTGCTAGCATTGTCGCGCCGTGCAGGGGAGGGAGTCGTCCGCCGTTGGGAGTGGAGACGAAAAACAGAAGTACGTATGGCCGGGCCCAGTCAGCTGACCCGAAGAACCCGGGACATGGCGTTCTACCGACGGCGCCTCCTGGGGATATGAGCGAATGAAAAACACTCCGATACGGGGAATCGAACCCCGAGCTACCGCGTGAAAGGCGGTAATGTTAGCCGTTACACCATATCGGACTGCGAGGGGCCTCCGCAAATACATTAGATTCGCGTGGCGTACCGCGTCGATAACGACGACTTGCGCCATTTGTTTAACCGCTCCAAGAGTTCACCGTGCACCGCGGCACCGACTCGGGTCCATGTTCGACCAACGTCGTCCAGCTCCGCCCACGGTTCACAGGCCTTTTTAAGACGTTTTCTTATGCCACGTCCTCAGTAGTCGGTCATTCCTCGACCCATCCTCGAACTACAAATCCCCTCGTTTAGAGATTCCGCCTTCGCGGTGGTACTTACCACGATGGCAAGTCCGTCCTCTGATGAGAGGACGCCGCTGCTGGCATCCAATGACATGAGCACTGCCGCCAAGTCCAACGCCAGTATCTTATCCAGCTCAACCCTTATCGCCTCCTCAACCGACGAGCTAGCTACCGAGATAGCTCCTACCGGCACCTGCGAGGACTCGGCGCCTCTCAAGTCCCACATATCGTTGTTCGCCGTGGTGAGTGCCCTCATTGTACTCGAGCTGTCATGCACAGAGAGATAGGCTCCGCCAGTTCGTGTGAAGGAGATTCCGTATCCTTCTGGTCTGTTAGCTATGTTCACAGTTACTGTAACTCAGACGGTTAGCGCTGGCCTGAGCTCTGCAGAATCTCAATCTGCTGCGAGAGTACATAAATTCCAGCTTAATGCCCTCAGCGATGAAACGTGCAGTCTAGCACTCTCGTTTCCCTTGACGTTATATCTCAAAATTTCGAGATCTATGAATGTGTGAGTGATAGTCAACGGACAAGTCGCTCATATACTACAAAGATCATCTTCATCATGAGTATCTATTTCTATTGCCATCCGCGGAGTTTCCATGCTGCCCACTGCGCTTCCTCACACCCCTTGACAGGTGTCGCCGATGATTTTAGGCATATTTCTCGTTGCAATGGATGTGACCATTGTTACGTCAACGTATGCGTCCATTGGGAGCCAGTTCGAGCAGCTGCAAAACACAAGCTGGATTACGACTGGTTATATGCTATCCATGACAAGCTTTCAGTAGGTCGATTTCTTCCCCGCAAATATCTTTCCGGATTAGTTAACGAGTGAATGAAACGTACAGGCCGTTATACGGAAAGGTACGCCGCGGTGCCACGCGACAACGGTTGGGTTTGACGGGTGATCCTATCACAGCTTAGCGACATCTTTGGGCGCAAATCCTGCCTCATCTTTGCGTACACCATCTTTGCTCTTGGGTGCCTATTGATGAACTCTGAACCTGAAGGCAGGGAGCACAACTGTAAGCTGTAAGCCGCACAAAGGATTCCTCAGTCAGTGTGAGCAAAAGACTAAGATTGCATATACAAGTACCTGTAAGCCGCACAAAGGATCTACAAGTACTTGGTAAGTAACCATAAGTAAGCATAGGTAAGAGAGACGACTTACTCCTCAGTCAGTGTGAGCAAAAGACTGAGGAGTAGGGGCAGAGACTGTCCTCCTTATATACAAGTCCAGAGGACGCATGAGTAAGCAAAAGAAAGGAGGGCAGGTGACCCAGCATACGATGAGTAAGTAGATGGTGCGAGAGTGGTGTAAGGATCGCACCATCGTCCAGAACTATCCAGAACTATCTAGAGGTGCCTGGAGATGTCCATAGGAATCCGGAACAGCGTAGAACGCAATGGAAGAATCCAGAAGTGTCCGGATGGGAAACTACAGTAGAGATGCAGAGAAAACTAAATAAGGAAGGTAAGTAGGAAAGTCCATGCTGTGCAACACAGCCACTGTTGACCACCGGACCGTGTATGGCCAGTACACAACCCGGAAGTTCAACACCTATTCTGTGGTCTTGCACGGAATATGACAGAACTTATAGCTGCTCGCGCCCTTGCTGGGATCGGAGGTGGTGGTATGACAACGTGATTCGTGCGAGGCTTGTACCACACCGGTTTTCATCAGAGCTCTAAAATTCCCCAGCCTCGCCTCTATCGTCATGTCTGACATCGCGCCTTTGCGTCAGCGAGGAACACTGCAAGGTACGGGGAGGAGACGAGTTAGCAGCCGCGTTCCTACTCACATCATGTATTCTGTGGCAGGTTTTGGCAATATCGCGTTCGCCGCCGGTCAAGCTACAGGTGCGCCACTCGGGGGCTTCCTCGCGGATAGCATAGGTTGGCGTTGGTACGTACTATACTTCACATCGGCTTTTAATGTTAATTCACATTTAAAATAGGGCGTTTCTTGTCCAAGTACCCCTTACTTGTCTGG
This sequence comes from Trametes hirsuta, assembly GCA_001302255.2. Taxonomy (NCBI): domain Eukaryota; kingdom Fungi; phylum Basidiomycota; class Agaricomycetes; order Polyporales; family Polyporaceae; genus Trametes; species Trametes hirsuta. The sequence goes on along the minus strand of CP019370.1, from coordinate 1,617,749 downwards.
CTATTCTTTCCGTCGGGCTCAAGCTCAACCTCCCGCGCTCCTCGACGGGTGACTTCAGAGCCAAGCTCGCGCGCATCGACTTCCTCGGCGCTGCGACGCTCGTTATCGCCGTCTTCGCGCTCCTCTTCGGACTCGATCGGGGCGGCAACGTCGCGTGGGCGGACCGCACGACCGTTGCCTCATTGTGTACGTCCGCGATGGCGCTGGCGGCGTTCACGGCGGTCGAGCTGCGCTGGGCGCGAGAGCCGTTCGCCCCGAAGCGCATCGTTGCAAACCGCGCGCTGCTCGCGTCATACCTGTGCAATCTCTTCTCGAGCGCGGCGGCGATTACGCTCGTGTATCACATCTCTCTGTACCTGCAGTCCGTGAGGGGCGCGAGCGCGTCGGACGTGGGGCTCATCTTCCTACCGACAATCTTCGCAAGGGTCACGGGGAGCTTGGTGACGGGGCTGATCATGCAGGTGACGGGACGGTACTATGTCCTCACCGTCGTGATGTTCATGCTGATGCTCGCGGGGAACACCCTCGTCGCACTCGTCACGGGTGTGGTCAAGTATTCCCTAGCGGGAATCATTATCGGTACGTCGTATATTCTACCCTAAACCCATGACGGATGCTCATGCGAAGTCCAGGGTCCGCCGCGAACAGCTTGGGATACGGTGTGTTTCCTCCGTCGAGCACTTGCGCGCCTCAGGATCCTGACCCTTCATGTAGGATCCGGAATCACAAGCACTCTTATAGCCCTCATCGCCAACGCCGGACCCGAAGACCAAGCCATCGCCACGGCCGTCTCCTACCTCTTCCGCTCACTCGGCTCGGTCGTCGGACTGTCGGTGGGCACGACGCTCGCGCAGGACGTCCTGCGGCAGAGCCTCCGCTCACGGCTCTCGGGTGAAAACGTCGACGAGGTGCGTTTCCCCAGTATCCACCTCAGGTAGCCAGAAGGCATGCTGACTGGCGTGTTTGTTTTTTCGGGGGGGGGGGGCACAGATTGTCCAAAGGGTACGCGAGTCGCTAGAGTACCTCGAGCAGCTTGAGCCGGCGGTACGCGAGAAGGTCGTCTACTAGTACCAGGATGGGCTGCAGGCTGCGTTCTGGTTCACCGTCGCACTGTCGGCGGCGACGGTGGTCGTCTCGTTCTTCGTGAAGGAAAAGCCGCTGGCAGGTTAAGGGGGATGCTCTGGTTTCTTGGGTATAGATATCAGCCGGGGTATTTGAACGCCCCCCCGCCTTTTGTAGTTTCGACATAATTTACTCAAAGTCGAGTCTCTTTTCGCTCGGATTGTAGCAAACTTACGGCGATTTTCATTTTTGGTATGTACAGTGCTGTTGCACAGGGGGATTCCGATAGGGATGTCTTCGATGACCATTCGTCAAATCCGCACAACACCCGAGCCATACGTAGCGTGCAGGCACGAACTTGGTCACAGTGAGAGCGTGCGCACTGCGTAAACCGCGTATGTATGGTGGCGGATCCCGCTTATATTAATAACCAGGCAACAGATCTAACCGTGGGAATTTATCTGCTCCCTACAAGTTACTGGCCGCATTCATACCATGACATGCGCGTCTTAGACCTGCTCTTGCTGAACGCCTCATCATGGAATTCGACGACCTCAGGCCAAAAGGTTTGCGTAGTACGCAGCGGTCAGTTTATTACTCTTTTTGAGATCGATCTATGCTGCGAGTGCCGTCGAACGAGTGCAAGGAGCTCGGTCTGTGCGGCTCGTACCGAAATACTATTGAGTCCGTGACCCCGCCGGTGCGTGTGCTACTGCAGGCTTGACTCGTCCGCATGTTAACTTGGGCCTTCTCCACGACCTGCAGCTGCAAGGCAGGTCGAAACATTCAGTTTCCGGGCCGGAAACCGACAGGGTCTATGTGGACTCCGTCCATTACTCCGGCAGGATGAGATATGACGGCTATTATTGCAGCCCGTGGCTCTTTACGTCTCTCGGGTGAATTACTCAGGGAAAGCCTCAGATCCTTGCGGTACATCCCTCCTGCTGCGGTGTGGTCCCAGCCGTGTCTTATTTTATTATCGATGAGCGTGCCTGGGGCTTCGGGGCATGCTCAGCTGTACGTTCAAAGGCTTCGACGGAAGATCGCGTAGCACGCCGACTCTGCAGCAATAGGTGGTAAAGTTCAAACTTAATCGTATACGGAGCCGTCGTGTGTTATTGGGCGTCTGGTCTGGTGCCCATGGTATTTTATGTAATATCCTGTTTACTGCAGCTACCGCAGTCCCGCGCAGGAAACGGTATAAGTGCAATGTGGCCCCCTACGGGAAGCACACCCTCCTTTCTCTCCCTCACAAACTGATTTCATATTCAATCTCTTTAGCTCAATTTCTTTCGCAAGATACGCAACATGGGTGGCCGTGGTCAACAACGTGGCATGCCCCGAGGAGGACGAGGTTCGCGTCCTGGCCAAGGTCCCGGAAGTGCAGGTAGAGGGTCGTCACCTTCACGAGGTCGAGGCAGTCCAGCGCCCTCCGCCCCAGGTTCAGACGCTGGCTTCAGGGGCGGTCCGCAAGGTGCTGGCAGAGGGCGCCCTCCCCCAAGCGGAGGTTTTCGCGGGCGCGGCAGCGGAGGCTCTCGTGGGGGCGCCGGGGGTGCACCCGCACAAGTTTTCGCCCTAAATGAGCCGCTTGCCCAAGACCCCCGACTGAAAGAACTTGACTCCCTGGTGCGATCCTTCAGCGCCCTCCGACTAGAGCCCGAGATGCCCCTCCGTCCAGGTTGGGGCGCACTCGGACGCCCCAGTCAGCTGAGGACGAATTTCTTCGCCGTTAGGATGCCTAAGGATGCAGTGTACTACGAGTACGGGATTGACATCTCGCCCAAGGCCCAAGCGAAGGGCGACCGGCGCGAAAGGATCCTCGAACTCGTAGAACAACATCCGATATTTTCAAGCTTCACGCAACACGTCGCACATGACCGGAGCCAGAGGCTGGTGTCCGCACGGCAATTACCGCAGCCGCTGAGTGTCTCGGTGCGATACCTCGAGGTCGACCAGAACGACGACCCCAACGCGCTAAGTTTCACGGTGGACTTCAAGTTCCAAAGAGAACTCACCATGTCCACCCTGAACGAGTCAGTCATTCTCGTCTCCTTGTTTTCCAGTTTCTGCTAAGTGTCCCGCTTTAGATACATGAGCGGCAATCCTGCTCACCGCGCCATCGATCCACAGCCGTTCGTCTCAGCGCTGAACCTCGTAATGCAGAGCTCCGCTTCTAAACGTGGGGTACGTGTTGGGCGCAACAAGTATTTCTTCCCCTCGAACACCCAGCACCACCAGCTCTCTTTGGGCGTTGAGGCCTACCGCGGTTTTTTTATGTCTATACGCCCGATGTACAAGCAGCTCATGGTGAACATCAACGTCTGTATGACCGCCTTCTACATCCCCGGGAATTTGGCCGAGGCTATGCTGGCGTTCGGACAGAGCACGGCCGGGGGCATGCCGCAGCAGTTCGCGAACCGGATGAAAGTGTTGACCAAGCACCTCGGCTATACCAAGAAGAGCACCATATCGAGGATTATGACAAGCCTGACGGCACGGACTGCCAAGTTCGATTGCGAGGAGCTCGGGGGTAGGGTTTCCGTCGAAGACTTTTTCAAGCGAAGTGAGCATAACGCGTTCATCTCATATTTCGAAAATAACTAACTCGAATGGCTCCATCTAGAATATAGGATTAACCTCCGGCATGCAACCGACCTCCCCATCGTCAACACCAGTGCGAATCCTAAGCGACCCGTCTACCTCCCAGCAGAGATCTGCGAGATTATGCCGGGGCAGGCCTACAGAGGAAAGCTGGACCCGGAGCAAACATCGAACATGATCCAGTTTGCATGCAACCCCCCGGAGTTCAACGGCAATGCAATCGTTGGCCAGGGCTTCGAGCAACTCGGCCTTCGGCCTGGCGGTGCCGCATCCGCAACCCTTTCCGCCTTCGGGATTTCAGTAGACTCGAACATGGCTGTCGTCCCTAGTCGCGTATTGCCTCCTCCCACTATCAGCTATAGCACTGGACGTACGCAGATCCGGAACGCAGGCTGGAACATCGTCGACGTGAAGCTGCAGAAGGGAGGCACCATCGGTAGCTGGGCCGTCCTACTCGTTCAGGAAAGGCGACGCGACGAGTTCAAGGGTCCAAATGACCCTGAGCTCATCGCATTCCTCAAGACATTCCTCGGGAAGTGCGCATCAAGCGGCATTGTCGGTGCCAATAAGCCTCCGAAGATCCTCTCCGTCGACCTTCCCTCGCCACGGGGCGATCACAACCGCAAAGGTGCGCTCGAGGCCATCCGCCAGACACTCCGGGGAAACTTGAACAGGGATTCCAAGCCGAGTTTTATTCTGGTCTTGCTTTCTGGGCGCGATAATTACATCTACCCGGGGATCAAAAAGCTGTGTGACGTCGACTTGGGGATTCAGACTATCCACATGCAGCTGTCGAAGGCACGCGATTCGCGCGGGAATAGGCAAGACCAATACTTCTCGAACGTCATCCTAAAGGTCAATGTGAAGCTCGGCGGGATGAACCATCTTCTTGACCCATCGTCGATGAAGTGGTTGACGGACAAGAAGACGATGGTGATGGGTATTGACGTAACACATCCCAGCCCCAACAGCCAACCTGGCTCTCCGAGCATCGCGGCTGTTGTAGCTAGCGTCGATGACAATTTTGTCCAGTTTCCCGCCAGCCTCACGTTACAGAAGTCCGACTGGAACAAGGACAGCAAGGAGGTGCGTGCCTACCACTCTAGTGATATTCGTAGTGTCGAGTCTGACCCTCTACACAATCACAGATGGTCGAGAAGCTCACAATAATGACAATAGAACGCTTGCAAGTGTATAAGAAGAAGAACGGCAAGCTGCCCGACCGTATCTTCGTTTACCGCGATGGTGTGTCTGAGGTCAGAACTGAATGTTAACCGTAACTATTTCGCTGCTCGCACGTGCTCAGATCGAATGATATAGGGCCAGTATCATCTCGTCCTCCGCGAGGAGCTTCCAAAGATACAAGCTGCGTTCAAGCAAATATCTCCGAAAGCGCCATACAAGCCGACTGTCACTATCGCAGTTTGTGGCAAGCGCCACCACGCACGCTTCTGGCCGACAGCATTGGGCGACGCTAACATGACGAATAATGGGAATACCGTCCCCGGAACGGTGGTCGACAAAGGAATCACGGGCATATACGACTTTGACTTCTATCTGCAGGTACGCTTTTAGAATGTCTTCTTTCTGTAGCCTTCCATTGCGATGCTAACCACGCCATAGGCCCATAACGGTCTGCAGGGGCATGTTCGACCCACACACTACACGGTCGTATATGACGACAACCGCTACCAAGCAGACGTGCTGCAGCAGGGCACCCACACGGCGAGCTACCTATACGCGCGTGCAACCAAGGCAGTGAGCCTCGTACCGGCCGCGTACTACGCTGACATCGCGTGCGAGCGCGGACGCGACTACCTCAATGCGCTAATGAACTTGGCGGACGATCAGTCGTCAGCGGCAGGTGGCCCGCCTGCGACAGCGGACAGAGAAGCGGAGAAAGAGCGCGTTTTTCAGGATGCATCGAAGGTATGGGGAAGGGGGATCCACCCCGACTTGGTCGAGACTATGTTTTACATATGACACTCTCAAGGGCCCACGTGTTTGTCACCGACATTGTAGCTGATAGGCTTTGATTTCGCAAGAAGTATGTTTGATTCAATGCAAGTACATCGAGACTCTACGTATCCCATCTCAAGATTGGTTCCAACGTCTGATACAAGTTGTGTTGCGGATGCACTCAGAATGCTAGTCGTGAACATCTTCTTCCCCCACAAGAGCGCGAATAGCGAGATCCGGATTATCCCAAGCCACCTAAGGAAGGTGTTCAGAGGCTCCCAAGAATCCAAAGTCGGGGTTTAACTCACAAAATGATTCGCCCCCCGAATAATGACCACCCGTACATTACGGACTTGAGGGTCCTTATCCTTCGCTTTATCGAGCTCCTTCCTCAACGCCCAAAGGCCTGGGCGTACTTCCCAAACCGACTGCTCGCAGAATATAAACCGGAACTCTACGTCAGGCCACGAAGCTGCCCGAGGAGGCCGTCCATCGCCTTCCACAGGCAGGTACAGAGAGGCCTGCCTCAATGCGGAAAAGAGACCTAGCTTTAGGCCACTCTCCATTAGCACTGAATCGGTGCCACCGCGAAGACCAGGTTCGTTGTGTTGAAGACGTGAAACCTCTTCGGGGGTGAGCCGGAAGAACGACGGGGACGGGTCTTGAAGAGGTGTGTCCAGTTCGAGCGAGTCGGGAGTGTCCCCATGAACATAGTACCCGCTAATACGGACAGAGAACGCCCGCCCTTGCTCGTTCGGTGAGAGTTTGGGATCAAAAAAGGAGCGATATTCTATGCCCTCCGGAACGGGATAGCCTAGAGTATGATACGCTGTATCTGGGGTACGCGAGAGGGTTAGTTCTACACTATACACCATAAGAAACTCGCCGGGTAAGGTGATCTGGGCACGTACCAAAAACGACGACTCGCCGTACATAAGAGCCCAAGTCTACATCCGTTCTGGTGAAGGACGAGACGTGCGCGAGCAGAGCGGTGGCCCAGACGCTGCCAAAAGACCATCCGGCAACAATGATGCCGCCATCGCCGTGCTGCGGTCTCGCGAGAGGAAGGCGTTTGTCGATAACCAATTCAGCCAGAAGGTTATACACCTCCCTCGCCCGCTCCGTCATCCAAGCGTCAATCTTGCGGGTCGCAGAAGCGACCTCGGCGGGGTCGTTCTCCAACGCCGGAGAGAGTGAGGGTAAGAGGGCCCGTTCGGTCTCATCGTAAGGCCTAGCGCCACGATAGTCCCGGCGATTCACGAGTATAACGCGCGTGTTGTATTGCTGTGACAGCGGAATGAGCTTGGTGAAGGTGTCTTATTGAAAGGTCAGTGGAGAGTCTCAAGGCAGGTACAGGACATGCTGGATCGGAAAGGCTTACCCGACACCCATGAATACCCGTGTAGTACCACTAACGTAGTGTAGTCAGTGTTACCAACGGGTGCGCCAGAGTCTTCGACGATGCAAAGACCGGTGGTACAAGTTGACATCACGAGTTGGCCCCAGATACGCCTAGTTCGCGTTAACCAATATAGCGTAGAAAGTTGTCAAACGAGAGTAAGAGCCCCGAGAGATGATTCGGCCCAGGTCATGCACGCAATCGCGAGGATATATACCGTTCGGGTATCCTCCAAATCGCCAAAGGCGTCTTACTCACGGCCCGTTACCGAAGACTTCTGTGATGAACGGTCGAGGATCACGGGCTCACATAGAATTCCAATGCCGTACGCCGTACTTACTAGCGTGGGACGTAGTATCTCAGCTTTCTAACGTGCATGATTGTCGGGCTCCATGTTCTGCTCATGGTTTTCATGGTTGACACACCGGCAAGCCCCGCGCTGAGAGGGATCTTATTCCTGGGGGACAATATTAAAGACAGACTCAACAACCATCAGTTATATTAGGAGTTGAGTGAGTATGATCAAGCGGCACTGACCTCTAGTACACCGAGGAGTATCGTGTACCTGCTTATATCAGCTTAAATGATGACTCAATGAGAGCACTCACGGGTGACCCTGATACTACACTGTACCACCCGCCAGAGAACTTCGGTAAAATTGGCACTGCCATTTCATGACCGTCTCGAGCGGCATCACGCTACACAACTCGCCACTGCCTGTGGGATTTATGCTCTCGCTTATGCCCAACACACCTCATCTAGGTGACACTACATTGAACGGGCAATAGACATTGCAGGTCGCGTGGGTATGTCGTGCGCCACGCGGGCCTACTGCACTTCGTCCTCGTCCCCGACCAACGCGCGCAGAGCGAGCTCCGGTGCATCCCAGGGCGCCTGACCGTATTAGAATCGTATTAAAACAAAGTCAAACGCCCGCCATGAGATATCAAAACTTACGAAGTGGTTCGCGCCGTGAATGAGCACCATCTTGACGATGCGCAGAGGCTTCCCATTCTGCTTCGCCGTCTCCAATTCTTTCTTTAGAGCCCACGTCCCAACGGGGAGCTCCCATACGGAACGCTCGCACGACACATGGCGCACCTCGACGTTGGGCCACGCGTCGCCTCGCTTCGAGTCCTGGTTCCTCCCCGGAAGGTACAGCGCACTGTCCTTCAGCGCCGCAAATACCCCTACCTTCAGTCCAATCTCTAGAAGGAGAGCATCAGAGCCACCTGGAGCACCAGGGGGCAGACACTGTGTGCGCGCGACTTCCTCGGGAGTAAGGACCGACAAGGTTGGTGGCGGGTCCTGGAGCGGCGTCTTCTTCTGAAGCGTCTCGAACGTGTCCCCGTGATTATAGTACCCGCTAACCCAATTGGAGAATGCCCGCCCTCTATCCTCCGGTGGGATCTCGGGGTCGAAGAGCGGGTGGTACCCTGGAGCGTCGGGCGGCGGGAGGCCAATGGTGTGGTACGCCGGGTCTACAGCGGCGTGCATCCGTCAGCCGTTGTTCCTAATACCGAAAGCAGACGGCCCGAATTCACCCAAGAATACGACGCGTCGGACATACGCGCTCAGGTCGACCTCGTTCACGTCAAACGACGCGACGTGTGCAAGAAGCGCCGTCATCCATGCACTGCCGAAGGACCATCCCGCGACGATAATCCCGCCCTTAGTCTTCTCGGGCGCCGCCGGTGGGACATTCTCGTTTTTGACGAGCTCAGTGAGGAGATCGTACACTTCGCGCGCACGTCTCGCCATCCATACGTTGATGTTCTGCGTCGCTGCGGCGATCTCGGCCGCATCTGCCTCCGCAGACAGCGAAGAGAGAAGCCTACGGTCCACTTCATCGTACGGCCTGGCACCGGGGTAGTCTCGGCGGTTGACGAGGACAAGACGGGTGTTGTGTTGCGGCGCAAGCGGGGAGAGCCTGGAGAAGATGCCTACAAAGCCCGATGGGCGGTGGGCCGAGCCAGTCAGGGCCGCCTATTCATACGAGTACGGGCGTCCAACAGGGAAGAGTTAACGTACCTGAGTGCCACGCGTAGCCGTGTAGAATAACCAACGTCGTGTAATCACTGCTCCCATTAGGGACGCCGGAATCATGGAGCACATGAAGGCCACTAGCTGAGGTCGACATGGGGGGCGGACGCGGCTAGACGCGATGCTACTCAGCGACGAGACCTATATACCGCCATTGCAGGCCTAGTCACCAGCTGACAGACCGCTCCCGGTGTGTGGGTAGAGGTATCCGCATCAAGGCGTTTCTCCCGGAACGCTGTCATCGATGGCCTGAACTGTCAAGCCGCGACCCGGGTGCCCTGGCCGAATTATATCGCTGAATCAAACATCCAAGGTTCACAGCGATGGCGTCCACAGACACCCTACGACCGTAGAGTTTGAAGAGGTACAGGGCGCTCCAATCATTGCGTCCGCGACTTCTCAGCTTGTCCGGTCTCTTCTTCGGCGACATCCGATCTAAGCCCCCCTTACATTGCATTTCGCCAAAAGACCGGATATACGTTCCGTCTCACGAGCATGCCATGCGGTGAGCGTGCGTAGGCCGGCGGCATCTCTCATAGGCAGCCTAGAACCAGTAGCGCTTAGCGAGGACACATCAGCAGACGAGGAATCACGCACTCCGACAGAGACGCAGAATTTCTATCTCATCAGAGTCGCCACACATTCGACGAAGTCGGTTCGGCTTAGCAACACGCAAGTACTAGGTGCGCAGCGTCCCCCCTCCTTCTCGTCTACGGAACCCCGCATACCCGCTTCCGGGAGTGTCGTTCACGACTGGCAGAACCATGAGATAATAGCATTGTCTGAGATTAAAGGCTGCGAACACTGACCTTCGAGTAAGCTTCTCGTGGGGACCCTTATAGCTTCGTAGCTCATGCGCTCTGTGAACGTTCGCAGGCGCGGCCCGCAGTTCACGACGCCGAAACAAGCGAATAGGGTGCTCTCCCCGACAGGCCCGCTAAACCGATTGACGCCTCTCGAAAGTCTGCTGAGCACGCGCGGGCCGAGGCTTGGCAGCGTACATTGTCCTGAAAGCGCACCTAGATACATGGCCCCCCGTTACGATCGAAGCGTGCACGGTCACCAAAAGCCAAATGGAACGAAACGTAGCACAGCGCGGCGAGACACCACGCACAAGAAACGATCGTCGCTGGTGCCCCAGAACCCCGCCCGAAGCAGGCCATTCAGCGCCTTTGCCGCGCGGCGCGCGTCAGACGAGGACACGGTCTACCTCCGTCTTCTCCGGGACGTCATGCGTCGACGAGCGCGGAGAGGGCTCCTCGTCGACGTCGCGCGTTGTGATTGCCGTGCCGGGTCGCACGACCGCGTAGTCCGAGTCGTCCTCGATGACTTGCGTGATCTCGACCTTGAGATCTTTCATCTCGTATGTGCCATCCGCTCGGCGGCGCGCCGCACTTGCGCGCTCGACGGACACTGCGGCCGCAGCCCAGGCGCTCTGGTTGGTGCTTGTGCCCAGGAGAGTGCGGTCGTTTGCCATGCCGATGCGGATGATGAGCATGTTGAACACGATGGAGATGATGGGTGAGATCTGCCAACGAGAGCGAGACGAACGTCAGTGTAACAGTTCGAGGCGGAGCGCAGGGGGGCCTGGGGAGGTATGCCGGCAGAGGGCAGACATGGAACTAAGGAGGAAGAGGGGAAGAGGAAGCGTACCATGTCGAGAATCACGTAAACGCCGTTGGACTTGACGACGAACGAGATGAGCGCGGCGGTAATGGTCATGGAGTAGATCGCGCCACTCTCGATGATGACGCGGAGGACGGGGCTAAGGAAGTTCGACGAGCGGTATTGTGCTGACCTGCGCGTCACAGTCCAGATGCGGCCGGCAAGAAGAGCTAGGAACATTCGTAGCATTCAGGTCAGGAACCATGATGTCGGGGCACTACAACGCACTGGTAGAAGACAGGTTCGTGCCGAGGGTAAGCGCATACACCGAGGTTATCCACTGTCCCGTCTGTTGCGCGAAGACGTCGCTGCCGGAGTGTACAAGCGCGATATTCAACCCAATCGTGCCCGCTGGTTGGGTTCAGTAGCTGTATTAAGACCGGTGTGAAGAGCGTCACTCACCGAGCAAGCCGAACCATCCTATTATTGGGAGGATGACCACGAGAGAGCTCTGCCATACGATGTACGTGCGGTATATCTCGTGTTCGAGGCGTGGATTAGCATGAAACCTGTCAGCCGGTTGTGGGGGACTCACCACGACGGCGTCTAAAATGAGTGTCTGTACGTTGTACAAGATGCTTTTCACAACGAATGTAGGTTCCGACGGGGCTGCAAAGAATGTTTCTGGGCCTCCTTCGAGGAAAGGGCCTTTTGTGACGTATCCTTGGTAGACGCGAGCGATGTTGACTCCCATTTCCTGCAGATAGGAGTCATCGCGAGAGCGTGGGCATAAATAGAAGGTACGGCAGGTAGGTCAAACAAGCTTACTGCGGTCGCAAGTACCATCAATGCACAACCCGCTGCTACTAGCGCATAGTTGACCTGCCGCTGATGACGGTCACGAAGCATAATCCACATAGCCAGAGTAAACATGAAGACTGCGTAGCCTACAAAACCAAGTGTTAGTAGCTACTTCTCTTCGCCCCCGTACGTATGCAGGACAAGTCTCACCATACAGAACTGCCTCCAAGGTGGTAGACAGGATGCCGGCCGCGTGAATCGAGAACATGGTGGCGACTGTCGATGCGCGGCGACGTGGCCTTAGGTCGGGAGAGGGCACAACGCCCTGCAGGGAATAGACCCCGCTACATATAGTGGCAAGAGGCAGCGCTCACAGGGGCCGGAGCGTGAGGACTCGGAATGTGGAGATTCAACCCCGCGAACTTCTGCGTAGGGCCGACCCGTTTTCGGCGCAATGATTCAACTCCAGTGCGGGTTTGCCGCTCAGAAGACAATCTGTGGAAAACAACCGCAGTAACGTGCCGTTATTTGTCATTTACGCGTCCGCGGAGGGTGCGCCACATTCGATGGCTGCCCAGACTGTTCGGCGGGGCTTCGTCGTCTCAGTATCCAGAGACGACCGGACGGGGTCGACGATCGCATATCCAAAGCCATGGCCCCAGGGGAAGGGTGGCTTCCGGGAGTTACGCGTTCAGCCTTCTCCGGGGGTGATGACCGCCTTGCTGGGACACTTATAGAATCCGTGAGCAATAGCCATGCGGGGCGGGACATCCCGAAGCACGCTCACCTTGCCCACGCCGGTGGGAGTACTGGGCGTGAAGGGTTCGATGTACACCGTGACCGCTGAAAAAGACCGACAGACCGCCCTGAACTCGTCTGATGGTGACTTGCATACCAGAACACGCAGACTTGTATGACCAGCGCTGATGACCTTGCAGGGCAGACCCTCAGATCCTCCCACTCATATTACTGTTCCAAAAGCGCTTCTCTGGGCTGCATGGAATGATGCTTCGGCCAATCACGCTCCTCTTTTTCCTTCCCAAAGACGACTTGTACGAATTTTTACCGACGTTATTCCCTGTAGTGTGTAGAAGCACACGTGATGAACAGCGTCGCGCCTACACCTTCAAAACGCATGTGAGAAAACTGTGTATTTTGCAGGAGAGGCAGGAGGGAATTCGCGAAAGCCAAGGGCAAGCCGGCCAGTATGCTGTAGACTGAGACGAAAATCAAAGAACTGGGCGCGTTCCAACTACAGTTGGCGTTAGTGCCCCAGCTTGCAGTCGGTACACAGATGGTTGTCGACAGAGCACAACCTCAGTATCACCGACTAGTAAGACTGCATATGGTGTGAATCCGCTAGTAGAATCCTCTGATCAGTACGTGATTGCAACTTGCCAGCAAGAATTTGTGGCGGTAGCGGACGCTGGGCGCCCGGCATTGAGCGGGAACCACGTGGCGTAAACACTTACCGCGCTCACTCAACACTGGCCAACGCGTTTGGTTGCGAACCTTTCACCCACTGGTGCCCCATTCTGAATTCGGCGCAGGATCAAGCTGGGAGCTCTATCGTCTTTTTTTTACTCTCATATCTTTTCCTGAGTAGAAACTGCGAACGACAGAAAAGGCTACGTTCTCACAACCATTTTCTTGAAACAACTCCTACCAACGGGTAAAACAGGCTTAGAACCTCCCGTCCTCGCATTCGGCGATACCATAAGTTGTATAAGCCGAATGTGATTCCAATTTCATACTGGGTATATTTCGCTAAAGGGCCAGCGGCAAGTACCATCACGAACCATTTGAATACGACTATTAGTGAGTCTTATTCATTTCCCAATACGTACTCCAATGCGCTGGTAGTCTGATACAAACAACTAAGAAGCCATCAGGTAACGACTGTGTGCAGGCTCCTCGACAGACGATTACTGTAGTAGCTACAGCTACTATGTGTCCTTGGAACCTGCTCGATGTCCTTGGAACCCCTGCGTACGGTCTTGGCGATCAATCGCCACTTGAATACAACGCTTGAGCCTTGCCGCTTCTTATGTAGTGACCTGTGTTGAACAGCCCCCGGAGATACAAGGCTCCCCGAGCCATTGACAGCATATTTTCCGACCATCTCGATTTCATATTTCGACCAAATCTCGACGACGTCTCCTACACTGATGCCGCATATCACCGGGACGCAGTAACTCCAATGTTACAATCATTCGAATAAAACCATGGCTAACGAAGTAAGAGCCTTCCATTTACTTCCTTATACCGAAAGGAGCTGGGGTTTTGCCTACTTGGGTCAGACCTAAGGGCGATGACCCTATCGACGACCAGTCCTACAAACCAGCTACGCCATGGATAACACCGTATAAGTGAGTCCGTAGCATTGACGGTTTGCAGTTTATGGGCGCTGAGCGCTGTTTGCCTTACGGTTTCAGTCCGACGCCGTCCAGGCGCAAATTCATATGGTGTCCCAAGCCTTCTACTGCGGTGACGACTCGTATCACCCTGGTGAGCACGACCAATTTGCATAATTATTACAGTAGATATAAAGCACCTCCAAAACTTTCCTAGGCAACGACTTCTTTTTTTCTACGTTTGGCGTACCTGCGATGCGTATTCCGCTCCTTCCTGTGCTGTTAGGTTTCTTTGCAGCGGCTTATGCAGATGTCACCGTTTACGGGATGTTTGGGAGTACAACTCTCCCACCCACGCAGTCGGGCACGGCGGCTTCCTCAGCCACGACGTCCTTCGTGACCACTCATGGTCCGCCACAATATACCGGATTGGCCGCATACAACGAGATCTACCTCCCGCCGCCAGCTATTCCAAACCCTGCTCCCGCCAACGCTTTCGCGATTAGTGTACCCAGTAGTGCAGCGCTGGTCAATGGACTCTCAGTTCCGCAATCGGGGGGTTTCTTCGGGTTTTCTATCGAGATGTCCGTCGCCACGCAGCTCAGTAAGCCTCAATGTTGTACATGGATGGCTACTACTCACGAAGTAAATGGTGGTTTATGCAGTTGGAACGAACTCGTAAGTTGGTTTTTGGCTCACGTAGGCATTATCCCCGTTATAATACATGCCACAGATCACGACTCCACGTGCCTTTCCTTAATCTCATGGCCCTTATTGCGGAGAAAGCGGGCACAGTACACGTCCGCGTTGGAGGCAACACGCAAGAAACGGCGTTCATGGTCGACTCTCTGCCTGACGGAAAGGTAATCGAGAAGAACAAAGAGGACGTGTCCAATCCGGTACGTCTGACGCACTGTCTTACGTTTATAAAGCAGAATCCTAATGCTTTCGGAGACAGACGTCTACCCCCGTCCTGGCGTTTACCACAGACCTGCTGTATATGCTAAGTAACGTCTCTAGCTTAGCGAACTGCAGGTGGTACCTCGGTAAGCCATTCCGCGTTTTCCGTTTCCCTCAATATCGATGTCAGCCATACAGGAATTCCCTTCAACGACACATCCAATTGGAGGTTCCAGATCGCGGAGCATGCAGAATCGATTCTCGGCGACAACCTACTTGGATTTCAAGCTGGGAACGAGCCGGACCTATACGGAGCGTACGTCGCTCGCACCCCATACTATTCGCCGCGCCCGTTTTGCTAAAGGAAGTCATTGAATATAGGCACCAACATCGCCTGTCGAACTACAGCCAATGGGATTACTTCGGGGAGTTTGGGTTGTTGACGCAGGCCTATTCTAACGACATCAAGGTCAACAACAAGAAGACGCTCATCGCACCTAGCATACAAGGAGGAAATTGGCAAGCCCCCGATGGCAGCAAACCCTTGGGAGCTGAACTGGTATGGGACACTGGGTTCGTTCAGGCTTACGACCAGTATCTATCGGCTCTAGCTGTGGAGCAGTATGTCTTCACCTCCATTTGTTTTCCTCTACATTGACTTCTTTCGCGCGTTTTAGCTACCCCGAGAACAACTGTGGTACCATCTTCCCTGGGGCCGGGGAGCCGGTCGATCTACTCGTCACGATGCAAAACTTCTTAACTCACAATTCTGGCCTGTCACTTACTCAGCCGCATCGGAATTCAACGATGCTTGCGCAAACGTGGGGAAAGCCATTCCTCATGTTCGAGACGAACACGGCGTCGTGTGGAGGGTTCCCTGGGATTAGCGACGCGTTCGCGTCAGCCCTGTGGGCGGTCGACTACGGCATGCAAATGGCGAACAGCAACTTCACTGGAGCGCTATTCCACGCTGGTGGGCAGAACGTGACCTATAACGTGCGTCTCCGCTTTCCTTCGTCGCGCTTCAATAGGTGATTGACACCTCTTCCAGCCATTTACAGGTATAATTGATGCCGGATATTGGTTTCGCCCATGATGCTTATATCACCATCCTTCTTCGCAGCCGCTCCTACCAATGAGACCGCCCACCATCAGTGGACGGCAGGCCCAATCTTCTACTCTGCCATCGTTGTGGCTGAGGGGCTCGGCAAGACGAACACCTCGCGCGTGAGGGACCTCTTTCCGAACGACGGCAATGAGTACACACCCGCCTACTCTGTGTACGAGAACGACGCTCTCGCACGGCTGGTGCTCATCAACTTCCTCGACGACCCGAGCGGCGCGCACGACTACACCACGACCATCACGGTCGGTGGCGCTCAGTTCGGGGAAGCTAATGCGATTCCGCCTCAAATCAAAGTCAAGTGCGTCTTCCACGAATCGGTATCGCGTGGCACCTGGTACCTAGCGAGCGGCGTTCTGACGACTCGCGTGGGCAGGTATCTTCTCGCCCCATCCGTATCTGAGAAGGACAACATCACTTGGGCAGGCCAGGTGCGCCTTCGTTCGGGTTGCCGTCAGACGGTAGCGGGCTCACTTGCTCGCGTGCGCAGACGTTGGGTGGGCGCTTCCAGGTTGACGGCCGTCTGAGGGGTGCCGAGTCGGTGCATACCATCCAGTGCGACCAAAGCGCGAACAGCTGTCAGGTCAAGGTGCCCGCACCCGGGATCGCACTTGTCTTCGTCTCGGATTCCGCACAGGCGCAAGCTGTCGCACAGGAAGACGTGTCGACGTATGCGACGACGGTTGTGACGAAGACCGCGAACACGGTCACGATAGATCCTGCCGTGGTCGCCACGTCCAACGGGAACAACGGCAAGAACCGAGGAGGTAATTTGGGCGGGACGAGTCAAGGCGGCGCGAATGGGGCGGTACGCTTTCACGCATTCGATACGTCACCGACCACGGCGGCGCTGTCGGTACTGCTTTTCTGTGGGCTGTCTGCCTCTGGCAATTGGCTGTGATAGGTGGTGGTAAAGGCGGGCTACATTATGACGGGCGTTACTTTGACGGGCGCCTTCCTTTGTGCTTTTTGGACATTGCACGCGTGCAGGGACGCCGGCGGTCTGTGCGGTACTTGTGTTACCTTCCAATCGTTGATGTGGTGTACTATGCTGTCCACTATAATCATAATGCTCCAAGGTGGGTCAAGTGATCGTACTCCCGAGATTTTGACGCTGAACCAGATAACTACCCGTGTTAGGATCTCATGCATCTTTGTCTTCCTCGGAATCAGGCTCGTAAGATCACCACGGCGTAGTAGCGCTGCGTTCAAATCGCACACATCGCAGGTTGCAATGGTACCATCTGTTCGCTGCCCTCTGCGGGACTGATGCATTCTCGACCACTCCGCGTCTCCCCGTTTGATGGCCTGTGCGAATCCACCCCGCGGCCCACGGATGAATGCCGCAGTACTGCCCAGCCCCCTGTTCATGCAAGTAGAGGCGTGTTCGCTGGTACCAGGTGCCAATTCGGGTCGGCCCTTGTTAATCAATTGAGGTAAGTGCTGAACTATATTTACCTGCCTTTTGGTTGACTTCCACTGCCACAGGAACAACGGCAGCGATAATCCGAGTGACTCGGAGCCTTTTGAATCCCGTCGCCTCGTAGACATGAGGCGCGGGCGCGACAAGGGCATCGTGCCGAGGTACGCAAGCAATGTCGCTCGAGCGCGGGCGGACGGGCGTCGGCGGTGCACTGCCACTCCATTGTGCCATACACGTCCCGTCAAGGGTCGGCGGTGCCGAAGCTGATCTGCAGTCTGTGCCACGCTCATTTCGAAGCTCTCGTCAAAGTCTTGCCTACGAGGCCAGGCCTCCCCTCGCCTGTGGACGTGCCGTCGAACCCAAGACAGGACGCTATTTGCAGCGCGGCGGGCCAGAAACGGCCTGCGCTGCAGCGTCGTCGTACGTGTTTATCCTCGAACCCTGGGCTGCGGCGCGGACGATCGGGAATCTCTGACGTCCCCTCTCGGGGTGCGTTTCTAGGTCTGCAGCACCGTCCCGCCTTATGGAGACTGATGCTGTGCCGCTCCTGTCAAATCCTGCCGTTTCCTCCTGCGACTCCCTTTCTCTCCAGGCGAGCCGCGCCGCCGAAACTCGTTTTCCGCGCATTCTGGAACGGCGCCACACGATGCGGGCGCCGCCGTGGCGCTGCCTCGCTCTCCTGCGCCCGCGCGCTCTGGCCCGCCGTGAGCCCGACAATGCGACATGTCCCCTACACGATCTCTGCGAGATGCCTATTTGGGGCCGGGGGCGTCGAGTCTGGACTGCGTGTGTGAGGTGGATGCGGGGCCGCAGACCCTGTGTACTTGGAATACGTGTGACACGTATGGACCCCGATGGGACGCTGCTGCGTGCATCCAGGTGTCGGGATGCTGCATAGCTCCATAGGCGGGTCGGTGAGTCACTCGATGGCACCGTCATCCTGAGTCGAACAGCTGGCGGTGTCTGGTCTCTGCTGCGGCCCGACCTGAGTTCGTGGTTGTATATAAGGTACGGGCGAGGCCTCCCCACAAAACATCAAATTCGCTTAGCATCCTCTCACTCACACACTCCACCACCTCGTCCTCTCGTCTTCGAACCAGCCTCCTGCTCGTCGTGCCTCACAAAGAGTACCCGAGTTTAACAACACCCCCAACGCCGACGACAATGTCTCGCCTTTCCATTGCCACCCTTCTCCTTGCCCTCACCCTCGCCCTCTCCGTGGCCGCAGGTCCCGTTCCTCGGAGCTCGCCAGCCGCAGTGTCCTCCTCGGTTGCCCCTGCCGCTGCTCCTACGAATGGCCTGCCCCCGCCGCCGACGTTCACCTACGGTCAGTTTCCGCGGTTGAGATCCTTCGACCGTATTGTTGACTCTCGTTCCCCTTATTTAGGCCCCGGCCACCCGCCGCCCAACCAGAAGTCGCCCCCTCCCCACAGCACGGGCAGACCTATGGAGGTCGACTTCTTGTCATAAGCTTGTTGCGGCACGAAGAACCCCAACCGGCCGCTCGTCGTTCTCTCAGGCTACCTATACCCCGCATTCGACTTTCCCGCGATACCCGGCCCCGCACCGCGCCCTTCTTCCAAACCAAGCGCGAAGCTTTCCGTTTCCAATACTTAACGATTTCTTGGATATTTAATTTCCTCGCGGCCCGGCGCCCCCCTCCTTCCATCGACGCCGCTCCCCCGAGATCTCTGGCCAGCGACCAGCGCCGCGTTTTATTTCTGGATAACTTATTGCGCTTTGGTGCATCGTGAGTCGCGCGGCCACAACCCGCGCGGCAATACAGCACCTACAACTCGCATCCCGCATCCATGGACCGATGTTTTTCTTTGATCTCGAGAACTTGTATTTTTAGTTATGTTGCGCTCCCAACCTCCGCTCCGTATCACCTCTGTAGTCGTAGATTGCTATCCACCCTCGCTCTTTGACCTACTCGCGCTACTCCATCATATAACATAACTACTGTCGGTACTCGGTCTCTCCCTCCTGCACTGGTCATTCTCATGGCCGGCCCCTTGTATGAGTAGTATTCGTTGTATTTCCCGGTTTCGCCACATAAACGCCTAAATCCCCCGTGGAATATCTTTCCGGGTATATTCAGACGTTGCTTGACTTGGAATGTCCTCGGAAAGTGTACTTCGGTTGACTAACCATTGAAGGCAATCACCGGGAATGGGCGCTAGGCGAAGTTTAAGAAGGGCGGTGAGTATACTATGACGTCACTGTGGCCGAACTGTGGTCTGGAGATTGGAGAGCAACAATCACAAGCGTGCATCCGTGAGCGCGTCCATATAGCCCCTAGCTTCTTTCGTTCTGTAGTAAATCGCTCTGCTTTACGCTTCTGCTACTACCCACCCTCGTCGTCCGGCCGAGCAACACGACACTGGACATCTCGGGTATACCGCAGTATTCAAGCACAGACACCGTATAACCCAGGAAAAATAAAGATACATCTGCGTAAAGCCAACGAAACAAAAAACATGGAGAACCCAGCTGAAGAGATCGTGAATGTCGCTACCCTGGTCACCGCCGCCATCAACCCTGAAATTCAGAAGGAGACAGTGCACAAGTGTGTCCTTGAAACACCCTTTACTCGCATGCATGCAGGCTAATATTGCAAATCGAGCGTAGATACTTCGTTCCAGACATGTCTTTCCGCCATCCGTTATGCGCGGTCAGCCCGTCGCCGAACTCACGCGAAGCATTCCTCTCCATCTTGCAATGGTATCGCGTCCTCTCTCCGATGCTTTCGGTGCGCGTTACCTCAGTTACGTACGACAAAGAGAAGAATTCCATCTTCTTGGATGTGACGCAAACATTCCACATCCGATGGTCCCCACTCAAACCTGCCCCAGGACGGTTCGTTCCCTAGTGTCTACGGCCCACGAACTTATGTTCACTTCCTGGCAAACGACTTGTCCGTAGGTTGGTTGTGCATCTCACGCTCCGACCCTCGCCTTCGCCCACCGATCCGAACAAGACGGTATACTTCATCGCCTCGCAGGAAGACTTCTACCATCCAGACGATTTAACAGCTCTCCTTGTCCCGCCCCTGGTTCCTCTCGTTCGTGGAGCCCTTCACGCTGCAACGCTTGCGTGTAGAGTGCAGGCAAAGGTTTTCGGAGCGCTGGGATATTGGTCGGTGCGTGACGGCGAGGGGGGAAAGGGTGTGGATCTGCAACCTGAAGGAGAGCCGCTTCCGCCCATTGGAGAGGAAGAAGGCGTGGAGTTGCAGGAGAGGGGTGACAGGCGAGTGGGAGGTGACAAGAAGAATGACTGATGTCTTCGGGTTATGCGGAATTGGGAGATACACGGATTGAGGGAGGTGTATGAGTATGCATTCGATAGCTGTCGGGACTGCCATTCGCTACGGACACATTCTGAGAATATGACAGGCGGCGTATTTCTTGAAGGTGTGGTGCACAACGGCTTGATTGTCCATGCCGTAAGAATAGTACGTCGGCCCTGCATATGATCAGATATTTA
The DNA here is from genome assembly GCA_001302255.2 of Trametes hirsuta. NCBI lineage: Eukaryota > Fungi > Basidiomycota > Agaricomycetes > Polyporales > Polyporaceae > Trametes > Trametes hirsuta. The sequence goes on along the minus strand of CP019370.1, from coordinate 1,596,993 downwards.
GAGCATAGTTGCCGACTGAGCAGCAACGGAGTGGGGGACAGATTAGTAGGGTCACGCTCGATGCCTAACGGGTTCAGGTAGAGTAGAAGTGGATTAGCCGCAAGTAACGTACAACACACAAAAATGACGGGAAACTCTATTGCTGAGGTTGAACAACGGTTTCAGTCGATGCAGGGGACTCTATCTGGGCCGCGTCGAGACGAGGTGCGATCTTGTAGTAGTGCTCGGGAGTGAGACCACCCCGGGGTAGCTTGCCGTATAGCTCCTTCGTGAATGACCGGGAGATAGGGACGGTGGTGGAGACGTAGGGCTTAAGCTACAATGTGCAAAAGATTTCCGTAGAAGAGGGTAGACCAGGAGACGTGTGGACAGGCTCGTCAGGTGAAGTTAGCGCGAAGTGGTGACGACGTGCGTACCGAGGAGCTCTGTATCTGCTCGATTGGCGGCGCCACATACACCCTCACTTTTTCATCCACCAGACGGTACTTCGCCTTCCCCCGTACTACGTGCTCTCCAGGCGCGCCGGTGCGGTGCCCGCCGGGTACGAACGCCTGCCGGGTGCCTATCACGAACACGTCCACTTCAGCAAACGTCCGCCAACTCATTCGTGTCGACCGAGGACGAACCCTTGTAGTAGTCTTTGTTACCGCGCTTCGGGGTGAGCGCCCTCCTGAAGGCCTTTGATAGACGAGGCAGTGTCGGGAACATTTTGTAAGAGAGGTGGTCGTCGACGTCGGCGTCGGAAAGAAAGCAGCGATCGACTCGGAGGCGTAGCGCTCAACTCTTGGGCGCTCGTCCAGAGGACCGGCGTCTACAAACACAGAGAGAGACGCCCATTTTGCGCGGATCCTTTGGATTTGCCGCAGCCCTCTACCATGTCGCCACACCCCTTCTCGAACGCGTCTCGTCTTTATACGGCTCCCAGTCTCGATCTTACAACTCACATAAACGTTCTCAAATATGCCTAAGCCAGTCCGAGGAAAACGCGGTGGTCGTGCGGCTTTCAGGGGCGGTGGGCACGCGCAGAGGGGACGGGGCCAACGCCGCTTCGAGGATCCACGGCCATCTTCCGCCCTCGGGGGCGAAGTGAGGCCGGAGAGTGCAGTGGACGATCCGAGTGAGAGCGATGGGCAAAGTGGCAGTGATTCTGGTAAGTATGTATCCTGAGAGGCGAGGTCGTGGCTCTTTTAACTTAGGTGGCGATGGAATATTAGAGGCTGAGGAGAAGGTGAACATCGACGTACCGGTAGCGATGTGGGTGCGTTAGGCTCTACTTTCAAGCTCGCGTATAAGGGTACTTATGCATCCGGTAGGACTTTGATCATTGCGATCCCCGTCGCTGCTCGGGAAAGAAACTTGCCCGTCAGGGACTCATTCAGGACCTCAGAGTCGGACAGAGGTTTCGCGGTGTAGTAGTATCGTAAGTGTCTCCACATATCCCATTCACTCTTTCACAAATCCCCCCCTTTTGGTTACACCAGACCGAAAGGCACCAAGCCCGTAAGTCCCGCGGATCGGGACATCGTCTTGCAGAGTGGCCTGGCAGTCGTAGAATGTTCGTGGGCCCGGCTCGATGAAGTTCCCTTCAAAAAGATCGCAAGTCCGAACGAACGACTCCGTGCGTTATGCACGCATACAGTCGTCTCGTGTTCGCTCATGGCGTGTTTTGGTCGAAACAGTGCCGTACCTCGTCGCCACAAACCCGGTCAATTACGGAAAACCCTGGCGACTAAACTGTGTCGAGGCTCTCGCCGCGGCGTTTTACATCACCGGGTTTGATTCCTACGCCGAGCGCCTGCTTAGTGGTTTTGGGTGGGGTCACTCATTCTATGAGGTGAACAAGTGCGTACCATCGGCTGACTCGCGCCCATGCTAGCCTCGGACGTGTTCTCTTTCATGCTACGCTACGCCGCATGGAGCTACTTGGACGCGTCTAGCTGATGATCTTCTGACGTTTGCAAACCCGGCAGGCACTTGTTGGATAGATACAAGACTTGCGAAAGTGCCGAGGCGGTAAGCGCGATGCAAGAGGAGATCCTTGCTGAGCTTGAGAAGAGCTATGATGAGTCCAGGAGGACAACTGGTAAGCCGTTCGAACTTCGTGCCCTTCGAGAGGGGATCGGCGCGGTATTCCACAGCTGGGGGAGCAGGAGCGCTGTCATTGATCGGACGCAGTCGCAGCGCCTCAATCGCTTACCCATAAGTAACGCGGTGGATGAAGCTCATGATACTTCTGTCCACCGGAAACATGTGCTTTTCATGGATCTGTCAGATAGGCCCGTCCCGGCAACGTCGTGCCATATGGGATCATGCCAGCAACTGACATTTGTTCTGGGACACCGCCCGGCTCTACATGTCGTCGTCGTCGTTGAACCGTCCACTGATGGTGTTTTGCAGGCACCAACGGCGACCACGACGGCGAAGACCTCCTTGTGCCGAATCCAAACCATCACCACCCGCCTGAGAGCTCTAGCGAAGAAGAGGACGAGGATGAAGACGCCGATGCAGAAATACCTCCTGCTCACTGAGCATGTTTGTCACCCTTGAACGTCCTCCGACAGTCCGCTGTTCCGGCAAATGCACCCGCGCCGAAAGAAGGACGTTAGTGCCGCGGCTATTGCATACGATCACCCGGGTGCAAAACCAATGGCGCAACGGCAACCACTTTCCTCATGATTCTCGCCGCTAGGGGACTCTCGTATCCGTCGACCGGCGCTCAGCTTCAAGGCCAATGCTCCTTTCCTCTGTGATGTTCGGTAACGTCATTGCTTACGCATAATTCCTTTTGGTTAAGTGCCACCCAGTCCCCATCACGAGTACGCGTAAGTCCAAGTTGTAAAGAGAAGCCCACCCGAAAGCCCGTGTTTCGATTTGTACTATATCGGCATCATTTGCTCGTTGTTACCCACCCCGAGACCCGCTGGCTTGTGATTTTTGCATCCGAGCGGCCCCGACCATGTCGCGTATGTCGGGTATCGCGACCTCGGTCGCGCTCCCTATCCATATGCATCCACCAGCGTCGGTATCTGAGAGGAACGTTCGAGGGCGGCGGGTATATAGCCGTGCTCGATGAGATTGCTCTCGCGCCCCCGCCATTCACTCGAGCCCATCGCGCTCTCAATGGCAGTCGCTTTTCTACGGTCCGCTCCCCCGCAGCGTCGGCCTCCCACGCTCACATTTGACTTCTGGGCGCATACGGTGAGTTCTCCGTCTTGCCGGGTCCGTCAGCCACACACGCCACCCTGGCGTCGCGCGAGATTTCCCCGTGACCCTGCATGATGCGTCATGGGTCGGTCATGGTAGCCCATTGGAAGAGCACCTGGATGTGCATGCGCAAGCAATCCATGACGGTGTGGGGGCTGCCGGCTATGGTGGTGCGCGACTTAGGTGGGTGCTCGAAATATCCCCGTTGGGTGCAACACCTCACCTGTGCTCAACAGAGGACCGTCGCACGTAAACGTGCTATCGCTACAACGTCTGGGCCGCGTTAATGTCCGCTCAAACAGCCCAACAATTTTTTTGGCCTTATCCTTAACGACTTCGCCGTCGACTTCGATGCTTCTTGCATTCCTCGGCAACTCCGCGCGCTCCTGAAGCTTTCTTGCGATGGGCTTCTCGACCTCCTGCCTTTCTAGGACTACTCACCGCTCTGCACCCGTGCGAGCGATCTCACGGCGTCGAACTTGGACCGTCCAATCCGGCGCTTTCTGCGGTCATCGCTGTGCGTTATGGTGGTCGAGTCGGCGGCCGGTGGGGCGGTTTGCTGTATGGACGGTAGACCGTCGGAAGCGAGCATGCATAGGCCGCACCTCCAGTCCTCCTTGTGCCACCCTCGCAGAACGGGTGTGGTGGTGTCACCACCAGTCCACATTCCCTCTCTTAACGCATGGTCGCGTCGGCTCCCTGGTCACCATCTGTCGCCGCATTTACGCGCCTGTCCGCCGTCTCGCCTTCGAACCTCTGGTCCACATGGTCGCCGACGGTTAGGCTTTCGGGCGCCTTCGACTTCTCTGGCTCTGTGCGTAGTATTCGGCAGTTGTTCGAGCAACTTCGGCTGCCGGCGATCCCGCATCTTGCATTGCACGGTTTATTTCGCCTCCGTCGTCATCGCCATTTCAGGCGTCCCGCCGCATCTCACGCTAAACTTGGTTGTTCGGCTCGCTTTCTACTAACATATCCTGCAATACTTCTAAGTCACGCTGCTGCATCGGCCCCGGACGCAATGATTCCTGCTAGGTTAAGGTCTAGTCCGGCTCCGCCCTGCCTGTTGCTGAGACTGGAAGTACACCGGCGGCGTTTGACGAACAGACGCCGGAGTTTTTGCTAGCATTTGGGAACCTCCCCGACGGTCGCGACCACTAGGAGACATCGAAAGCTTTTTGTGCCAAGTTTGGTTCGTCATCGTCCGGGCTTCTGAAGGGGCTGCAACGTTCTAGGACTGACGAACACACTGATAAAGCATCTGCTCTATGACCGTAATGCCAGCCCTAGGTATAGTTGGTCAGTGGTGCTATTCCCTGTTTGTTCTCGGGAATTTACGATCTTTAGGTGACAGATAACCCGTCTGAACGTCAAATGTGCAATATTCTTGGTACCCCGAGGAATGGGCGGTATATATCTGCCCTAATTCGTCTACGTGGCTCCGACCTCATAGCTGCACTGTTAGGGTTGTTGAAATGCGTGACACCACACCTCGTCGGAGGAATTTGGCACGCAGTTTGCCGGCCCATACCGTTGGCCCTCACATTGAGCTATCTTCGATCCGATGCTCTCACGCGATCGTGTCCTAATACGTCGAGTCCGGAGCACGATGCTCATGTACGACCCTCGGGGCGGCGTATGAGCAAAAACAGGTGAGGCGACGTCACGGCGAGATCGTCGGTTGGGTATTCAATCTATGGCCTAGTCTCTCAGGCCTAGGGTGGTGTCGCGTAGGACACGAGGCTCGCATGACCACGCCGTGTGGGGAGAGACAACCGACCCCGATTCGGCGTTTATGCGTCGAACAGCCTAACGCCCCTCGACGTGCCACCGTAGTTGTGGAGTTACCCCAGACTGGGTGTGCTCGTCTGACCCGCTAACCTAATATGCACGTATTATGCAGTCTCCGGCGATTCTCCACAAACGTCTGGCCGTCAAAGCCAACCAATCGAGGGCGGTATGTTTCGTTTTACCCCGCACCGTCCCATCAACCCACGTTGATCCCGCGCTAGACGAACTGTGTCCGAAAAAGGCAAGGTGATCCCGCGCTGCGTCACGCGGTGGCCGTCGCGAAGAAAACATCCTGGCGCTTCGCTTTCGCATCGAACTGCAGCCGCGTGCACCTTGGAAGCGCAGAAATGAAGGTGATCCACTCGTGTCATGAGAAACACGGTCCAGATTTTATGGTCGCTCCGCTGAAGACAGCAACCGAGCGGTCCTTCCCCTCCCCCTCTCACCAAACCCGAACGCTCTTCCTGTGAGCAGTGCGTCGCCTCGGTTCCCATGGCGGACAACAAGAGAGACGAGTCGTCTGGGACGGCTGGCCAGATTGCCAGCGCGGCTGAAGATCCATTCGCGAGTTCGGGTGAGTCCCACTCTTATTTAGATGGCTCTTACACCTGCCGCTATCCATCCAATAATGCCCCCGTCTCTTCCAATCGACATGATCCATCATATGCTCTTGAACAATCACTACTCGCTCTCGGAAGTGAAGGGCGCTCATGGGCCTCGCCCTTGTACTCTGGGTTGTTCGGGACGCCTTGGAAGGACGTCTCTTCAGAGTTTCCCGGATCCCCATGTCAACCTGTTGACCGCCCACAATGCATCAGCCGTTACCGTTTTCCATACTCAAGGTCGAGGCCCTTTCTTCTACTCGCGTCGTAAGGAAGTTGAATATGGGAGTGCGCCGGTAGGAACACTGTGCTTCTATGATCCATTCTGGTTCGTTTGAGGCACTGGCAAAGTTTGGGCGCCCATTGGATCAGCACGAACTCGAATTCACACCGCCCGACCCTTGAGCTTCCTTCCGGGCGCCGGCGTCAGGGCCTTTGCCACGGGATGCTCGGAGAACTCTCCCGAGTAGTGGACGGGGGCTCACGCGTAGTTTCTCCTGCGCGGTGTGATGAATGTAGCGAAGTGTGTTGGCAAAATTGTACCTCTGGTATATATCTTCCTTCATGCCGTTTTGTTGCTTCCCGCCCATTTTCTTGAGCCTCCATCCGTCACTGCTCTGCACCGTTGGTCGTAGCTATCGCTAACCATGATAATCGAAATGTTCTCGGATACAGAAGATGGCCCGCCTATGACCTCCACCACTCCAGCATCGACAACGGAGGGAGCACCTATTGCCCGGTCAACATCTGCAGGAGTCCCGGTGCATCCATTCTCTGGCCCCGCTGCTGCCTCTGCCGCTGTGCCCGCGCACGACGCTAGTGGACCGATTGCAGGGCCCGCCGATGGTGCCGAAGACGTTCGCCCAGAAGACGTTCCGCGCGCAGTGTCAACAAAACCTCCGCTATACAAGAGACGATGGTTCATCATCACGAACGTTGTCGGCGCGTGCTTGGGCATTGCGATCCTGTTCATCCTGCTGTACCCCGTCGTTCACGCGATCGCGCAGCATATCGTGAATGTGTCTGTGCTAAATGTGGATAGGGTTGCAATTACGAAACCAACGAACAATTCGTGAGTTGTCTCAATGTTGTCGTAGCTGGACTTAAGAATGGCTCATCCAATCGTCGCCTTAGCTTTAGCCTCACTATGGATGGTTGGGTAGGGCTTTGTCGGCGATCGAGGCACTAAGCAATGCTGACATTCCGACGTGTGCAACAGGTCTCGCACGCTGGTATATTCTCCGCAACGATCAACTTTGTGCAACCCTTAGCTGTCGCGTGGGTGAACGGATCGGGTTCCACGGTATCGCTCGGTTCCTTCCAGATGAATCCGTTGAAGGTCAAGTCAAAGCGCGCATATATCAATCAGACAGTCCCGTTCACTATTGAGGACGAGGATGCATTTTCGAGCTTCACGAGCGCAATGATTACCCAGCAGAACTTCACATGGCGTCTGACGAGCGACAAGCTGAGCGTGCAGGCGCTCAAGTTCCCGAGAGCAAATGGATTGCACTTCAATAAGGATCTGACCCTTAGTGGTACGTCTCATAAGCGTTCGTGAAGTCGTCAGGGCACTCAGGCACGCTCGCCAGGGATGAATAACTTCGACAATCACGTTTCGCTGCTCGACTTCCAGCTGCCCTCTGACAGCCCTGACGGCGGCATAAACTTCGTGGCCGTGACCGGACTGAATAATCCCAGCCCCTTCGACGTGAATCTCGGCGAGGTCGTCTTCGACTTGCTATACCAAGGCGTCAACTTGGGATCGGGGAGCAACCCTAACACCACGATTTCGCCGGGGCCTAACAACATCACACTGTCAGGCCGTCTCGTCCCCCAGACCGGGCCAAGCTCTCTCGCAACCGTCTCACAGCTCTTCACGCAATACCTGAATGGGGAGCAGTCAGACGTCGTCGCGCGGGGGCAGTCCTCTATTCAGACAGACGGCACTGTCGTTTCGTGGCTGAGCGCAGGGCTAAACGCGCTCGAGCTCCACGTTCCATTCAAGTCTCCTCAGCCCATCTCTCCCATCAAGGGAATTACGATAGGTGACCTGGCCCTTGCATTCAGTGAGCACGCGCCGTGGGACCCTCTCGCCAACAGTCGGACGGTGCAGGCAGCGTTGGAATTGCCTTTCGGCTTCAACGTGGCCATCGGAGAGATCCAGAATGCATTCAACATCACGAGCGCGGGAGACGTCGTCGCTGGTCTGTCGACGGTGCGTCCCTGCACTTGAGAGAATTATGAGAGCGCATTTCTGACTGATATGTTCTCGTGCAGCCAGCGGGAAGGTCAACTAGCGACATCAAGGTCATCAACTCGACATTCACTCAGGGTATCATCAACATCATCATCGAGGATACCGCCCTGAACGTCCCCGACCCCAGTCATCCTGTCTTCTCTTCCTTCAGTACGTACGCTCACTGGTTGGTGCTTGAACGTGTCTGACGAGACCGGGCAGATGCGAATCTCACGGCGGCGAAGCATACGCCCTTCCAACTCCAAGGCCATGCACGTGCGGTGGCGAATATGAGTATTGGGCAAGTGACACTGGATCCTATTAGGTTCGACGTCACATCCGGTCTGGATGGTCTACAGGGACTAGACAACCTTGTCAATATCGGGGGTATTGATGTTGTGGGCGGAACGGAGGATGCAATCAACCTCGGCATCAACGGTAAGCTCGTTGGAACTTATAGCTTTTGGAATGAACTCACGAATTTGTGTAGTGAGCATTTTCAACCCATCCAACCTACAGCTTGAAACTGGAGATCTCGGTCAGTCTACTTATCCTTACGCTGTTCTGAGCTTCGGCGTTGCTCACGGTCGTCCCGACAGTCCTACAACTGTTCCGAGGAGAAGCACTGATGGGCACCACGCTTCTACCAAACCTTACCTTGGAGATGGGGAACAACTCTGTGACGGCACAGGGACGCTTCCAGCCGAACTTGAGCCCTGAAGGGCAGCAGACGCTTGACGAATTCGTAGGCGGTGAAGGTAAGTGCATGTCCGTTCTAAGACGGTATGGAAAAGTGATGCGATGGCTGTTCAGACGTCGAAGTCATCATCGCGGGATATGGCAATAGCACCTCCATCACGTCCCTCCTGAAAGCCTTCGAAGGCCTCAACATCAATGCTGTGCTTCCCGCGTTGCGGACAGAGCTTCTGAACTCTGCATCTCTTGAAGGTGAGATTTTGACGAACCATCGTGTCGCGAACGGCTCAATCAATACGACGGGTAGTACTCTCCACCACCGGCCACGAGAATAACATCGCTCATGCCACGGTCTCGCTCGCAAACCCTTTTACTGCGGGGCTCAAGATCACACATGTCGCCTCTAACGTCTCCTTCCGCGACATCCACCTCGGTACAATTCAGACGCCTACGGACTTCACGTCACCGGGAAAGGAGACTAGCTCGTCGCCGGCACTTGATTTTGACCTGAACCTGGATCCACAATCGCTGTTTACTGTTACTAGATTGCTTGCGGAGGACGCCGGCCTCGATACAGCCCAGTTGGACACGATCGTTGCTCTCGGGGGGTACCATTACCTGGACGTTAGTAGTAGTTCAAGCAAGAGAGGTGTGCCGGGGGATCGACGTGCGGATAACGGAAGCCTCTTCAGGTGCGTGGCAGGGGTCGTTAAACTTCAAACTTTTTTGACGTTGTTATCGCAGGGGCTTTGACCTCCCTACCTACGTTAATAAGGCCTTCACGAAACTGCGTTCTGATGTCCAGCTTACGGCTGACGTTACCATCGGTACGTACTATTCTTGATGCACTCGCGGTGCGTCTCACACTAGCGTGTAGGTGATTACGCGACTACCCTCCGGTATACGCAGCCTGGCGTTGAGACAAAGACAGACAAGAGCTTGGACATGATCCTACCAATTCTAGCTCAGCCGATCGTGCAGAAGCTCGTGTCGGGTTCTGTGTTGGGCATCGAGACAGTTGTCATCAAGGACATACGGGAGACCACGTTTGGTAAGCGATCACATTACATGTGTTGTGTACACCGAGATCTCATGGTCATGAAGGAACGTCATTGAAGGGATCGATAACCCAGGCCGGTCCATGTGCGAACTATAATCCTTGGGTGATTTGCAGTCTTACTGAGTAAACCCATACCATAGTCGACTCCAAGATTTCGTTCCCTGCCGGTCTCACCATCGAGTGGAGCGGGAGACCAATTGGCAGCATTAAGATGCCCGACGTTGATATCACAGCCAATATCGGGGCTAACTTCGAGATCGACGCCGACTTCGAAGTCGCGGATGTCGATCATCTCGCGAACTTCACCAAAGTAAACCTATATCAGCGGCTACAGGTTTGAATCACCAGCTAATGAAGAGTATCGTAGGTGATGCTTACTGAGGAGTCATTCGATTGGGTCATTTCTGGGAACAACTTGTCCGGTAAGGCCTCTCTTGCTACATGTACAGGCGGGTACTCATCGTCGTCCCTAGTCTCTGCAATTGGTCTGTCCGTGGAAGGATATTGGGTTGACAGAAGATCTGACTGTGCTTCTCGTAGGGATAACGGTGCCGGGGATCGAACTCTCGAACAAGGGCGTGATGCTCAAGGGAATGAACAACCTCAAAGACGGAGTGCTCATCGACACGTTCGACCTTCCAGGCAATGACCCAACTGGCGGTATTCACTTGACGTTACAGACTAAGGTGTCTAATGTAAGCGGACAGTACTATCGGTCCAGGACCTTATTTCATGCTGAATGCCCGATTCCAGCCTTCGCAAGTCGGCGTCGAGTTGTCATCCATCGCGTTCCAGAATTTCTTCAACGACGTCAATATCGGGCCCGTTTCTTCAACGAAGGGCTTCAATCTCGCGCCCCAATCGACTATCGACCTCCCCCTCATCGGTCGCCTCATCCCTCAGGATTCTCAGCCTGGGTTGGATGCGGTTTCGAAGATTTTCAACAACTTCATTCACGCCCAAGACAGCATCATCAGTGTGCACGGGGACAGTGCTGGCCCTACAGATGTACGTTTGAATTTCGCCGTCACTGGTGCTCCGTCAGAGTGTTTACGCTCATTGTGCAGGTTACCTGGCTTAACGAAGGTATCAAGAGTCTTGAAGTCGAAACCGTGCTACCCAATCGCGGCCAACTCGATATCATCAAGTCTATCAGTTTGAACGAACTTGACTTGCGTTTCAGCGAAGACACTGCATTTGACCCCTCGACTAGTAGCGACGATACCACAGCGGCATTCCAGCTTCCATTCAATTTCCCCATCAACATTGTGGCCCTCGAACAAAACATCACTGTGGGCTCTGACGGGCAAGACTTTGCACAGCTGATCATTCCGAAGGGACCCAGCGCGACAGACGTCGAGCAGCGCATCATTCACCTCAACTTCTCACAGGTCCCTTTTAGCGTCCTCGATGGCCAAGGCAGCGCTTTCGAGGAATTCCTGTCCACCACTGCGATATCCAAGTCCGCACAGATGCGGCTTGCCGGTGCCGCGAACACTGATGCCGAGACCGCCATTGGGCTACTAAGCCTCACCGACATTGAGTTCGATGTGTCGACGTCGATTGCCGGCCTGCAAGGTCTGAACACGAAGCCTGCCTTGGTCTCTAGCCTCGATGTGAACCATGGGTTTTCGGACCACCTTCTTATCAAAGCCAACAGCTCGTTGTTCAATCCGAGGTACGTCTTGACACATTTTATGGAGTTGAAATTTCGGCACTAAGCGGCACATTGCAGTAATATCACCCTAGGCAAGCACGGTATGACGTCGCAGGAAAGCATCTTACTGAACTGTATGTAGGCGCCGGAGACATCGGATTCTCTCTTCTCTTCCAGTGGGTCCCGTCTTCTGCTATCAAAACTGCGAACCATGCTCACTTCTTTCAGGAATGATGTCATCGGCCAGGCAGACCTTGTGAGTCCTTTGTCGGGCACCTATGTCTCAGCACTCATCCATCTCTAGAATAACCTCGTGATCGTTCCGGGAAACGCAAGTTATGCCATAGGTGAGCCTAACCCCACAATTCTCGCCAACCCATTCTCTAAGATATGCTATAGACGTCTTGTACAAGCCACAGGGAGGCGCCGTCGCGTCGGGCCAGAAGCTTCTCGAGAACTACCTCCAAGGCGTGGTCTCCGGGACGTCCATCCAGGGCTCGACCGATTCAACCCCTATCGAGTCTTTACGACTCGCTATGTCGAACATCCACCTCTCCCCCGTGAATATCCCTGCACTGCATCAGAACCTGATCTCAACGGCGTCTTTGATCTTCCCCACCGATATAGTAAAGACCAGCATCGCACAGACGACTTTCTCTCTTGCCAATCCTTTCACGGCGAGTATCAATCTAGTCGAAGTAACCGCCGGAGCAACATTCGGCTCCCTCAACCTGGGTAAGATCGATCACGTTGATAGGTCGAGTTCCCCGATACATGCGGATGGTCATAGTACTATCACCTCTCCGTTGCTACCATTCAAGTTTAACACCGATCCGGTGACCATCATCCAGCTGCTACTCCAAGGAGCTCAGAACAACCATGTCGACCTCGGCCCCTTGCCTGACTTGTTCAAGATTGTGACTGACAATCCAGGTGCCAACACGTCGGTAGGTGACTCAAGCATCCGAATATCGTGAAGTTGGCTCACGGTCTCCTCGTAGATTATAGCAACCGTCGATACCAATAAGTCGACGTGTGTTAGGTATGTTGGTTTTTATTCGACTCCAGTGTCTGTACTAACACACGCATCACAGCGGCAAGCAGTTTGACGCGGACAACGCCATTCTCGACGCCCTCAAGAACCTGCAGGTCACCCTGGATATCGACAGTTCCGTCAAGATCGATGACTGTGAGTACAGACTTATGAGACATTCGGATCTGTCTCAACTTATGCGTTATGCAGACTCGACGGACCTGGCGTTCAAACAGTTCAACGTTTCCGCCGTGGTAAGTGTACTCGATGGCAAAGGATTTCTTCATTCTAATATTCCCTTACGCAGACCGATGAAACCGCACTATACCTCGTCGGAGTCGTCGCGCCGCCAATAGTTCAACACCTCGTTGATCAGGCGAACCTCACCTTCAGTGCCGCTAACATCACGTGGGTCATGGTCCTTTTTTGGCCCGACAAAGTGGGCTAACAATTCCGTAGGAACATCTCCGACGATGGCTTCGACTTGTCTTTGAAGGGCGCCCTTACGGGCACTGGCCCTCTGGACGCTGAGATTGCTTTCGTAGAGCCGGTCACGTACGCACGAAGATTGTAAATTTCGATTTTGCATCTCTGCTAATTTCCTCCTAGCGTCACATGGCAAGGCAACCACATCGCGACGATCTCGCTTCCTCCCGGTATGTTCATATTTGAATTGGGTCAAACTACCGCTGCTGACATTCGTCAAGTGTGCGCTGGTGCGAATGCAGGCGTGCCCGACTACGAGACTAGTGCACGTCTGACGATCACTGACTCGGACAAGTGAGCTACCCCCCAGCGATGGTTTATTCAGGATGCTTATGCATTGACTCTCAAAGGTTCACCGACTTCGCCACTTTCTTGCTGCATAACCCGGACTTCGAGTGGACCATCTCAACGGACAGGCTTCGAGTTACTGCTCTGGATACGACATTTGATGGCGTCTCGTTGACGAAGTCGGTCTCGTTCAAGGCGTTCAACAACCTCCCTGGAGTGACAATCAGCAACTTCAAGTTGCCGTCTGACGATCCCGCCGGTGGTATCCATATCGAGACCGATTCCGTTATCCCTTCTCAAGCTCGTGAGTTCGGCCGTGTATCCTGGTCTGTTTGAAAGACTCACTCAGATCTGCCAGAGCTTGGGATTGACCTGGGTACCGTCAACTTCCAGGCGTCCTTCCAGAGCACGACCATCGGACGTGAGTGCGAGACCATTCACTCTCGGGGCACATGCTCATGTCTTCACAGCACTATCTGGTAACAACCTTTTCCTCGCCCCGATGACCGACACCACCCTCCATCTCTCCGGTCGCATGACCCCGCAAAACGGCGATGATCTCAACGTAATGGGGCAACTATTCTCTGACTTCCTTGCGGGGAGGAACCAATCCCTCGAGGTCAAGGGCGACTCCGTGCAACCGAGAGGCTCTAGTGGCCCTGTACAGTGGCTGAGCGCTGCGTTCAAGACGCTAACCTTGAACGTTACGCTTCCGGGACAGACGTTCGAGATTATACAGTCCATCCAGTTGTCCGATCTTGAGCTTGTCATGACTGAGCAGGGCGAGGCATTTGCCCCCGAGGCCAGCTCCAAGCACGTCCTAGCGCAGTACAAGAACCCCTTCGGCTTCTCACTGCAAGTCATCGAGGGCGCGGAGGATATCATCCTTGCAACGGGTGGCACTGACGTAGCGGAGGTGAGCGTTGTCGTTACGCCAGCACCTTTGGATCCCGCTTATGCTCGTGATATAGCTTAAATTACCCAAAGCTCCGCAAGATGGGGGAGTTTCTACCGGCAACGTCGCACCTTTGGTCATCACTTTCGAGAATCAGACGCTCCAGTCGAAGAACGACGGCGCCTTCAGCCAATTCTTCGCGGCGGTCACTGACACCTCTAATGTGGACTTCGAGCTTAAGGGCTCAGCCGATGTGACCGCTCGGACCACCATTGGGGATGTTCCCATTTCGGGAATTCCATTCAATGTGACCACTAGCCTGAAGGGTAAGTTCATAACACTTGCTCATCTTCGGGGTGTATTAACCAACCCGCGCAGGTATCAATCAGTTCGGGAAGACGGCCTCGTTGAGCAACATCACCATTACCGGTAGCGGCAGCGACAGCCACGGCCCGTTCATCAAGTCACCGCTAACAACCAAGCTTGAGAACCCTTCGAACATCTCCCTACAGAGCGTCGACGTCTCGTTCCCAGTCGTCTTCAGGGGCGTTCAGCTTGGACGTGCGGTCATCGACAATCTCGACCTGGTGCCAGGCGAAAACACGCTCGCGACGGAGTTCCACTATGCGCCAGCGGACGCAAACGACACCACCGCGCAGGCATTCCTGACTGAGTTCCTGCAGACCGGGGACGAGATCCCGTTGACGATCAAGGGCGACTCAGAAAGCTCCTCCTTTGGGTCGCTGCAGCCTGCCCTTGAAGGTGTGGAGCTCTCGACTGGTCTAAAGGGTATGTGTGTCCACTGGGCAGTAGGTTGATTGTGTAGCTTACTCACCCGTGTTGTAGGACTGGACGTTCCGCCGTTCGTGACGCACATCAACGCGTTCATCACTCTGGATACGCTCCTCGATAACCTGATCACTATCGACTTCGACGTAGGCCTCTAGCGTGAGATCTACTTGTGGTTCAGCACTGACCATCCCTCTTTCTGCAGATCGCGAATCCGCTTGACACGGATATGGAGATTCAGTTCACACAGGTCGATTCGGGGCTCGACAACGTCACATACGCCCACTTCGACCAGGCGTTTGACAACTTCGTTGTCCCCGCCAAAGGTAGCGCGAACAGCGGGTCGGTGAAGAACGTCCTACTCACCCGGGGCGCGCTCGACTCGTTGGGCATAATTCCCGTGGGCAAGCTTGATGTCTTCAACACCGTGACGGTCAAGTGAGTTTTTTTATCTCTATCATTTCATACTACGCTTGGCGCTCAACAGTGTCTTACAGGATTGGGGAATATACTATCCCATGGCTGCACCTTACCACTCTGCAAGTACCCACGACGTACCACCTCTCCCTCTCGATATCTGCGATGAAGGAGATTGCGGTATCCGCGAGCGCAAGCAAGGCGGGGCACACCGCGTCGGCAACAGGTTCAAGCAGCGTGACGAACGGCCCTTCGCGTACCGCCAGCACAACCGTCACCTCCGGTGGTGGGGGCGCATCAAGTGCTTCGCGGGTTTCAGTTGGTGCTACAGCCTCTTCGACCGTCGTAACCGGAGATGCTACTAAACCATCATCAATCGTGGAGTCCTCAAGCGATGCACATGGCGGGAAGTCGCAAGCAACAGACCCGAGCTCGTCGCCCACACCCGCTCCTTCATCCGCGTCGAGTGGGGGCGGTGATGCGCATAAGGTACCTTACTCCGATAACTTTCGTTTGTGCGCTCTCGCTGACGCCGTGGCAACTTCTAGAGCATCCTCGGTGGCCTCTAGTCACTCTTGCCTGTCAGCACTACCCTCTTGTTGTTCTTTGCGACCATGGACGCTCCGTCGCATAGCCTCCTTCTCTTCTGTTTGCACATTACCTTGTATCGCCTAGCCAGGCTCAGAATCTCCAAAATACGCTCGTGCGGAACCCCTTTGGCTCCCGTACCATTCCAATCGTCTAAGTTCTCCTGGACTTCCTTCGGCTTTGTTGTATTGTATACTCTCACCTTACATTTCTCACCACCGCCCGCTTGCTCCTGATAGCGATGACGAGCGGCGCCGTTGTCCCCTACCTCAGTCGTCCATGTGCATGTTTATTCCCTAACGTCTTATTCGCATACCCTGTGCATACCCTTTCATATGTTTTGTGCACCGCGATGATATACGTGATATCTTGGTTACTTTACGAACAATGTACAAATTATCCGATGGCTTTGTACGCATGTCCTGAGTCGTCGACCTCGACCTAGGATGTCTCCGTTTCCGACCTGGTACTCGGAAAGGCAAGAAAGGCGCGACTCGAACCCCGGACTCCTTGCTTCCGATTTAATTACGTCATATTCCGAACCCTTTCGGGACACACAGGCGCTAGGCTGCGGGAGTGCTTCAACTTGACAATGACCACCGAGTTTCACGAGTACTAGCAGCACTGCATCCCAGCCCCAACGGCAACAACACAATTGTTGTGACGAATGAGAACAGAGGTCGCAAGAAAGACAAGCGGAGGCTCGTTTGCGCGCTTTGGACTTCAACCCATTTTCTGAACTTTTCGGCCGGTCTTACTGCAGGCTTCACTCGAGGTCGGTAACGTAGCCATGACCGTGGTTGCCATGCATACACGCACTCTCATGCCTGCAACAGGACCCATGTCCGAATTTTCATGCTCTCTGCATGCCTTGAGGCATTATAGTCCAGTGTAAATCCCAGAGCGTCTCGCCATCATATACAGCCGCTCACAGCACAGCACGGGTTCTGAGAATGATGAATGCGGTGGGTACTCACTCCTTCCGATGTTCGCTTTCATTCACTGCATCTTCCGTTCAGAGTCGGGGCTTCTAGAGAGCAGTTGTGGAGCAAGGTAGGCGTCTTGCACTGTTGACATACCCGTAGGATCGTCGCACAGCGTGCAATGGCACTGGTGGATCGACGCTTAGTCCAAGACACCACCTTCCGAAACACAATCACTGCACAGTGGGGATCTTGGGCAGTGAACTCTGAGGAAGAGCCTTCGGTTATGCGCCACCTGCATTCGGGCTCCTCTTGGCACCATGACGTTCGTCATCGGGTATGTTTTTGCTGCGTCTGTCGCAGCACCTCAATGCCTATAAAATGCTCAGGCTTCGCCTCGAAGTTCTCCAGGCTCAATTGTCTTGTTGTTCACCGTCTCTCTCTCGTTACTATCCTGAGCATCATGTTTTCCTCGTCTTTCAAGCTCTTCGCATTCCTCTCAGTCGCCCTCGTGAGCAGCCCTTGGGTGGCAGCGGGGCCGGCAGTAGCACGCCGCGCGTCCCAAGTTGAAGCTAGGGCCAACCCGGCCTTCGGGAAGTCTGGCTCGAAAGTTTGTCTGGCATGGGCCGAGGGCAATAGCCCCTCTCTTTCCAACTTCAAGACTGATCATGTCGTCGGGTACGTGTCATCACTCACCCATACGTTCTACGTTGTAAGCTTTCTGAACTCTTTTGTGTTCGTAGACTGTACAGCTACTCGCCTGCGAAGCCCAGCGCGTCCGACTCTCTCGGCTTCGACTTCTGGCCCATGCTCTGGGGTGGCGACCAATCTAGGGTCACCGACTTCGAGAATGCGGTGAAGTCCGGCTACGGAACTATCGTCCTCGGTTTCAACGAGTATGTAAACGTATCATCCCGTGAGCGCGCCTTTTCTTATAGCCAAACAGGCCGAACGAACAGGGTCAGGCCAACCTCGACCCGAATGCCGCGGCCGCTCTTTGGAAGCAGCACATCGAACCGAAGAGGGCGCTAGGCTACACGCTTGCCTCCCCGGCCGTGTCTACCAGGCCGAATGGCCAGCAGTGGCTCCAGGGATTCTTGCAGGCGTGCACTGGCTGTTCGGTAAGCACCATCAGAATGCTTAGTGAAGTTTGCGCAGCTAACTTGGAGATCAGGTCGACTACATCGCAGTCCATTGGTACGGCAGAAACGAGGGCGACCTAGAGGCATATCTTAAGCAGTTCCACGATGCGTTCAACAAGCCTATCCTCCTCACGGAGTTCGGCTTCCGGGTTCGTGTGATTGCTCATTCTTCCCCTTCCGCCCCGAGTTGACGTACCGCTGCGCGTTTTCAGAGCACGGATGGCGGCGCACCGCCTACGCAGTCCGAGCAGATTTCAAGCATGGACACGGCGTTGAAGTTCTTCGACGCAAACGACTGGATTCTTGCTGCGTGCCCGTTCGGTAAGTCGCTTCGCGCTCTACTGCGCTCGTTGCCCGCATTAGCGCTCACTTTCGCATCCACCAGGTTTCGTGAGCGGTGGAAATGGCCCTGACTCGCTGCAGAACCCTGACGGTACCCCGAGTGCTCTGGGCAAGGTCGTCATCAATGACGGCGCATGAGCAATGAGTTGCCTGCCGTCTCCTTACTTAACAGCTGTATTAATGTTCATCTCGTCAACCAGACGTTTATAATTGACTCCATATTTATTTATCTCGTGACGGCTTCTGACCGACGGCCCTGCTTCCGATGCTGCGATACGGCGTCTCATCAAACCTGGTCCTAAAAGGTCGGAAAGTCGCATCCAGGAGGACTCGAACTACCCGCAGACTGACCTTGCGCGCCTCGGACCGAAACTCCGACATTCCGATTTGTTTCGGGACGCCAGCAGCGAAGGCGCCTTGAACCTTACTTCTCAGACTTGTTGACATCGACCATGACCACTACCACCACTGCCTGTTGTCTGCGTGACAGACCAACTATGACAACGGGGACGCCCGTTACTTGTTAAGCGCATATGAAGGGCCGCAGCCAAGGCTAGAATGCAGTATGCGCGCGTATGTGGACTACTATGCGTATGGAAGGTTTTTGAGTGGTAAGTAGACCTATTTTGTATGCTGGACCTGTCTGGTCATGGATATATGCGCTTGTACTGGCTTACAGTGGAGACTTAGTCTGCGCATTGTCCATCCTTGTTTGATTAGAGCGAACCAAAGCACGGCGTCAAGCAGGAGCGCCTCACCTCTTTTATGGCGCTTCGCAGTATGGCCTCGGGCCCGACGATGTTGATAAATGGCAAAGAGCTACTGCTCCCGACGTCGGTCCTCATTCAGTACGTTCGCCCGCTCCCAGTCGGGCTCAGGGAGAGAAGGCTCAGCAGAGGTCATCTTACCTTCTATGTCCGTGCGCTCCGCGCGGGGACAGCCCGTGATGGACCGTTTGGTGCGCAACCGTGGTGGATTGCCCTCTAACCATATAGGCGGTCGCCTTCTACAGCGCATTCAGTGCAACGGCGGTCTCTGTGGCAGCCGGCAGAGTGTTTTAGTGGCCTACTAGAATACTGGGCGGTGAGTCCTGAGAAACAGCCGTAGGTCGTGACTCGTCTGCATTTCTCTTCACCAAGTGAGGTCAGAGTGCTGTGTGGTGCGTTTGTCCTCGCTATGCCGTTTTACTGTATCCGCCGCAGTACTTCAATACCTTTAAAAGCCTCGTTCGTTGTTTCGTCTCTGCAGGCGGATCTCCTTCGTCTTCTCGCTCTTAGTCCTAAACATCCTAGGTTACAGAACGATGCCCTCCGCATCCTTCAAACTCTATGCCTTCTTCATGTTAATCGCGAGCAGCGGCCCTTTGGTAGTCGCGGGTCCAACTGGTGCGGGCATGACCTCTCAGGTCGCCGCTAGGTCGAACCCTTCCTTTGGGAAAGCCGGCTCGAAGATTTGCTTGGCATGGGCCGAAGGTAACGACCCGTCCTTGGCCAACTTCAAGACCTCGCACGTTGTTGGGTACGTCCTATCGCTGTTCTATGTATACTGTCTCGTTCCGCGAGCTCAGATCTCACTTGAACTTACCCGCACACGCCAGGCTGCACGTACTACGTTCCGGAGAAGCCCAGTGCCTCTGATGCGCTCGGGTTCGACTACTGGCCGACACTTTGGGGTGGAGACCAAGACAAGATCACCGACTTTGAGAATACGGTCGGAAAGAAGGGCTATGGCACGATCATCCTCGGGTTCAACGAGTACGCCCGTGTTGCTCCCTCCGCTCGTGCTCTTGTCTGATGGTCGAGAAGGCCGAATGAGCAGGGGCAGGCTAACCTCGACCCCGTTACGGCAGCCTCACTCTGGGTGCAGCATATCGAGCCGAAGCGTTCTTTTGGGTACAATCTCGCTTCTCCGGCCGTATCTAACAGGCCAAACGGCCAACAATGGATGCAAAGCTTCCTGCAGTCGTGCTCCGGCTGTTCGGTGAGCGCAACATGGTCGGCAGTATGGATGTATGCGCCTAACGACGCGACTAGATCGATTACATCGCCCTTCACTGGCATGATACCGACGTGAACAAGCTGAAGGACTACCTGACTCAGTATCACAATACGTTCGGAAAACCCATCCTGCTCACGGAGTTCTCGTTCCAGGTTCGCGTGGCTGCACTATCCTTTGCTTCTACCCGGGAGCTAACATACAAACATGCGCGTGGTAGAACTTCAACGGCGGCGCACAACCCACACAGTCTGAGGTGTTCTCGAACATGACCGCAGCCTTGAAGTTCTTCGACGCGAACGACTGGATCCTCGCCGCATGCCCCTTCGGTAAGGTGTTCTGTGACCCCTCCCCCCCAGTTTTTGTTCGGATTGCTTTCGGTACTGACGCGAGCGCGCTTGGCAGGGTTACTTAAGGGTGTCACAGGCCCCATCGCGCTGCAGAATCCCGACGGTACACCAAGTGCCCTTGGCAAGCTGGTGATCAATGATGGACAATGAGGCCGTCCTGTTTTCTCTTCCATATTGGTGTGTACGACGCAATGCGATTGACCTGAATGCAGTCTGTGCTTGTCGGCGAAGGACGGTATCTGAACGGGACTTGGCTTTCCCTTGTGAGGGCCGCCGCTACGGCGTGTATGCATGGCGAGTCTCGGGGCGTCGAGGTGTTCGGGATACCACCTTGCCGTTCATCAGAACGAGATACGGCACCATCTAACAATGGGGGCGCAATTCGACTATTGAACAGATTCCCTACGGCTTTCGCGTCTTCCTCCGCTCTCCGTCGGTCATTATCGTGATGCGCACCCTTTCGATATTCATCTTCCCGTCAGACACACCGTACTTAAAGTTAGTACGGTCGCTTCCATCGTTCCTGCACCACACTGGGACCTTCTGCGAACCTCTGGGCGGAGATGGGAGAAAGGTGCGCCATCTCCTTCTCTCTTCCGAGCTTAGCTGTCGTGCTTCAATAGCCGACTCCTGTGCAGGCTTGAGGTGATAGGGCGGCGTTCTCGGTGTACCTCGTACGTACATTCACCGTCGACATCCAGGGCGATGGGTCTTGGACGTTGACGTTGAGTTCCTGATTTGCAGGGACGACCTCTCTACCCTCGTGTTACTTCTCTCCCAAAGTCGTGATGAGAAACTCCCATGTACCTTGTAAAGCTAGTAAGTTCCCTATCATTCATTCTGAGTCCTGGGGCACCCTACTGACTCGGAATCTTGCTTGCCGGACTCGATGCGTGTGGCTCATCTACCCAGCATCCTCACTCTGGCGAATCGTGATCGGGCGAGCTCTATCTGTCACATAAAGCCCTCGACGACGCCAAGCATACGCGCTCGCCACCGGGCGTACGTGAGAGCACCGTCGTCAATATCGTGCGTCTCCGACGTACTCGTGCGCCGCGGTTGCTCTGCATCATCTTCGCGTCAGACAGTTCCGGCCACTTTCGGCCTCTTCTCTTCTACCCCCCTCAACCTGGAAGGGCGCACTCCACCCTCTTCCACACACGGCTTGAGCGAGGCTTGCCTCTAACGCCGCCATCTGTCTGGCGCGAGGCACGGTTCCCACGTGGGTGCTCGTTTTCAAGTAGCCGGACTGCTCGGGCGGGCCACCGCCGGATCTCGGCATCTGAAAGCCATCGATGCACTGCGGCTTGTGTGTTGAGGGGGCTAAGTATCTCCGGTAAGTAAGGGCTGGCGCTACAAAGGGGGACTTCAAGCTAGTACGCGAGATAGCTCGATCCACTTTGATCAAGGATCTGGTTTGCGCATATGTACGACACCGCGTTAGGATGCAGCGACCACTACAGTTCGGCATTCGTAGCACCCGAATATCGACTGCTAGACGGCTAGTGGGGGGCTGCGTTGTAAGTAAACGTTCGTCTATTTCCGCTCGCAGCGGCACTGACATCCGACTTCTGACAGGAAGACCATGCCTGCCAGTGTGGGTGGCGTCCGTATGCACACGCGCTGCGAGTCTCCGCTGCTTGTACGGCCCGGCGGGCGTTCTGTCTAAACTCTGTACTGCAGGGTGCGCCCGCACTTCTGCACCACGAGGTAGGCTGGTGACTGGTGCTAGCCGCACTCTCGCCTCACTCTCACCCATGGCCAGTGGGCACGAGTTCGCTGGTGTCTCGCTGGAGAGCAGCTTCGGGGTGTGGGCGCATGAGAACGCAGCGAGCAGGAAGGCGTCCATGTCCGACGTGATCTCGGATAACGTAAGCGATACCTGAGATCACAGCAGTCTTTCGTTGGCCGTCCGCCGCTGCTCATTACATCCGTCTCTTCTACTTGCGAGCAGCTGCACACGGAGAGCGCATCACAGAATGCCCAGGGTGCGACGGCCGTTGGCAGCGCGCGCGAGCTCGAGATCTTTGTGGTCTGCGCAGATATCTGCCAGCCCCGAGGATGAGGGGGCCTTCTATCATGGGCGGCTTCCAGAGACGTAACGCATTGGGCAAACTTCGGGCCATGAGGACACGGGAGCCTATGTTGAGAGCTTCCGGTTCTCATATATAGCTCCCATGGGTGTGGAGCAGCGCGCGGCAGGTGTCGCCCCGTTCGCCTCCTTGCCTTCGCCCCTCATGCCTATACCGTCCCAGGCCGTCTTCCAGAACTCGTACTACATCGGAAACAACTTCAATGGCATTCTATATGGTGAGCGATGTGTTTGCGCTGCAATCGCGTATGACGCTAACCGAATTTTCGGATACGCGCGTACAGGCATTGAGCTGGTCCTGTACTTCATGACGGTCCGCACCATCCTGGGCACGCGGCACAAGCAGACGCGGCCGGGCGCGAAGAGCTCAGACCGGTTCTTCCTTTTCTTCAGCACCGCGCTCCTCTGCCTGAACACGGTCTTCGTCGCCACCGAGGCCGTCTTTGGCGAGGAGATGTGGATCGTACACGCGGACTACCCAGGCGGCCAGGACCAGTATCTCGCCGACTTCGCGTCGGTGTGGTACCAGACGTTCGGCACCGCCGCGTCCATCGTGCTCAACCTGCTCAGCGACGGGCTCCTCGTCAGTCTTTCCGCCGAATGTGCTCCAGACCCTCAATTTTATGACTGATCTGGAGCGCGCTTCGTCCGCAGATTTACCGCTGTTATGTGGTGTGGGATGACATCCGCGTCGTCCTGTTTCCGATCCTTCTGTACCTCGGCGCATTCTGTAAGCGCACTCTGTTGATACCGGTGCTACCACCCCGGAGCGCACGCTGACGGACGCCGCGCGCCCCCCTCTGACAGCGGTCGGCATCGCGCAGCTGTACGAGGACGGGCGGCCGGGCGCGAACTACTTCGCGGGGCTCGCGCAGAAGCTGGGCGTGGCGTACACGTCGTCGGTGATCAGCCTAAACATCATCGTGTCCTCGCTCATCTGCGGGCGCATCTACTACGCGGGGCGGCGGTACGCGCACGTCGTCGGGATCGACGTCGGGCGCGAGTACATGAACGCGGCCGCGATCATCGTCGAGTCTGCGTCGCTGTACACGCTCACGGGCATCGCGTACCTCATCTCGTTCTCGATCAACAGCCAGACGTCCATCTTCTTCCTCTCCATCTACGTCATGATGACGGTGAGTCGTGCGCTCTCGCGTTTTCATGCCGCTCGCGGCGGGGGCGTGTATGTGGGAGTCGGGACATAATCGCTCATATTTTTTCATTTGCTACCAGTGCATCGCGCCACAGATGATCATCCTGCGCGTGGTGACCGGGCGCGCGTGGACGCGCGACAAGTCGGCGATGACGGGCACGAACCTCGAGTTCACGAAGACCGCGCAGGGGCACACGACGGGGACGACGATGACGCAGTACGGCGACGAGAGCCTCACGAAGCACGCGGAGCTGAGCGTGACCACAAAACAGTCAAATACGTCGTCCGTCCGCCTCGAGGAGGTCGTGTGATGGGGTCATTGTCGCGCCAGCGGGGCTTGGATGCCAGGACGTTGTCTTTTATTGCTATTTTAAGGCTTTCGGTGGCGCACTCGACTTGGACCCGGTTGGTTGTTGTTTGACGACGCTTTACGATGCTCTCTCGCTCTCAGAATCGGTTTACTTGATTTCGCTGTATTGTCTACGCTGCGGATTGATTCTTTCAGTATACCTCCTTTTGCTACTCGGCCGCCTATTCGGAAGACATGGCAGATGCGGTCTGTCGAGAATAAAACAAGCATACGGAAACTTGGGGGTCCAGAAGAGAGACATGTTAATCTTACGCATGCGACCTTTCGAATTGGCCATGCATATACACCCGGGTTAACTGCCAGGAATAGCCTCTGACGCAGCGTAGCACTCAAAATCCTGGACCTCTGATCGAGTGCCAAAGTAGCTCTCTCGATTACAAACTCGTTCTGACCAGCATAATCAATACGTGCCTGCCTTGGCACGAAGTTTGTATAAGGTGTTAATCATATGTCGGTTTCAGAGTAAAAGTTTCGAAAACAACAACTTGAGACGGGCCGCTGTCAGAGGTAGCGGGAACATGCATGCCAGAGGTGCAATAGTGCAAGCAGGTATAGCATTCATATGCAACATGCGTGTCGCTCGAACCAGACGCAGAGGGAGCTTGAACTAGTACTGCGTACTAACAACCGTGTCGACAAACCCTGGCCGAACCCCGACTCGAACTGGAACACGACTACAGAAGAATTCCCAAGTTCAATGCCCACGCGATGGAACTGATGAAGTGTAACTGTTGCTCATAGAAGCCCGCCATGAATCCAACGATCCATTTTTGCCACCGGCCAAGGATATGCCAGCCCTCCCGCATGGTCGCATACTCGAACCACTGGGGGTAGAAGCCCGCAAACTCCCAGTCGATGAACCACACCTGCCCGTCGTCGCCGAGGATGATGTTGCTGGCGAAGAGGTCCATGTGGGAGAGCACGAGCGGCATGGAAGAGTCAAACGTCATGGGATGGGGAGGATATTTCATGAAGCGGCGGTTGACGTCCATCTTGTGCATGAACCAAGCCGTGAGCTCGTCATACGAGGCGAAGGGGCCGGCACCCTGTCAAGGAGTGGCGTAAGTATGCTACCGGAAATCGAGAACTGCTGTGGAACGTGCATATTCAGTAAACATAGTACCGTAACACATCTGCGGCTCGCTGGCGATGGGTCCGGGAAACGTCGCTTTGCGTTGTACTAGTGTATCTGGGACGCGAACGCGCCTCATTTGTCGGATGTGCCTTCGAATGGTCCAGTTGGTCAGGAATCTCCGCCAGAGACTGAGTCCTGGCCAACTGTCCGCAAGCGTCTTGCCCGGGATATATTGCATCACAAGCGCTCGGGGCCCCGCATCCCCCACTGGGAAATACCGAAAGACGGCGGGGACGGGCACGGTCGACGTTTCACGAACTCACTGCATGGCGAGGGGTTCGCTGGCCTGCAAGGGGCCTATCTTCATGACCGCATCGGAGGCGATCCGACGAACGTCCCATGAGTGCACGGGAGACAGGCACGGGAACCGATGGGTTGAGGATTCGAATAATTCGTAAAGCTCTTTGTTAGAGTAGGAGGAGATTTCTGCCCATGTCGGTAGCTGTGTCAGAAATGTGGGCGTCGTGTCAGTGTGACTCGGTAAGTAGTACTATCAACCATGCGACATACCTTACTAGACTCGTCAGCGTTGACTTTGGACATGACTGACAGAGTAACGACGTAAACGTATTCTGATAGGTTAGGCAATATCTGGTACGAATCATGAGAACGTTGAATGGTCGTTCTAACAGTGTCGCCACCAGAACTGAGAGGAACTGAGCCTAGCCGCAACTTGAAACGACTCCAACTGCGGCGGTTGAACCACCGGACAAGCGCCCAGTAAGTCGCAGGGTGGCGTGGGAAATATGAGCATTTGGGCGCTTTCACTTTAGTTAGTAACGCTTCAAACAGCCGGCCTACATGGACATAGTACTTACTTCAAAACGCCTTTTCACGTAGATCCGGAACACTATTATTCTGGTATATACCTTGAGAGAGTACGCAGTAGGTGTAAATTTGGCCGCCAAGGTCACGATTCGAAGGCAAAGGTGAGCCAGGTTTCTATGATGCCATGGCACAATGTGTGGTAGCGGCGGGCAGGCTGATGTTAACGAGCCAATACCTCCGGAGTCAGGCAGGATAACCAGTGCCCATATCTTACCTCGGACCGCTGAAAACGGGATTGAACGAAACGGGGAACCACGAAGATCCAATGTCGTATACCAACCCGAACGTGTTTGACAAACCCCTCCATAGGACGGACAGATCGCGCGTCGTCACTGAGATCTTAGTAACCGCGTCCGGAACAATAAACACGACCGTGAACGAACCGAATGTCTTTCACTGGCAGCTCTATCTCGTACTTGGTGCCAACGAAACGATCGCACACCTCAATTCTGACCAGCCGCTGGAGGGATCGCTCCCTGATTCTTCGCCGAGCACACAATCGGTTCTCATCGATATGATTCCAGCCAACCCGCCCATAGGCGTGATGTACCTCGCGAGTAGGGAATCCCGCGGCCTCCAGGCCGATCCCAAGATCGAGTTCCCAATCCTGGCGGCCTCGGAGCCTCCGCCTACGGTCCAGCAGATTGTCGACCTGCTCTTGGGGAAGGGCATGGATCGCTACAAGTTCGACGAGAGTGGTTCTGGATGTTTGCACTGGCTCGTGACTGGTGTGCGACATTTGGAAGATGCTGGTCTGGTCGAACATGGGGCGGGCGATAAGTTGAGCACGTTCCATCGGGAACAAGTCAAGCTCCATCCTGAGAGACACCCGATGCCCATTCGGCGTGGAGAATTCTATTAGTACGTCGTATTTGGGTTTTAACTGATCGTACGGTGCTGTGCTAAGACACCATGTCCTTTGAAATCTTGAAGAATATCAACATCGCATGTCTGGCCCTTGCAAATCAAAGGAAGACCGTCTTTCTGGCGTCTCCACGTATAGCTGTTTTATACCTTCTTACGGAGATTACATTTCATGTACTCGTCACGACTCAATTACGCTGTCGGGCAGTTGAAGAAGAGGACACAAGCGGATAGGCCCATCGTGCCAGTCGCCGTTGCGACGCGCCACACTCTTCAACATATTCAAACATAATGCATTGAAATTGCGAGTGTGACTGCTATGTACTGAGTTCAGACATGAGCCGCATTGCCGTCCACCCTATATTCAAACCTTCGATATCAATTGCACCTCGCCCTAAAGTTTTTGCTTCCGCGGCCGGGCCTCACAACTCGTCATCGACGATGGTCAACCTCGTCCCCGAAATCAGCCCACCCTCATGGTCATGACAAGAGATGTTCTGACATACGCCCCTGGGTTGCACATGAATGATGGGGCAGGGCAGAACAGAATTTCGGAAGCACGGCGCGCGGGCCCGCTCTCTATAATCCCATGGCCAAGAAATCAAGCATAATAAAGACAAGCTGTCGGCTGTTGCCTGCAATGCCGCACGTCAATATCGATCTTGGGCTACGGCAGATGTCGCGGGTCACACCATTAATTGCCAAACACCGCAGTAGCGATTGGCCTGCTTCGTGATGCGGTGATGGGTTCCTTGGGATGTACATCTGGAGGGGCTCGTAGTGCACAGCTTGATCGAGGATTGTGGGCAAGTGCAGTGCCAGGCGCACTATAGTGGGGGCCCCGGGGACACGGCCGGCGGTCGCTCGACGCCACTTGTGTGGGCTGCCTCCTATGTCGCTGTCGGTAACCTGTGCTAGGGCTTCGATTAGCGTCAAGAGAACTCATGTGAGCGACGTCCGCAGGAGTTGAATGAGTAGCCAACTCGTTGTGGGCGACAGACACCAGCCCTGTGATAAGCATAGCATAGGTGGCGGGGAAGAAGGAAGCGAGAAGCTAGCTCGAGCTGCTTCGTGTGCTTCTTCTCCGCCGGTGTCCGCGCACGTCGCCCAGAGTAGGTTTCAAGAGTATCCCCGTGGTGCTCGTGCTCGTCCGCCTGACACGTCTTGGTGATTGCGTGTTAGGGGCCCCCGTTCGCCAGCGCTGCGCATCACTCGCGCACGGTCGGAAACCGTTTTCCGACCTCGCGATGTGACCGCTCGGCGCGCTAGCGAATGCGGGGCACGAGATGCGGGGGCGGGGGAGGAGGGGTCCGCGGGCTCGGGTTGCGCATCAAAGTGGTCTGCAACGACAACCCGTGAGCAGCACTGCTCCAGTAGAGCGATAACCAACTTGCCAAGTGGTATATAAACTGTCGACGATGTTGAGCAGATTAACACACTCCCCGGGGCACCTCTCACCTCTATCTTCACTTTGTCTCAGTCGGGAGCATAAGCCCATCACCACCGTATTTTTAGTCTTGCCCTTTACCCCGCATCCATGACACTTGGTCTCTCCAACGCTACCGGGCTCTTCGTAGCCGAGGACTCAGGCGCGCCAGCTGGCAGTACCGACTACACCACCCTCGTAGTCCTGCACGGATACTCCTGGGTGATAGGTACGTTAATAGCACATTACTCGCCGGCAGCCGGGCCGAAACTGACTTACTACTGATAGGCACATTCTCCAAACTCATCCCGTTCTCCGAGAAATACAACACGCGCGTTATCCTCGTCAACCGACGGGATTACCGCGATGCACGGCCATTGAGCGAGGCTGAGCGTGCCCTCTTGCCCGTGATCACCCCTGAGCTGGAGTCCCTCCCGGGCGCGATCGCGTCGGCGACGCGGAAGATCGACGCCTACATGAACGCGCGCGCGAAAGAGGTGTACGATCTCCTCGCCGAGCTCGCGATTGATGACAAGCTTCCTCGCGCGGATTTCAAGAATGGCAAGGGTGGAATCATTGTCGTCGGGTGGTCCTTCGCGGGTGCCTGGATGAACTCGCTCCTCGCGCACGTCTCGAGTTTCTCAAGGCCCGACGTGGACCTGAACGAATACGTCAGACGTGTCGTTGTCTTCGGTAAGTGCAGCTTCCATTGCGTACCTCTCGTGGTTGAAATCGTTCAACTCAATGTCCGGCACGGCCTAGATTCGCCTTACCACACTATCGGGTACTCCGACCCGGAGGGCATCGAGCACCGCCCGTTCTTCGACCCGAAGCTCTCTCCCGAGGAGCAGGGCCGCGCATTTTCGACGCACGTCAGCGGATACTACATCCACGGTGACACGCCCGACAAGCTCGAGCTCGACACCCCGCTCGCAAACCCGTCGCCGGGCTTCCTCCGGCTCGCGGAAGAAGACATCAAGCGCCTTCAGTTCAATGGCCCGGGCCTGCCAGGAGGGTCCGACTCGGTGCTGCTGGACAGTGGACTGAAGCTCGGCCTGTTCGCGGCGCTGAAGCAGGCTGCTCTGTACCTCCCGGCTCGCGGTGGCGGGGCGTGGCGCGACGCGGAGGTCCGGTTCGTGTTCTGCGAGCGGTCGTGGTGGGAGGTCAGACCTGGCCTGTGGGCATTGACAAAGGAGGTGCAGGAGGCAAAGCAGAAGGGGCTGCCGCTCCGGAACGTGCGGATAGTCCAGATCCGGGGGGAGAACCACTTTGTGCGTGCTGTTTGCTTGCTACAATGGCCCTACCCTCGCCGTATTGCTCGAAGCTGAATGAGTCTTCCCGTCTAGGTCTCCTGGGAGAACCCGGAGGTCGCGATGCGTGCGTTCGTGGGTGAAGAGGACGAGGTCAGGAGCCCGACGCCGACGTCTGTGTAGAAAGATAGATAGAGCATTTTGTAATCATATGTATAGATTGACTCCAGAAAGTTAACTTATTCTTGAGGAGATCTTGGGGGCCGAGCGCCTTGCTTAACATTGTCGGCTCTGGAGTACTTCTCCAGGGGTTACGGTTCTGCAAACTTGACTCGATCTTGAAAGAGAAAATTAGCGCCAAGCACTATCACCCAGTGCTCGCTCGAAGGGGCTTGGCATGAGCGTCTATGTCCATCTCGGCTTTCCTCCTTCCACCATGTGCATGGACACTCGGCAGTAGTTCTCAGCCTGCAATTCACCATATTCAAGTTGAAGCACCATGGCAATAGCTGCATTGTCCGTAATAATAGCCTCCTCGCGCATATGAACGTGAACAGTAGGCCTTCACGAATTGGTGTGAGTGCCAGTATCGTAGGGCCGTCACTACATTCTGAGTGTCCCATCGGGTGAGGCTCAAGTTGCTGCCATTCCCAGACCCGCCAACGCCGTCGTTCATACCGCCCTCGCAACCGCGGTGGTCATACTGTAGTGGCCGTACTACACCGAAGTCAAAGAACCCCACCGCTTTGGTACTCCGAAAACAGCAAGCCTCCACACCGAAGCCTCAGACATAGCGACGCCTTACATACTTGCTCCCCGCGCTATGAGAACGTTTGGGAGACTCATGGGGCAGGAACTGACGATGGCGGTAACCCCGATCAATTTGATCCATAACCCCTTCCAAAAGCGGACTAGCCTTTGTTAAGCTTTCGAAGGTGCTACCGCCGGCCCAAGCGACGCTTTCCTAAATTCCTTGGTCGTTTCCTGCACATCTCCGCTGAGACCCACGCGGACGCGAATGCTTTTTTGACAGTTCGTTCCTTTAAGGATCCACACGAGAAGTAGAGAACAAGGTTGGGTCGTTAGTAACCCAGCAAGGGCGAACTAACGGGCTGAACGGTCTGATCAATGGTAGTCGGCCGACGGCGCCCCATCCAAGCACCTCGAAACATCTATTCTATACACGTGTTGAAGAAATCAGAGCAGGGTGGGCTGCGGGGCCATATTGAGTTTGACCTCAAATACCAACCCGCGGGTCGACTTTCTATATTGGAAGCGGGAACGAAGTCAGGTTGCACTCCTTTTGTCGGCAATCGCACACCCCGCTTGCCCTGATGACGATAATATTGGACGCGGGCGGTGCGTTGCTCCCTTCTCGGCGCAACGGCCCCTGCGCCCGACCCGGGCGGAGGGCCCTCCGCGGTTCCCTACTGTGCTCGTCGGAAGCGAACCTTGCACTCTGAACGATGCATCAGAACGCATTATGGCATGGCCGCCCCTCCACGCCCTCGGTTGCCTCTCGGGGAGTGCACACCTCGACGACCCCGAATCCTCGCCCACCCCCGGCTAAGGACCGTGGCGACCGTGTGGATATTCGTCCGTGGGCTCGGGCGTGGGCATGAAAGGGGGAGGGGGAGAGCGACGAACCCGCGGGAGTCGCCCCTTGACCGCCGTCTGCGACCTTCAAGTACTGTCTGGAGTCCAGCTCGCCCGTCTCAGTTTCCGTTTCCGCGGATACTCGTCCTAGTCTTTGGCAAAGCGCAGGCTTGGACGCGGCGGCTTCCCGGATATATTGCAGTATAGCCCGCCGTTGACGGCAGGTCCGACGGCCTTCCACTCGTTTGACATTCTCTTCCTGTCGCGGCGACGCCACCAATCAACTTCACCGTCATGGTTTCGCTTAGCGCAGCTGCTGTGTTCTCTACTTCTTTTGAGGCCATGCTTTATGGTGAGTTTTGTCTCTTACTAGCGCTGTTGGTACCTGAATGCTCACGAGGACTGGTCGGGCCTTTGTTGTTCACAGGACTATCCGTGTTCTTGTTCATACTTACCCTATGGGTTCTCTTGCGCAATCGAAAGACACGTCGCGTTAACTGGGCTATGGTCAGCGCGTCCAGTGCTCTCCTCATCTTGTCTACCATGGTGCGGTCCCCTCTTGTCCCTATTCCAACGCTACATGGGTCGCGTGACTGACATTACGAGTACAGGAAATGGTCGTGAACCTCGTCCGTTTATATGAGGGCTTCGTAAATGGAGGCCCCTCACTCCCCGGCGGCCCAGAGGAGTATTTTGGCGATGTTTCGCGGGTGTCCTTCGTGCTCAAGACGACCTTGTATAATGTGCAGACGCTGATTCTTGATGGAGTAGTGGTGAGCAGTGACTTTTAATTGTGTCCGCTAGCGTGTATACTGATTTTCGACGTGTCCGTAGATTTACCGAACGTATAAAGTGTGGAATAACTTTTGGATCATCGTCATCCCTGCGCTAGGATGGCTCGGTCTACTCGGTAAGTACCTACAATTGACATCCACCTGTCCACCTATCCCCTTTGGCTTACATCAATGCGCTGTGTAGGATGCTCTGGTGGTCTCAGCTACTCATTGGCAACCACACCCAGCATCTCCGAAGACATATTCGAGGCGGCCACGAGCCGATGGCTCACCGGAAACTGGGGTATGACGCTCATCACCAACGTCTGCGCCACGCGTAAGTATCCCTCTTTGCCCTTCCGCCGGGTTCAATCCGTGTAATTACGTGCGGCTGACCGTGACGTTCGTGCATAGTCGCACTCGCGTTCCGCATCTGGCAGGTGACGAGCAAGTCCGCGCAGTACCGGCAGGGTGGCCGCCTCTCGCCCATCCTGCGCGTCATCGTCGAGAGCGGCGCGCTCTATTCGCTCACCGTCACCGCCGCGCTCGTCCTCTTCCTCGTCGAGTCCAACGGGGTGTACGTCGTCCTCGACATGGTACGTTCCCCGCTCCCCCTCCACCCTGCCCGTATACGTTCTCCTCTTCGTTCAGCTCACGCACGCTCACACGCTCACTGTACTGCTCTAGATCTCGCCCGTCATCTGCATCGTGTTCAACATGATCATCGTCCGCATCGGTCTCGCCGCAGACGGCTCGCTCCTCCCCGAGCCCAACAAGCCCGTCCCGCCGCCCACACGCAGCCCCAGCTCCGCCTCCCACGCGTCATCCAGCAGGGGCGGGGGCTCAGCGGTCGTGCGCCAGATGGTGCTCCGCCGACAACAGCAGCAACAGCAGCAGCGCGCGGCGGACGTCGAGATGAAGGACGTCGACATCAGCGTTGCGGTCGAGATCGCGCAGTTCGTCTCCGAATCGGCGACCGCGGATTGGGATGCCCGGGGGGACCTGGGCGTGCGCTCGCACTCGTACTCGCGTTTCTCGCTCGAGACCGCGTCGGCGTGTGAGTCGTTCGCGGAGGACGCGAAGAGCGATAGGATCGGGAGCCCCGTCGAGCTTGGGCCGTCTATCGATTCTGCGCTGGGGCTTGGTGCGGGTCCGGGGGTGGGCCCGGGGCCGGAGAGGGAACGAGAAAGAGAAATGGAGGAGAGCAGGAGTGCGTTGCAGCGCGCGGTGTCGCCGAACGGGAGCAGCCAGGTGCACGTCGTGGTGCTGTGAGCCGGCGCGGGCTCAGTTCTTGAGCGGCTTCGGCTGTAGGTTGTGTATGCTTGGCGGACAATGTTGACTGTTGTGATACCCCGAGCTCCTCGGGGACATTTCGTGGGCTTTGATCGAGACGCACGCACGCGGTGTTTGGCCTGGGGCACGTACTATGTACGCAGTCTGATTGAATGGAGTGCATGCTCATTGAACGACTCACGGGCTCTCCCACAGCGCGGAGGGTCTCGTGTATGGTGCCGGCAACCAGGAGGCTGCGACATGGCCGCTTACTAGTACGTCACTTCTTACTTTTTTTTTTTGGAGCGTATACCTACGGTTCACAGTGGTCCCATAAGGCTTGCCGTGCGCACTGTAGGCACGCTAGGTGTCGCTCACAAGCCAGAGGCAGGCCTCCGGTTTGCGTGCGTTGCGCCGCGTCACTTCTTACTTTGCTATCCCTCTATTCCACCAGATCTTCATTTCCCACGAGCGCACGCATCGCCAACTCCGGGTTATCCCAATGGACCTGCACACACAAAGCACGTCAACAATCTCGAAAATGGCGCTCGACTCCCCCGTGCCCGCCGCGCGGACGTTCATTCAACTCGAAAAGAGAACAGAACACGCTCACAAAGTGATTCCCGCCGCGCACATGTACTAGCCGCACCGCGCGCACCTGCTCCTTCTTCGCGTTCGCGTTCGCGCGCTCGAGCTCGGCCTTGAGCGACCACAGACACCACGGGATGTCCCACACGGAGTGCTCGCACGATACGTGGCGCACTTCGACGTCCGGCCACGGGATGGGGATTTGCGCGTCCTCCCGGGCCGTCGCCGCCCTCTCCGCGACCCCTCCGCCGTCCCCGTTTTGCATCCCCACCGAACCCCCGCCGTCCGCGTCAGCTTGCGCAAGGCCCGCCTCCCCCTCCTCAGGCCCCTGCTCCTTCCTAGGCCTCTCCCCCCTCCCCCACGGGAACAGCGCCCGCACCTTCAACCGCTCAAACGCGCGCACCCTGAGCCCCGTCTCGAGCAGCAGCGCGTCGGACCCGACCCCCAACACCCCCGGGGCCGCGCACAGCGTGCGTGCGCGCTCGGCGGGGGTGAGCGTGTCGAGCGTCGGCGGGGGGTACGGGTGCGCGAGTGGGGGCCGGCAGTGCAGCGTCGCGGCGGTGGGGCCGTGCGCGTAGTACCCGCCGACCCAGCGCGCGAAGGCGGCGGGGCGCGAGGAGGGGGGCGTGTCGTTGGTGGGGCTGGAGAGGAGGGGGTGGTAGCCGGGGTTGGGGGGCGGGGCGTAGCCGAGCGCGATGAAGGGCGGGTCTGGGGTGGATAGAGGGTGCGGGGTGGGGCGGGGTGGTTAGTGGTGGGATTCTGTGGGTGGGGAGAAGAAGGGGGGGGAGAAGAAGGGGGGGGAAGGATGGGCGGGGCGTACCGAAGAAGACGACGCGTCGGACGTATTTGCTGAGATCTACGGTGCTCTCGTTATCGGTGGGGGAGGGTATGGACGCGAGGAGCGCGGTCATCCAGATCGTCCCGAAGGACCACCCCGCGACGACGATGCCGCCCGTGCCCTTGGCGGGCTCACCGGCGGCTACGGGGATGCGCTCCTTCTCCACCAGCTCGCACAGGAGGTCGTGCACCTCGCGCCCGCGCGCGTTCATCCACGCGTCGACGTTCGCGGCGGCGACCGCGGTCTCGTCCGCCCCCGCTGCGGATTCGGCCCGGGAGGGCCAGTGCAGCTGGGCGCGCTCCTCTTCGGTGTAGGGTCGCGCGCCGGGGTAGTCGCGCCGGTTGATGAGGACGACGCGTGTGTTGTACTGGTTTGCGAGAGGGGGGAGACGAGAGAATATACCTATTACAACCTGATTAGCCCTCCTCGGAAGATGCGGCAGCTCGTACTGCTGTGCACTTATACGAATAGGACTGGCACTTGCCTGATTGCCACGCGTACCCGTGGAGGATCACGAGGGTGGTATAATCCGCGCTCTCGTTGGGGACGCCGGAGTCGTGCAGGATGTGTGGCAGGCCACTGGCACTGCTGGAAGTCGACATCGCTGTAGGACGTACGGCGTTCTGTCTGCGCACCGCAATCACCCGCAGTCGAGCGTGCCGTCCTTATAACCCAAAGCACCTGCGATGCCAACATCTACCGGAGAACCGCACCCCGTCCCGGCGTCCGTCAGTGCGCGGGAAAGCGCGTCGTTTGTGGAGGCTATTCTCCCACCGTGCGTCCGGGCTTCGGTATCCGTTGAACGGTTGAGCCCATTAAATCGGGGGGTCCCAACGGTGGTACTCTGGGGGCTGGAAATAGCGCCACCGTGTACTAGTCCGAGGCTCGCGCACTTACCGTCTGAAGCTGGCGAGGCCCGAAGATGACCGGTGAAGGCCTGAGCTAGAGAGGTGGGATATATATGTGGCGATAAGAGGGTGTGAGTCTACACCCCATAGAGGCCTGTATTTTCACATGTTACATAGACCGCCTACGTCAATTGTGGGCTACAGCCTACACCATCTTTGATTATGTGTGACTGATTAGCGTTGTTCATAATAATGCCCAAAAGTGCGCACCATCATTGGGTTCGTGTCGGTAGGCACGGAACAGTGAGTACCAGAGCTTTGACTGCGCAGCTGCCGGTTAGCAGGATGTTAGCATGATACGTATTTTAGTATCCGTGCGAGAGCATTCCCACTACTAGTAGTACTTCAAGTTCGGAACGACAGGGAAGCTGCCGCGAGGAGCTGGTACGTGTCAGGCGGACCGTCTCCCGCAGCCTCCCTGTCACGACGGGCGGTTCCACGCTTTACGCGGTAGAAAAGCAGGCCAAGATGCGACGCACATTGATTTTCACTGGTTCCTCAAATTTCCCAATTAAATTGGTTGTAAAGGCTTCCTTTCTTCGCCTTTTCTTCGCTACGTCTTTTCTACTAAAGCTACTCACACGTTGAAGAAAATGCTTCCACCTGCCTTGCCTCTTCTGCGACTTTCAGATCATAGGAAGTCTGAGCATGCCTGCCGTGTGTATTTCAAAACTGGTGTGCATCCCCACGCGCGAGGGCGTCACATATATGCTGGCAAGCGCCCGCCAACCGTGATCGCTGACGCGTGACGTCATGCGCCCTCCGCACCCACCGCCAGTGCTCCTCTACGTCTGCATCTTCCGTCTCGCCCATCGCAAGCTGCAGGCGACGTCATCGTGAGCAAACACATGTCGTGCGCACGAATCCCTTCTTATACGCGCCCTCGTCGCGACCGCGCTCTCGCTCGCTCTCCCACCGACCATGGCAAGAGCAGCTGCGCTCCTGTCCCCGACCCACTGGGTCGCTACCATCTTCAACTGTTTCTACATCATCGTTCAACATGTCATAAAATGGCTATTCAAGCCGGTGCGCTTCAGGATCGTTTATTATTCCTCGCGCTTGTTCTCAACTGCACCCCAAGCCTCCGCCGCCGGGGCCGGATTACCCCAAGCACCCCAAGGGCAGGATAGCCGTGGTTGGTGCAGGACTCACTGGTGTCTCGAGTGCTGCGCACGCGATCGCCCACGGATTCGACGTCGTCATATACGAGCAAGGGGACTCTATCGGTACGCCCACAATCCGCATTCTGCAAGTATCGGTGCCCACATACAACTAATGCATACTCGCGCTAGGCGGGATCTGGGCGCACGTCAACAAGACCTCCGGACTGCAGCTCAACTCTCTGCTCTACCGCTTTCATCCCGGCGTCCTCTGGTCGTGCACGTTCCCCCACCGCGACGAGATACTAAAAGGTGCGCATCATGATTCTCTCCGAGTCCGGCTTTTACGATACCCACCTTGCCTTGTTTTCTTCAGAAATCCGTAGGATATGGAAGGAATACCAGCTCGAGCCGCGCACGCGCTTCAACACGCCCGTCACCTCCGTCCGGCGCGTCGAGGGCACCGGCGCACGCCTGCAAGAAGACCCCTCCGGCTCGCAGTCGCGCTGGCTCGTCAACGACGGCGCGGACGGCGAGTTTGACGCGGTGATCGTGACTGTCGGTACGTGCGGCGAGCCTATGCGCGTCAAGTTTCCTGGGATGCCCTCTGCGGACGACTCCCAAGCATCCGACGAGGAAAGGGACGAGAAGCAAAAGGGAGGGGAGGATGGGGAGGTTTATGAGGGTGAGATCGTACACTCGTCGGAGCTGGATGGGTCACAGCTGGACGGGAAACGCGTCGTGGTTATCGGCAGCGGCGCCAGCGGCGTCGAGGCTGTCGAAACTGCGCTCGCGAAGGGCGCATCGGGCACCGTCATGATTGCGCGCCAGGACAAGGTGCGTGCTCCCTTCCCTCCCCCCTCGTCATACACACACAACGCTCACCGGCGCGCCATTATCCCAGTGGATCATCCCGCGCAACACGCTCCTCGACACGCTCATCGCCGCGCAGCCGTTCGGGCGCGAGATGCCGCTCTCGGTCGTATGGGAGCGCGTCATCGCGTGGTGGAACTACCGCGCCGCCCCGCAGCTCGTCCCCGCGCGCGTGGGGCTGTTCGAGAGCACCCCGGTCGTGAACGACGATTTTGTGCGGCTCGTGGGCGAGGGACAGTGTCGGTATGTGCGTGGGGAGGTGGAGCGGTTTGCGAGGCGCGGGGTGAGGGTGAAGGTGAGGGGGCGGGAGGAGCGCCCGGGGGAGGGGAGGGAGGTGGAGGAGGTGAGTGGGTCTCTCTCGTTGGGATTGGCCGCGGCCGTGATGCGAGGGAGGGCGCTCATGCGAGTGGGTGCAGTTTGGCGCGGACGTGGTGGTGCTCGCGACGGGCTTCAAGAAGCCGCAGATCAGCTTCTTCAAGGACGACTTGTTCCCGGAGGGGTATGATGTGAGTCATGCCAGTGCGCCCCGAGCTGGCTGGCTGCCCGGCCCGCGCCGTATAGCAGATCACTCACGCTCTGCGCGCCGGCACAGCGTCCGAATTTGTACCTGCAGAACTTCTCGACCGAGGACTGGTCGGTGCTCATGACGAACTCGGCGTACCAGAACGCGATCGGGACGGTGTGAGTGCATTCTTGCCGGCGACTACGCCTAATTCACGGTACACTGCGCTCATACGCGTATTTTGGTCCTTGCGTGCTGTAGCGGGCATTTGTGAGTGCCTCCATTACTGTCACTGTCAGTTCGTCCAAAGCACCCGCTCACACTCCACTCCCTCGCTTATCCCCAGCCACATCGGTATCTGTACGTCCCCCCCCCACCCCCCTTCCACAGCCTTACCGATCACGCATTGACGCGTCAACGCCCGCCCGTGGCGCACCAGACACGCGCATCTTGCTCACGTTCCTCATGGACCCGGACGCGCGCCCGACGCCCAAGGACATGAAGCTCTGGGTGGACGTGATCCGCTTCGTGAAGCGCGGCGCGCGCGGGGGCGCGCTTGGGTTTTTCACGTACATGGAGCTCAGTGCGTGCATTCTTTCATTCCTTGCTGTGCTTCACTTCCTTGCTTCCCTCCCTCCCTCCCCCGCTTTTTCGCGCGCTGTGTTGGGAGCCGCGGCTGACGCGGGCGCTCGTGGCAGCGATCTGGCTGCTGCTCTTCCACATCTTCCGGCTGGACAGGCTTAGATGGTGCGTGCTCCTTCCATTTCAGCGGCACGGTCTTGTTTCGCAGTGCTGACGGCGCACTGACTCATTCGCACGGTCGGTAGGATGTTCTTCATTATGCAGGGGTGGGGCGTGTACCCGGCGGAGTACAAGGTGTGAGGGTGGGTACGAGTATGAGCGGGCGCGGCTCTGTTGAGGTTGAGGCGGGCTACACGAATGCAAGGCCGTGTCGGTGGTGGGCAGGCGGGCAGGTGAATATACGTGTGTTGCGATACCGGAGGAAGGGGGGAGACTCGGTTCTAGACTCGCACAGGATGGATTTAGGGTTATCCCAGTCACAGAAAATGTGGAGGAGTTGTGGACGGAGCTAAAGGTCCATTACTGTTTCCAGTCAAGATATCCGTAGACAGCAACGCATAGTACTTAACTGCACACACTGTGCAACTCACGAGAGAATTGTGATATGTCCAGATCTTTGTATCGTTTACCGTGTTTCTATTGTTAGTAGTATTGTACAGGGGAATGGTTTACAAGTGCATGAGTGACGCTACAATCCCATGCAATGCTCTGCGTTGCAGCCGTGATACGAAGAATCTACGACGTTGGCTCGACCACAGGGCAGGGCGAAGTTGTGGACGTGTAGAATGACTGACCACCCTTCAGACCAGCGCGCGAGCTTCGGATAGGGCCAAAAAGGCAACAACGCGATCACGAGCCCCGGCGTTGACGCGTGGCGGCGTCACGTGCACATACGGGGGGACCGGCCCTCTCTTTATGATGTATGACGTTTCTTGCATGCTACTACTATGACTTGCTTCGCGATGGTCGAACACGTCGACCTCTTCACGCACGTCTCGACCGCGTCATCTGTGCAAGCGCGCGCGAAGTGCTCTCCAAGTCCGCCTCGAGTCCCTCCTCCGGGCTCCCTTCACGCGCACGTGCTCTTTCCCACTATCGCGAATTTGTGCTCCGCATAGTTCGCGCTTCTCGGGCTATCATATGTCATTCTCACTGTCAGACTAAGACTTGTTTCCCCACCACGTAGTAGGGCCACTGGCGTGACCACCCCCCGTTCATGATGTTTCTCCCCATCCCGTACCCGTCCCCGCTGCCATGACATCAGGTTCAGCTTGTTGTTCCGGACCGTATGTGGCTGTTTTCCGTCCGAGCTGTATCGCGATTCGTTCCGCGATGGAAAATGGGGTCGTACTTCTAGAGAAGGACTCGCGCTGGCCCGGGGCCCACCCTGGCGGCTTCTAGCGAGGACTCGGACGCGCCCTCCGGTTTTCGATCATCTGTATAACAGGCGCGATCCCGCAGTCGATGGGACGGGTTTCTTTCTCTCCCCTTCCCCCGAGCTCGTTGCGCCAGCGCACTAGCCCTACTCCCCTCACCGTCGCTTCAGTCGCGCGCGTCTCCAGCACGAATCGTTCTCGCCATCCTCAGTCGCTATCCTCCATCACTGACGACCTAGTTACGGGGCGTCACAACGACTGTTCTACGTCGTACTTCAAGTTACTGAGGTGACTGGGAGAGTGTGTGGTGATCAAGCGGATTCGCGACAGTGAATTGTTTTGCAACACCGCTATTATCGGATGGCCCGGCGCTTCTAAACCTTAGGCCTTGGGCTGCAAGGCGCCGGTCACTACCGTTATGATGTGAGCACAGGTTTTGTTCGGCGCGGACAATAGAACGGAGCGCCCGGGTCAGTGCAACTTTTCAGCCCAACTCTGGCTCCACTGCCAGGGCTCTTGTACCACACACGCCTGTTGAACTCTCCACGAGCAAATAAGTCGTAAGGTCGCGCAGGCACGGTAATGATATAGCCCGCTACTAGTACCTTTATCTCAACGTCTTGGATAGGAGGTCGACGGAGCTGTCGGAGCGTCTTCATTTACTCTCTGCCATTTCCGGCGTGGAATGGTACGCATTCTTACTTGCGAGCACACCGTACTAGTGAAGCATTTCCTACTCGGGGGCCCTTACGGAAACCGACCTGCCCTGAACCCAATAACAATAGAAGTAAGAAAATCGGGGCCAATATACCTTAAACTCGAAACGCACCGCGCGACAAAAGCTCCTGTCTGCGCAAGGCGGTAGCGGGAATATCGAACAGCTGACGCACCGACCGGGCCGCCCCACGCATGGATCGACATCGCCGTCTACGCTCAAAGAGACCAGGTCGTGCGAACAACGTTCACCACCCTGCCCGACTCCGAGAGTCCCCGTCGGGATCCGGCGGCTGGTCCATCCGACCGTGACGCTTGGACAGACAGGGCCACCGCTGCACCGCAGTCAAAGCACGGACCAAGCGTCCGTGCCTCTGTGCCTTGTGGCGCACAAAACGTTGCGTGCGTCTGTCGTTGTGTGCATGTCTACGCATCTAATTGTGGGGGAAAATGTAACGTTGGGAGGCTGGCGTTCATGGCGGTTACTGCCTTGGGCGTGAGGAGCGCGACCCCGAGTCGCTATTGAACGCCACACCGCGACGCGTGGTGGGCTGGGCCGGGGTCGCTTTGGTCGGTGCGGATTTGGAAGGAGGAGCCGACCGGGGGGCCATACGAGTTGCGAGTATAAAACAGAGCGAGGGGGGCGAAGGGGAAGCTCAATCTCATCCTGTTGAATCGCGCCGTCTGTGTTTTTTTTTTTTGCATCTCGTGCTTGCGTTTGGTCGTGTTCCTGTTAATCTGTCCTGGTGAGTAGGCGATGGTTGTTCTACGGTTTTACGCACCTGATGCTGATGTGCGTTATGCGCCGGTGCAGGATCGGTTAGGTATGGAGAATAATAAGTCTGGTAGTAGTGGTGTCCCCGTGCGGGTCTCGAAGAGACGGAGGATCGAGAAGAGCACCGGCACCAGCAGCTCTGAGCCCGCCAGTGAGCCCGCCCCGAGGACCCGCGGCCCAAGGAAGGGTAAGAAAGCCGGAAAGCTCTCCATGATCATGGGCGTCCCCATGGACATCTTGTTCGAGGTACGTCCACACCTCCGGCCACATCATATCCAGCTCACAAACACGCACGGACTCACCGTCTCGTTCCACCCTCCTCTGCTTCCCCCTCCTCCTCCGTGGCCCCAGGTTCTGTCCCGGCTGCACCCGTCCGACCTCCTGAACGTCGCGCGCACGTCCAAGGACCTCCGCGCCGTCGTCCTCGCGCGCAAGACCCGGTTCGTCTGGACCGCGTCCCTGCGCACCGTCGCGCCCGCGCTCCCGCCGTGCCCGGCGCACCTCAGCGAGCCGCGCTACGCCGCGATGCTGTTCGAGAAGAACTGCTCGGTGAGTTCGAGGTTCAGGTTGGCGTTGACACCTTCACCCCCCCACTCCGTTCCCTTCCCCTCCCCCTCCCCTTCTTCTTCTGTTCTTCGGTCTTCGGTGTGGAAGGTAAAGCGCTGGCTGACGCGTGGGTGGGTGGGTGGCAGTTTTGCGGCGCTCAGCGCGCGTTGAGGGTCGAGCATGCGGTGGGCCTCCGGTTTTGCCGGGCGTGCTACGAGGATCTGTGAGTGTGCCGCCCTTTCTCTCGCGGGTCTGCTGGTCTGCTGGTCTGGTATCGCGGCTAGCCGGCCGGCCCATGCGAGCTGTTGCGTATTGTGTTGCTGACGTTCGACGCGTCGCCGTGTCCGCACAGCATGTGCACGGGGGCGGGGATACTGTATCATAGCACGGCGAGGGGGCTCTCGCTGAGGATCCACAGCGTGGTCATGGGGATGATGCCGTGCTCCACGGGCAAAGGTCAGTCTAGCATCCCGCCCTCCGCCCTCCTGCGAGGCCCGTCGTTTTGGACGTCTGCGGCTGACTTGTCGGCTGGTGGTGGTTGTGCAGAATGGGAGAAGGCGATGGTGCTCGAAAATCCGGAAGAGCATAGCTACGAGCACATGTACTACGCCCCGGATTTCGTGGTGCGTGCGGAGAACCCGCCTGATGTCCCGGAGGGGGCAGAGGTGGGAGACGAGGCGTTGGCGCCCCTCTTCGCGGACTGCGTGGCGAGGCACAAGGTGTGTTGTCTTCAAGCCCATGGTTTTCTTGCGGCTCGTAGGCTAAATGCGTCCCGGCTTGGTGCAGCACGCTACCGCGATGCTCCGTTGGGAAGAGAGCGTGAAGTTGGCGGAGCAGGAAGCGCAGAAGGCCGCCCGGCAGCGGAGGTACATGAGGTGAGTCGCGTCCCGGGAAGACGTTCTCTTGGATTTGGAGCCGCTTCTTCGAGTCGTTTGCTTGACGGATGTTTGTTTCCACTCGGCGCTGTAGCGTCGTCCAGCGCCTCGAAAAGCTCGAGTGGACTCGGGCGGACTTCCCCACGGGGTGCAACCGCGACTGGGATTCCCTCGTGTATTCCACGACGGCGCTCACAGATCAAAGTGAGTGTGCCAGTGCCCGCCGTGCTGTCTGCTCCCTCCCGTCTGACAAGCGCGTCCTTCTCCCCCGGTGCAGTCTGGAATAAGATCTGGCCCAGGCTCGAGAAGATCCTCAAGTCGGAGCGGAGTACCAGGGAGGCGCAGGCTAGGGAGCAGCGCGCCAAGGAACGCCTCGCGGCGATCCTCCCGCTGTACGAGGAGCTCGCCAAAGGCTTAGTATCGACCGCGCTCGGGCCGGACGCCCTCCTCCCGAACGAATACGACGCCCGAAATCTCGGCTCGCTCCAGGCGCTCGCGCGCTCCGACACGGAGGAAATCACCGCGGAGACCGTCGCCGCGCTCGAGCCCGCGCTGCTCGACGACCTCCGGTCGTACAACACCAACGCGAGGGCGCTCGCGGCCGCGGTCGTGAACCGCAAGCCGTGGAACCCCGTCGAGCTCGAGCTGGCGTACTTCAACAAGGACAAGGCGGCCGCGGAGCTCGCGCGGCACGACGCGCTCTTTGGGTGCGACCTCGACCGCTGCGGCATCGCCGTCGCGACGCTCCGGGAGATCCACGAGCACTGGCGCACTGTGCACCCCGGCCTGCCGTGGTTCACGCCGGTGGGCCTGTTGGGGACCGGGATCACGCAGGCCGAGGTAGTCAAGCTGGGCGAGGCGGTGCTCGATGCTGCTGGACTCCCTAGGGACACGCCGCAGCACGTCCTCGATCGGCATGTGAGGCAAGGGTTCCTCCGTTGCGTGTGTGGCGATCCGACGTTGCCAGAGCCGGCTAAGCTCGATTGGGCCGCCTTGGTGAGTGTTTTCCGTGCCCGCAGGAGTTTTGTAGTAGGGGATGCTGTTTGCTCATCGCGCGCGCCCTCGGCTTTAGCTGAAGCACATCAAGGCTAGTCAAGAGGAGTATCAAGTGCGCGCTGTGCAAAAGTACGTACGCTTTCTCCCCGCAGATATCTTGTGCCCCTCGCCCTAATCGCCGTTCTTGTACCGTCCGCAGGCGAGACGACCACGACCCGCGGTACGTCCTCCGGCCCATCCACGAGTTCGAGGGGCCGCGGTGCTGCATCTCGTTCGACCCGGACGAGATGCCTTACGACACGGTCAAGCTGCCCACCCCGACGGTCGTGGACGACCTGACGCGGCGCAAGATCAAGGAGCGCCTGGAGATGCGGCCGACAGAGGACGCGGTGCTCGTGTGTCGCGTGTGCAAGCACCTGACGGCGACGCCGTACCGACGCCATCGCCCGCAGCTCCTCAGGCTCCCGGAGACTGCGGAGGGGATTGTGTATCATATGCACGGGTGGTGAGCGTTTTCTGTACTGGAGCCGACTCGAAGAGGGTGAGGTGTGCTAATGGGT
Organism: Trametes hirsuta; assembly: GCA_001302255.2. Classification (NCBI taxonomy): domain Eukaryota; kingdom Fungi; phylum Basidiomycota; class Agaricomycetes; order Polyporales; family Polyporaceae; genus Trametes; species Trametes hirsuta. Next base: position 1,552,507 of record CP019370.1, on the reverse strand, counting down.
GGGGGCGTTGTAGGCACTGCAAGGAGTTCGACAAGACGGACATACTGTTTGATAGATGCGTTGAGCGTTATGCGTGACGTGCCAGTGGACTGTTTTATGCAATATGAACTATGCACTGTAATTGGACTATGGATATGCAAATACTATGAGGTCGTCTGTGTTTTGACATTTGAGCTCGAGCGAAGACTTGACGGCTATATCTCAATCTGACGCACCGGAAACACCGCAGTATCAAGGGATGTCGCGGGGGTTTAGAACTGACCTTCCTCGCGACGGACATCAGCACCTTCGCAATCGCGAAGAACGGGGAGAAGATTACTGAGGCAGTGTTCCCGCCAGTAACTTAGTTTTTCAGACTAGTAGGCATGCATCATAAGCGCACTTGCATGACCTGGAAGCGATGTTCAATGGTTATCGCCAACCGTACGGATTCTCGGAAAGGAACCCACATGTGAATCTGTCGACTCGGGGACGTGATAAACGACTATTGCTATGGAAAAAAGCGAGGCTTTATTCCACGCGATCCGCAATAGTAGAATACAAACTTAGATGTTTTCGTATGGCAGCCAGCGATACAGAGGTTGCGCATAGACACTAGCCGAGACGGTAGTGTAGGTTGATGCATCATTGCATGGCATTGCCTGCAGTGTTCGACGTAAACTTCAGGATAGGCGCCGTTGTCGACGTAAGTTCCCACGATCAGTCTATTTTAAATGGAAACACTTACCACTGGCAGCGGATGAAAGCCGACTTTGTGATCGGTAGTACTTCCCCGAATCTCAGCTATTCACATTTACTTACCGCCGCTTACGCGGGTAACAAAACGATATTGAAGACTGATATCCGATCTTCTTGAAGTTCGTCCATCTCCCCTCTTTGTGCTCTTCACAATCTTTCGTGTCTCCCAACCGCGCGATACTTCCAATGGCCCCGGGAGGTCGAAAGAGAAAGCATACTCAGTTCGAACATGTCCTTCGTCACGATTCTTCTACTGCGTCGGCTCGGCCGGGCCTGTCGCTATACATCCAAGCGCACGAAGCCGACCTCGTGCGTGGTCCACATGCGATCGCTGCGGCCCATTCGTTGGAGGTGAAACGTCATGAGAGTGGCGGTAAGCCTATGCTCGAAGTTGGGGACGGCTTGATAAGGTGGAGGGGTCGCGAAGAGAGCGATGGGTATGCAGAACCGACGGAGGAACATACGCATCCCGGAAACGCTTCTAAGACCCCAGGGACCACTCGAGAAGATGAGGGGATATGGGTCGACAGGTAGGCTTTGGGTCAAAATCTACACTTTGGTTGTCGGAGGTTCGGCAAAAGCCATCGTCCGTGTTACGGAAAGCTTTAGAATTGGAGGTGACTCTTGACAGAACGAATCGTACGGAATTTCCTCTATGGCCGTCCCCCTGTGTCTATTAGCCTCTGATGAAGACGATTTAGATACGACGCGCGACTTCTGTTGGATGTGCTCCCTACGGTTTTGTCGGGAACCAACGCTGCGGCGCCCGAACCCTCTTCGCCGGGAGGGTGGTCTGACCTCCCATCCGACGTGGAAGACATGTTTTTCTTCTCCCAAGAAGAGGTAGAGGATTTTGCGCGTGAAAAACGGAGGCGCATCATCGAGGAGGACCGTCAAACGCGACTTCGCGCCCTTCGCGCTGAAGGCGAGGATGACGAAGGACCCTCGGACCCGCGCGAGAGCTGGGGCGGGAGCGACGAGGAGGTGGGTATCGCCACTCTTACCGTGCACGAGTCGTGTTGCTGAGTTACACACAAACTAGCCCGATGAGGCTCAGCTTGAGTTAATGCGCCGCACGGCGTCACATGTTCTCTCTTCGCCGAACCCGGCGCAGCTTGAGATGCGCATATTGGCAAACCATGGAGCGGACCCGCGCTTCGCGTTTCTACGCGGCCGCTGGTCGCGCACGTGGCGTCTGACGAAAGGCAAGTTACGGCTCGAGCAGGAAGCGGAGAAGAGGCGTTCCGCGAAAGAGGCCGGGAAAACGGGCGTAGCTCTCGGCGGCCTAGCGGGGTATGGTGACAGCGACGAGGACGAGGACAGCGACGGCGCAGACGCAGGCAATAGTGTCAACGCGAAGGAAACCCCCGACTTCAAACCAGACGTTATTAACGATCGTTCCGGTGGCGAAAGTCAAGTAGAAGCAGTAGGTCCTTCTGGAGGCGATGATGTGCTGAAGGCGGCCCGGCGGGCACGCGCGCGCGAATGGGCTGAGAAACGGCGGGCGGCAAAAGCATTGAGTCCAACAGTAGAAGATGGATAGTAGGGTCCATAGTGGGTAGGTGTTTTGCGTCGTTGCCATTTCTCACCTTCCAAATCTGATGCCGTTTTACTCCCGCAGCACGTTCTGCTGTACACGAGTTCAATCTCGAATAATGAACGATTCCTGAAGGGGTGATGAGAGACGCCTTCGTCTATTTGACGCTGCTGCTGCGCTTCTGTGATATCGTGCACCGTCTGCGCGATTGGTGAGCGGCTCTCTCTTCGTGCATAGGTTCGGAATGCAATGAGTTTAATTCGGACTGGAAACATTGATTCGCGACTACAACATAACCGCCTAATCCGACCGAGCTTAGAGTGTTTTTATCGATGTCCAGAATCAGAGAAAGGATGAGCGATGATGACCCTATTGGGGTGGCGCGTCTTCCGGGCTTCTCCCGGGGTTCCTTGCAGTTGCTAGGATAGACTTGGAACGGTGTATGATAGTTTCAATTGGATCAACTAAGTCCAAGCTCTTCCACAATTAGTCAACCCCATCCCCAGAGGGCCCAGCAATAGTCAGGGACATACTAGCACGTTCGAGTGCAATAAAGTCACAGGGGATCTGAACGACGGGCCGCCGGGGGGTTCGCTGCGGAACTTCAGATGTCATGACTAGCATAACTGAATGAAACGGTGTCTTCGACCAGTGTGGATATGGCTGAGATCTTGCAAGACACATCAGAAAGCCGCTGCTCCTACCCGTCTTTTTATACAAAAACCTGGATGGAAGCTTCAGTATTCGCACCGCCCGCTTTAGCAGCGGCTTGGGCACGCGGGGACGCATCAGTCAAAGTAGCATCTGCTAGAGGCAATTTAGGCCGACTAGAACTTGCATTGCTCATGGGGCGCGCTGCATCTACCAATTAGACTCAGCGCCGACTCCGCCGAGTGGCGAGTTGTTTAGACTCCACTAACTCCAGTTAATTGTCGAGCGCAAATCCGCAGACCATTCGTAGTCCACGCGCTCCACAAAGACACGGACTAGCCATGCTGGAACCCATCAGAGTGCAGAAAGAGGCTACGGTCTCCTGCTCGCTTCACCCAGTAGCACCAGTGGCCATGGTAGGTGACCTGCCAGAGTTCTTAGCCTGTTCCGTTCCGTTGTTAAACTAGGAAAAAATGGAACACTATTCTATTAGAAACAGGGAGCATCGGAAGTATGCCGCAATGACAATACAGGGCCAATAAAATTACATACAAGCACAAATTAATTCGCCCGGAGTTCCGGGTCGCCGCGAGTCGAGCGCCGGTGAGACAGATGACGCCGTGTAGCAGCTAGCTCAGTTATGTGCTGCTCATCCTTGAGGCCTTCAACCAGACTTGAGAGGTCACGATTTCGGGATATTGTGGAAAGGCTCCCACGGATGTTAGCTATACGGTGAAATGGCCAGTCGATGAACGCCTCGCATTGGGTCCCCGCACTCGCGCCACGTACGGACGCGCATAAGCTACTTGAACCGTAGTCCGTTAACACGTCTCTCGTGAAACCTTGTGTGGCAAAGACATCACCTGCAGCAAATTCGACTAGCTGATCGAAGCCAGGGATATCCGCCATCTCTGGAGGAATTTCGGTCGCTGGGTAGTGGCGGAAATGGCTGGGGGTGAGCGATGGACCCTCAATCAGACAGCATAGAGTACGTACTTGGGCTCGCGGTGATGATAGACATCGGAAAAATTGACTCGCTTGTGTTCCCGTCGAGCAACCTAGAATTTGCCTGTGCATTTAGGGCCATACTCTGGATGAGTTCATTCACAATACTGTGTGTTGATCGCTAATATGCCAGGTAATATCCGTGAGGTCCATGATCGTGAATATAACGTCAATGAGTGATCAAGCCTTACAAGGAAGTCTTTGTCTGCAGCTCTGATGGACTTTTCCAACGAAGCAAAGCCCTCTCCTAGTTCGCCACCATTGAGCGGTTTCCAGCGCTGCCAGAATGAGGTTTGGTGGAGGCGTCGTTTCATGATAGCATGCCATTGTTCCAATCTACAACACGACAGGATTTAATACGACGAGATAGAACACCACTGAGGACTCGAACAAAACCCACCCGCTCAGTCGTTTCTTCATGGCCATTACAATCCCCGGACTTTCGCACTCCAAGAGATTCTTCTGCTCTTCGGTCAAGTTATCCAGGATTGTCCGCCAGTTTGTCAACATGTGCTCGAGAGTGCTCTCCGACGCAGCAGGGCGTTTTGCGGCAATCCCTACGCCGCTGAGAGTACCTACTCCGAAGCACACAATATATGTTGCTAATTGGCCCAAGCTGGCCAAGTTGGCGATGTCTCCGATTATAGACCAAGCAGCTCCGTCGGCCATACTGATTCGGACGTCTCTGGACACTACGGAGGTGAGATAGAATGTGTTAGATACCGTGCAAATTGGGCGAGGGGACATACTCACCGAGCCCTAGAAATACGAGGATGCGGATGCTGGAAAGAGTAGTAAATGGTCTGGGGATGCGCGTGGAAGTACAGCAAAGGTCATGAAGATGGGTAAAACGCGCAAGCTTCGGGCGGCGAGCAAGGATATGGCAGGTCTGGCCGGCTCAGAGCCTATAAATGTATCAAGCATCAGTGTCCGCATCCACAGGGGCAGTACTGTATGAGACCTCCCCTTGTCCCGACTGAAGAATTACGGGCATTCCAGTGGGTGGTCTCTCCCAGTAGCCATGACTAAGAACAAGGGTAGCATGGAAAGAAGGCTGTGAAAGGCATTGGGTGAGATAGCCCTTGGTCGCCCAGATGCGGATACGTAAAGAGTCTAGGCGATACCTATGAAATTCTATGAATAACTTGCGCCTGATGACTTCGACGTCCGTACGAGGTGGCACCTGGGCATGACAGTAAGCGAGTATGAAGCGGAGAACAAGGTTACAAGGTACTAGCCTTTGCCACATCTGCTGTGATGGCTAGTCCCATGCGCTCTTCCTAGGAAACGCAAATACTAGGTCGGTGGGTGTCAGTGGGTCCAGACGAATGGGGACAACGGAGAACAAATCGGAGCGAGCGGCGGAGTATACGTAGAGACGATGCCTTGTTTTCTATTCGCGGCGTGTGAATACTACTGCCAGGTGGCGTGCATCTGACGTCCTTAAGCGCACTCCGTTTGAAACAGTGCCGCTGTCGAGATTGAACTCCACACACCAAGCTCTCTCCTTGCGAGTTTCCAGCTTGCTCCCCCGTCTGCCCCCACATCTTCTCACCTGCGGATATGGAACAGCTGGAGCCCGAGGATCCCCTTGCTACGCTGACTCCATTCGAAGAATATTGGCGGGACAGACAAGCTTTCCTCGAGTCTCGCGGTTACCTACTGCGCCCTCGCTATAGACCTGGCTGGACGCCGTCATGGACGCAGAGCGGAACCCCTTTCTACAAGGCGGAGGATGCGGTTCAACTTCCTGTACGTCCGTGCACCCTTATTCTGGATAGGTTTGCTCATGTAGCCTTACCCAGGTCAGACCGTCAGTCATTGACGCGACGCGCCTGTCCGACGGGAGCTTGGTGTATGTGAAGAAAGTTTCAGTTGGTTCGCGGGAGCTAGAAATCGCTTCTCGACTCTCGTCTCCGGAAATGCGTCAGGACCCCCGCAACCATTGCGTCCCTATTATTGATGTGCTCAAAAACCCCGACGAACCCGGCGTGTGCTACATGGTCATGCCATTCTTGAACTACATTGACGACCCCGACTTCGAAATTGTCGAAAATATACTTGAATTCGGCGACCAAGTATTTGAGGTCGGGTTCCTTTAGCAGCTGACATGGACGAGTCTCATCGAAGCTCACTTCACTATACACTGGCAGGGCCTACTATTTCTTCACGACCACAACATTGCGCATAGGTAAGGCTGGGATGATCCACGTGTAAGCCTTCTCGCGTCTAAATCCATTTTAGAGACTGTGCGTACAAGAACATCATGATGGACCCCATGCCACTCTATCCGCAGGGTTTCCATCCCGTCTTCAACTACCTCCTGCCGGATATCTCCCGCAAAGCGCCTCATTACTCGCGCGCAGGCGTGTCGACCAAATATTTCTTCACTGACTTTGGAATATCGTCTCATTTTGCGCCCGACGAGTCTCCCCGACTGGCCATAGGTAGAGACGGCCTAGAACGCGAGGTTCCCGAGCTCTCGGACGATATTCCATATGACCCTTTCAAGGTCGACATCTTCGTCCTCGGCGCCGTGCTCAAACGGCATATCTTACATGTACGCTCGATCTTCTCTGAATGCCACCTGCATCTGACACAGCGTGTGTGCAGAACTTTTCCAACGTAGAAATGCTCGTCCCCATAGCAGATAGGATGACTCTCGCCGATCCGGCCTTACGTCCAACCGCCGCAGAGGCTCTCCGCGAATGGAAAACCGTGCGACGGTGCGTGCCTCGTCTACGCCGTTTTTGGCGTTTAAAGCGGAGAAACGAGTCGCTGCTTGGCGGCTTTTTTCGAGATGCGTACGCTTTGGTGAGTGTTTTCGAGAGTCGTGTTCTCATATGTGGTCGCTGATTTGAGGCACCTGACAGGTGTATTCTCTTTACAGAACATTTACTTGAGTGAGTCTAGGCGACGTGTGATCTGTATCTATACCCCAGCACAAGTTTGCAGGCTCGCCCGACGTCTGCCGCGCCCCCCTTCACGGCCGATCTAGGATGCGCTGTGGGAGTCTGTCCACCCCGATACCCCTCATGTACTATAGTTATGTATCACGCTTACATTTGTCGTACTTTGCTATCTGTCGCCAGTATCAGAAACATCGACAACACACATTTGTCAGACACTAGTTGCGCAGAAGCACAGGTATATCATTCAATTACCCTTCCGGTGGACCCAGAAGCCTGAGGTACGGTATCGTACATCATCTATAAGCGTGGTGGGCGTGTGTAACAGCCGGGGTCAGAAGAGATAAACGCTGACCGGGGAAGCGCAGGAGCGAGAAGGAACTCGAAAAAGACATTATCTTATACACCCGAAACCGAGATTGTACTCAAGGTGGTACTTAGAGTTATGCCAACTTGATATCAAGCGAATGGATCAATCATTCCATGAACTAACTACTTGGATGAACGCGGGACGGGGGATACAGGCATCCTTGCGGTCACGCAGGACCGTTCGAGACCAAAGCACACTACAACCGCACCTCCATCACGGGGAAATAACACCACCTCCCGGTGGCTGGTTTCCCGGCCCAACGCCGCCGAATGGCAATGACGTAGAGTTGCTCCGTACGTACCTGGATACTGTAGTCCAGATTCTTCCTCTTGGCTTCCTCCACACCTACAATGGCGCGGAGGTCCATTTTCTCGGAGTGAGCCTATTGCAAGGACAGTGTTGAGCGCACACCGAATGATGTGTAGGGGGGGAGCGGCCCGCTCACCGTGTCCAGCCACCTCCGATACTGCTTCTGAAGTAGAAGTGTTAGAAGATGACCGAGTTTGTAGTCCGTGGGGGGATCCTTCTTGACAGTGCTAGACCTCACGGCCTTCCCGTCTAGCGCATGCTGGGGGTTGGATCACATCAGAATGTGACCTCCGAGTCCGGCATCCGCAAGATGCGTGGATGACAACGACATGCACGTACTCCAAGTGCTGATGCACACACGGAATTGTCTGGGAACTCGCTGTCCAGAACCATTGACGCGTTGTCGACTGTGTTGGCAATTATAGGGTTCAAGGGGGAGTCCCTCATGAGTCCTTCGATGCACAACGACAACCCGGGGATCGAGCCGACCGTGATGGCAATTCCCCATGACTTGTCCTCGGATTCGTAGGGAACGACGATGCGTACCCCAAGCGGCGCGGGCACGCGGAGGGGCGGCGGCCTGATATATGCCGTAGTGACTGGTCGGGATGGGCTCTGCTGCCCACGCGTTTGTGAAGAGGCCCCGTCCGTCGGCGGCACGACTTGAGCGAACGGATCTCCTTGGTAGGAGAAACCGGGTTCTTGGCCAGTGCAAACTCTAAACACTAACTGAGCAGCCTCAACATCAGATAGTGGTTGTGAGGAATGATCCCTGGGTATGTTCGTGGTTCTGAACCCTGCACAGTGTACAGTGCACGAATGAGAAAGTGCACCACGGGCGCCAACACCGACCACGTACCCATCTCTGGGGACCGGGAAGGCCCGGCCCTATCAGCGCTCGCGCCCTCTCTGGAGGAGTATCCGGTCATGGTTTTTGTGCTTATAGCAAGTCAAGGCGGGGAAGGGGCGATTTTCGCGCGTCGAGGGTGGTATGAGGTGCATGGCGGGGTGGGCAGGCGACGCACTTTTAACGGGGTCGACTCCTACGCTTTGACGAGCTTAGCTGTCCATTCGTGCGCATCTTGGGCAGCGCGCGATCGTCCAGTCGTGTAGAAAAGCTTTGCTCGTCGGGGGACCGGGGAATCGCGAAGGGGAATCGGGATGCGGTAGGCGCACGGGCGAGTGGCTCATCGTCTTTTGCTGGGGTGAATAGCGTGTCGATCGGGTAAACGGTTTCCTTTGGCTCCCGCACCCTGCTTGGACTACGTTGGAGAGCGCGGAGTGTGGAGGGACCGCTGCCGAGAGCGATTCGCGTCAGCCTAGTAGAGAACAAGGGCCGCGGAGGTGGAATTGTAGACCGTGCTGGCTGTTGAAAAGCCCAGGGAATATGATGAAGCGCCTCGACGAACAACGCGATACTTTTATGGACGGAGCCCACTTACCAAGTTGGTCGTTTTGAAGCTTTGCGCCCTCGCGGAGAGGGTCAGAGGGGACGCGCACGCTCAGTGTCGCCGCGGCGAAAAGGGGACCCCCCAGAGTTGTCATGGCCCGTCGGTTGCGTCGAACTGCGTGTCACACTCTCAAGAGAGGATCTCTCCATCCCTAGATTATGTATGATAGCCTAGAGGCATTTAAGTCAGCATGTTTGTCCGCGTTAAACATCGACAACGTACTATACCACGTGCTTGCTCCAGTCACCGAACCATGCCCGCATACGGCACAGGCACCGAGTAGTAAACAGCCTCTTACTTACCGTGTATGCGCTCGCACGCCAATCGAAGTGCTCTCCGACTCATTCGCATTGCGACGTAATGCAAAGTCCTGCCGTGGGGTGCACACACGACCGCCTACCTGATCCCAGTTTTGTTGTCTTTCTACTACCACGATGCTTGTGGGTAGGCGCACAAGGCGCGTTACGGTGACTCCTCAGTAGCTCCCACGAAAGCAGGACGGATAGCGAAGTTAAAAGGAAAGGAGACACAGACGTGGAAAATCAGGTCTCAGTTGGAACTCAAAGACGCCAAGTAAATTGTATAGCGGGATTCACAGGAGCTACGTCTACGGAGCACCCCTAGGCTGTTGATTAGCACCTCAGTACTCGCACATTACATCGAGTCATCGACTAACCCAACGGGCGCACTTTCCGGCGCTTCCCAGCTCATACCGCACTTAACACCTGCATAATGCTCGCCGGGTTTGATGAACTCGGCGTCTTCCACGCGACAGCGGGCTGGATAGAACGCAGGCTACGTAGCTCCCAGCCCTTGGGGGCAGGGACCCACTTCCACCTTTTGCCGAACCGTACCCTGCGGTAAGGGACGGCAACGTTGTAATCCTCCGAGAGCTCCCGCAGACACAACCCCTGGTTTATCTGGTCTACGCAGAGCGTCACCAGGTCGTCCAAGGCGTCTTTCACTTCTCGAGGGTGCTCGCAGGGGGTGAAGCACGGCGACGTGGCGGCGATGTGGGTGATGATGAGGTTGCACTCACCCGTTGTGTAGTCGTCGGTGCTGTGGCCGCCGGTGTTTGGGTCGTCGATTACAATTGCGACCGGGATCATCATCGTGGAGTGCAGTCTGTCGGGATGAGGATTCTGGCGTTCCGGTCTTGAATCAATGATCGCGCGTGAGAGACCGGGCTCCAGCTCGTGGGGCGGTCGAACGTCCCAGTCGATGATCTTCCACGTGCCAGCAGAAGGGAGGTCTTTTCCGACGGCGGGGGCGACATGAAAGGTGACAGCGGGCACTTCGTCCGCCTTTGTGTGGAGATCGACGGGAGCGCGGTCGGCAAGGGAGAGGTATACGAGGGCTCGAAGGATAGCTTGGATAGCCCACTCTTGCGCTTCGACGAATCTCTGGATGCTGCGCGTCTCCTCGATCGCACCATTGTAGTCAGCGGAGGGCGTTTCGTGGACAAGCTGATCGCTCGATGGCCGTTGCGGACCACTCTCCACGACAGAACGCGAGTCTTGGTGAGAAATTTGGGTAATAATATCATTCGCATCGATGCAAAAGGCCCTATTCCACGTATTTTCGTGAGATGGGCAAACGGTATGGAGCTCCATGAGCGACTGGAACGGACTCACTTATGCTTTGGCCAGGCGCTCCGCTGACATTCCTTGCTGCAGTAGAATGAGGTTCTGCACTTCGCGCATCTCCTCAGCTCGAGCAGCTCGGAGCCAGATTTGCGGCAGTAATCACATTCCCGGAGGGAGTGGTGAACTACCCCGAGAAGTGGACCCACGCTGTATATGAACTCTGAGCTTGACATCTAGTAGTTTCGCTAGATATGGATAGCCAGGTGAAAGGAGCAGGCAATTGCGGCAATTTTGTCGAAAGAGTGTGGCCTGTGGGGGAGTCTTTGTTAGAAGGCACATAACTTGGGCTCGACCTGTCCGCTGAAATATGGGATCAGTGGGGTCACGTAACAAAGAACCTTTGTTGAGATTTGGCCATTGTATGTGCGTGTAATCTGATGTCGATAATCGGAAGGTGCGATGTCATGGTTAGCAGAGGAGGGAGGCTGCGAGCTTGGGGTAAGTAAGTTATGGGAAGAAGTAAGGAAGACGGGAAGAACAAACGCCGGAGCCGAATGACCAGGAGGGAGTGCGGGCGGGCGCCTATCGATTACGGTGTGCTCAGAGCGCTTGTAGTATTCTGTGCTAATCGGACTCAAGTACTACAGTCGTAGCATGCGGCGTGGCCGATGCACAAGTGTTTCTTTTTGGGTTTTACACTTGTGACCGCGTGCCGACGTATCGTTGTCACTAGTATGATTATCGTTTCCCGGGTACATGGCATCGACATGGATGCCATCTGCCCAACCTCTCGAACGGGAATGAGGCGAGGAAAAATCGGAAATGCGAGAAATGTGCTTCATGTCGTGATGTTGTTGTACACTTGTCATTGTAGGGAATCATAACCTCCACCTCCTCTCCTCGGGACCCAGCCGCTTGTTGCGCTGCATGTACATCAATCTGAGGCCTAGAACCGACAGCGTCCCGACTAAAAGGAATCCTGCGTTCGTGTAGTGTCCCGTGGGGAACCCCGGGGATTCGTTGTTCTTGTAGATATATACACCTATCATCGCAATGTGAGTCGGTGATGGAGCAAGTGGAGTGCGAGTACGACGCCTACCGATGATTTGTCCAATTTGCCCGATGGAAACGTTTAGGGGCACGCCAAGCGTCGACGCGCCGGTCGTGCGCAAATTCGCGGTCAGCCAGCTCAAAAGAGGCGGTATACAGGCGAAAGAGAAGGAGAGCGCGATGATGAAAAATGCGTAGCGCAGCTTGAAGGACTCGGCTGGGACCGCGCCTGCATGTGCAAAGTGATAGTGAGTGACGCGGCACGGGAGGAGCTGTCTATGCGGCACTCACCCTCCACGACAAAGCACACTCCAGCAATAGCCATAGATATCGCTGTCCCCAGAGAGCGCTTCTCGTACTTATCCGACACCCACGCGACAGAGACAGTTATCACGAACGCGATTGCGTACGGGGGCACGGTGAACAGCTGCGCGTCGAGACCCTTGTATCCCAGTCCCGCGACGATCGTCGGCGAGAAGAGCGACATGCTCGAGAACGGCACCGAGATGGTGATGTATGTTAGGTAGTGCACGTACAGCCGGTAATCCTGCAGTGTTGCCTTCGCCTCGGCCCAGGCAATGCGATGGTGCCCCAGTGACGCGACGCCCTTGATGCGCTCTGTTGCGAGCTCGCGCTCCTCTGTTGAGAGCCAACCAACTGTCTCCGGATAGTCGGGAAAGAAGAACCAGACAAGAACCGCGCCCGCACATGACGGGGCGCCTTCGATGAGGAAGAGGTATCGCCACGCCTGCAGCCCGTGAACTCCGTCCAGCTTTCCCACCCCGTACGCGATCGCGCCGCCAAACGCGCCGCCGAGCGTCGCGCTAGCGAGGATAAGCGCAATCCGGAGCGCGCGCTCTTCCGGGCGGTACCAGAACGTCAGGACGTAGACCATACCCGGGAAGAGTCCCGCTTCGAACAGGCCGAGCAGGAAGCGCACGGCGATAAGCCCGCCAAAGTTGTGGATGCCGCCGAGGATCATCGTCATAGCGCCCCACGCAAACATAAGGAACGCGATCCAGCGCGAGGGCCGGAAGCGCTTGAGCATGTAGTTCGAGGGTGTCTCGAAGACCGTGTACGAAATGAAGAAGATCATGAGCGCCGTGAGGTATTGGTCGTTCGTTATGTTGACGTTCTGCATGAGGGAATGGCCTGCATCACTGTTCAGGATCTTCGCATTACCCTAACGCGAAGTTTAGCACGCATCCCAACATTTAGCTTGCCGGAAATTCGCACTATATTTGATCGGTCCAGGGAGCAGAGCAGATAGATAATCATAGATGCGGGAACTATGCGCATGTCAATCCGCCTCACTAATCTGTTTGTATCCCGATGAGTACGCGCAAGGTGTTATATTGGCTTGTAGTACGTACCGTCTCTCGGCCTCGGGATCCACGACATACTTCAACGCATCCTCCTTCGCGTCTTCTGATATGCTAGCTGCCGACTTCTCAACATCCGCCACTCCAGAAGAGTCCGTGCTCGCCCGCTTCTCTTCTACAGGCATGGGTGAACAGGATCACGTTCGAAGTCGAGGGTACGAGTGAGGACGAACGAGGGAGGGAGCGACGAATGCTCTCCGGCGGGCGCGATCCCATCGCCCCGCTTTTATTCATCGCTTGTACAAAACGTACGATAGCGCGCTTTCGTCTGCGCAACACGCGAGGGCATTCCAACAGTCAAACCCGAGCATGGTGGAGATTGTGAGACCTGCCGACCAGGGCCGCGGAGGCCGATTCGTCAGGTGCTCTATTTGGCGCCCATCTGTGTCCCTCCCGATCGAAAGTGCGGGGAAAACGGGGTGATGTCCATCGAAAAATAGTTCGCAATCGACTGCTGAGCATTGGCTCTTGCGTTTGCGCGACGCTTTGCGGGAAGGAGGATTGAACTGCACGTCGTCTTGGAGGACAGCAGTGTACCAGGTGTAGGACGTACGGCCCGTGATGCGATATTGAAGCAGAACACGCACATCCGCACGTTCGACTAGTAACGTTCCTGAGATAGCCATGATCATCACGGACAGCATGCTATCCCGGCAAGTAATGTAATCAGAATGTAATCTACACTCAACGAAAGTCCCGGGCCCCACATACAGTCAAGGCGACGCACCACGAGTAATAAAAACCTGTGCTCCACCACGATGTCAGTGAGTAGTGAGCAATCAGAATATCGCGAGGTCTTACCGCACCTCAGCATCCAATGAACTCCCTCCGTAGTACCAATGCCCATGCCATGACGCAATAGAGGATCCCTGCAGGTAATGCACACTTGACGCCTACTTGCGCCCAATCCCATCTGCGCCTCCTGCCCTTGCGCATCAACTCCTCTTCTGGAGCCGCACCTCCGGGCGGCACCGGAGCAGGAACAATGTTCGACGTGACCCACAGCTGCACGCTGCGGCTGCAGCATGTCGTTGTTCCAATCGCTGCCCAGCATATGAGTGGACGTGCTTCGTGGTCCAGGATAGATAACGTGAGATGTGTCGCAGGCCAGCAAATCGCTGATGGGCATTTCAATGATTGCACGTGGTGGTTTATCGAAGATAACAACAGACCTTGCAAACCTAGTAGACGAATGAGAGTAGCGAAAAGAGAGTAGTAGACCTTCCATCGTTTCAGCAGGCCAGTCGTCAATTGCAAGCATTGCCATCCGGTGAGAACGGACTTGGCTAGGCTTTAGCCACTGTCTTTGATGGAAGACAAATGCGACATACCCATAGTGCACAAACAAAATAATCAACTCGCCATGCGTCATTCCCGTCTGGAGGATTGAGAACATGGTAGATGTTCCAAAGGGTGCCGAACACCGCAGGGACTATTGCGAGCAGGCGGAAGAGTTGGAACAGTACCTGCACCAGCCATGCTGTCGAGGAGGGTAGTGGTATCTGCTGCGACAACGACGATGGGCGAATCCTTGCGGTGGGTAGGTTCCGTGGCTGGCGGGGTGCTAAGACCCGCGAGCAACAGAATAAAATGGCACGCGACTCACTGAATCCTCGCCTTCGGTCTCCGTCTCGCCTGCACACATCGCCCCCGGGGTCGTCGTGATTGGCCTCGTCCAACGTTCATCATACGCTCGACCCTTCCCCTTCCCTAGCAGCCTATGTCGCAGTGTATCCGCGAAGCTCCTCCGCTGAGACCCAAACAAGACCCCGTCGTCTGTTTCCGCGCCAGATTCGTCCTCGTCAGAGGTGGGATTGATACGCGCCTGGGAGCGCGAGTACTCTGTGAACACTTGTCGTGATTGCGACGCCACCGGCGGGTCGGTGACGCTCCGAAGGTGTGGGGAGGAGGACGCGCGCTGGGTAAGCCCGATAGGATGCACCTCGGGCGGTGTGAGGGAGTACGGAGGTGGGCTGCTACTGGGTGCGCTCATTGCAAGGAAGGTCGGGGCGTTGCCGCGAGTGTAGTGTCGGCGTCGAGGGGGAGCGGAGGTGGTGGTGTTTGAGCGATGCCGTGAAGTGCGGTGGGGCTGGCCCGGGGACGAACGCGAGGTAGTTTGTGGGCGTCGGTCGACAACGGGCTCGAGTACGGGGACAATGAGCACGCCTGCGGGTGGTCCGTAAGGCGGAGGCCCCTGTTGGTCGTTCTGGTCAGCATGCGCCATCCTGCGGGGTGCGTGTATGTCTGAGCTGCCTGCCTGTTGGACTCACCTCGCAGTGCCGTCGTACTTATACGTGCGCCCTGCGCGGCCTTGTCTGATCGCCGCTAGCGCGAATGGGAATGGAGCGAACTTGCGAAGCCCAAGGTGTCCAAACCTCGTTTCTTCCTGAAAGGTTCCTGTCTTTCGTCACGGTCGTGGCAATTCGCACGACGCGAGGCACGGCGGACTCACCCGCTGCTCCGAGCGCGATGCAGAGGTCGCAGAGGCCGCACCCCTTCCGGCCTCGCCCTTCGCTCCTTTGTCGTAGCTCCCGACGGCCTTCCTTGATTCAATTGTGCTGTTATCGGGCTCACGCTGATGCCGACTGCGTGCGCAGGTCGGCCGAGGCAGGGCGGGAGAAGACACGGACTAGCGAGACTCGGGATGGTGGCGGTTCATGGGCAAGTCGCGCAGATCCCGCCGCGGGCATGAATGGCAGGTTTCAACCGGCGAGTCTGACTTTATTGAATTGACATTCAATGAGGGGGGACTCCAGACCACCCAAGCGTAACTAGTGCTGCTATAGCGGTGATGCGTGTATGGACGCGAAGCAGTGAATACACATCAGTCTTGACCCAATAACGGAGAGCGCCCCGAGACTGGCACAGACAGAAGGTGCACCATATGAGTTGCCGCCTTTGCTTCCCACAAGAAGCAAGCCCAACGATATCCAGCACCCAACGATACTCGTGATTTACGGGACCAACGAGCTTCAGATAGCATTTTTGTCTCGGCACGATGCGCATAGGTGTTCTGCCCGTAAGCGTTGAGCCTGAATGGCGTTTCGCGAAGCAGGCGGCGACTTGCAAAAATCATAAGCGCGATAGGGTAGGAGCGATTTCATCATACACATCGTCGGAGGGCGCTGAGCCTGATAGTCTAGTGTCCAAGAAAACTAGGTGTGGGTATACATTACACGATATTACGGTACACTTGACTATGCCTGAGTCCCCGAGTCTAGCGTCTACGGGGAACTCAGTATCGGATCTCCGTCCAGAGAAGGGGCATGAAGACGATGCATGCTGTCCAGAACTGATTGTGCCTTGTCAGTGAAGACCGTCGTGAGATGGACGATAGTTGCACTCACCACCTGCAGGCTTTTGACGGCCAAGAAAGGATACTCGTCTGGTCGTGGGCGGGCGTACACCGATTTACCGTCGACGACGCGAACCTGGCGAGGGTGTGTGAAGAGTATCCATATCGAATAAAGGGCGACGGTAAAGAAGTGGCGGAAGAGCAGGACTGGATCCTGGGCAATGCTAGAAAGAATCCGTTAGCAACCAGCAAACAGAATATTGACAGCAGATTTACCCAGCAAGCAAGCTGACAGGCTCCCGCACGCAGTTCCCGCCCAGCTCAAAGTACTTGAAGCAACCCGTCTGTAGCACTTCGAGCAGTGGGTCTTCCAAGAAGGTCAGTACACGCTCCACAAAGTAAATGCGATGGGCATACCATGAGCGCTAAGGAGGTCATACAGCGCGACGCTCAGTACGTTGACCATCGACGCCAGTGACTTGCGCTTCCAGTGCCACTTGTGCAGTAATGGAGAGATCTCACTCCAGTCGGCGAGATCGTTGACGTCGAGAAGCAAGTCTCGCAGGATCACGACGTCGTTGAACGCGACGGTCATCCCACCACCCGTGAGCGGATGCCGCATGTTCCACGAGTCACCGAGGAGCAGAACGCCCTCCTTCGTGTGTTTCCCCTGTTCGGATGGTGGAAGGAAGGTGTTCGGCATACGCCTCAAACGATCCTTCTCAAGGGCCTTTTGAGCGGGAAGGTGGAGAGAGGCGGGTAATTTGGGGACAATGTTTTCCAGGATGTAGTTCTTCAGGTCGGCAGGGACGGGGTTTTGGATGTCGAAAAGTACTCGGGTGTCGTGCGTGGCAATCTGGTAAGAGAGCACCGGGCCGTGCCCCTCCACTAGCATCACCGTGCCGTGCTTGGGGATGGGGAGCTCGGCGTCTTCGAGCACAAGGCCGGCGAAGTGACCCTTGAGCTTAGACGGGGGGAGAGCTTTGCCCATGACCTGGTTCCGGAAGTTGGAGAAGCAGCCGTCGGCGACGACAGTGAGATCAGCGAAAAACGCCTCCTTCTCCACTGCGCCCTCCTCCTTCCGTGTCGCACGAACCCCCAGGACCCGGCCCGTCATCGGGCACTCGATGAGCTCCGAGACGGTCGCCTCCACGACCTCCACGCACGTCGCCGCGCGCGCCTTCTCGCGAAGCTTTTGGATGAAGCGGCCGTGGTGGAACGAACAGCCCTCGTAGCCGTCGGGATAGGGGATGTGGACGGGCTTACCCTCGAGCATGACACAGTAGCCGTGCGTCGGGATGGCGTCAATGCCCTCCACGCACGACTCGAGCCCGAGCTTCTGCAGCGCCATGATCCCGCCTGGCTGGAGGAGCTCCCCGACGATCCTGTCCGGCTCCGCGAGCGAGCGTTCGAGTAGACATATGCGCAGAGGGCGCGAGCGTTCGGTGGCAGCAGCAGAAAGCGCGTGTGCGAGGGCGGACCCGGCGACGCCGGCGCCGACGATGAGGATGTCGTAGGACTTGGACCACATGCTGTCTCTTGAGCTCGTCATCTTGCTGGCCTGTTTATGAGCGTCGGTGGTCGTGCTCCAGCCCTGCCGCCGCGGGTCTGGTCGTCGTCGCTGTCGGTCTCGACTGTCGCGTACATTTTGAAGTCGTTCCACCCCCCAATATACTCGATCGCGCGCTCCTCGATCTGTCCATTCACTTTCCCTTTTCGGAGCACCTACCTAATTTAGACTCGTTTGATCCCAGACTTCCAGCCGTCGAATCCCTCGACGCTTCGCAATATTGAAGTACTTACTGGACCACCACTTGAAGGTGTCCCAGTTTCTGACCTACGGCAAGTCGTAAATCCTGGCACTACGTTTGCAGTACAACGCTTAAAGATTGACTCCTTTTCTTCTTCGTATTTAGTGAGTTCCATGCGCGCGCGCACCCGAAGAGGCTCAAAGCCCAATGACGATGGCACCACGCAAGGAATATATAGATATACTATCAGCTGGTCGATATCCGATATACTTCAGTACAAGCAACGACTTTGAAGTTTAGGTGTGGGGGGTCCAATGCGTGTCCTAGGGAAACGCCGTATTCACCACATTAAGCGGTGCGCGAGCCTCATGCGGAACCTCAGTACCCAATGAGATATCGCTTTGTATTGATACATATGCTGCCATGCTTCTGGTAACGTCGCGCTTACAACTATAATGGGCCGAGAATGTGTTTTCGTCCTACGTTCGCTAAGTGCCGTCACGATGGTCGTCGGCGTACCCTCGCGCAATGCCACTACGTCCCTGCTCAAGCAAACTAGGCGCATCCTCTCCGACACGTGTCTCCAGCCCTCTGAACGTGCGTGATTGCAGGAATTGCGCTTTTAGAGAATCCAAAAGATTAGTACCGAAATCAAAGCAGCCCGCCAGCAAGTGAACGGGAGCGCACCTGCAGCACTATCATCCATTTTTGAGAGCGCGCTCTCCTGGTTGCGCAGAATAACAGCAGAGGAGTCGCCTTCACTGCTCCCGGATGGCTCGTTTGTTCCTATTAGATATCGATATCAAGACGATTTCATTGACTCGGACGATCCCAGAGCACCGACCTCCGTAGCGTTTGGCGTATCGATACTTTCCCGTGACGAGCGAAAACACAGGCTGATCCAAATCTTCTGGCTCTTCTTCCCTTGGCACCTCTGAGTGTCCTGAGTTGGGATAAAGTTGAGACTTTTTCGAACGTGTTGTCGACGGCGACTCACTTTCCACATCCTCTTCGTGCTCCCTCAATAGCTGCCCGAAGTCCAGAACGTAGCGGCCCGTCCAAGACTGCGTTGGTTGGAGCGCAACTTCCAGTTCGTACGGGGTGATGATCGGCCTCAAGAACTCCTAAGATGAATTACAGGGTTAGCGAAATCTTCGTAAAAGAAAGTATGTACATGCGACATGCCTTCGCGTCCAACAGGCTGTTTTCCGGGCACGCCACAAGAACGAAGCATTCGATTTCGAGGAAGTTCGCGAGCTTGGCCGGGTTCGGCTTGCCTACGCTGATCGTGTACGACTTCTTGTGCGCCTTTTTGATAATGTCCCGTAGATGCGCGATCAGTGGTAGGTAATTTGCTGAAACCCCAGGGCATGAGAGCCAAGTTCGTCTGCTGCATGGTACTAGGGGTATGATACTTACCGACACCAAGGGTACCGACGAGGATACCGATAACATCCGCATCTCGCGCTTTCTGCACCACAGCGTAACGGCGCATGAGGAGCCTGTTCGTCCGCCCCGATTCTAGACGGGTTGTGTGCGACTTCGGATCATACGAAAACACCTGAACTCGATGAACTAAGTATTATACTTCCATGGCAAGGGGAATAGGACTGACTTCATATGAACCATGCGTGAGCAATAAGTTGGTGAGAGCGAGGCTCTCCCCTCCGACGTAAAGTATAACACTTTCTTCGGGTGCGGCCTCATGGGCCGTATGTTCGGAAGGTGACGGCTTCTCTGGAGAATTGGACTCTTGGAGCGAGGGTGCCGCATTGGGTGGTTCAGATGTGGGCGGAGAGACCATTAACGGGATAGTTGTGTGCAGGATCCGTGTTGAAGGAGATAGTCTGCTCTTCAGCTCTGCGATCACTTCGTCTGTGCGCCCGTCAGAGATATACAACGCAGAGCATGGAATATATTACCGGATTTATGCGTGTATGCTACATCGAGTTTTAGTACTACAGTCTTGTTGTCTAAGGATGAGTTTAGCGCCCCCAGGAAGCTTTCGGCGCAGTGGGACGGCTCCAGCGGTTTCTTCCCCAATACGTATATAACCGGAAGCCGCGAAGGTCTAAGCAACGATCCGTGAATATAAAAGGTGGATTAAGAGGCTACATGACGTACTGACTCATGCATGCATGTCCGTAATGAACCAATGCATCAGCATCGACGTGTTGTGCAGCCACTTCGTCAACACAACAGCTGGGAGGAATGGATTTAGTCAGAGGCAATGCATTTATGGATTGTGGTATATTGGCCGACCTTCCGTATGATGTGTCGGCGAGAACATATAGCTCTCTAACCGATGCGATTTTAGACTTCAAAGTTTTGAAGATAGGGACCGAATGGGGCAGAAGCTCGTCTGGGAATTGTAGCGCAATCTGCAATCAAGGGTATTAGTATACTCGCGAGCCGTGATGAAGTGGATACATGCCCTCTTATAGTCGCCCTTTTCGATCTCCTCTACTGTTCTTGAGATGTCGAAAGTATCCTCAAGTGCATCTTGCGATAGAGGATTTGCAACATCTACTTGGACGTCAATAGTACGCGTAATTACATCCTCCCCTGAAGACGCGAATGTTGTTACTTCGGCCATGGTCGTAACTTCCCTATAATGTTCGAGGCCACCGAGGACTATTGAAGGTGTAAGTCAATCATCAAATCGAGGGCAAGTTTCTGTAGAAGACCCGAGGTTAGGGCTTCATGATGACATTTTGATCGAACCCCACGCTAGGGGTCCCGGCACCGGCCAGCCAAAATTCAAGCGCAGGCGCCGCGTGCCGAGGCCGTCCGTCCTCACCGTCGTCCACCATGTCCTCTCCGTCGTCCCAGGGCGTCGTTGACCGCGTCCAGAACTTCGTCTCCGAGAACAAGCATGCCGTCCTTATTGGAACGGCTGCCGCCCTCGTCGCCATCGGCGGTGTCGCCTACTATGCGTCGTCCTCGAGCAGCGGTTCTCGCAGCGGTGACGTAGAGAAGGGCGAGGGCAAGAAGGACAAGAAGAAGAGCAAGAAGAGGAAGACAGTCAAGGACGATGACGGTCCCATCCTGGAGGAGCGTAAACCCAAAGCGTCAGCGGTTGAGGAGGGTGTGTTGGACAACTATGGCTTCGCGCCCTCGCGTGATTATATGTGCTAATTCGACGTCCCAGAGGAGCCCAATTACACTCCCGAAGACATCGCCCAGATGTCTGAGGAGGTTTGTCGCGAACATGATCTTGAGTAATAATGCGCTGACTATTTCGCAGGAGCGCACCAAGGCTGCCGCGTCCCTCAAGGCAAAGGGCAATTCTGCCTACCAGCAACGCAAGTTTGCGACCGCGATTGATTACTACACTCGCGCAATCGCTGTGACCCCCAAGCCTGAGCCCGTTTTCTTCAGCAACCGTGCTGCATGTGCGCCGTTTCATTAGGCATACATGACATGCTTGCTCATCCTGCGCCTAGGTTTCGTCAATCTAAACCCGCCGCAGCACGACAAGGTTATTGAGGACTGCGACAAGGCCCTCGAACTGGACAAAAACTACCTCAAGGCCTTGAACCGTCGAGCAACAGCGCTTGAGGTGCTAGAGCGTTTCCCAGAAGCTCTTCGTGGTAGGTCATGCCAAGGGGAGCCCTCATTTGTTCACAATGCTCATCTCGAATTTGAGACTTTACCGCGGCTGCCATCTTGGACAAGTTCCAGAACATGTCTTCTGCGGAGGCCGTGGAGCGAGTGCTAAAAAAGCTTGCGACGAACAAGGCGCAAGAAATCTTTACAGTAAGTTCTAGCTATGAGTTACCTCCCGAC
This sequence comes from Trametes hirsuta, assembly GCA_001302255.2. Classification (NCBI taxonomy): domain Eukaryota; kingdom Fungi; phylum Basidiomycota; class Agaricomycetes; order Polyporales; family Polyporaceae; genus Trametes; species Trametes hirsuta. The sequence goes on along the minus strand of CP019370.1, from coordinate 1,530,684 downwards.
GATTTTGCTCAGTCCCGTGGTAGTCTCGTGAGAAGCGATTGCCGTCACATATGTTCACCTCTGCGTATTTCGGTGCCTTCCGGCCAAGTACGTGTCCGACCCGCATCTTTTGTACGATTTGCTAAGCAAGTACGTAGGGCCTCTTCCCGAGCTTCCCGAGAGCCCTTCAACTGGTGACAGCACACTCCGTATGGCGCTCGAAGCGTTGAGCGCATCTGATTACGCGCACGCCTTTACGCTTGTGAACGAGGCCATCGAGCAGGGCATCTCCTGGGACTCCGGCAAGGCGGAGGCTCTGAACCTACGGGGGACATTCAAGTTCTTAATGACGGAAATCGACGGCGCGAAAGAGGACTTCCTGAAGTCCATCGAGCTTCAGCCTTCTCTTACACAAACATGGGTCAAGGTCGCGAGTGTGTACATGGAACAAGGTGACCCGAAGAAGGCATTCGAATGCTTCGAAGAGGCCATCAAACACAACCCGAACGATCCGGATATCTACTACCACCGCGGGCAGGGTGCGTAGTGAATATTCACGTAACAGCCTGCCGTATTGACCGAGAGGCCGACAGTCCTGTTCATCATGAACGAATTTGGCGAGGCCGCGGAGAACTACACCAAGTCCACGGAGTTAGATGACAAGTTTGTGTTCAGCCACATTCAGCTTGCCGTTGCCCAGTACAAGTCCGGAAACCTCGCAAACAGTATGGCGACGTTCCGGAGAACGCTAAAGGCGTTCCCCGAACGTAGCGAGCCCCAGAACTATTAGTAAGTTACTGGTTTTTGACCCAACTGCAGTGCTCTAATTGTACCCATAGCGGTGAACTGCTATTGGATCAGCAACGCTATCCCGACGCGGTTGAGAAGTTTGAGCGGGCTATTGAGATCGAGCGGTTGAAGTAAGTTCACTTCTTCACGGATCGTTTAGCCATAGCGCTAATGGGTTAACTACATTAGGACGCCACCGATGAACGTCCTTCCCATGGTCAACAAGGGCCTTGCCTTGTTCCAATGGAAGCAGGATGTCGAAGCCGCGGAAAAGTGCTGCCAGGAAGCGCTCGAGATCGACCCCGAGTGCGAGGCGGCCGTGGCGACTCTGGCCCAGCTCAGCCTGCAGCAGGGCAAAATCGACATTGCGCTTACCATGTTCGACCGCCAGTCACAGCTTGCGCGCAGCGAGCCGGAGCTCATCAGCGCGCTGACCTATCAATATGTGAGTACCGCCGCTTACCTACCACTCCGTCCTCATACCCAGACAATCTTGCAGGCAACTCAGGCACAGATGGAGTTCATGAAGACGTACCCGGAGATGGCAGCGCAGCTTGGCCAGATGGCGAGGATGATGTGAACGGACTAGGCTCGGTTATTTACCTCGGCGTTGTGCTGACGTGCTACTTGACTTGCTTATATTCTACCGTAATCACGTCCCATAAATCTACCCTCACTCCTTTGACCCCCCTTACTATTACGCGATGTTACGTGTGATTATTCAAGGCACCTATGGGCGATTGAAACGATGTCGAGATCGGCAAAAAGCGGTGGTCACGGAAATGATCGACATCGAAAAGACGAATGTCTCGGGCGGACGCTCCTCGGGCGCGTCTTCGTGCTGGTTGACTCTGCACCACCACGACCTCCGCTACGCCCTCTCACGCTCTGCACGACATTGTTCTACGTCTTGGCTTCCTGAACCGCACACTTGATTTCTGTGATATCTGTGATTGTAGCTTTCTCTGATCTCTGACCTCTGACCTTCTCTACAATCTATACCCGATCATGGACGCCTCGGGTCTCTCGTCCTCGCCGGAGAGCCAGTCGAAGGAGTCGAAGCGGAGGCGACAGGTCGCCTTCTATCCAAACATGAACTCGACGAACAAGCCCCAGAAGCCGTTCAGTCGCAGTGCGGCGAAGCGGGAGAGCGTGATGGCGCTGGGCAGCATCGAGTACCTGCAGCACTACTTTACAAAGACGGGGATCGCAGCTGAGAGCGAGTGCGTACCACACATGTAGAGAGCTCCCGTGAGTGCTGATCGATGTATAGTCCACTGCAGAAACCGAGCAGCGGTATGAGGCCCGCTATAGGTGGTCTACAGACCCTCAAGAACCGCCTCTCCGCTGCGCCGACGTTTGTGCTCCCCCCGTCCCCCGCAATACCGCAGGCCGTGCAGCCATCGTTCCCGCCCTATGTGAAGACATTTGAGACCGATCCCGAGAACCTCCGGCCGGCCGTCATCGAAGACCTCATCTCCGTCTCGTCCGGATGGAACCTGGAGCCGGGGCAGCAGCTGGCCGCGCAGGACCCGAATCTGCTCGGGGTGGGGGACAAGAACCGGGGCAGCGTAGACGTCCTGGAACTATTGAAGAACACGACACGCGCGGTACGCTCAGTGCGGAATTACCTCGTCTCGCTGCCGGATGAGTCGCAGGTACCGCAGAACAGGTCCCATTTCCGCCCACAGACGCTCTCGAGCTCGCCGCTGCCGAAGCGGCAGGTTTCGCAGCCGAACTCGCCACACGACCCGCTGACGCGCATCCGGGGGCGCGCGCTCGAGGTGCTTACCGTCCTGCGCGAGCTAGAGGAACGTGCGCGGCTGCCGCTGGACCACGACGCGTACGACGCGCAGAGCGACCACGGTTCGTCGAACGACGCGAACACGGCGCCGCACTCTCGCGGTACGTCGCCCTCTTCGCAGATCGAGGAGGCCGAGTTCTTGGACGCGGACACGTCTGTCTCGATCTCATTCATCGACGTAGGTGGGCGCCAGAAGCCCGTCGCCGTATGGGAGGACGAGAACTCGGACGTCAACAACTTGAGCGAGGAGGAACGCGATAAGCGTGACCGATGGGACGAGCGGCTGGTATTCGGCGGTGGATGGTTGTATCGACAGGATCTTGGCATGGAGGACCTGTCCAGGGAACGGGACACCGTGAGAGAATACCTCAACGCTGTCGATGAGGTGCTTTTCGGCGGGTTCAAGGATGGCCAGCGGGGCTGGGAGCGCGAGAAGGAGCGGCTAGCGAGGAAGGAGAGGGCCGACCGGGAGGCCCGCGCAAAGGGACGCAGAGTCAGCGCCGGTGACGCCGGGAGCAGCTCAAGCGAAGGCTCAGCGCGGTCCAACCGACGCGTCGTTTCAACAAGTCTTCTTGACACCTTCCGGGGCATGAGTGTAACTGAGGAGCCTGAGGAAATGGAGTCTATCGGGGAAGAAGACGCGATCGACGACGACGAATTACCCGTCTGGGCGAAACGGTCGACGTTCATTGGGGATGATTATGGTTGGTAGCGAGCTTCCGTTTCGCTGGGGACGCTGGTACTAACGTTATACCTTTCAGGACGACTTCTCGCTCTCCTCACCGCTCTACTTCCCACCGAACTCCTCCAGCTACTTCCTAGGGACACTTCCGACCACGCGGGGATTCTCCACGCGTTGTCATCTGGTCAAATCTTGTGCAATGCGTACAACAGATGTGTTCGACGATCACGCAAGCCATGGGGCTACGTGAGCAAAGATGCTATCCACGATATCGCTGCACTCGAGCTCGCTCAGTCCGCCGACGGTGGTACCGAGACAGGCAAGCGTGGTTGGACGTTCCGCAGGACAGACAACCTACGGCTGTGGGCTGCGTACGTGTATTTCGCCATCCTTTTCCAGGCATATATTCAATTCGTTGGTTATTTTAAAGTGCTCTAAAGCTACGATACTCGCTGCCAATCGTCCTACCCAACAGCAAGCGGCCAGTAGAAGGGGGCACTGCCACTCCGGGAGCCCGAACGCCTGTCGACGGCAACACCCCGCTTCCGTCCCCCTCGGTGTCCGCAGTGAACTTCCCTAGTTCCATCACAGACGATACTGTGATATTCGATGCTCCGATGGTAGCGCGGCTTGAGGATGGTTGGGAGCGTATGCTAGAGCGGCTTGTGTTCAAGTGGATGGACGCGGTCGTGAGCGAGAGGCGGGGCGAACGGTAGCCCAAGTATCGCCTCCCTTTCATCCTTGTGTCTGGTTCCGCATATACAAGAACGTCTAATCTATTTATTTTACGGGTAGTAACAGTTTTAGGAACGGCAGTGTGTATACGTTGTACAAGCAGAAATGTATCATGCAAGTAACAGGTCCACTGACATGGTTACACGGGATGTAGCAAATTGCGTTGACTACCTTGCAATTCCGATATGGTGTAACGGCTAACATTACCGCCTTTCACGCGGTAGCTCGGGGTTCGATTCCCCGTATCGGAGTGTTTTTCTTGTGGCCCCGGTTGGTTCACACGACGTCCGACCGGCGGAGTGCCGTACTTAGTTGTTTCCTATCTGCCGTACGCCCTTGGAGGGAACTGTGTCTGTGGGTTTCTCCCCGGTCTCTAGGTTTTTTATGTCACTTATGAACGACACTTTCGATGGGGACGATCATGTTGAGCGCATGCTATCGTCATACTCAAGAAATTGAAGAGTGTTCAAAATATACGTGCCCGGCTACGATGCGGCCCAGGCTTGCTGCCGTGACGTACAATAATGATGGCTGTTGTTAAGGATAGGTTGGGTACGGCCGCGAGCTGAGTAGATATACTAAAGGACACTAGGCCACTGAACGTAGACCGTCTGTTCCACGGTGCCCCCTGGCTTCAACTGAACGACGACGGTCTCTTCTCCGTTCCGTTCCAATCCTGCGACCTCTCCCTCTAAAAACGCGGAATGCCGAGCCTAAAACCAAGAGTGGTGGATCCAGACTCATCGCCTACATACGGCACTCAGGCTGGTTTGACAAGTATATTACCAGCGCTCGACCAACGATGCTACTATCAGTGTGGCAAGGCTGGCGCCGAGGACCGGAAACTGAGGAGATGCGCAAAGTGCAATGTCGCTCTCTACTGCAGCAGAGAGTGCCAGAAGAATGCATGGCCGAAACACAAGTCAGTATAGACGAGAGTCTATGTGTTGTCGACAGGACAACATTGGTGTTTATGATGGCTCAGCATCATCTTTCTCAGGATCCTATGCGCCGCACCAACCACTAGAAACGGACCGTTCTCTTGTATTGGCGTGCAATCAGCCCCTTCTGGTGTCTCGGTACAGCCGTCGGGCATTGGGGTCGTTCATGCAACGTCTCGTGTCGAGTACGCAAATGTCACTGACGCCGGGCGCAGCATCAGGAAGTTCGTCGAAACTCAGGATTGGGCCATACGTATCATGACCCAAGCTTCCATTTACCTTTCCCTGGTCGACGTTACTCCGATTGACCGCCAGGGAAATTGTCCTGAACCTCGCGCTGCGTTTTTCCGAATCGCGCCTGTTGTCGGCGAACGTGTCACTCCTGCGAATCTGTGGAAGATTGTCGACTGCCGCGCCCACCCTGTTCGTGACCTCGGGCCCGATATCGAACGTCGAATATGGGAGGGAAAGCCAGCGGAAAGAAAGCCTCGGGAAGGGCCCAGCAGCTCTGCGCCGACATCTGTGATGGCTCCTGTCATCTTTGCAATCGACGATATCCGGCCGCATAGTATAGTAATCACCCACTTCCGCATCCCCTTGCCCCATTTCCCTCCCAATTTGTTTCCCCAATCGGCGACAGATGCCTTGAAGGACCTAGTAACGTTCTGTGCGGATCAGATCAACCAAGACCTATGTTTGAGACAGCTCTCGGAGGAAAACTACGTCGCCGTCCCCAATCGCATGGTGCGTTCTGGCGGGAGGTGGAAATGGGAACCCTTGCCGGACGAGTGGGCCCAACGTCCTTTGCGATCCATCCGGCCGACGGTTCCTTGGAGGACTCAACTCACCCCTGCAAAATTGGTCCTCATACTAACCACCGTGTAAGCGGGGACTCGGGGACTGTCCTCAGGTAGTCTGGGTCTACAGGAGTCTAGAGGTATGTGCCTGGCCGGTTTCTTAGCATTATTAGGCACGACGCCCATCCACAGAGAGAGAGAGAGAGGACAGGTTCGGCTGCAGTCTAGGGTCTGGCGCTTCCCCCGAGCGCTTGCGAGGGATCCCTAGCCTACGCACCACGAAGCCCTACTTAAAGGGCGTGTATCTGACTGTATATCTGGCCCTCTAGGACCTCGAATTCATACAGGCCCCGTACAGCGCACCGTCCGACGCTCTTATTAGCCTTTCCATTCTTCGAGGAACCCGGGCGGGACACACGTGCACGTGCATAGGGTCACCCACGGGGTGGCCCCACATCCAAGTCGCTCACCCTCTTGGCAGGTAGCGCCAGCTAAGTGGCTATGCCCACTGGAGAATGGGTGCATGCCGCTCCCGTGTGGTACGAAAGTCTCAAAGCATCCCTCAAGTTCGCTAATGCCCCTTCATCCCGATCGTCTACAACCTATCACGGTCGGCCTCCCGTGTTATTTTTCTTGATGCTACAACGGTGTATTCGATTATGTCCGTATCTAGGTCTCGCCGCTGTAGTACATCCTGCACTGCTTAGAATTATGCTTCTGACCGGTCAGGAGATGGAGACGAAACGTTCAATACTAGCGGCTCCTACTTATATCAAGTCTTTGAGTCTACTAGGCTTCATCACCGAGCCGCGACGCGTTGATGGTAGCGGAGTCGATACTATTGGGTTGGCTCATAGTACTTGCATGTGGGCTCCGAGATTAGTAGTGCACCAGAATCAATTGCATACCTATCCTCTACGCCATTGTAGGTCTCTGCGGGGGTGTTGTCCTACATATCTATTTCTTGGTGTTCCAGTGCTCCCATGGGATACATAGTTTTGGTGAATCCGAAACGATTGCGACGTCGCAACACTTGCGATTGAACGAGAGGGGACAGATATCCACAGACGAAAAGCGACGTGCCCCAGGGGGAACCTTCCGCAAAGCCGAGTCGTCGTAAAAAAACTACGGAGTACAGGGTATGCACGACACTACAGAAGTCGTCTAAAGCTACAAGCGTATCGAAGAGCACCGTCGGCATACAACATCTCGATGTGAGAGAGAAAATGGATGCCAAGTATTTAAGCATTTGAGTCGCTACCGCGCTTCTTCTTGATGGGCGATCCCCCTGATTGCGGGCGAGGATCCACACTATCCTTCTGCGCGTCACCACAGCTCAGTTCCGCTGCGTCAGATGTCCTTGTCCGCTTTCTAGAGCGAGGTTTCACCGCGCACTGGTCGCGGTCCGAAGACACGGGAGAGGCCGTCGAAGGGGGGACCACTGCCGCCACCGCTTTTTCTCCGGGGGTCGGGCATGGTGACTCCGGCGGGGGATCCACAGTCTTCGCACCGACGTCGGTGGGCTCGGAAGCCTCCACGCTTGCACCCTTGTCGTTGGTCTCCGCATCAGGAGCGACGTGCGGGACGAAGTGCACGCGGAGAGGCAGGGACTTGAGCACGTCGATCGCCTCTTCGCGGGTCAGCTCGTCGTAGGGCTTGTCACACGACAAGTCTAGGGTGACGGCGTACAGGTCACCGTCGAGAGGGGGGGCGTTCAGTGGGCCGGGCGCAGGAGCAGGGAGGGAGGAAGGGGATGGGGTGGCCGGGTCGCCACTGTGCGAAGGAGAGGGTGGAGGCGCTTCCTGTGATGTCTCACCAGAGACATCCGTCTCCTCGGCACCCGTAGAAGCCCCAGGCTCGGGACCACCCTTCCCGCAACTCGTCGCCCAGTCATCGTAGACTTGCGCGCGGCGCCTAATACGAGGGTTAGAGACATGATACATGCGAGGGAAGAGCCAAGGAGTAAGAGGCTTACTCCACGTATTGGGAGATCTTGCCCGCGGTGAAGGCCTTACGCTCCGTCTCCCGGTACCAAGCCCACAGCTCATCCGCATCCTTCGCACATGCATCCTCGTAGTAGCGGAGGACGGCGAGTTCGTTACCCGTCACGACGTCGGCAGCGTGGAGCTGCTCACGCGCCGCCTCAACCCCTTGGGCGACCTTCTCGATCTTGAGCTTCACCTCATGGGTGAAGTCGAGCCGTTTTCGTGGCTTCGGAGCTGCGGGCGCGGGAGGAGGGGGATCGAGGACGTCTTTGAGGATCGCCGCGTCCTCAATCCTCTTCCCAGTCTTGCGGAGCCCCTTCACCGCGGTCTCTTCCCCGTGCGACCGGCGCTGTCGCGCGAGGAGCTCCCTGTTCTCTTCCTCGGAGAGCTCAGGGTTCGCGAGCTGGCCGCGACGGCTCCGCTTTAGCTTGGGCGGCTTGTGTGCGACTTTGAGCGGTAGCTTGGAGATCTTCTCCTCCAGTGCAATCAGACGATTTCTGTGCATACCAGTCAACGGATATACGAAGGGAGACTGTTCGAAGAACTTACTCGGCCTCAATCGCAGCCTCGTGCGCGGGCACGGCTAGCCTGCACACGCCCTCGCACGACTCGGCGACGCTCCGAACCTCACTGCGGAGGAGATCGTGCGCCGCGTCGAAGCGGTCAACGTACCGCTTGAAGTTCACGACGTAGCCGTAGAGCAAGAGGCGGATCGCCTCAATCTCGTTGGCCAAAACGTCGATGGCCTCGTCTGCACTCTCGCATTGGGAAAGGTCGACGGGGGTCCCGTGCGTCCCAGAGAAGTGGTGTTGGAGGTGGAGGAATTGCACCGGCGTCGGCGCAGGGTCCTTGAGGATAGACGACGGAAGGTCGATGACTCGCCCGCTCTCGAGAGTGAGCTGACGGAGCTCGGTGAGATCGGAAGAGGAGGCCTGTGGCTCAACGGTGGGTTGAGTGGAGGCCGGAGTGGCGTGGGCCGGAGTGGACGGCGCTTGGGTGGAAGACATTGTGATAGTAGGTGAAGGGCTGGAGGGGTGAAGGTACGAAAGGCACGAGCAGGATTGTGGGCGATGGTGGTGGTAGTGGTTCAGTAAATGTGTGCTCCAAGAGAATGCGTTGCCGCGGTTTTGTAGGGGAGCGGCGGCCACGCTTTGACCGAGGCCGAGTGGCACAATCCAGTGCGGACAATAAAGGAAGCCAGTTGCACCCCTAGAGGCGCCTTGTCTGATCACTCCGCCGCGGAGTTCCTTTTGGCATGTCGTTATTCTCGCATAGTGCACGGCATTACCTTGACCCCAAATTTCAAGGACATTGTATGCCGTTGTATACCAGACGTGTCTTATGGTGGCCGAGGTGGGAGTGGCGTACAAGCGTGGCTAGCGCCGGCCGGCGCTTTGGATTCATCAACGTAGTTGACAGAGACGCCCCAAGGCCCACACAACTTACTGTCATCCGGGGGAATGTCGGAAGTCACATATATCGTTTTGGGACATGGCGGCCTCAGAGTCGAGCTTATGATTTCCTTGAGATTCCACCGAAACCCTGGGATGCAGTCATAGATCCAGATCTGAAGTCGGTGAGGCCACAGACCATGGGTAGTGGTAGCAGAGCGTACCATGCTCGCCGTCCAGGCTTCGTACCATGGATCTATACTCTTTGAGGATGTGGGGGACTTAATATCTTCGGCACGTCGACGGAACATGGATAGCGGCAGGATCCTGCACGGCGGGAAGTAATACACTGTACGCCGATGTGGAACTCTTGGAACTCCGTGTATGTTTCAACTTTCCTGATAGTCGAAGATGGCCGATTGTGGTTTATGGACGCCGATAACTCACAGTTGTGCATCGGTAAAATTTCCAAATTCGGTACACATTCTGCACCTCTGCCTGCGTCTGCCTTACGTGAAACATAGAATAATGAGCCTTTCTTGATTGTGTTCGCAGCAAGCAGGTGCTCACCGTATTTCCCGGACAGAGATGCTTCTGCCCTGCCCCAAATGCACATCACGAAGCATCGTTGTGCTAAGCATAGTTGGCTGATAGTGCACTGGCTATTATAGTAGCACGGTGAGCATTGGGGTATGTCCCTAAGTAAGAATGGTGATCGCGGTTGCTGGCTAGTGGATAGTTCTACATCTTTCAACGGCGAGATAGAAAGTCTGGTGGTCAAGCGGGACTGACGTTTGAGAAGTAGAGCCCCATTTAAGATGATGTATAATGGTTCTATTAGTGTCCAAGCGAGAGTAACAATTATATAGCCATGTTGTAACTCCGATATGCTTCATCAAACCCACTACTTACGTTCTATTCCAAGAGATCGTAAGTCACTCCATCCTTCTGCCTACTACCCGTCTGCTTGTCTTGACTGGTCATCTTCGACGCTCGTGGAACGTCTGAGCGACGGCTATCTCTATCCTTACGCACCCAAGGTCAACCGCTATACCCGACTGTAATCTCAGGTCTTCTTGCGTAGTCTGAACGACCACGTCCGTGCCGCAAACTCTTGACGCAGCCTCCCCCCCTCACGGCTATGGCACAAGGAAAGCCACAGCATTACTGGAGGCAGCTCAGGACGGCGCTCACCGCGGGGCAGTGGGACACGCAATTTCCTGCAAAAGACGCGCACGGGAGGGCAGTCTCGTGGTCGGATCTCCTTCGCAAGTTTAACAAGCACTGTCCGGGCCACCAGGACGTCGCCGAACTCGCTTCGCAAACGCAGGCTTTGTCTTTGCTGCTTTCGGCCAACTCTACGGATCTCGATGCGTCTGACGTGGGCCCGCAAGGCGTTCTCGCCCTTGGGGAGGAGTGCACGTTGGCGGAGGAGAGGATAGAAGAAGGGCTGGGTGGGTACGGTGCTTTGAAGCAGGTGGAGGCGAACGGCTCTGATGTACGTCGAGCTGAGTATATCGCCAATGCCATTTTTGACATGAACCGTCGTCCCGAAGTCCCTCAAGGCCGCACTTGCATACTATGCATACGCGCTCCGACGTCCATCGGAATGTCTCGAGCATCTTCCGCAAGTGAAAGATCTCTCGGAGGCTCAAGGTCCCATCTTTCCCTCTGGAACTACACGCTCGGCCCCTGCGACTCTGCAGGTCCCAGGGACCAGTTCTAACACGTCTCTCTCTTCGTCGTGGACAGGGAGTTTTGTTTCTGCGCAAACGACCGCATCGGTCGCGGATGTTAACGAAGGGAGGGCATGGTCTACAGTCGAGCAAGTCCGAAGCATATGCTTGAAAGGTGGGTGGCCGGTGAGTGCATCATGCCACCCTCGAAACTAAATAATAAGCCTTCAGGCATGTCATTGGAACTGCTGCACACGAGCGACCCATGGAAGGCCTTCACTACCTACGCCTCCGCCTCTGCGCTTATAGCAGGTGTGGCAGCTGAGATTCCCACTACGGCAGCGGGTGCGGACGCGCTCACAGATACCAGCTCATTTGTTCGCTATCGCGAGCTCTGGAGATGGGTCGAGCGCACCCTCCGGCGTGGTATCGTCCTCGGCGCGAGGTTATGCGACATCTCGCGCGTGGACGGCCAGAACGGCGCCCTATGGACGCTCTTCCAGCAGTACCACGCGTGCAGCGCGCACTGGCCGCCCTTGTTCCGCTCAGAGCAGCGGTCGGCGATCGCGGTGCTGCATCTGCGTGCGCTCATCCTCAGGGCGCGCGCATCGCCGGCGCCGAAACCGGGTGCAGAGCGACTCCATCGGTGGATTAGCACTGCGCGGTCCGTCGTACAGGAGTACCGCGCCATTTTGAGCGTGAGTACCTCTTTCCCTAAGGCTGGAGAGCGGAATACCAAGGTCGAGGACCTTGCCGATCTCGCTGTGGCCACTTGGGAAGCGGATGGCGCGGTGGGCGAATATGCGGGCTGGGTTATCGACGTAAGTACACCTGTTTTGGATTACGGGATGCTTTTCAATTGTGGCTTCGTAGGTCCTCTGGTGGGCAACACGCCTTACATTCAACTCGTTTATAGTGTTCCGACACATGAGCCGCTTATTCTACGTGATGGGCGACCCGGAGCTGGCGAAGCGAACCCTACGGCTCTACATCCAAATCGTTAGTAAGGCGCGAGAGGCGAGCATGGCGGAAGCCGAGAGCGCAACTGCTGAAACGAGCGGCGCCTTTGGCGCTGGGAAAGACATCGACACGGATAACAACTGGGTACAAACGCTGGTGCAGGGCTCGAGGATGCTTTCGCGACAAGCACTCGTAGAGAGCGACCCTGGCAAGGCGATCGAGGGGGCTAAGGAAGCTGGAGAGGTCCTGGAGAAGGCGAAGACGCGCCTTAACACAGAGGACAAGGTTCTTGTTGCGAGCGTACAACTGGCGGAGGCGATATGGCATATCGCCATGGCCTACACGGGTAAGCCTGCTATCTAATAAACAGTACCCTTTTTCTGAAGCATCAGGTGGATATTCGGGACATTAGAGCAAGACGTGCTTACGCGCACAAAACGCTTCGAGCGATCACTGTCCCTCCTCCACGCTTCTCTGGGGGCGCACCCGACGCCGTCGACACATCACCACCTTGCATTGGCGTATCTTCGCCCGGGAGTTTCACAAGACTTGCAGGCTGCCACTATGCATGCTCGTGCGGCCGTCGAAGGCGACCACTCGGAGGTTCGGCACTGGCATCTCCTCGGTCTTCTGCTCACTGCGTCCGGAGACTGGAAGGTCGCGAGGGAGGTGCTGGAGATAGGTGCAAGCGTCAGTGAGTTAGATCAGGCTGGTGAAGAGGCGGAACTGGATGCTCCCCCTCCCAACGGGGACGTCCCCAATGGGGTTCACGCTCACGACTATGGAGCGTCGGCAAATGGGTTGAACGGCGATCTTACGAATGGGACGTCAGATGCCGGCCCGAATGGAGTGGACCACCCCGAGCCTTCACGGTTACTGGACCAGGATGCCGCGGAGCTGCCTTCCTCAGCGGCATTTCTCCAGCCTCTGGGTGACCGCCCGCCGCCGAACCGACAAGAAGCCTTTGAGCAAGCGTTGCAGCTAAGGATGACCCAACTTACGCTGACCGAGTTTGTCGAGGGCCCGGAGGGCACTGGGGACAAGTGGGTCGAAGTCTTCCAGTGGTTCTCAGAGCGTCGAGAAGTCGGCGTAGAGGACAGTAAGTCGTCCCGAGCTCGAGGCCGTTTGGCGGACACTGACGCGCGCGCAGGGCGAATGTCCATCGACAGCAGGCGCGCGTCGCAAGAGATCAAACCGGCCTCTGTGACGTCATCGATGGACAAGCGGATCAGCAGTGGCCCCGGGCGTCCGTCGGCGCTCTTCCCGCCTGTGGAGGAGCAGCCAGAACCAGCCTCGACGACCGACCTCGTCGCGCCCATCCCTATCACCGTCACACCAGCATCGCCGGGAGTGCACAGTCCTGCCTTCTCGCAAGACCAGCTCACCCGGACAAGCCTGAGCGGGAGGGAGGATGCTTCGGGCGAGAAACGATTGTCCGTCGAAGATGGTCACACCAACCGCGGCAAGGGCAAGAAAGTCCGCGAAGTCTTCATAAGCGGAGTGCACAAGGGGCGCGCAAGAGTTACCACCATCTCGAAGAAGATAGGACATAACGTCGGCCGGCACAACGGTGGGCATCTCAAACGGTCCAACTCCGCCCCCGGTACGTCAGTGTGCTCAGACTGTGTCACCATAACTAAATTACTAGCGGTAGATTTCCGCGCGTTGCTCGGCCAAACACCGTTCCAGGCATCCTCGATCCATCTCCGACAGCACCTTAGCATTTACGCATCCCAACAAGATCTATCGCTTTTGGAAGCGCCACCTCCACCTCCACCTCCGCCGCCCCCTTCCACTGCGCCTTCTCTCTCGCGGCATAACGTCAGGCTAGCGAAAGACCGTAGACTGCTAAGCAATCTCTGGCTGATGTCTTCGGCAACATTCCGGAGGATAGGCAAGATCGAGCAGGCCCGAGGCGCCATCCAAGAGGCCGAGGTCCGCGACGAGAGCAACCCCGCAGTCTGGGTACAGGTGCGTCGTAGACCATGACTATGGCGGTTCGCGTGTCTTTAACACCTCACAGCTTGGCCTATATCACCTCGCCCTCGATGAGGATGGCAAAGCGCTAGGAGCGTTCCAGAAAGCGCTGTTCATCGCGCCCAACGACGTTTCGGCCACTATCCATCTATGCCGCGTATACCTCGCCGCAGCGCAGGGTAGCAGCAAGCCCGACGCAGACATGGAGCCCGCAGACAGGGACAACGTCGACCTCGCAGTCGGTTTGCTGTCCGCCCTCACGAAGGGTGCGGGGTGGGACGTGCCCGAGGCGTGGTACTTCCTCGCGAAGATGTATGCGCTGCAGGGGCGGCGCGACCGTGAGCGGGAGTGTCTCGGCTTTGCGCTGTCGTTGTCGGAGAACCGGCCGTTGCGCGATCCGGGGGTTGCGGTTGGGTGGTGCTTGTGAAGGCAGGCCGTGGGTCTCGTTGGGTCGGGTTGCTTGGTCTATGGTTTTAGATACCCGGGGCATTGGTGGATTCGTGGGCGGACGCCATGTTTACGGCCGCGTAGTAGTTGCGTGAAGAGATGGCTCGGGGGTACCCCACTTGCTGTTAATCCCGTATTGAACAATGATACCTAATGGATATTCGGTCGATTTCTTGCCGTTGGTGTCAGACGAGGATACCCAATAGCTGCTCGATTACCGGACTCGGATACGGATTACCCCACAGACCCCTAGTCTATGCCGGTCGTCGGTACAGATGTTCACTGAGGCGGCGAATCGCGCTAGTTGTTTGCAACACAGTCATTGGTTGCCATTGAAAGTCCAAGTAGTACAAACAGTGCAGTCGACAGGGTATAGTACAAACACCGATTTTCTCTGGTATACATGTGAGAATTTAGAAACACATCTATATTACAGTGTCCGGGTTCCATTGGCGGCAGGGGGGACTCATTAAGCCTCGATGCGCGCCTTCTTCGCCGCGGGCTCCTCCGCGTCGTCCTTCTGCGAGGCATCATCCGCCTCGACCTCCTCGTGAGGGCGTTTGCGCGCAGCCCGAGTCGCGAGCGGGCCTTTGCCCGCGGGGAAGACCACGAGCTTTGCTTTCCCAGCGCAAGCGGCGCGCTGGAGGTCTGCGGCGGGGAGAGGGATCATGGACACCTTCACCCGGAGCAGCGAGCACGTCTGGGTGTACGACCGCACACTGGCCAGACGGATGCGCCGCACGGGTCGGGCGTCGCGCTGCTCCCCTGCCGCGGCGGTGTCCTCCTCGTCGTCCTCGCGGGCACGCTTCTTCCCCTTGTCCACCGGCTTGGCGGCGGCGGCGGTGTCCTCCTCCTCTTCCTCCCCGTTCTCCTGCTCGGCCGCAGGCTGAGGGCCTTCGGGCGCGGGCGCGGCCTGTGCAGGCGCCTTGTTAGCGGCGCGTTCTGCGGCTGGCGTCCTGAACGCAGCCAGCTGGGCCGTGCTGCGGCGCACGAACAGGGAGAAGGCCCGCGCCCCACGCGTCACAGCAGTCTCTGTAGCGGCGACGGAGCCGTGCGTGGCCGCATCGGAGACCACCGACGACGAAGCGTCGTCGTCGCGATCGGCCGGGAATTGCTCGGCCGCTGTCGCGGTGACTCCGGGAGGGAGTGCGAAGCCGTCCTTGTCTATGTAGACGGCGCCCTGCCGCGAAATGATGCGGCGGCTGGGCGGAACAGCGAGCGGGGCGGGGGCGGGGGCGAGGGCAGGGGCGATGGGCGGGGTGACACGACGGGGTTGCGCCGCGTCCGAGGCAACCGATCCGTGGGTCGTCGCATTGGAGACCACGGATGCGGCATCGTCGTCGGGATCGGGGAACTGCTCCGCCGCTGTTGCGGTGACCCCAGGAGGGAGCGCAAAGCCGTCCTTATCCAGGTAGACGGCGCCCTGCCGCGAGATTCGGACGCGGCGGCTGGGCGGGACGGCGGGGAGAGCGGCGGCGGGGCGGTTAACCCGCACGACGGACAAAGCGGGGAGGGGGCGACCTGCCGGCGACTCTACTGCCCGGCGGGGTGCTTCCCAGGCGGGGCCTCGGAACTGCTCTTCGGCGGACATCGTGACGCCGGGAGGGAGGGCGCGACCGTTCTGGTCGAGGTATACGGCACCCTGGCGAGAAATAAGGCGCCGGCTCGGGGGAACCACGGGCATCGAGCGGACGCGGCGGGGGGTTGCGGGACCGGAGGAGGGGGTGGCAGGCAGGTTGCTGCCGGAGGTGGTGGCGCGGCGCGGCGCATTGGCCGCGAGGGGGGCGTCGTCCGACTCAAAGAGCGAGCCACGCCAGGTGGGAGGGTATGGGCCCGAGTGACCCGCCTTGAGAATGTTGGCGACTATCTCGCCGATGGGCTCGAGCTCGCCCGCGCCGTCCCTGCCCAGGGGAATGGGGTGGCCATCCTCGCCGAAGATGGCCGCGTACTGCCTGGTGAGCCGTGTCCAGCCAGGGCGAGCGGGCTCAGCCTCATCCTCCACCGCCTGCGGCTCTGGGACCGCGGGGAAGATGATGGGCTCGACGGGGGCACTCGCCGGCTGGGCAACGGGAGCGGGAGGAGGGAGCTGTTCCGGGACGGACGGGAAGACGATCTGCCGGAGGGACGGCATCCGAGGCTGGACGTCGAACGTCTCGAAGGGCGCCTTGAAGCTGGGCGCGAACGCAGCGAGCCCGTATATGCTCGTCGCCGGCTTAGTCAGGCGCCGAGTCATGAGCTGCTCGAGGGACACTTCCCTCGCGACCTGGTCCAGAATGGACGAAGTAGCCCCTTCCTCTTCCCCACCAGGGTATGTTCCCTCGGGAAGCGGTCGGTAGTCCTTATCCAGGAACACTGCGCCCTGCCGCTTGAGACGGCGGTGCTCAGGGATAGTCGGGAGGAGGGTATCGTCGACGTCGATATCGGAGCCGGCGACGGTAGCGGCTGCGACAGAGGTCGCGTCAGCCACAGAGGTGTCAGGGGCCGGGTTGGCATGGGGAACGGGCGCTTGAGCCGACGATGGCCCGGCCACAGGAGCGGACGGTACGTTTTCCATCGTCGCCTTACCTTTCCCCTTGCTTTTGTTGAGAGTGCGGCGGTTGGCCTTCTTAGGGGCGGCCTTCCGCGTGGAGGGCGTCGGGTCGTTCACGACGGCGTTCGAAGACCTGTCGGTGTAAGAGACATATTGAGATCAGGGATGTGGTTGTCTTATGCATGAGGACGGGAAACGTACGTCGTCGCAACTTGTGCTGCTGGTTCTGCGTTGGAAGACTCCGCGTTCGAGCTCGCGGCGGTGGGCGCCTTGGACACTCGGCGACTTCCCGCTAACCTGGACTTGACGCTCTTGACGCTCTCCGCGATGGGAGTGAGAAGTCTTCCAGAGCGCGTGCGTATCGGAGCGGCGGAAGTGGATGCCTCAGGTTGGGCGGGTTGAGCCGCGTTGGGCGGATCCACGGGAGCGGTCGAGGGGGCTAGGATAGTGTGGCTAAGGTTGAGTGTGGCCCAACGAGCGGCGACTAACAAGCACTTACCGGCGCTGCCGCGAGTAGACTTCTTGGATCCCAGGCGAGAGAGCATGATTGATAAGTGGGTGTCAGGGAGGGGAGGAGGAATGGGTGGGGGGCGGCGAATTGGACTCGTGGGTCGGGGCGGATGCGGTGGGATGATGGTGGTAAGGAAGAGGGAAGGAGGGGCACTGTGCGGGGTCCTTATATCACGCCTGGGCCCGATTTCCAAATGGGGCCCGCGTAGGTCAAAGCTCGATCCTTATGTTTCTTCCGGGCGCCTGATGAGGCGTAGATCCGCGTATATGTGCCACTGCTTCAAGATGGGGTCCGAATATCCAGAGGATTAGGGGTCTTCCATGAGAACAATAGCACTAATATTGTTCCCAATTGGCGGATCTTTGAGGGATTAGATATTTTGAAAGTCAGCTATCAAGGCGGCACCTTCGAATTATTCGCTACTCCCGTAATGCCAGATTGCGAGCTATATGGCCACCCTTATGAAAGTGCACGATTGACTGAAATTGCGCATCCACGTATGTAGATGTTCTAGGATCGCATGCTACTGAGTCCGAGTCCTGCCACCCACACGCTGCACTATTTTGACGTGGCGGTATGATGCAATGGCACGGTGGACGGAGGCCACACTCCCTTCCGTTACTAGATAGTCAATATATATGCACACACGGAACAAGGTACACGCCACTCACCGAACGCTTGGAGAACAAAGACGCGCCGATGTCGGACCACGAGGCTGTCCGCTAAGCGCGCGTGCCTCGAGGGTCCAAGCGTGGATTCCGGAGTGGCACACTTCGTTGACGCCGGCTAGCTACGTCTTGAGAGCATCTTCCGCGAGCTGGCGAGTGAGGTATGGATGGCAGGGGGCATTTCCCAGAAACTTGGTGGCCAGCAGAGTCGGTGCATGGGCCAAGTATCCTTCAAGTACAAACGTGGCAGTGCTTCTTCGATAGACGCCGGATGTTTGCGATGTGGCTTGCTTTTTCCCGCCACGGCGTTCGCGCGCGCCCACAGCAAACGATGATCCTTCGTCGGCGGATACGCGGGTATCTGGCATCCACAAGCCCGCTTTCCGAGTCAGGCACACGACCTCACGCTCTGCTAGACACCGCCAGTATGATTCTTGCTGTTGGGTCTCCTTAGTATAAACTGGCCTTGACCCGCTGCTCACTGCTTGGTTGCAAACGGGCCAGCAACCCTGAGTGTCACCTCCCCCATCATCGATGCTAGTATCCCGTACCAAGCTGAGATTGAGTAAACCTCAGTGCGGGCTGTGCCGCGCATAGCGTCCGCCCCATACTTCGGTCGTGTCAAAGCGCAGAAGCTCGCCGCTTGGACAGCCCGCAGCCGTCGACGTCACGACACGCCTCGAACTGCCACGCCACCCAGCGACGCTTGAGCACGCATACGCTTTTAAAGATCTAGAGGCCCCGGGCTTTTCGTATCATCCCTATCTTGAGCACTCGCCCTCGCTTACTAGTAATCAGCTATCTCCCATCCTCGCGATGCCTGCCCTATTTCGCGTCATAGCCGCGTCCAGCAAGCGGTCCCTTGCCTTCGTAGATCGTACCGCTTCTAGAATCTTGAACACGCTCAATAGGGTAGCACCTACACCTCAACATGACAACGTATCGCCTATAGATGTCGAATCCTCAACAAATGCATCTTCTTCTACTAGGTACGGCAATAGTAGTACTTGGCGGTAGTTCTTGATAGCTAAACTTCTTCATAGTGACATTGAAGAAGAAATTGACACGGAGATCCACTCAGAAAATGATGCGAACTCGGAGTCCTCACAAGAGTCGTCTGACTCCGATGAAGACGCTGCAGAAGAAACTGGTGAGAGCTAAGCGTCCGTATGCACTACAGTCGCCGATTCTTACGCTTACAGAAGAAGACTGCCTGTCCGGCGACGAGCGCCCTGTTAACTCTGTTGGTGCATCCGGAACTGAGGAATACACGGAGATCGTAAACTCAGGAACGACCTCTGTACTCGCCCAACCCCAGCCTGATGAGGCTGAGCAGATCGCAGTGACTGCCACTGCGACGTCTTCGCAGGTACAGCCCCAAAGGCGCTCCTATCCATATCGTTACGCTACAGGTGAGCGTCAGCGCTGTGAGAGCGATAGCACTCTGTGGATTGACTGTGAATCCAGCACCATTTGCACCAGGAAGCGTAAATATCGAAACACATCTCGACAGTTCACCCATAAGGAGTCGTGAGTGGTCTTTAATATCATGAATTTGCACTTTGGGTCCTGATAGGATCATGTTCCAGGCAGCGATTGCCTTCTGCCGCACACGCAGGCTCAAGAGGCTGTCCCGGAAATAGAGCGCCCGAGTGGCTGCTCGCTCAACCGTGGCCAGAACAACACAGCTGACTTCGCCCATGCGACCCCGAATGGTGAATGTTCGAGGACATACGCCGGTTGTTCTTCATCTCGTGGACGCAAGCGCTCCAGAGAAGTGGAACGCGACTTCGATGAAGGAGGACCCTCTTCCGAGATGGTCGAAAGTCGGCCGCGCATCCGTCGGCGCCTTTCCAACCCTCACCCCCAATGTACACGCGAGAATTGCCTCGCGAGGAGCCTACACCTCCTCGACTCTGACGCCCCGAGCCGACCACTATCTGATGATGAAGGTGCCTGGAGCCACACAGCGCAGGCTTCGGATTCGGAGGACGATCCGGGTTCGGGGATCGCGTACAGCCAGATGTTGGATGATCGGCGTCGCCGGAGGACGTGTCGGAAGCGCACTCGTGATCAGAGTGCGGACTCCGACTTGACAGAAGAGGACGGGCGCTCGAGAAAGCGGCGTCGGGGTGGTGAGCCATAGGGCTCTGGGAAGAAGGCCGCTGTCCTTTGACCCCGTCAGCGGTGTTGTGATCCTGTGGCGTGTGCAGTTTGTATTTCAGACCCGTTAGTAGAGCAAGGGTCAAAGTTGCTACGTTAAAATGAGCAGTTTTGGCCTGAGGCACATTTGATTCCGCGCTTCCTCTTGTGTGAGCTACTACAAGTCTCCTGTGATGGATTTGTTCGGAGGATACTACACCTACCATTTTTGGAACGACACTCCGTATCGCGCCTTTCTCTCAGCGTCTGGTGGTGGCCCACTTCTGCACATCGCCGCCACCATGACCTATTATCAGACTCCCATCTATCGCCACTGTGGGTCGTGTGCGAACTCCTTGCCGCTTGGACACTGCCTGGAATGTCTCTCCTAGTCCTCTCCGCTGCAGATGTCGCTAAAGTCACCGCCAAGTTCACGCCGGACGAGCTCGTCGCGCTCATGGCCGGCGTCTTTTCGCGGCTTTCCGAAAGACATCGAGAAATCTACCAGCCGCACCGGACCGCGGTACCCATGGAGCACCACACAAGCTTGATCATGCCCTCGCGTATCACGACTGTGGGTACCACAGTGAAGGTCGTCTCGGTGCCTTCTGCAGACGCCCCGAAGGATGTGAAGGACAAGGGCTTGCCTGCGACGACGATTGTACTTGATGAGCGACTGGGAAGCGTGAAGGCAGTCGTCAATGCCCGGCGGTTGACGGCGCTGAGGAATGCAGCAGGTGGGTATGTTGATTTGTGCGGATCATTGAGCAGCCCACAGCCCTGGACCTTGTGAAGCATCGACAGGCTTTGTCACATTCTAAGCCCTGTTTAACACGATATCCTCAGGATCCCTCTTGTCTACGCGTGTCGCTTTTCCAGATGACGCTGCGCCACGGAAGATATTGGCTATCGGCGCAGGTGCACAGATACAGGCCCACCTCGCTCTCTTCCTCACTGCCTACCCTTCAATCGATTCGTGCGCCATATTTAATAGGTCGCGCAATGTACGCCTCGAGAGCCTGCGTGAACTGCTCGACACCACCTTCCCATCGGTCCGGGTGACGACGGGCGTGCTGCCGAAGGCCCATTCGAAGGATGGCGAAGCGGAGTTTCACGATGCTGTCAGGCAGGCGAACATTATCATCACGGCTACATCCTCGACACGACCGCTCTTTCCATCCAAGGCCGTGCAGAAGGGCACCCACTTGTGTCTGATTGGCTCTTACAAGCCGGAGATGTGCGTTAGGTTTCAAGGAGTTCTGATGTTGTTCGATGCCTGATGTCGTCCATGAGGTAGGCACGAGATCGACACGGACCTCGTCAAACGAGCCGGAGTTGTGATCGTGGACCAGAAGGCTGCATGTCTGGTGCGTGTCGTGTTCTATTATAGTCGCTCCCGCAGCTTACCTCTTTCCATCGCAGCAAGAAGCTGGAGAGTTGATCGAAGCGGAGCTCTCCGATGCTGACCTCGTTGAGCTCGGAGAGCTCTTCGATTATCGTGCAAAAGACCTGAGTTGGATACCGAGGGAAGGCCCAATCGAAGAGATTCAAACAGCTGGAGACGTTACGATTTTCAAGTCCGTCGGGGTCGGCGTTCAAGATGTTGCGATTGCGTGTGCGGTCGTCGAGAGAGCTCTCAGGGAGAAGATTGGAGTGTTGATTGATGAATACGACCAGGATGATTGATTCGCTACGTGGTGAGTTGTGTGTCCGGCCTCAAGTGCAAGCACTAATATAACCCAGTTAACTATAGTGTACTAACGGACTCCTAATGTTACCCTATGATGGGCGACATGCAACGCCAATTGTCAAGGCTTAAGTAGCAGGACCAGTGCGAAGTACCCTGAGATACTGGACACATACTAGGATCACGTCTGCGCTGGAATGTGAGTATGCCTCTATGTCATGCCCGTGACTGTCAGGCATGATACATCGGTGTGTGCCCTACATGCAGCTCATTTTGGACAGCCCCACCTACCGGCTCGACAACGTGATTGGTGCGTGTTCTTGCTCGTTTATGATGGGACTGTGCTATTAATTAAAGCGCTAAACGGCCTCGAAGCATGCCACGTTGCTTTGAGTATGGTGAACGCCTAGTTTTGAGAGTAGAATGTGCCATCGTGCACTGCTTGCGCGAATCGCGCAGTGTTTGAAGGAAGGCATGTAGGTCAAGAGCATGGCACGCCTTAACATAGATCTAGGGTTTTCACGGATCGCTGGCCATAGTCACGGTGCCTTTTAATCCGGGCACTTCGAACACGACTTCACCATAGGGCAGGTCGAAGTCCTTTGCGCTTTCCGGACCGCTTCGGTGCACAATCAATATCTTTCAACGTGGGGCGGACATCTCTGAATCGCATGTTGACCTCGGTGTCCGACCTCGATGCGTTTTTACACAGGCTCGACGCCGGCGATGCGATGTTAGGTAGTCGGGAGCGTCCATTTCACGTATTTCCTGCCTCTGTAGTAGATGTGGCTAGCTAACACGTGCATGCAGGAGCATCCAATTGCATAGATGCGCATGACAGCGCGGCGTACGGGAAAACATTCGAGCAGAGAAGGTCCCGGTCGCGGGGTACTATGGCTTAAGGACTGGAAGACAGATGTAAGTGTCCCGCGATCTTCTATTACGTTTGAGATTGAATTATCTACACCACCCACCACACTCATGGCGCTTCCTTAACGGCATTGCATGTGGGCTGGGTGGGCTCCCAAGACCGCGTCAATATCGTCGAGAACTTGATCAATACACCGACTCCAGGACTAATCTCTGTCGGGCGCTAATATAACTTCCCAACGTGGAAGCAGTGCATTTTAGGTACCCTTCCGGCAAGGTGAAGGGGCTTTTCATGGTGATTTGATACTTGCTGTGATCACGGAAAGTACCGAGGACGTCTCGTCTCCGAACGACGGTTTGTGCCGGTCAGCGGTGTCGAGCATCAAGCAGCGAATCATGGCCCACACGGTTCGGTCCGTTCATAAGTGGCTTTTTGACATCCCGCCGCGGTCCTCGAAGACTTCCGTGCGGCTTGGACCACGCTTGATATCGCAAGCGGACGTGCAGATCTTTGCGACAATGCCCGTTCCAGGCTTTGGCCCTCAATGCCGCCTACTACATGTTTTCACTTCGGCCACAGTTTATCCCGGGGCAGATGAGGGCCTAGCCGGTGAAACAACGAGCTTTGCTCGCTCGCAAAGTAACGCTCTTCGCATTGTCGCCGTCCAAAGGACGCACTGACCTAGCGCAGTACGCTTAGACAGGCCGCGTTGTCCTGCGAGGCGATTGGGATATATAACTGCCTGCATGGGCCCGCTCCTCACTTCAACACACTCTTTCCCTCACTCGCCACACGGATTCAGCTCTTGACGAGCAGTCTAGTCGTCGGACGTCACTCTCTTTCAGAACTTTCTACTTTCACCTTCGCCTACGTTTATTCTCTCGCAATGCGCTCTGTACCAATCGTTCTCGCTTCTGTATTTGCAGCCCTCCCGTATGTCGCCGCCCACGGCTACCTTAAGAGCGTCGCCATCGACGGCAAGACCTACGAGGGGAACGTTCCTAACCATGCTTCGGGTACGTTTTACCCCCAAGGCCTTCCCGTGCTAGTCCTTCGTTCTAATTTACACCATAGGTGACAGCCCAATTCGCCTGATCGACGATATCGACCCTGTCAAGGGCGCAGACAACCCGAACATGTCATGTGGCCAGAACGCGCAGAAGGCGGCTCTGGTCGTGCCCGCTAACCCGGGCAGCTCGGTCGCGTTTGCATGGGCTTCAGGCAACGGCGGAAACGTACGCTACCCTATCATATCCCGGAAAATGGGCGCTGACATTGCGACTACAGTGGCCGCACAACACCGGCCCCATGATGACCTACATGGCCTCCTGCGGTGACACGACGTGCGACAAGTTCGACGCGTCGGGCGCGCAGTGGTTCAAGGTCGATGAGGCAGGCAAGAAGAGCGACGGCTCGACTTGGGTGCAGCAGGACGTCAGTAAGTATATTTTGGATCCCCGATTGTGATAAATCCCCATGTGCTAACGCATTGCGCTCCAAGTGAACGGTCAGGCTTACACGATGACCCTCCCGAACAACATCGCCCCCGGCGACTACCTCATCCGGCATGAGGTATGTGCCCTAACTGTGTATTTTTTACAGGTGTGCTTACTCAATCTCTAGATCATCGCTCTTCAGTTGGCTGTCTCGATGGGTGGCGCGGAGTTCTACCCCTCCTGCACCCAAGTGCGCGTCGGTGGTAACGGGAATGGCGTGCCCAATGCGACCGTGAGCTTCCCTGGCGCGTACTCTGACAGCGACCCGGGCATCTTCGACCCTAACGTGTGTACCTCCTCTACGGCCGATCCAAGTTTTCGTCCGCTGACGTTTCGTTCCATAGGTCTACAACCCCGGTTCGAGCTACACGTTCCCTGGTCCCGCCATTGCTGCTTTCGTGACCGACGGTAGCAACAACGCTGCATCCAGTTCTCCGTCTTCGGTGCCCCCTTCCCCCTCAGCCTCTGCCACTATCTCCGACTCTGCGTCGACTCAGGTAGCTGGTGCGACACCCACCTCGTCGTCCATCCCTTCTTCCACTAGCACCGGTCAAAGCGGGTGCTCGGGTATGGATAGCGGAAGCGAATACCGCCCTCGCCGCTTCAGTCGGGTCATGCGCGATCTGAAGCAGGACTGAGTTGGTGAAAGACCGTGGTTATGTCCACGCAACGTGCCGCTGGCGGCGTTGTCTTTTGGCGGGGCTCGCGTATCATTATATGTTATTGGTGTATACTCCCAGCCCATGTATTTTCACCATAGAGTGTAGTTTATACGGAAACCCTGCTTGCTGAAGGATAGCTCGCTATTTCCGAATTCCGCCATGTTTGAATTTTCTCACGCCCTACGCAGGTGCGCGCGCGCTGGAACGATATCTGTTCATGCACGCGCACTGGTTTGCCCTCTCTCTCTATCTTTCACACATAACATCTCGAGTCACCTACACCTGCTATGGGCAGCAATGATCTCACCTACCTATTTAACCGACATTGCGGTATGTCATCATGGTATGGTTCGATATGTCGGCGCACCAAAGCTGGCCTCAACGCATCCGAACACGACGCTGATTTACGAACGGATGGCACTTGCGGTGTGCCTGTCTCCGTCCCTACCATATGACCCGGGCGTCATGCGATATAGTTTGCACTTCTCTATGCATGTGGGCTTTTGCGCGGCTACCGCCATCTAAACCTCTTCCCAATACTTATGACGTTCTCGCGTGCAGCCAAGTCAAGCGCTGGTACGTCTTCGCGTCCAGTGTCCCACCCTCACGCTGAAGTGCGCTTTAATTCCTGCAGGAAACCTCATACTTTCTGCGTATCTTGCTTTGCTTGTGGCATCGCCTTTTGCACGAGACTGCCCCCTTCACTGGAACCTTATGGACGGAGCGAAGGCCACGCTACCCTCTATTACACTCACTGGCGAGCACGATTCTAAAGATGAAACGGACAGAATAGTTAAACACCTTCTACCGGAAGATACTCTTCGGACGAGCCCCTAGCCTTCCCATGGCCCTCCAAGAAGTCCTCTAGGAGAGTTAGAGGCGGTACCACCTGATTTACCCTCGGCGACACTCGTAGAGGTTTGTAGTGACATTGAGGGTTGTGCGACGTGACTTCACTGATCGCTAACATTCAGGAGTTGATAGAGCAGCGTAGCAGAGTGTATACGCGTGACGACAAGGCCGACGCCTGGACGAAAACATCCGACGTTGTACGCCGCAGACATACAGCGACGAAATGATCAAGCGCTGGAGAACAGAGATCAACGCGTATCTCGTATTTGTATGTGATTCGACGCACATTTGGGGTCCCGTACATGTTGCTACCTCAAAACCATCTTGTCGCGCCTTTCTCTGAGTCCCGAGCGGGAAGTGTTTGTGTCGCTTCTGCTAGACGATTTTGCCCCTTTGGTCCTGGGCATTGCGGACGCTTTGCGGTCTCACTCTGAGTTTTCGGTCGACATGGCCGAGGTGAAAGAGACAGTAGATCACGCGCGCGTTCTCCGGCACGCCACGGCTGCTGCACGTCTCGAAAACACGACTGCTCCTCAGTACGCACTTATATTCGTGTAGAACCAGTTCTTTGCGCATAATCAACGTATTCATAGATCCCGGGCCCGGCCGCCGATGGCTCTTAGAGCTCATACCCACATAAGCCACTCCGGGTTGAGGCTACCTTCACGACTGGCGATTGAAGCACGATAATTTGAAGCCGCCCTTTTGCCCCGTTGATAATTCCTGAGGACGGCCGTTGCATTACTCACTAGCCCTCTGCGACTATCCTCTCTTACATTAAAGAGTCCGTTATATATATTCATTGCTGTAATTCTACCACAGCCCTTTACTATTCAGGAGGCTACTGAACTCCCACGATGCGATGGTGGTAATGTTTATCGGGCGCCATTCTCTTGACTTACTGTAAATTCAAACGCACCCCACCTACAACTTCTCCCCCTCCCTGTATATCTATCACATCCTTGGATCTTCTATCCGTGTAGTCGTCCGTACGTCGCCATATTCCGGGTATCAATAGTAGGACCGGTATCGTGGATATTCGACTCCCCTACTAGTACACAAGATGATCAATTTAACGGTAGCCCTTTGGTAAGTAGTATCATGATTCCTCGCTGTAAATGCCTTACAGGAAACCGGATTGCTTCCACGCCGCCAGCCATCCCTTCGCGCGTTCCGCGTCCAGCGCTGGCAAGTTAGCCAACGTCTCCGACACCCGCGTTGAGTTCTTAGTCGATAGGTACACCATTCCGAGCGGCTCGCGCTCTGGCGACAACGTGAGCGCCTTGAAGAAGGACAGGAGGCGCAGAGCCGGGTTCGCCTTCATGAGATCGACCTCCGCAGCGTCGCCAGTTCCGACGCTCTTCTCCAGGGCAGACAACCATTCCGAATATGGGACGAGCGGCACGCCGAGTGCTTCCGCAATGGGGCTGACAACGCGGTGCCAAGGGACTGGTCGCGGATGTACAAGGTGCACGAAGGGCTCGGGCGAGTGGCGCAGCTCAGCGTACGCCTTTGCAGCCTCGTAGCTCTGAAGCCAGGCGACACTCTGAAACATCAATGGGATCAGAAGATGACACATGAAGAAAAATATGAAAGTACGCGTACGCCTTCGACATCTGGCAAGCACCGCTGGAACTGTGCGGTCTTGACGAGAGCAGGGAACCATTCCTTCTCGTTCCAGTAGCCCACTTTGTTGCCCGAGACCTGCCCAAGGCGCATCACAATCGTGTGTACACCACGCTGCTTGGTGGCGTTCTGCAGGAGGTGCTCCGTGACCCATTTACCTTCAGAGTAACCAGTTCCGAAGGCGGAGGCTGGGTCGTCGAGGGGTACTTCGGGGGCGGGCGCGGGGCCCTTGTAATCTATAAACCAACAGATATGTTAGCCAATAATGAAGTCTATTCAATTAATTCCGACTTACTGAGGAAGACGCCGACAGAGCTGGCGAACAGGATAGATGGGGCTTGGGTATAAGGCGAGCCTATCGCGAGGTCAATTAGGTTGCGAGCACCCTTAATGTCGGCTTCGAACGAATGTAAGGAAATATTGAAGTTAACATTCCACGCTATTGGGGGTATTGTGAGCCGCGGTATACTCGTAGACTGAGCCCAACCTACCGTTGTGGATGATGTGCGTGATCGACTGCCGGACCTCGTCGACTACGCCCGGCTCTACGCCGAAGCCGGGCTCGTGAAGTTCCACCTCCAGCAACTTAAACTTCGGGGACTCCAGGAGCTTCTCGTCCAACCCTCTGGCACGGAACTGAGCGTGTTGACGCTCGAGGGCCTTTGACCCCTTGCGGTTGAAGGCGTACACCCGCTCGACGGTCTCGTCACGAAGCAGGTGCTCGAGGGCATCGCAGCCGAAGCCGCCGGTCGTCCCAGTGATCAGGACAACTTCCTTGGTAGCTGCCGGGCGATCGACAAGAGACTCGGGACGTGCAGGGAAATTCTCAGAATACTTCTCGGCAAACTTCCAAAGGTCGTGGGCCGTGTACGACGCGCTGCCATCGGCGTCGGTGTCATTGAGAACAGTGTGGATCAATTTTGCCAGAGAGGATATGGAGGGAGCTTTAAAAACGAGGTTCATGGGAAGCCGTTTGACGGCGCTTGCGTCAGATTCCCGGACCGCGCGGAGGATGGTATTACGGATCCAGGTGGCTTGGAGGCTAGGGTGTTTAGTTCAATACATCTAGACAAATTTGCGGGCAAGAGAAAACAATACCTGTCGCCTCCACTACGGAATATGTCGGCGTCATCCGCGATTTGCCGCTGCAAGGTGCGTTCCACAATACCACGAACGAACGTGAGCGTGTTTTCGTTGTTCCACACTTCGGGAGGGTGTAGGTCTCCCTGGGAACTGTTCTCGACCTCTTTGTATAAAGCCTCGATCTCGTCGTTATACTGTGCGAGAATAAAGTTACGGCGCGGCAAGCCTTTCATGTTGAGCAGGAAAGGCTTCGATGGTGAAGCGACTAGGATCATCTGCATTCCGAGTTAGAGTACACCCTCGGTAAAATGCGAAACCTCAGGGGTATACCTCCTTGAAAATTCTCGAATGCTGCGGCGCCCATTCGTTCGCCCGTTCTACGGAAGGCCTGGACAAGGCGAGTTAGCTTTTCGCAAGCAATAGCCATGGGAAACGCACGAACCAGATCTTGTTCCTAAAGGCTTCGACCTGTTTAATGTCGCTGGGGTCGAATGCGAACTGTGGCTTCGGCTCGATAAGGATACCATTCTGGAATTTGCCTCGCCCAAACATGACGGAACTCTTGACGTATGGGTCGGTATTGATAATCTTCTCGAGAGGAACCGGGTTGGTCTGTAAATTGACTACGCTTTAGTATCATTGTCATCGGTACAAGGTATGGGGATATAGACTAACCTTCTCTCCGTTAGACAGCATGATTTGTTCATCTGCGCGTCCCACAATACGCCACAAGTTCGGTTTGGTTGGATGCGGTTCGACAAGATCGCTTGTCGAGTACGCATCCTGGCCGTCGATCTTCGTGTTGACTGCGGGTAGAGGGTTCTCCTTAGGAGACTGGCACAACGAACGTTAGTCATGCAATTGTTTCCTAGTGGAACTATATTACAACGCACCAAGACCACTAATTCGAACTTGTTATCATCTCGCGGAAGGTACTTCATGGAGAGCGTGGGGACGGGGACATAGTACTCCCAGTCCATCCCAGGATCCCCTGCATATCATCATAACGGATTAACGCCACAGCTATCAGGTAAGTTCTTGGCGAACTTACGCCTGACGAAGAGATTCATCAAGCCTACTTCGGTGCTGAGAATATCGTGTTAGTCGGCATCATCCGAATAGAACAGAGCGACCACATACAGGCCGTATGCGGTGAACAACTTGACACCTTGTGAAGCGAGTGCGTTGCCTGTGTCCCTGTTGAGAGGTGCACCACCGAAGCACTGCATCAAATTTAACCATGGTGCCCTTGTCGTAGTCAAAAGCTTGTTGTGACAACTTACGATTCCAAGCATCCGTGTCATGACGGAAACCTTCTCAGGATTCGTCGCCCACTCCTAGAAAACAATAGAATAATCAACAAACCAACTACGTAATGGTGTTGAAGGGCAACAGGATGCGTACCTCGACGAACGAAGGTACTGTCCAGGTACAATCGGACTTCGTGGAGACCATCCCCTGCCACACCGCGTCTGGGGTAGGGAACGTAGGCGGTGAAGCCGGCTTGAACGTTGCTACCACATACCCGAGCAGGGGCTGAAAGTGGATACACGATCAGCCTCAAGCGTGCAGACCTGGAAACTTGAAGTTATCTGTACCGAAGATGAATACATGAACGCGCCCAATCCATGGTACATCGGCGTTCCGTGGCAACCCATCACAGTCCCCGTCGAGTCGATCTCACATAGGACTGGAAAGAAACGTCCGAATGGTGTCTAAGTAATCACGTTGGATTGGGGAGTGGATGACCGACAACGTACGAGCGCCGCGTCCGAAGAGAGCGAACTGTTTGTGCGTCCAGCGAATTGGCTTCGGGTGACCGGTGGAGCCTATAAAATGTGAAGTTGTTGGCCGCAGTCGTCGAATAGCGCGAAGAACCCACCAGACGAGTGAAGGATGATGGCCCAAGCTTTCATGTCGTACGTGCTAGGTAGGTCCACCTTGGCTTCGAACGCTGGGTTCGTTGCCTTGTTGTCCGCAGGGAAAAGGTCCTCGAACACTGGCGCGTCATGAGTGTTCACCTGACCCTTAGGGAGGTGGCTCAACGCGTCTGTCACGACCTCGCGCAGGACGGCGTCTTGGGAGACGATCAGATGTGTCGTCTCTGTGCGCTGTAGCATGTCCGCCAATCCGGCGGACGCGTTGCGCGTCGACACCAAGAACGCAGTGCATCCCGCCCTGACGACTCCGAGGGCGGTCAGGAAGTACGTGATCGTGTCTGCGGAGGGCGGGATCAGAATACTGCCGGTAAGTTCGAATGCCATTCAAGCGAAGATACTCCGCGTGAAAAAAAGCAGGCGCGGATTGTTCTCACCAGTGTTTGCAAATACTGCGACTGTGGGCGGTTGGGCGGTGGGGTCGCGAGGACCGAGCGCCGAGGTAACATAGCGCGCGACACGATGGATGGCGCGGTGTGCGGCGGAGTAAGTGATGAATTGCTGCTGCTCGCCGTCGTGGTAGGTGAACAGTGGGTAGTTGGGGTTCGCCTTTGCGCTCCACTCATAAAGCTCCGGGACCGGGGTGAGCTTATCCTTCAACTCCTTTGGAGCGCGAAACTCGGTCGCAATGTGCGACGGCACGTCGGCGGGAGTGAAAGGCATAGGGTCTCGTATCTGTGGGAAGGTGCCTAAGGCGAGGGTTTGAAAAAGGCAGAGAAGAAGTACTGTGGTAGAGGCGTGAGCGTGAGTGTTTATGGGAATCTGCTGGGGAAAGTTGGCACCTCACAGGACGTTTTAAATGGTGCGTCCTCCGGGGTGGCGCACACGGACATGTTGAATTCCCATCGGATCAGATCCTTACTCACGCACCAAACGGGTTGTGTAGCTTGCTCTTGCCGCGCAAGAGCTGCAGAGGGAGACTTATGTCGGCATTCGTCGATGAAGACTAGGTCTGGTCACATGGATCATTCTGGCTGCGTATCTGTCAGGGGCGAGCCGTAAGAAGCAGATAGGAACTCACCGGTAGAGGCCATTCTTGCGGCCAAGCCGACTGGTCCGAGGAGGACTTCCCGAAGGGCGGTTCGTGCGGATATAATGAGGTCATGGGATGAACGGTTACTCCTCCAAGCAAACGATGGCCAAATGGCATAGTGTGCAACGCGATGTTAATATCGGCTGGAGATGCGCATGCACGCATCAAGTTGATCTGGTGGCGGGGGCAATGCAGAAAGGGATGAAAAAAATCCCAGACAGATATGAATGGTATATGTTAGATAGTAATCACGAACCGAATGGCACGGCGACAGATGAAGACGATACACTGACAAACGTGCGGATCACGACGTTGTAGATACTCGTACTGGACTTCTCTGGGCTTAACGGCACTCACAGATGCTATTGCCGCGCACAGCACTACCCAATGCCGTCCGAAAACTACGGATGCGCCCTCGGGGACAAGTGGGTACCTAGTGCGTTAGGGAATGACGGCACCGTACTACCGTGCGGGTGCTATTTGCAAAGCTCTGAAGGCATCGCGCGGTCCGCAGCAATCATGTCGTCTTAAGCATTAAGACGTCCGATGATAGCTTCCTCCGTGTACGCTGGAACTCGCGCGACGGCCTCTTCTCCACGTTCGACGAATGGTTGCATACAACACGTTCCCCGACCGTGGCTTCGCTCAGACCTGCACTGCTTTTGCATGCTGCCGTCATCAGTGGAACGGCACTGGAACCATTAACATCTTCAGCCGGCGGCACATCACAAATCCCAGTTACGATTGCACTCACTAGAGCTTGCCGAGCTATACAATTCGGCATTTATCCGCTCGGATCGACGCACTTCATTCCGCGTTAACTTGGCTAGGGTGTTCCGAGGAATCCGAGCGCCGCGGAAACTTCGTTGACAAGTTGGCATAACATTGTCGCATGGCAGACGGCGGGCCCGCTCGGGTCCGTCTGTTGCTGGTGCTCATTTACGTACCTGCTCGTTTCCCTCGATTTTCCGGCCGAGACGATTTCCGCAACTGGGATCCCATACTATACAACAGCTACATCTCCCAGCCGACATCAAGGTGTAAGTCCGGTGCAACCCCTCCGTGCTCAGACCAGACTAAGACACGCGTGCGTACGTTGCGGTAGGGCTCCCGTTCGGAGCAACCCCACCCACGCTGGGATTTGGAGACGACGACGGGGAGAGGATCCCGGTCATCGCGAGTGGGGCGTCGAGCGGCACCTCGCACACGCCGAACTCCATGTAGGGTAGGTCTGGCGCACTGCGGCCGTACTCGCTCGCCTTCTTCACGGCGAACGCAGCTGCGAACGGCATGCTGATGAGCACTGCGACGCGCGCGTGCTCGTCGGACAGCGAAGGGGCGAGTGGGGATTTCTCGGACGCGGTGGGGCTCGCGACGCACATCGTTGCCGATGATGGCCGTGGGTCCGCAGGGGAGGGTGAGGACGCAAGGGTAGGCTGCGAAGCTCGTGGTGATCGGGAACTTGGAGAGGGGGATGTGGTGGATGACGATATTGATGGAGGAGTGCGACGGAGGCCTCGACTGAGCCACCGCCAGCGCGAGAAACGGGAAGGTGGGGGAAGCTCGGGGTTGGACGAAATAGAGTCATCAGGTTGCGGTCGTGGTCGTGGGGGTCTACGTATTCTGCATGAGACGGGCTGAACACCACGGGGAGGTGAATTCGATGTTAGCGTACGGTGACCAAGGTAGCTTGAGCACACGTACCATCATCTTGTCCCACTCAACTACCAGCCCATCCCAACTGCTCTCCCTCCTCTTCTCCTTCTCAATGGAGGACCAGCCCCCGGTCTTCTCCGGTATCCTCCTCGGTTCCGCACCCTCTACCTCCCTCACCAAAGCAACCTCAAACATCTTCGGCTTCTTCCCTATCCGAATGCGTGCTGGCGGGACATACGTCCCGTTTGCGATGGCTTGTGCGATAAACTCGCGGTGCCTACGGCGAATGACATACGAGCGCGCGATGATGGTTGCAGAGACAAGCAAGAGGAGGACGAGCGTGGCTGTGATGAGGATGGATTCAGCAACGACCGAAATGTTATTCATTACTTTCGGTGAGAACGAGGGTGCTGGCGGGGGCGTGGGTTCATTCGTGGGCGTAGACGTTTGCGCGGACGTGAACGCGGGCGTAGGCGTGGACGTAGCAGAGGCCGTGACGGGGGTCGTAAACGTAGGCGTAGACAGGGGGGACGAGGGTGTGCGCAATCGCAGTTATTCATCGGAAACGAAAGGGAAAGGGGCCGGCGGTCCATTGCGAGAGGGTATCTATACGCCCTCCGCGACCCGTCCCGTACAAGGCGACTTACGGCGGCGGCAAAATGCTGGACGGGCGAGCCTGGCACGCAGTCGGAGGCAGACGCGCCTCGACCAGCGCCTACGCCCGCCCCAGCCACTCTCATTGGAGGAAATGTGCACGGGACGCACGCAATTGGCCCGGAACGCTCTAGCCCCATCTTCGCCCTACGCTTTGCTCACAAATGCGACGCACCGACGCCCAAGTGTCCGATTGCACCACTCGAAATCGCCTCGACACGTCGGGGAAACACTCACCGAGGAAGGTGTACACTGCGAACAGACCGGCTCAGCAACGGACGACAGCAAAGTCAATTCATGCGGACGCAACGTACAATACAACGACGCCGATGACGTCAACGCAGGGCCCATGGTCGGGTATTGGCCATTCTGTCCTCCGGGCGGCCCCGACGCGGTGCTCTGCGCAGATGAGGACGAGGTCGAGGAGGACGTCGTCGAGGACATCGAGGCGCGGAGACAAGCAGCAGAGACCAGCTGCAGGACCAGACAGAAGAGAACAGAGCGGAGATCAGGCGCAGCCCCGGCAGGGAAAGGCGCACACGCCCCCGGGATGCTGATAGGCTGTTATGCGAAACGGGTCCGTTGCGACTCGCCCGCGTGGGCTCGCAGGACTCGCGCCGTAATGTATCCCGCGGTGGACGGTGCGACACCGCTCCAACTCAGGCTCCCTCGGGCCTCTCTCGTCGTGACGGAGGATGTTGCTCGCGTGCCAGGCGAGGCGCAGGCTGATGGAACCGCGGGACGGATTTAGACCCGCAGCAGCGGGGTGCGAGAGTCGACAGACGGCGAAACCGAGCGACAGGCGCAGTGCGGGCGCGGTGGGACGTGGTGGGAGGGTTGCGCTGCGAAAGGGAGATTGCGGTGGGCGAATCACGGCTGGGGAAGGGAATATAGACAGGCCGTAGTGGATTGGTCCAGGAGAAATGCACACACGCTGCGCGTTGGCAGGGGTGGGACAGCGGAGTTGACACGAAGGCCGACATACGGAGCTTATCTAGCAGTCAGGAGGACGGCTTCGGTGAGCGTTTGTCGTTCCAAGAAGAGCACACGCAATAGGCTACGAGCGAGCAAGTCGAAAGCGAGGGATGGTGTGGCCATTTGGGGGGATGGTGGCAGATCATTGCTCATCAAGAACGCCACCAAGTCCGTCGCTTGCTTCATTCTTTGCCAAGAGAAGGGCAGGCCAGTTGCCCCGGGCGAGAGCGAGAGATGCACAGATAGAAGCCACGAGGGCGAGAGTGGCCTTGAGTGGCTGCAGCGTGAGATCTACACAAGATGTCACCAAAGTACCATGTCGTCACCGAAATCCGACGAAAGCCCGCAGCGTCCAGCAGTATGTCGACTAGGAAGGCTTATACGTCCATATATGCACGAGCTTGCTCGTTGGCTTTGTGCCTGCGACACCGAGAGGGTATTCCAGGGGAAAACATTGCGCCAGCAGTGACAGACCACTTGTTCCAACTAGCGAATCATATTCCAGGTACGAGCCCCGGAAAAGAGACTTGCTATCGTGGAATGTCTTTCACACAAACGCCGTCCCTGGTACAACTTTCCTGTAAACACAGCGGATTGGGATAGACAGACGTGTGTCACTAACCTGTGAGGTGAGTGGAACATGCTGCAGTAGGCAGGGCGACGAAGAATCCCGCCCCGAGGAGCTTCCCTGCCAGGTAGATGCGACTATTTTCTAGACAGAGCCGAATGTCGAGTGAGAAACTATCGCGACCGAGAGAGTGGACGCCAGGAGGAACTCGCAAGCAAGCCGCATCGTGGTGGTAGAATTGCAAGATCGGTACGTGAAGCCGGCGGCACCTCGAGGCTCACAGGCAGGGCAGTATACGTAGGCCAGGGTCTCGATCAGTCCTCGACGGAGCGTCCTCCAACCTGCGACTCTCGAATATGATATCGGGTGACTCCAGTGCGCAAGCGCACTCGTCGACGAACAAGTTTGTCCATGAATATGCAATGTGACTGATACAGAGAACTAGGGCTCAACAGGAGCGTACAGCGGACACGAAAGCGGGCAGCCATCTATTTACAATGCGCGGGGACGGACACAAGAGGATGAGAGCGAAAGGACGGCAAATAATTACTACCCGTTGGGATACGGCGAATAAGGGTCGAGGGAGGAGTGGCTACTTTTATCCGCCTACCAGAGCTTTACTGGTAGATGAAGTTGTACCTGGTACATGCGCATAAGTTCGGGTGTGCGAAGCTCCGGGTTCGAGTGGGCACGCACCGAGAGAGAAGGTGTGGGATTGCGGACAGCTGGGGACCGTATCTGTGCGAGCGTTCAGGGGCGTGCGGGCGCGCATATAGGCGCATATACCCACCTCGCGGCGTTATCATAGAGCTCAAACAGCGGGATGGCGAGGAGCTTCATATTCTTCGGAACGGCGAGGACCTCTGTCGTGCGTTGTGCCACATTAGCTGTGGGTCCCTGCACCGGGGCCCGACAAGTGAGGGGCACGTACTGCGTTCGGGCATCTGCACCAGGAAGAGCTTCTTGCATTCCTTGGGCTTCGTAATGTGCGCGGGGATGAATGGGTACTGCAACGCACGTCCGCGCCGCGGATCAGCCTACCGCCACGCCTCTTCCTACTGGCAACGTCAAAAAGCACACACGCACCATGAAAGTCTCGAAGTTCGGCCGCCACCACTGCGCGAGGCAGTCACCAATCTCCCAGTCATTGTCAACCCCGTGCGACGCGTTGAACTGCTTGGACTCTGTTGGTGGCGCCAGACGCTCATCTAGTCGCTTCTTCAGTCCTTCAATTTCGTCCTCTCCAGGCTTCAGGTAGTCTCCCGGCCTAGATGACGGATGGTCAACGGGTACTCGCCCGGGGTCGCATACAACGGAGTGGTTGGGGCGCATGTGAGAAGAGCAACTCACAGTTTGAAGAAAGCGTTTGCAATTTGAAGCATGAGGATGTGGGGGTGGCCATGGTCGTGCACAACCAGAATGCCCTCGACCGTTCGCCGCATGCCAAAGTCTTCATAGTTGTTCTGTAACCTTTGAAGGCGCGCGGAAACCGAGGGGTCCTCTTCTGGCTGAGCCTCTTTCGTGCTAGAATTGTGCCGGACGCGTCAAAGAGCCGTTCGTGAAACATGGTTGCCAAACGTGCGCGCACCTAAAGGTGAAGTTCGAGAGCGGGTACCTAGAGAGCACATGAGCATTTTAACATGTCTTGTTATATACAAAACTTACAGCGCAATTGTGTTAGACATCGTGGATCACAAATAGTGGAGAGCAGGGTCGTCGCGGTACACAGCGAGCTCACAGTACTGCCGACTTCCTGAGCGCGTCGGGGAGGGCGGGTGACGGCGCCTGCGTCTGGTGTGACGTAACGCCAAGTCACACACCAACCACCAGCAGGCGGGCATTTTGGCTCTGTCCGAGACCACGACCTTAGTTCAACCGTGTTGCGTTCGAACCACCGCTGCCCTCAGCTCGAGATTGTTGCTGAAACGTGATCACCCACCTTCTAATGGCATGCAGTCATTTGTGCGCTTTCTTCGGCTTCGAAGACTACAGTCGAACTCTCAGTGGGAAGAGGGGCGTCTCATGACCCGGCGCCGGTACCGATTCGTGCGATTTGACCTCACGGCTTCGCTCCACCTGTGTTTGATCTGTGTAAGCTCAGCACATTCTCAGAGGGTGTTCTAGCGGGGATCTCGACTCGTCGCTGAGGATGATGGGGATTAAACGGCTGGTTTCGCCCCTCTCATCCTCCACACTTGCTTCTCGCGGTCCCTTGAACTCGGATTTCTACCTATTCCCCAGGCCTCCTTGAAGCTGTCCAAGGTGCCATGGACGTAGTAGCCTCTCTGAACGAGACTTTGATACCGGTTGTGCTACCGCCGAGTAAGCGGCAGAATCCCTCTCTACGCTGTGGAATCTTCAAGAACGCGTAGCTGAAGTTCCTTTTGCGCTTTTCGTAGCCACAGAAGCTTTCGCGAAGCTCTTACAGGGCCACCGCAGCGAAATTGAGAGCATCCCCCGCAAGACGTTCCGGTATGGCGAGGCAGAAAGACATAACGTATGTCACCCTTTCTGCACTTTCCGAACCGGACCCGACGAACAAGTCCACTCCTTCAGCTCGATGTGTACTATCCCTCTGTGGATGCAGTGTCCAGCGGTGCCATCCCCGTCCTATTCTTCGCCTACGGAGGCGGCTTCGTTCGCGGCACGCGCCAGTTCCCTCCGCCCATGGACCTAGTCTACTACAACGTCGGCGCATTCTTCGCCAAACGCGGGTACGAACCCCCTACCCCCCTCAGCCTCGTTCACACCCTAACCATCCCGTCTACAGCATCCTGACGGTGATCCCAGACTACCGCCTCGTCCCGGACGTCAAGTTCCCCGAACCCGTCGAGGACCTCCGCGACGCGCTCACCTGGTTCCTCGCGAACCCCACCGCCGTCTCCGCCGCCGCACCTCCCGCGCTCTCACCCACACTCTCGTCCTCGCTCGTCAGCCCGAGCATCTTCTTCATGGGCCACTCCGCGGGCGGGAACTACCTCACGTCCCTGTACCTCCTTCCGTCCGTGCTTCCGCTCGGCTCGTCCGCCCGGGAAGCAACCCGCGGTATCATCCCCCAGGGCGGTGCGTTCCGTTTCGACATCGATCGTCCGATGACGGCGCCGGGCGTGCTCGAGCAGCTATACGGCTCGAGCGAGCAGGCGCTGGCTCTCCAGCCGTTGAGCCTCCTCGAGGGCGCGGACGCGGCGCTAGTGGAGAGCTGGCCCGAGAGCTTCTTCATGATCAGTGAGCTTGACCCACCGCCCCTTATCGAGGCGTCGGACCTGTTCGTGAAGACGCTGGAGAACAAGCTCGGGAAAAGCGTCAAGTATGAGGTAATGAAGGGGCACAACCATATCAGCCCGCATTGGGCGCTGGGTACGGGTCAGGGGGAAGAGTGGGCCGAACACGTCGCGGAATGGATCAAGTCAAAGGTATAAGCCTTTCTATCCGTTCGTAAGAGACAGGCAGAAAGGGTATGCGATTACTCGATGTTGTAGAATATAAAGTGTATGGGTAAATGCTATGTTGGTTCTATCAAATCAGTGACTTTACTTCAAGAACGACACGGTGCGTATATGGGCTCTTTTAGCTCGCAGTCGTCGCGGCGGTGTTCCCCTGCGCCCACTGGCCGCCCACGGCCACTGGTACCTCTTCCCTCTGCAGCTCCCTCAGGACCTGCTGGAACCTCAGCGTCCACCAGCCCCTCTCCTCCCTTTCGCCCCTGGCGGTATCCTCCTCCCCACTTCGACCAGCCCTCGAAGTCTCCTCAAACTGCATAGACGGGCTCTTCGGGAGCGGCAGCCCCGACTGCAGTATGCCCACCAACGACTGCCGCGTGTCGAGCTCGAGATCGTCGGTGATCACTGCCGGCAGCGCGGGGTACGACAGCCCGCGCACGGTATGATGGTGGCACTTCCTGAGCGCCTTGAGCAGGTCATCGTGGTTGGGCGCGGGGTGTTGGGAGGGTGGAATGGAGAGCGTGATGCTGGTGGGAGAGGTGTTCTCGACGGTGATGCCGGTGTCGAGTTGGTCTGCGGGGATGGGGATCAGACTCAGGATTATGGAACCATCTGGTTAAACAATAGTGAGAGGCGTGCTCGACGGGACACTAAGAACGAGAGAGTATTTACCTCCCTGGTCCGTGACACCCAGAATCCTCGACAGACCGACCCCAGCAAGGAGGCGCGACCTTTGCTCCTCCTCATCACCTTGCGCACCACCCGCGCATTCCTGGGGGTTCGGTACAGCCAGCACGAGGAGGTCTGAGAATACCATCACGTTCAGCTGCGTACCCTCGCAGTTCCGCGGGGCCTGCGCATCCGTCGTCGTCGGGGGCCCAGGCGCGTGGGCGGACCTCGAGTGTCCCTTCGAATTCGATCCGGTGCGCATGGGGATGCGAAGGCCAGGGAACTGGTCCGATCGCGGGGTGACGAGAACAGAAGCGCCTGAGGAGGACGAGGTCGTGTCGTACGTCTGCACCGACAACGCCGACGACACCGATGAATTGAACGATCCCGCGCGCGAACGGCGGGTGGCCCAGTCGCGGATGGCTGACGCCAGTCTGGTAGGGTTCCGATCCGCGGGGGCTGCACCTTGGCGTAGCGTCTTTTGATTCGGACTCGGTTGGGCTACGGTGTTTCCATTGGGAAGGGGCGTTGGAATATGCGAGCTTTCCTCTGTTGGTTGAGCAGATGCGACGTTCGTATCGAGCATACCAAACCAGAGCAGTCTTCGTGCACGCCTAGCAAGAGACGGGGAGTTGGGTAAGCCGTCGATACGCGCTGAGAGCTCTTTGACGAAGTCGTATTCTTCTTCACGTAGCCGCACTTCGTCCATCACTCGAACCGCCGTGCGAGTCGAGTACAGGAGAGACAACGTGACCAGGTGGTCGGGGTGTTCTGATGCGGTCAGCTCATGCAGGCGCTACCACACAAACATGTCCTTCAGCCACACCTTCGGTGCAAAGAGCGAGAGAACATACCTGGAAGATATCGAGGTAACCTCTCAGCCTCACCGCCGGTTCCTCGAACAATCTCTCCAGCGACCAACTCCCCTCCTCCCGCTCCCTCTCCCGCATCCTCAAATACTCGCCAAACTCGCCCCCGTCCTGCTCAGCGTGCCACCGCACTGCATCCCGCACGCCTTCATACTTCGCCAGGTAGGGCATATACATCTCGAACTGAGGCACGAACCCCTTCAGCGTGCCCGCGAGCCGCTGCACGATCGAGCCCGTCCGCCAGATCGCGGTGACCGTCGAGAGTGCATGCGCGACCGCCCCATGCAGGTTCACAATGTCCTCGAGCCAGTCGAAGAGCCGCGCGACGTCTGCTGGGAGGCCGGGCAACCATGCGCGGGAGTCGCGTGCGCGGAGCGGGAGGAGGATCGTGCGGACGACGCGTCGAGCGGAC
Organism: Trametes hirsuta; assembly: GCA_001302255.2. Lineage (NCBI taxonomy): Eukaryota > Fungi > Basidiomycota > Agaricomycetes > Polyporales > Polyporaceae > Trametes > Trametes hirsuta. The sequence continues at coordinate 1,490,180 of CP019370.1, read as the reverse complement.
TTAACGAAGGCTTGTTCAGAGGTGAAGAGAGCGTAGATGAGCTCCTGGCGATCCATTTCGGTAGGCCCGTAGTGTCGGCTGAGAGCACAGTAGACGTCCGTTGAGAGCGTAGACTTCCAGGAGCTTGGCTCTTCCTGCACTAACACCCGAGGGGGAGATGGTGGCGGCGATTGGTGAATGTCCTCAAGCTCTGATACAGGACTGGGCTGGTCGTCGTACTCAGACGGGAGACTAGACCTTGAAGATATAGACGCAGAATCGAAAGAGCGTCGCCGAGTGAGCTGGCCAGAGTGCCCAGGGCTAGTACTTTGTTGTCGTGAGTAATCAATAGCCCCAGTCCGAGAGTCCCAAGAGCCATGGTCCGCCTGTGGAGTCGTGTCTTGCTCGTAGTCGCCATCGTGCAGGGCGTGCTGTTGCATCCTAGGAGACCTGTGACTAGAACTCGAAGCCAGAGCGTCGAAGAGGGCGGCTGCACCCTTGCTGAGTTCCTTGCTAATCCGTGCCTGGTCTTGCCATCCAGCATCAGCCACAGACAGATCACTATCAGCCCGAGAGAGGAGCCCAGGAGCAGCCGAGCTTGCACTACCGACACGAGAGAGGGGTGGTCGTACACCCAACTTGGGCTCGTCGGGAGTCACGTTGCCGCAGTAAGAAAGAGACTCGGGAATCCCAAAGCTTAGTCGTTCACGAGAACTAGCGTCGTCCTGTATTCGCGGAGAGTGGCCGCCAGATGCCCTAGGAGAGGCAGACAAGAGCCGAGAAGAACGAGATGCAGATTCACCAGACGATACCCGGGACAAAGACCTCCGATTTGAAGAATTTGCGTCAGGCTTGGGAGAGGCGGGTTGATGACGTGATCTTGACCGTTGGTGTGCGACACTGGGGACTCTCCCGGAATCTTGTGCACAAGGGTGCAAACCGGAAGGCGCAGGGAGAGGAGACGCCGAGCGGTGGCGATCAAGGCGAGTCCGTGAGGATGACCCCGAAGGCGAATGACGGCCCGTAGATGGGTCATCTTGCACGCCCAGCGAGCTGGGTGGCCGCTTCCATGAAGATCTACTTTGGCGAAGAGACGCAGGAGATGGACCGACACGCGGTATCCTACTTTCTGTCTCGCCCGACGCTACAGCAGTGCTCTGGCTGTTTTGATGGCGGGAAGAATGGGGAACGTGACGCTCACGGTCTTCATCGTGTTCGGAATAGGCAGACTCATCGTCACTGTTGCCGAATTGGGCTCCCGAGAACGGACGGGGAGGACGATTCCTTGAAGACGTACGAGGCAACTGTGCAGAGCCTGTTGGAGAGCCGTTCTGTAGGTCTGTTGAGCCGCCCATAGCCAAGCCATACGTGCTGACTTTGCCTTCGCTTTCACTCTGCACCATCGCGTCGTCGTACTCGCCACCGGAATTGTCTCCGTAATCGCGATGCAAACCGTCTACTATTCCGAGAAGCGCTTCTTGGCGTCGCCGAGTTTCAGGGCTGTTTCGCCGTTGGGGTAACGGGGAGCGCTTTCCAAACGCATTTTCGCGCTGAAGCTCTTGTTCATATATGCTGTCCTCGTCATCGCCGGAAAGCGCAGCAGGAATCGGCTCCTGTAAGATGGGGGAACGGGAGTCAAAATCGTCTTCGTATATACTAGCCTCGTCATCGTCATCACGGTCAATGGCAAAGCGCTCTCTGGCACCGCCAAAACCACCGCCGACATTGAGTCCCAACCCTACGCCCATCGAGCGGCGGTTAGCTTTTGGCGGGTCTGCGGGGACAACACAAGCATCCCTGTGAGGATGTGCCCGCGAAGGCTGTCGGGAGTGAAGGCGGGGAGGCGCAGACGGTACTTGAGTTGACGGTATTCCTTTCAGCCACTGTGAGCGCCGATTCCGCATTTTCGCGCCATGATCGCTCTCAGAGGAGCTTGGGACGATCACGGCATTAGTGATCACCAATCGACCAGGGGAGAACGCACGGCCGACTTGGCGCTCCAACTCGGAGCCGCTGTCATCCAGGATTTGGTCCCGGATTGCATACATCGGCCTCGGAAGAGAACTAGATGGAGGAGCAGATGGGCGTCCGGGCTGGGGAGTCGCATAGGCGGGAACCCCATGAGTACTCCTCGGAGTACCTGGGTTTGACTTTGACTTCACGCTGGGTCTGAGTTTAGGTAAACCAGAAGCCGCTTTCGGCGCGGACCTGGGTGCAGTAGATGGTGCGCGTGGATGTTCAGTTTGACCCTGAACAGAAGTACGTGCACTATAGTCAGTTCTGGCCGCTCGACGAAGATTTCATGATTCACCTGATGGTCAGGCTCGTGGCTCAACATGATAGGCGTAGAAATGTCGTATGACCGGGGTGTTCGCAGTGACTTCCCCTGGGGGTGTGGAGAACGTAATGCCGTTTGAGGAGGAGAATGATCAGCAGCTCTCCGTGCGGGAGATTTTAGGGCAGACTTCGGGACAGGGGATGCTTGAGAGCGCATACGAGGTATAGCGGCGTGGTCGGGTGTGGAACGTGGAATCCGGGAGGAAAGCGATTGCTGTGATTGCCCGGCCTTCATCTCTAACGAGCCACTGGACTCCATCGGTTTCTTTGGAAGTTGTGTCATCCTGTCGACAGTATCGCGTAGTGAGGGGAGTAGCTGAGTCTCTAATAGAGGAATGTCGCCTAATTGGCTCTTCCGTTTGTCTTTGTCGCCCTTGAAGCCGCGACTAACTAGGGAAGTTGTGGAACGCTTACTCGTCAATTTTGCAGGTTGACAAACGGAACCCTCGGAATACGCTGATGGTTCTCCAGACTGGATGTAAGCCGACTCCGGTTCGGGACGGGTAGGATATACGACTGGTGAGCTTGCAGAATAGTGATCGGATGTCGCGTAGTCTGGGTTAAAATTTCCGTGGGTATCGCCAGAGTAAGGTAGTCCTGCAGCCGCAGCATAATGAGAGGGTGGTAAAAAGGCGGGCGGGCGGGGTGACAAGGCTGGGCTGAATGCGCCGACAGAGCTTGGAGCAGGGGAGCGAGATTTGCTCCTGGCGTGAGATCGACCGAAGTGCATGTGAGAGCAGAGAGAGTTGCGGATGGAATAGGAGAGGAACCCACAGGGAGTCTGTCTGGCTTGGGATGGCGTGTGTGGCCGTGGACGTTTGAAGACAAGTCGCGAAGGACGACGACTCGTCAGTTCTGAACCTTGGTGACAGCATCACACGCCCAAAAAGGACTGTCACGACTTATCTCAGATCCCCGGGTACTGCCGGAAGGCCCGCCTCGGCAACTTCCCGCCCTGAAACGGAACGGTCTCGGCCCCCCCGAACAGGCTGAGAGGCGATCGACGCCCTGTTGGATCCAATAAAGTAAAAAAGTAGTCGCGTATATACCGGACACCCTCCCCTTGTACGTCTTCGACCTCTACCACCATCATCCCTCCACACCTTAGGCAGAGGGTACCGCACAAGCCGCACCGGACTGTACGTCCGCCCAGCCCGGTCGGTATCATATCTATACTCCCTCGATCATAACCCCACAGCGTCAAAGGCCTTATCTAGCCGGAGTTACCTCTCAACCGGGCCCTGTTTCTCTGATATCGTCATTCATTTGGCGGGTTCGTTTGGCAGTCTCGGGTCGGAGAGCCTCCAAGTCTCTTGACTAGCTTTCTCTCCCCTCCCCTCCCGCCTCGGACTGTCGCTGTTCTCTATGCTTTGCGCACACACTCTCTAATGTCACGCAATCCCCCCTCCGCGCACCTTCAGGCTGGCTCGGCGAGCACCACCCCTCCTATCGCAGTGGCGAGGCTAAGTGGCGACAGCGCGGTGTCTGGGACGCGCGAAACCGACGCGCTGTTGCGTGCGCAAAGCGGTTCTCCGATCGCTCGCGCTGGGTAGGCTTGGTTTCTCGCCCTTTCTCTCTACGTTTGATGTTAAATTCGGTGCGACAGCTTGCTCCAGCCGCGCAGCTATGTCTCGTCCAGTTCAAGGTCTTCAAGACCACACCACGTTCCTGCCGCGGCCCACACGCAGGACATGATTCGCGACAGCACCATGGAGATCTCCAGCATACCACTGAAGACTCCGTCGCATCTCTCTGTGCAGTCTCAAGAGGCATTCATCTTCCCCGATGTCGGCGCTTCCCCCAACGAGGAGGATGAAGATGTTGCGTCCGTCTCTCTGGCCTCCGAGCTCTCGTTCAGGCCTGTGGACGACGTGACGGACCTCGAGGCGTCCACCTCCACGTTCTCTACGCAGCCGGGCTCTGGCACAATGACGCCTAGGGCTCCACCAGGCTCATCGCAGCCCTCGGGCCTGTCTCTTCTCCTCGCCCGCTACGACGACCAACCCCGGTTAGACGCAACGACCCCTACAGCTGATTCTGCGACGCCTACACCAACTGTCGAAAGACCCAACCTCATGGGCGTGTCTCTGTCGGTGATCCCCGAGAGCAGGAGCAGCTCGTTAACTTCGGGCAAATCGCCCCGTGATTCTCCCGTCCCCACAAACCATGGGTCCTCGGATGAATCCGTCCCATTACTCTCTGATCTCGAAGCGAACCACCGGTCTTATCACGCGAACGGAGCTGCCGGGCCAGAACCTGTGGGCAAACGCGGCACGAAGGGTGCCATGAGGGACATAACCCTTCGAATATCGAAGAATTCCGGTCCTGTGCTCAGAGATGCCTTGAAAGCCGTCCCTGCTGTGATCCTCGGCACGCTGCTGAACATCCTAGATGGCATATCCTGTACGTGATTATCACCAGTTGCGGCTCTTACTCCCACAGCTGACATCCGCTTAGATGGTATGATCATATTCCCCGCTGCAGGCGTGTTCACTGGCCTAGGTGGGGTGGGTGTATCCATGTTCTTCGTCACGTAAGTCGCCCGTATGGCCGTCTCATGTGGACGCGACTAAGCTTCGCTACAGCGCCATCATCGCGCAGCTCATATACTCGGCCGGCGCGAGTGGCTTCGCGGGTGCGAATGGAAGCATGATGATCGAGGTCGTCGTGAGTTGCCCCCGAATTATGTTCCTCTGTGTTCCGTTTCTAATCACCGTGTCAGCCTTTCTTCCATCTCATAGCTAACCAGATCGCGGAAGAGATGGGTGACGGTGACCCTCATAGCGTAATCGCGACGACTTTGGTGGCGTTCGCGTTTTCGTCCATACTCACGGGTGAGCGAAAACGTCATATCGCGAAGTGTGCACAGAAACACTCAATACGCCCGCAGGCGCAACCTTCTTTCTCCTTGGCGCATTGAAACTGGGTTCTTTGATCGGCTTCTTCCCCCGGCACATCCTAGTCGGGTATGTCACACGACCGCCCATTCGAAAGCTGGTCGGCCTGACTTTGCCCCCCCTGCAGCTGCATCGGCGGCGTCGGTGTCTTCCTGGTCATCACCGGGTGAGCAGTGTCGCTTGCCTTGGCACACTTGGGAAATATTCTGATGTGACGCACGGTAGGTTGACGGTGAGCACGCGTATGGCGGACGACGACTTCTCGTTGTCGCTAGAGACGTTCAAGTTCCTCGTCCTCAACGTGCATAACCTGGTATTGTGGCTCCCCGCGCTATGTCTCGCCGTCTTGCTGCGTGTTATCACGCACAAATGGGAGCACCAGCTCATCTTCCCTGTCTGTAAGTCTACTGTCTTACCTCAGAACGAACGTAAGGAAGGGGAAGCGGAAATTAATGGTGGGGGCCGCTTTTACGCAGATTTCTGCATCATTCCGGCGGTGTTCTACGTCGTGGTTGCCGCCGCGCATATCGACCTCAGCACGCTGCGGGAATCCGGATGGCTGTTCGACATGGGTGCGTCGAGGGAGCCGTGGTATCACTTTTACAAGTTGTTCGGTAAGTCGTTTGGGCAGAAGTACTTGAATACCTTGTCGTTTGCTCATGCAACGACCGGTAGATTTTAAGGCAACGAACTGGTCGGCGTTCTGGGCGACGATGCCTACCCAATTCGCTTTGTATGACGCGATGTTTTTTTGGAGACGACAATAGGCTAATGAAAAACTGCTAGGTTGTTCTTCAACATCCTTCATCCGCCGCTCAATGTCCCGGCTCTAGGTGAGCCAGTTAGAGTGAATACGTCTTCAGTACTCTGATCGTGACTCCCGATAGCGGTCTCACTTAACCATGACACCGACACCGATAGAGAGCTGGTCGCCCATGGCTACTCCAACTTGCTTGCAGGTCTGGTGGGGACCGTGTAGGTGTTCGGCTTGTGCTTGCATTGCGGATCGACGGACTGCTCACCCGAATATGCCATAGCCCAAACTATCTTGTATACGTCAACACACTACTGTAAGCTGCTGGACACGCAATGCAGTCACACGGATTACGCCTGACGCCGTTTACACAGGTTCTACCGGGTTGGAGGCGATACCCGAGTATCTGGTTTCATGCTTGCGGGCGCCACGACCGTGCTTCTGTTGGTTGGGACGGGCCCTATAGCATACATCCGTGCGTTCACCAGGCATATCGATTGGAAACATATCTTACAAGCGCTACTTTAGCTGTTATGGTCGTCGGTGCGCTCATCTTCGTCCTCGGGATAGATCTCGTCAAGGAAGCCCTATGGGACACACGACACCGCGTCAGCACTTCCGAGTACATCACCATCGCGAGTATCATGATTTGCATGACCGTGTGGGATTTCGTCGCCGGCGTGCTCTTCGGCATCGTCGTCAGCTGTATGTCCCATCTCCCTCCCACAACTAATCGCTTACTAACTCATCCCTCAAGGCATATTCTTCGTCGTCCAAAGCTCGCAACGCCGGAGCATCCGCTCGCTGCACAGCGGCGACACCGTCATGTCCACCGTGCGCCGCCCAGGCGCGCACCGCGCGTACCTACGCGACGTCTCGAAGCAGACGACGATCCTGCGCCTTCAGGGATTCATGTTCTTCGGCACGATCACGCACGTCGAGGACGCAATCCGCGCGCTGCTCGATGAGCACGCGTGGCGCCGCAACCCGATCCGTTTCCTCGTGCTCGACCTCGCGCTCGTCGCGGGCGTCGACATGAGCGCCGCGGAGGCGTTCGTGCGCGTGCGGCGGCTGCTCGAGGGGAAGAAGGTCGTGCTGGTGCTGTGTGGCTTTACGGCGGAGAGCTCTGTGGGGCACGCGTTGAATAATGTGGGTTTGTTGGACATGGATGGCGTCGAGCTGTTCGGGACGTTCAGCGATGCGGTCGAGTGTGAGTTCAAGTGTGGTGGTTGATGTGGCGAAGGTACTAACACCTGGCTGCTGCTGATGACAGGGACTGAAAACACCTACTTGAGGGCGTGGTTTAGAGCTCAAAAGGCTGAGACGCTCCCGGTCGGTGAGTGTCACGACTCGGAGAATATGCAGACTGCGAAGCTGAACCGGGCCCGTAGCTTTGCCCGGAAGACAGGATGACGTCATCCCCTTCCCTGGCTCAGTTATCGACAGTCCGCGAAGAGCCGCTCTCGTCGACGCTGGCTGGCGCACGATAGCGCGAGGTGCGCACCAGCTGCGAATCATGCAGGCGTAGACTTACGCCTTCTTCTATAGATCACAGTCCTCCGGACCCACAAGACGCGCCCGAGCCCTTCAACACGCTCGTGCGCGCCTTCTCGTCGTACGAGACCATCGACCGCGACACGTACGCGCCACTCATACCCTACCTCACGCGCATGCCCGTGCCTGCCGGTGCGGAGCTCTGGAAACAGGGTGACGTCCCGGACGGGCTCTACATCGTCGAGTCCGGCATCCTACGCGCGACGTACCACTTCGCTGACCCGACGCCCCCGATGGTCGAGTCGATGGTACCCGGGACGATCGCAGGGGAGCTGTCGGCGCTCTCCGGGCTGGAGCGTAATGCGACGTGCGTCGTGGAGAGGGCCGCGGTGGTGTGGAAGCTGAGCGTGGAGGATTTAGCGCGGCTAGAGGAGGCGCATCCGGAGCTGGCGCGTGCCTTCACACGATTAGTACTGAAAGGTGAGTAATGTCGGGCCCCTGAGGGTCGGATGCACGGAGGCTGACAGTGCCGTGTTGTTGCAGTGGCGAAGTTGGATTACGATATTCTCATAACGGCGCTGGCAACAAGACAATAGACATTGGCCAGGATACTGAGGTTTGCGACCACGTAACAGTTTGCGATACACGGCGATACGAACTTGACGCTGTAGCATTAGACCTAGATATGTTCACGATACCCACCATGTTTCTCTTGTTGGGCCCCGACTACTCGGAGCCGTACATACGTAGCAAGAATCCGTGTGGCAAGTGTCATTTACTCACGAGCAGTTTCGATGTATTTGCCGACGGTTCGAACGTGTACGACGTTATTCCGATATCCATCCTAGCAATATTCATTTCACAAGCACCTCTATATAGTACAGCTGGCAAGGCAAGTAGTTGAACCGGGTGTCGTCATGTTATCAATGCGTGGGGGTGATCACTCACGAGCACGTTCGAATCCAAAGCACGCTAAGCCGCGTCGTTCTCGACGAGCTTGCCGCAGACGATGTACTTGCTGGAGAAATGCTCCATCCAACCTAATGCCCGGTCAATACGTGAGAGGACATAGCCGACTTTCTAGTACCCACCTTTCATGTTCTCACTATGTATGCATATCAAGAAAGATAATCAGTCGTACGCTGTAAAGATACCGCCGGTTACTTACACCTCGGAGGGAGTGAGGTCGTCGAGTTTGTCCAGAGGTTGGTCGATGGGGGTCAACATCTCTGCGTAATGATGAGATCCCAGCAGTATATTCTGCCTAATTCACATACCTTCGTCGAACGACTGCTTCGCCATGCCGCGAGACGCGTCGCGCCCAGCGAAGTTGGCGTACATGCCCTCTTGGAACGACGTGAGAAGCGCCCACGCGCGGTCGGACAAACTGCTCACCAGGTCCGTAGAAGTTCCTCCCCGCAGTCACGTCGTACACGACGCCGCGGATGGCAAGCAGAATACGCTTTCCCTCCTTGCCGTTGAAGGGCTCAAGCGTCTTCGGGGTGTAGGTCTGATAGAGCAGCGTCGGCGGGTGTGACTTGGGCATCCAAGTGTAGCCATGCTTGAACTCGTTCGGCACCGTCTTGGGCACCGAGCTCGACGGGAAGATGATCCTCTGGATGGAGTAGAGGATGTAGAGCAGCAGCGCTGTGTTCACCGGGGTCCCGAGGTCGAACGCCATGGTCGTCGAAGTAAGCCGTATCTGAGACGCCGGACGGCCGCCACGGTCGTCATCATCATCAAGGTCAGAAGCGTCAAACAAGCGAGCGCGCACGGTCCGCTCTTCCACCGTTCCTTGCCGTCCCACCCTCATCGCGAGTTCGCGACCTGTTCGTAGATCACGATGTTGACGGAAATGACCTGGTCATGGGTTCTAACAATGTGCTGTTTTTATTCCTGGCGGACCGCGGCTTGACAAACCTGCACTCAAAAAGCGGCGATGACGACGAAGGCGCAGGAAATCACTCTGCTCGATCGGTGTATGCGCTCAGATGAGGGCTACAAACCTACTCTTCACCTTGGCTGTCGTTGCCTGCGACGTATACGCCGCGAGCATACGAGTCGTCGATGTCACGACGCTCGGCCAGGACCCACAGACGGTTAACAGACTGAACGGAGAATCGTTTCAGCAGGATGCCCTGGTGACTTTCAACGGTAAGTTGAACCCCCGGTTTTATTCGAATTCGACCAGAGCACTGACCATGCCTTCAGGTTACCAATATGCTGCATTTTATGTGAACGACGCTGCTAATGCGTCTGTGAGGCACCCGTCTCTCGCACGGAGGGCGCTTAAAGGACAAAACACAACTTGGGAATCGTTTTCCTTCACGGACTACAATCAGACCGAAGACGACGGACACGATATGTTCGTTTTGAGTCTTCTATGATCGGAACGGGAACTATGCTGAGTTTAATTCCAGCATATCTCTGGGTATTTCCCGAGGCGACGGGACGCTTCATCTCGGGTTCGATCAACACGACAATAACTTGCATTATCGTGTCTCTCAACCTGGGGTCGCGTCAAACCCCGCACAGACTGAATGGACTCCATCCCTGTTTGGCTCAGTGTTGGTACGTATCTCTGTCTTCGACTTGCGACCATAAGCTCAAGGGCCACACAGGACCATCTTCCTGGCCTCGAGTCCCTTGATAAATCAGTATACTTCATCAACGTAACATACCCACGATTCCTTTCCACCCCTACGTCTGCGAGTGGGCGCGCGGCCGGGGCGGATCTTATTTTCGAGTTGCGGGTAGGACGTTCTGGCCTCGGCGATGATTGGTTATACAAGTATACCCCGAGTAAAGGCTGGGCGCAGATCGGCAGATACCTGGAGGTGGGTTAATGTTATCCAGCATATCGTCCCGAAGTTGACAAAGTGCACACTTAGGGTGTCAATAGTAAGCACATGACGCTGGAAGCGAAAAGCATTGGTTGATTTTGATTGGTGTAGACAATGCCTATATCAACGGTATCGATTTTGACACCAAGGGCAACCTCCTCGCAACCTGGTAGGGCCGGATCGTTGTCCAAAGGCGCATACAACTTCACTGACATGGTTGTCAGGACGTATCGCGACTACGTCAATGATACCGGTGCAAACTTTGCTGTACAGGCCGGCCCTAATGGCCCGGAAAACGTACGTACCGTTTTCTCCCATGGCGAAGGTACCTCTGACAGCTATCTAGAATCACGATTTGAATTTCGCTCTTAGCACCGACCTTGGCGCAACGTGGTTGAACAACTGGAATCAGACCATTGCCAACATGGCGGCGCAAGAGCCTATCGTCCCGGTTTCTGCGGGCATCGTGATATTCGGAATCCCGAAGTACGGGTGAGTATATCATGCACTCCACGAATTTCCGAAGCTCTTGGGCCGACTGCCATCATAGTGGAATCCTCAACCAAGAAGCCCAGACTGTCGATAGCGAGGGGAGAATCCACGTACTCAACCGCGAGAACACTACTGGCACTGAGAGATGGTATGTTTGCCTTCCCGAATCTCGTCCACGCTCTCCTACTCATTTTTCTCACAGGTACCACTACTGGCGTAGCACGACAGCACACTGGACGCGCACCCCCCTTCCGCTCGCTCCTGAGCTCGTAAGCGCAAACAACGTCACCGGCACACCAACCGTTATCGGAAAACGCGGGAAGCTGGTCGCACCCCCGAACTCGCCTCATCACTCTCTCCTCGCCATCTTACCCTCGAACGCGCCGAACTCAACTGCGCTCAGCATCCTGCGGAGTACCGCTGCGGGGCACTTCCGCGACTGGGAGGCGGTGTGGGAAGCCCCCAGCGGGTCTGGCTGGGAGCCGCTGTTCGATCGGTACAGATTGGATGCAGGCGCGGGTGGAGATGGGATACTGAGCTTGTTCCTCCTCAACGGGACTGCGATTCAGGTAGTTGATTTTGATTTGACTGATATCTGATCTATGGGCCATCTGCTGCCATCCTATACCCGAGCCCTGTTAGAAGGACTGCTTCACCCGACCACTGGTGATGTCATTCCGATCTGTTGAGGCGCACCGTAGTGGAAGAAGCCCTCATCAATACCGTGCCTGAAAGATGAGCTCGTAAAAACACATCAACCGGCCATAGGTCACGACTTACTTTGCTCGCAAGTGGTGTAACCAGAGAGAAGGGTCGCTCGGCAATATGACGTTCTTGTGCCGACTGTCGCTCGCCGACCGGTGGCCCGACTTGCGCCATTGTGCTATACACCGCGTGCATGCGGCGACAGTACCCTGGCCATGAAAGTGTCTCGCAAACTCGGCGAAGGCTTCTTTCGTGAAATAATTGTAAGAGGGTATGGGTTCCCCTTGAGGTATTAGGATGAGACGTCGGTGGTCATCTGGCATGTTCTCGGGCGTTTCTGGTCTCTTCGCGTTCGCTGAGCGTCCTTTCGAGGTGGAGGTTCGCCTTGTGCGTTCGCAAAGGTTAGTTAAGAGTGGGTTTCACAGAGGACCAAGCGCCATTACGCACAATCCATTGCAGTCGCAGTACATCTCGTGATTCCAAGTACATTCCTTGTGGACGTGGGTAAGCTGGTGACAGACGATAGTGGTCGCGGGTGCACCATTATGAGCTACTCGTAGTAACAGACAGCGATTCTTGAAACTCACAAACATACACCACGTCCACCGACTTTGAAACTTGACGTTTCGAGTGATCCGGCATGGGCATTGCAATCTTCCGGACTGGACCAAGGCGTCCATCTCCCCCATCGTGATGTCATCTGGGAGTCCCAGAGCACGAATGTATCCGAGTGCTTCCTCAAAAAATGTCACAGTCGGCGGGCGCCGCGGCCGCACCGCGTTCTCCTGGTTTCGGTATGCATCTTCATACTGCTGATTTGGATTGAGCACATCGTGTGGGTGGCACTGGCGCCAGTGCCGAAAGACCTCATCGAGGCTCAAAACGGGATCCCCTTGCCACCCGCCGTGGGGTTTCGAGCACACGAACACGGCCGCGGCGAGCCGCTTGAATCCCAGGGGCGGCTGGGGGCCCGGCGCGGAGAGCCGCGCGTGCACCATGTGCGGCGCGAGCTCAGCGAGGCGTGCGACCAAATGGTGGTCGTACAGGTGCTGCCTGAGCTCGTACGCGTGCTGGAACCACTGCCCGAACGCCAGGCGGAGGTTGAGGTGGAAGAGGTCCAGGAGGCCGTTGTGGTCGTGCGGGGAGCCGGGGTTGTGTGCTATCTGTACTAGGGCGGGGATCCGGCGGGAGTCGGCGAAGCTCGGGAGGACGAGGGCGTCCTCTGAGTGGGGAGGGATGTGCATGCACAGGTGGTCTTGGAAGATGTTGGCGAGCGTGGTCAGCCGGGACGAGACTCGGGCGTGCTCGAGCGCTATTTGTCTTCGTACGACGACTTGGTGGATCAAGTCGAGCAGGATGGGTGCAGTCCTTTCCCAAGCTGTGTCAGGGTGGTAGTTTGTGTATCGATCAGTGAATTCGTGCCCGTGATAACGAGCGTGTCATAGGTAGTGGCGTCGAGGCTGCCTACCTTGTTGTGTGAGATTCTTAGGCCTGAAAATGGCTCTGTTCCAGTTTCTGTGGGTGGACGCGATATCGATGTCGTGCGGCGTGTAACCGAGACCGACCAGCTTCTGTCTGACTCTGTGCAAGGGACACGTCTCGACGAGCCTCGGATATCGCGCTAAAGTATGTATAAGACTTACTCCTCCCTTCGGCCGTCCTTCCTTTGTTTCTTCGCCTGGTCCAGGGTATCTAGCCATTCATCGGCATCCTCGGCAAACTGGAAAAAAGGATATCATCGTCAGCCATACGGAGAGAGGGTGTAGGATAGAGGGAATGGGGGCCAGCGGGGACGCCTCACTATGATGCACTGTTCCACGAACGCTTCGCGCGATTCTATCATGATTTGGAGCGCTGCACGGTGTCCACTTTCACTTGAGCTTTTGAGGCGGTTGTACACCGGGATGAAGTACCGATGAAAGACGTCGATTTCGGGGCCGTAGACGAGGCGAGTTTCGTTCGTGTCGTCGCAGAGGAGCCTTGGATGCGACAGGAGAGCGCGAGAAGGCAAAGAATCGTTGTCAACCTCCATCGAGTCAGGGTCTGTGTTCGTTTGATTAGTAGCGAGAGGCTCCCCGGGCACTTCGTCTGAGTCTTTCCGCTTCCGTATGCTTTCCGGCTCTACGTTAGAGGCACACAGACATAAAAGAAGCAACACTGCGCAGCATACTTGTCTTTGAAACATGCGGCGCAGAGACGCCACCCCAACGCGTAATTGACCTTTCTGGCAAGTGTCCCGCACGCCTGCTCCGAGAGTCCGCCCGTGAAAAGGGACGCACGATGGGCAGAATAAACGTATATGTGCACTCACGAAGCAGTGTTTCCCGAAGAGGAGCGCCACGTATCGTGGCTGGCTCATGTGCTCGGGGCGGGGAGGCAGGTCGGGGACGTTCCGGATTGCAAGGTTCCAGGTGCGTTCCTGTTCAGACCGGCATAACAACCACTTGCGCACGTCCTTGCTCACGGACGCTAGGCTGACGAGGTCGGTGGGGTGGAGGTAGTCGGCGATCTGCGGTGTTCAAACGAACGGACAAAAGGCGGCGTTAGTGGATGAGTTGGGTTGGGCGTTCATGACCGGGCCATTGGAGGGTACGGGCCCAGGGCCCTGACTTACGAGGTGGAGCACGTCCAGGGGAATGCTTAAGAGGATGCGGAGGCCTCCGCCGTCTACCACAGCGCGTCCTTTGCCCTTCCTGTTACTGGCGCCGGGTACCTGTTCGTCTGCCTGCGGGATGGGCACAATTTCGATCGCGTCGGAGTGGGCGGTATGGATGCGCGACTTGGGGCTGACGCGCGGAGCGTGCGTTGCCGCGCGGTAGTTCCATTTGTCCAAAGTTGCTGGTTCGATGGTAGTGGGTCAGCGAAATTCGGTGTAACTCCTGTCTGGGGACGCGGTCGACTCGCCTCTGAACTCGTTGAGTGCCTCGATGGAGTCGAAGTTTGCTGGGAGTCTGATGGTGTACAGCCCGCTCATGGTTCTGAAGTCTTCTAGTGATGGGCGATATCTACAGGAGGCTGCTGGTAGTTCCATTGGTCTTTGTTTACGTTCTCGAGTAAGCCCATATAGCCTACCTTTTCAATCTGAACAACAAAGTCAGTGGCAAGTAAGTATATAGTAGGACCTGGTAGGTTACTACGGGTATACGTATTGCAAGGTGGGTTAGTGATAATCGAGAGCTGAGAGAACCTGGAGAGGCGTTCCGAATGCTAAAGAATACTAGGAGTCGTGCACCAATTCCTATCGATTGGGTCCATCTTATATGTCGTGCGCGTTTGCGAAGCTCGACGCTGTGCAAGCACTTTGAAGCCCCGACGTGCGCCTGTGCAAGACAAATATCACGGGAAGCGACGTCCATGGTATCGAGGATACGACAATAGACCACGAAGAAACGACGAGTCAAAGGTGCTTCTACGTGATCAGAGCACAGACTAGGTGTAACTTGCCATCGTGGAGCTCGAGGGAGGAGGCTCGGGACTAGTGAACGTAGGCGCTCGTGCAGACGCTGACGCGGCCGTCGCTAGTAACTGAGCCGCCGCAACAATAAGTAGACTGCAGACACTCTTGACGACGATGGCATCGATCCAAATCCGTGAGTACCTCGTGCCATTGCATATCCGACATAATAAGCACCAGACAATGGGCACGGCTTCTTCGATCATAGATGCGAGAGGCCCGCCTGGATAGGACCCCCAGCATAGAACACGTCCACAGCTCATACTACGCCGTGGAGGACCAAATGCGGTCTGAATCAGGACCCCCGACAATGGGGGATAGGGCCTGTTCCCACAAGCCTCGAAATGGTTCAAAATGTCCGGAAGGAACAGGCCTTTCTAGTGCCCATTTTGTCTGGGGACCAGGACATATGCATATGATGGATGGCCGGACTGTAGGGACGGACCCTACAAGAGAGTAAATCTGTCCGGATGGGTGAGAACAGGCCTCGGAATTACTTAAATATAGGATAAATTCGAAGTGAATCCCGCATTTAAACCTTCACTAGGATCGTTGTGAGCCCACGGCCATGCTTGAATGAGCTGAAACACGGCAGGCGCTCCACAAGCATGACATATGATACTCATATGTTTAGCGTAAAACAATGAGAAAGCCAGGCCGATGGTCCTTGAGTTGATGAAATACTTTGAAGCTCGAGAGTCGAGACGACGGCGAGACGCCGGTCGTTCAATGCACTGGCCCTTGAGCGCATCTTCTGCATGCAAGTTTTTGGGCCCTCCTAGCCCAGTTTCGGTAGCGTCGACGTATAAACTCCTAGCATATTGCTGGGGGTTCTTCCTGGGTGGAGCTTGCAGCTGCTGGTGAGTGATGACTGAACGCCCATCCCATGCTGTCGTAGCACGGTGAAGTCGCAAAGGCTGCCTACGGTACGCCGTTGTTATGGTCCCTTGCCCCTATTGGATGCAGGATTCCTCCAGACGCACGAGAGCGTTGTGTCAACGCGGCGAGCGTAGCTCCCGAGATGGTAGTGGGAAGAAATTCCGTCTCGGCCGGCGAGATGCTCGGGTGCACGCGGAAGCCAGCCTGCATCTGTTGTGGATGTCTGTGGGTGCGCGGGAATGATTCGTAGCGCTAGAGGAGGGAACAAAACAACCCGAAGGAGAACATCCTGTGAACGTACTGCGTTGCCTTTGAAAGTCTGAGCATGACCAGAGCGAGTGAGTGAGTGAGCAGGTTCAAGTTCGGGCATTGCCTAACGTACTATTAGTACATGTTGCGCGAGTTACGATTGCGTAATACAAAGCGATAGTAGCTTCGTCCTCGCGCCGGGGCCAGACACGAGTTGATAAGACTAAACGGGGACTCAACTAACCCAGATTCGACGACGGTGCCCGACCGCCGGATAGTCGCCAGTATATTGATCTGACGTTCCTCGGGGAAGGAGGCGCCATCGACGGTTCGTTTCCTTCATTGAGGGCTGCCGCGACCAACCACGGCTGCATACTTGACGAAGTACCACTATGACATAAAGACTCGCCCGTCGAGCGAGTAGGTAAGCGTGCCTGGTCGGGGAAGTAAGGCACTGTCTAATCGGGATTCGCAGTACGTACTTGGCCAGGTACCTTGAAGTGACGGACACCGATTCAAAGCTCGGAGAGAATGGTCAGACGTCGGTTTGAGTCAAGCGGCCACAGATGTGACAAATCCTGCACGTTTACACACACTATTAGATTCCGCGAGACTCCGAATGCTAACCCCAGCGTTGTACAGACGTGGTCTTGGTTGTCCCGGTACGCATCGCGGCACGGAACAAGAGGCGCTTCCCGGGGTCCGGCTCGAGGGAGACAGATCTCGGCGCCTGCGCGGGGGATGCGCGGCCTGTGATTGGCCGAAGCGAGGGAGGACCGCGAGCACTGCGGAGCGACCGATGCGGTCCTCCTGCAGGCGGTGATGTAACGCGTCGTGGGCAGTCAAGCGTCCACCGTCCACGGCTGCCCCTCCGAGCAACGCCTTTCCTCGACGCCTGCAATCAGCGAGACGTAACTCTCCTTGCTATAAAGCCTCCCTCGCTGTCCTCCGCTTTCCCTCTTCTACCGCTCTCTCAGCGCCGCAATGGCAAGCTCGGTCGTCCTCAGCGACAAGTCCATCGGCAAGCTTCCCGCGGGTGCAGACCTCGCAGACCTCTCGGACGAAGACGCGGATGTCGTGACGCGGCTCCTTATCATGCTCGTAATCTTCATCGTATCCCTCGCCGGTGCGCCGCATGTGTTTTTCTCTTCTCCGGGCCCATCCTGAACCTTGATGTCCTACCATCTATAGCGGTCTCGTTTCCGACGATCACAGAGACCTACCGCTCCGTGCGCGTGCCGAGCATATTCTTTTTCGTGGGCAAACATTTCGGGACCGGGGTCATCCTCTCCACCGCGTTCGTGCATCTGCTGCAAGATGCGTTCAAGGCTCTCCTCGACCCGGCCGTGAACGACTGGTGGAGGGTAGCCGACTGGGCTGGGATGATTGTGTGAGTCCTATCTCGTTTCCATTGGCACTCTTTTTCCCGTTGGAACCCTCGTTTATTGCCCCCGATTACCGAGCCATGGAGAGGGCAATGTGGCGCCGGTATGTCCTAGGAGACGAACCCGGGCTCGGGATTGCTGAGTCCGCCGTGAGCAATGTGGTACACACCCAAACCTCCATTTTATTCGCGGACATAGCGACGGGAGAGTTCGCCCTGCGGATATCTGTCGAAGATGTCCGTGGGTGGGACTTCTCCGATGTTCGGCGGGTATGGCGCAAACGCTGCTGGATACTCTGGCGCGCGGGAGGCACCCAACGTCCTCCTAGGACGCGCGATAGACAGCGGGCACGCCGGAGGGCATTCCTCTTGTGGAGCGTGGCGTACCCATAGAGCGCACGACAAGCCCCCAAGGGGATCACTTGGGTGTAACGTGGATAGACGACGCTCTACCAACCAAAACGAGCATGCGCTTAGGGCAACACCCCCCTCAGACTGTCGAAAAAAACCAATGACAGCGGCAGAGGCTGGTTATTTGCTCGTCTGGGTTGGGCGCGCTTTTCCTGCGAAGCGTCTGCAGGATTTCCGCGAATGAACTTTCCTACCACCCTGTCTGCAGGACATCAGCCACATACCCGCCGGATAAGATTCAGGCTCGGTTGTGTATGGGGTGAAGAAGAGGGGATATACCATCTAAGCAGGCGTCACCGCCCCCCGTCAGCTGCGAGGAAGCGGCAGGGTATCGTGTTCTGACCCTCCGCAGGTCGCGACAGTGACTGCACTGCCGGGCGGAATACTTCTTGGTACGGGGTAACTCTCCCTTGCCACTCAGCGGGTGCGTGCCCGGGTCCTACCGCCCTCATGCTGCGGGGCAAGTACCCTAACGTTTCAAATTAAAGCGCCACTTCCATATTCTCTTGGCACGCCTTGAGATCCGGTCGCTGACATAGTATTTGGGCTTTCAGACTAGGATCCCTCCTGGCGATATTCCTTGTAGAATGTGAGCAACGGTGCATCCCCGTGTACGCCTTCTGACCCTCGCGCAGACATCTCCACCGCATTTGTCGACCGGTTACACTCGTACTCGTCTGCACCCTCAAGCCCCACGATATCTCCGAGCTCTTCACCTGCGTCGTCCATACGATTGGACTGCAGCCCAAGCGCCGAATTGCCTCCTTCCACGCGGCGATCGATACTCGTACAAAGTCCGCAAACATCCAAGCCCTGGGCCCCCGCAGACCCGCCTGCGCAGGCACCACACCATTCCAAGCCGCACGAGCCCCTCCATCAGGTCGGCGTCTTCGACGAGGCCGGCCACCCTTCCGCCGCGCCGTTGCCCCTAGCGCCCCCAGAACTCGCAGACGACGCCCGGGTGCCGACGGCACACCACCACAACGAGACCACGCCCCTGAACGCCTCCGTCTTTCCCCCATCGACCACGGGCGAATCGTACGGCACGGTCGGGCGCGCGTCCGGCCGCCCATCCGTGCGTCCTAGCATCCACCACACGCACGCGTCTGCGCCTGCGGAAGAGACGTTCTTCTCCGGCGGACATCACCGATACGAGACGCGCGGCTCGCATTCGAGACACCACGCGCCCGTGTCGCGGTGGTCGCTGTTCAGCCTGCCGTGGTTCGCGCGGGACGGCGTGCCGGCGGTGACGCGGACGATCTCGCGCTTGCCGTCGGCGCATGACATCCCGTCGGGGAGCGGTCAGATCTCCCGCTCGGCTTCGACGCGAGGTGGGGGCGTCAGTCGTCACCAGAGCGTGCGTGGGCACGAACACGGGCATGGCCACGGACGGAGCGGGAGTGGCCACGATGGACGGCATGCTCATGCGCATCTGGATATGGAGGAGTGGATGGCGGGCAGGGACGGCGGCCGCCACTCTTCGGCCGGCGCGAGCGACGAGGAGTGCGGGAGCTCGGACGGCTGCGACGACGACGACGACGACGACGACGATGAGGAGGTCAAGGTCGGGCGCAGGAGGCAGGTCATCGGCATCCTCGTGAGTCTCTTCCCTTCCCCTCCATCGCTCTCGTTCTGGGTGCCTGCTGAGAACCGTGGTGCTGACGATGACGGTGCTCGGGGCCTCCCCTTCGTGCCCACAGGTGCTGCAAATGGGCATCATGATCCACTCGCTGGTGATCGGCCTCACGCTGTCCATCACGAGCGGGCCCGAGTTCAGTGAGTACCGTCCCGGCGGGCGTTCGACCGTCGACCCTGCCTCCACCGCCTCCTGCTGCGGGGAAGGCCAAGAGGCAGAGCCACTGACAGGCAGGGATGCTAACTGCGCATTCTACAGCGTCTCTGGTGGTCGCGATCGTGTTCCACCAGCTGTTTGAAGGCCTCTCGCTCGGCATCCGGATAGCGGGGCTCCCGTCGAAACACTCCGAAGGTGCGCACACCCTATCTATGAGCAGTGGTCGGACGCTAACGAGAGGGTTGGACCATTGTGTTGTGCAGATGGGTTCAAACACATCTCGGGGCGCACACTGAAGCCACTGCTCGCGATCACGTTTGCGACGACTACGCCCCTCGGGATCGCGATAGGGATTGTGGCGCTTGGTGGGGCGAGCTCTAGTGGACGTACGTGGTCGCCCCCTTGCATATATCTGCCGCCTTGCTTACCCTAGCTGACTTCTTTCTTCCGATTCGTTTGGCTTCGCGCGTGTCTTCGTTTGCGTCCGGGATGTGTGCGACTGCAGCGCGCCTGACGCTCGTGCAGGGCGTCATGTCCGCGATCTCGGCGGGGATGCTCATCTACGCGGCGTGCGTGGAGATGCTCGCGGGCGACTTTGTGATGGACGCGCACCTCTGGCGGAGCCCCGTGCGGCGGCAGGTCCTCGCGCTCGTGAGCCTCTTCGCGGGCGTCGCGGCGATGGCGGCGATTGGATTGTGAGTCTCTCCCTTAGAAGTCTCATCCCCCCCTCTTCCTTTCCCCCATTCCCTCTGTTCGCTCCCGCTCCTCTGTTCAGGTGAATGTGATGAGGCGGGGCTGACGGTGCACGGTGCACAGTTTGGATTAGGTGAAAACACGATTGGATTCCACGACTCGTACGACCCGGACAGCCCCCGGGTGGGGCGCCAGACGAGACGGTCCCTCCCAAGGCTGTCCTGCATGTTTTCTTGGACGATTTGGACGGATGATATCAACGCCCAATGCCGGTGGACCGGTACGAACTTGTGTTTTTGGATTGGAGTTGGGCTGGAGGATGGATGCTACTGTAATACAGGGATAGGATAGGATATGCGGTGTAATAGTATGCGGAGATCCGCTAGGCTTTGCTATACAGTCAATTACTGTAGCGTTATCGACAGGACTTAGCGCCCAAAGCAAGACCCAGTGAGTAGTATACTGTACTGAGTACCCCTGTACATCTGAGTCGCAGAAATGTTGAAGTGGCCTCCCGGCTCAAGGAGGCGTCCAAGTTAAAGACAGCCCGTACAAGCACCTTGAAGAGGAGTCGTTGGTCAAGCCACCGGCCGTTGCCGATGTACCTCGATCGAGGAAGATCGAAGGGCTTGGACTGGTTTGCCAGCCGCCGACACTGTTGGCAGCTCTCCGAATCCACTGCCACCGGTACCCCCGATATCTAGGAAAGCTTGCCAGGTGTGGGTTTTTTCAACGGCCATGCTTACAATAAACGCTGAGACTCAATGATTTTGAGGTCCCCGGCTGCTGTTACGTACATTGGCCGCCACTCTCGGCTACATCAATATTTTGTACGTCTCGTGGCGGACCCCATAGTTCGTTGGTATGTAGCGCATTCCAGCGAGGGAGGGGCTTTTGCGTACGGTGCAAATGATGCGGCCCCGGAATGTGGAACTATGAACATATTGATGTCGGTAACGCCGGAGGCCTGTGGTGAGTCCGCCTTCATATGGATGTGGAGAGAGCCCTCGATCGTGTACAGTTTTAAGCTCCCCCAATATCGTCGCGTGTTAATAGTCAAACTTCCGCACGTAAGTATTAGCGCACGGGAAGCACGCTGGCGAGTCCCAAGCTACGAAGAGAGGAGGGGAATTTTTGTGCTGGGAGAAGGTATAAAGGCTGGCGACAAGAGTGAGAGTAGTGCGAGCCTGCAGCGGTTGCTTGTCGACTTCGCTTCACCCACCCTCTCTTATCACCCTGCTCCCATTAATAGGCTTGTCAGCCTCCGACCCCCGGTGGCTCCCAAGGAAAGGTTTCTCTCCCTGCCTAGTTTTCTCTGTCTGCTGGTACAGCCCCGCCGCCTCGTCCTTACCATCGAGCTTCTCCACTTCACACGGATTTTCACTGCTACTTAACTTGAACATGAAGACTGCTGTCGCTCTCGTGTTCTCTGTGCTTTCCACTGTGCCTTATGTGACGGCCCATGGCTATGTTGGTCAGATTACCGTCGACGGTACCGCTTACAAGGGCAATACGCCTAACAGCAACAACGGTGAGTGATCATCATTCGAACGTCCGACGTCGATTCAACTGCTAATTTCTCATGCACAGTCAAGTCGCCCATTCGTATGATTGACGATGTCAGCCCCGTCAAGGGCGCGACAAACAAGTACCTTTCGTGCGGCCAGAACGCACAGAAAGCGTTGGACGTTGCCGCGGCCAAGCCCGGAAGCAAGGTTAGCTTCCAGTGGGTCAATGGCAGCGGCGGAAATGCAAGTCCACTCTCTCAGTCTTCATGGTACATCTCCGAGTCGCCCAGAGGCTGACATCCGCTCTACTCACCATAGTGGTCACACAATGTCGGCCCCCTTATGACATACATGGCCTCCTGCGGCGGCGCCCGCTGCGCCGCCTTCGACTCCGCCGACGCAAAGTGGTTCAAGATCGCGCAGGCCGGCCGCCTGGCGAACGGCACCTGGGCCCAAGCCGCGCTCACGACCGGCGCCGCGCCCACCGTGCAGCTCCCGGACGACATCGCCCCGGGCGAGTACCTCATCCGCCACGAGATCATCGCGCTGCACGCGGCGATGAGCGCGGGCGGCGCCGAATTCTACCCGTCGTGCGCGCAGCTGGCGATCGAGGGCAGTGGGCCTGGCGTGGCGCCGAACGCGACGGTGACGTTTCCCGGGGCGTATGAGGACACGGACGCGGGGCTGCTGGTGGACGTGTACGACCTTGTGGGGGCGTATGTGTTCCCGGGACCGGCGATCTCGAATCTTGCAGGCAAGATGGTCGGCGCGGATGACTCGGTGTCTGATGACGATTTGTCTGACGGTGCGACGTCTGCGGCTGCTTCTGCAACCTCTACCCCCGTCTCGATGGGGTCCGCAACGTCTACGACATCGTTTACGAGCGCCACTGTCTCTGCAGACGAGTACGAACTCGAATGCGACGATCAATTGGATGAACAAGAAGACGCGAAGCAGCTCCACCGCCGCAAGAGTCGTGTTATGCGCTCCATCTTCTGATTCGCACCCCCCCTACTCCCTTCCGACATGCTCTAGCTAAAACGCTGGGCGGTTTTCGTACCGTCCTTCACGCTCTTTTCCTCACCACCCTTCTCCTTCTACGCACTGTCGTTGACGACTGCACAATGCCGCACCGCCCGAGGCCGGTACACACTAGACCCGGATTTTATCCATACTTAAGGTACCCTCTTTTCGCTCGACAACGGCACCAACAGCCGGCTATGCAGCGCGCTGGCGCCTGTTTCTGGGAAGAAAAGTATCGTGACGCGCGTTCTATGGCATATTACCCTAATGCATAGCATTGTACCTTTAGACGAGCCTGGAGTCATTACGTGGTTTTGCAATGCATTTGTGTTCATAGTCTAGCGTCGCACTCTCCCCCTTAAGAAAGTCCGCCGAGACGGAAAACGCCACCATAGATTACTCAAGCTCCTCGTGAGGGAGCCGCTCGTGCGGCCCCCACACGCGCCACCCACGCAGCCCCTCAAGCCGTGCGGCGCGCTTTTGCTCTAGGTGAGGTAGCAGTACGGGACGCAAACGGTCCCAATCTGCGTAGGTGTGCTATCAGCCACTGACTATTCGGCGTGGGTAATGGGAAGGCGTACGTTCGTCAGTGAGAACTGCGTATGTGGAC
This sequence comes from Trametes hirsuta, assembly GCA_001302255.2. NCBI lineage: Eukaryota > Fungi > Basidiomycota > Agaricomycetes > Polyporales > Polyporaceae > Trametes > Trametes hirsuta. The sequence goes on along the minus strand of CP019370.1, from coordinate 1,466,676 downwards.
AGGGCGGAGTCCCATTCCGGGAGCCCTTCTGGCATGTCTCGCGGAGAGAAGTCGAGCACGCGGATGCGGTCTACGATCCTAGATGGTGGGACGGTATGGGTCAGCAGTGTGCTAGCCTGTCGCTACTGTGACTAGTAAAGGCACAGGACGGGTACTTACTGGGAGCGTAGCGTTCGGGGCCGGGACAAGGCTTCGAATAGCGCGCGGACGTCTTCCAAAAACTGCAAAAAGGCCGACCTGTGAGTAGCCGTTGGGGGAAGAATATGAGTGCGGTGTGCGATACCTCATTCATCTGTGCGACGTATGCCCTACGGCGCCCGATGATGAGGCACCAGGCCTCAACAGCAGCGTCACCGCGCTCGATGAGCCGTAACACGATCGGTAGGTATTCGGTCAGGAACTGGTCCACCTCGGGCACGTAGAAGTGGCGCATCTTATCTTTCACCCCTAGTACAGCTGGGGGTGCATGTATATCAGCGACCCATAATTATATAGGCCCGCGGGCTCTGTCGAAGAACCGGAGGGTCGCTCACGAAGGACGCAGTGCGGGAGAATATCCGATGGGTGGAATGCGCGCCTCTTAGGGTCGGTGCTATAGAAGACAGGATGTTCGTGAAGCCTCCGGGAGTAGAGCACCTTTCTGAATCTGTCTTTGACCTCCGAATCGAGAATGAGGCTGTTGTAGGCGCGCGGGTAAGCGTGTTTGAGAGAGAATACGATGGGGTAGAGTGAGAAAAACGTACTTGCGTATCTTACACGATTGGCAGAGGCGCCAGCCGAGGGCGACGAATGTCCCGGGAGCCGACCCACACCCCTGGACAAACCCAGTAAATATTCAAGACCCACACAGGCCACATGGGTGGGGTGCGAACTTGCGTACCATACAGTCTCGTCCAAACAGGAGCGCAACGTAGTGCGGCTCGCTCATGAACGGAGGACATTTTGGGCCTTCGTGCATTTTCTGGAGGACGTCTTGCCAGACAACACGGTTGTCCCTTGACATGAGGTACCGTCGTGCCCGTTTGTCTACTCTAGCTAGTGAGATGATGTCTTTGGGATACACGTGCCGTACGATCTTGGGGAAAAGCGTGAGCGGACATACAAGTGCTGAAAGGACGCTGAATACTCACCAAACCCAAGAGGTCGACAGGCAATGTCGAGAATCCACGGGGCGTCGCGGTATCGCGGAAGTCCGCGGTCGAAGTGTTCGAATTCGCCTCCGGACCGTCTTCAACGTCGGCATGAGATGAGAACGCCGAGTAGGGTTGCATACGAGAGGCCTTGGCATTCCACTCATCAAGCCGGCCTATGTTCATTTCTAATAATTAAACTGGAATTAAACAGGGTATGTGGCGGAGATTGTAAACGCACTCACCGGCCATTTTCGCCATTTCCTGGTAATGATCGTAGGCGGGTATGTCGATAACTTGTAGCATGGTGTACCTTGCTTAGGGTCAGGTAGAGAGGATTGTAGGGTCAGCGATGTACCAAATATTATGGCTGCTTTGCACGCCGCATCTTGCGTGGAGCGCCCTGCACTTAAAGGCTGCCAGAAACAATGGATCCAAGCCTCATAAACCCGTTGGCCGGCAAGGACAAATGGAGGGCCTCTTCTTCGCGCAGTGATGGAAATCTAGGCTACCGCGCACATCGTGTCCGGAGACATACAAATGAGAAACCACGGGCGTGCAGAATATAGCTCTGTCATCGGGTCCTCGCGCGTCGTCAAGACAATAAACTGGTACGCGCTCAGGATCCGAAGACCCAAGTTTTACACACGTACATGTGTGATACCCAAAGACTTGAATTCCCAGGGGAACCCAGTCGCAAGTTTTGGGCAAAAGACCCTCTCGAAGAGCGTTCCTGTAACTGTACGAAGTCGTAAGGATGGTGGTAGTAGTTACCATACGGTGCCACGATCATCATCCCGAGTCGCCCGCGACAAATAAGCATCAATAACATAACACGATCACATGCCTCGTTTTACGAGTCGACGGGCCGAATTTCAAGTTGAAGTCGCCTCTTCTTAGCCTTACTACAGTGCGCTCACTTCTATAAAACCACCAATCCTGTTGAAGACCCATCACCGATACATGTACAACCAACTCAAGGACTTCTTAAAAAACCGCCTCCTTTGACGTATACGATCACGTGGCTTGGGGCTGGAGCACAATGCCATTGAGAGCAGGCTCCTATCCACCGCACGCTTCGAGTTGAGGGGCGATATCCCATAGCTAAGACGTAGGGTAGAGTAGAGTAGAACATACAACTAAATGTGTTCAGCGCTCAATCCCGAAACCGTCTCACGTGCTTTATCCTCCAACCTTATTTCCCCTCAACTCTCAGCGGCGGCTGGCACCAAACATCTGCAAATAGCGGGGCTCGGGGAGAAGACGCCCAATGACCTCCCCCATTTGGGACGCCGCCCCGACGGCGCTAGTTTTTTTGTGTATTGAATGCACGGTGGCTGAGGCGGTTCCTAGGCCTTCCTCGCGAGGAAATACGCTGGCTCAATGTGGTTGTGTGAGCTGGGCGCGCTAGTCCGAAGGAGTCTCCCCGAGCAACCTTCTTTTCTTCGAATTACGAGAAGGGCGATGTCAGCTCTCCCGCCCCGCGCCGATCCTTTACTTCCCACTGTGGCTGAGATACAACAACGGACTCTGCTTCACTTCGGTCGACGCCCGTGCCTATGGCAATGCAACATTGTCCTTGCACTACTTCAGAAGAGCCGTGATGTCGTCTGCATCTCAGGGACTGGCTCCGGGAAGACTCTTACATTTTGGATGCCACTTCTGTTTCGCGAGGACGGCATCCAGGTTGTTATAACCCCCTTAAACATACTTGGTAATCAAAACACGATGCAACTCGAGCGGCTGGGGATACGTGCTATCGCGATAAGCGCACAAACGGCAACTGCTAAAAACTTCCAGGTGAGATAGGCGGAAAGGATTGGGGTGGATGCTTACCCCGGCTACTCAAAGGACATAGGGCTTCTCAAATATCGCGTTGTCGTGGTGAACCCTGAAGAGGCATTCAAACTGAAAGGCGGCTTTGCCAAGCTGTGGCGAAACAAGGAGTTCGTTTCGCGGCTGATTGCTATCGTATGGGATGAGGCCCACTGCGTCAAGTATTGGGCGTCGTTTCGGAAGGACTACGGTGATGCGGGGCGCCTACGGAACATTCTCAGTTCTGTTCCCTATCTGATGCCGTCAGCTACTCTGCCCGAGCAAGTCCTCAGCAGCGTGGTCGAGACTCTGCGTGTGCAGAAAAGCCGGCTGGTGATACACCGCCGCTCGAACGACCGTCCGAATATTTACCTGACAGTAAGGAAGATGCAATATCCTGCATCTAGTTACCGCGATCTCGACTTCATTCTACCTGCGGACTGGAAGCCAGGACATCGCATACCTAAATTTCTTGTGTTTTTCGACAACATTGAGGAATCCATCCAGGCGGCAGATGTCTTGCGACGTCGGTTACCGTCAGTAAGCCGATACCAAGTCTTATGTTTCAATTCCGACACCACAGCAAGCCTCCGCGAGCAGGTGACGGCGGAGTACATGTCTGGCGAGCTGTGGGGACTCTATTGTACAGACTCCTTTGGGATGGTGAGAGAGAAGTGATGACTTACAGGACTGATAAATTGATGTCCATGTTCCCAGGGTGTTGATATTGAGGACGTCGAGCTCGTCGTTCAATGGAAGGTCACTTGTGACCTCGACAGCTTGTGGCAGCGTTTCGGACGTGCGGCAAGGGGTCCTGGCAGAGAAGCGGTGGCGGTCTTGCTGGCCGAGCCAAAGTACTTTGACGAAGAGAGGGCGGCGGCAGAAAAGCGGGCGGAAGCTCGGGCAGAGAAGCGCAAGGAAGGTGAGCTGAAGAAAGCAACCGCGGCTGAGCAGAGAAAGCGCAAACGTGCAGAGGGCGAGACGGATGAGACCACTGGGGACAGTAGACCAGCGGTTCGACCACGAGTGGGGGCTGATTCTCCAGTAACCTCTGACAGTGTGGAGCCCCGAACGTCCAACGTTTCCAAGTACGAACAGCTACGGATCATGTACAAGACGTCGCGGAGGGAAACAGAGGATACGGCGCCGAAGAAAAGAAAGGCGACGACTGAAAGTGCCGCCCTGTCCCCCGAATTAGACAGTTTAGTCAACGCCGCAACACGACCTTTCAAATGCTATCGAGTCCCCATTACAGCGTACTACGAGAACGATAGGGCCGGTGAGTGCACACGGTCACTTTACATCGGGTTATTGATGGTGGAAATTACATAATATATAAGGTGTCGACTTCACGCAGTGCGTGCACACGGGCGATGGCTGTGCTCGCTGCCGTCTGCTTCCCTCCACCATTTGTTGCTCTCTCTGCAGTCCCAACCACCCCATCTTCGCTTTCCTCCCCACCGCTTCCCCTAGCACTCAACCCGCCCGCTCCTTGCGCGCGTCGAACGTCGACACCAAGTACACCATGGCTACTCAAGACCACGCCCTTCGTGCCGCGCTTCACCAGTTCCGTCGCACCAAGACCCTGAGCGAATACGGTCGCGCCATCCTCCACAATATGGGTCCGGGAATGGTCCTGGGCGACAACGAGCTCGTTCGCATCGCCGACTGTGCGCGGGCTCGCAAACTTATCACTCTGGAGGACTTGTACCGGGAGACAAAGTGGGATCTTAGTTGGGAGCACGGCGACGAGGTTCTAGAGTTGGTGAAACAGTACGTAGTACCTACTTAACTTCTCTATCATTTTGTGAGCTCTCGTGGGCGCAGATATTATCCACCTGCGCCCTCACCGCTTGTAGCAACACCTCTTCGCACTCAAGCTTCGGATGCGCACTCAGAAGCTGCGGCTGCACCTTCGGAAGCCTCACGACCTGTCGTTGTGAGGCGTTGCGGTGCGTGTGGTCAGCCTGGGCACACCAGTAAGTGTGCTTGCATTCGCCCCCGTAGTCTGTAAAAGCTGACTGGTGCCGGACACAGGGCGTAGCAAGCAGTGTCCCGACTATGGTCGGTCAACTTCGGCAAGCGAACGGGACAAGGAGAACTCCAGCGTACCTCTCAATCAGGACCGTGCATCCGACACAAGCACATCGGCTCATGAAGAATTCGCACCCCCTCCTGATACCCGCAACACGCCAGCGGTTGCTCATTCAAGTGGGTACGGCGACTTTTGGGCCTCATCCCTTTTCAGAACACCCTCGTACACACGTCGTGTCGCAACGGTAGCAAGTATCGTTGCTGCTGCAAAGACGGCATGTTCGTATCTATTGTTCATATTACCCCGTCTGCACTAATATCATCCGCCGTCAGCTCCTCCTCTGCCTCCTCCGGTACAGTAGGTACTGCCACATTCACGTCGTCGCCTTGCTGCTGCCCCTCCCGCTGCCCCTGTTCACGTCCCTGCTCCCGCGCCCTCGTGCTTGACGCTTCCCACTCAGTTCGCAAGACCTCCGCTCCCCGTATAATATAGTCTGGTATCTTGTAGTTTTTTTGGTCATTACGTCCGGCAGTGTGCTCGTTAGGGCCGTGCTGTTTAATATACTCGAGTACTTCCTCAAATGTTGCTCGCATGTCCTTCTCTGCATGTTGTGTGGTCAACCCCGGAAGCCCAAAGTTCCGCTCAAAGTTTGCATGGCTGCTACGAAATACCAAGACAAGGATCGACTCAAGAAGTATCCTCTCTTTTGTGAAATTTGACCCGTCGCCGCCGTATATAACCTGGTACAACATATGAACGTGCACTAGAATTATTGACGCATTATGAACTGTACCTTAATATACAGATTCAATAGCTCGACTACCCAATCAACGGCCCGGAACGCATGCGCCTTTCCTGTTGGATTAACAAGAATATTGTATCGGATCGCATGTCTGCCTCAATATATTGATGTCAGTGCAAACAGCTAAGGGCAGTAAATTGGCAGGCGAACGACGCACCGTAGGCCCTCGGGGTAGATGAAATAAAGTGCATGCATAAAACGGAGCATCAGGTTTGCGTACTTGTGTTTTCCGACCGCCCGAAAGAGCTGGATCCAGACGGGGAATACTGTCTCCACACGGCCGATATCTCCGGCATTCATGGCATATGAGAGCTCCTCATATAAGAAGAGATAATTGAGTGTTCGCATTGTGTTCTCCCGGACCTGATCTCGCCTCTGAGAAGAGTTCCCGGTGACATTGCCTGGTCCCTCTGACGCCCATTGACTAATATCCTGGCCGTCCCCCTCAGCATACTCGAGCGCAAGTTGTTCCGCGACCTCTTCAATATCTGAAAGCTTCGGATTGGACGCAGCCCACTCCTCTAGCGTAGCGAATCCCCATCGTTTTTTGACCTCAACGCGCCAAGCATCCAGCTGGAGTAACACACCCACATGGTTGATTAAATCGTGGCGCTCGCGGAACTTCGCACCGGAGACCAGACGGGAGGACTCGTTTGGTCGAAGCTTCCCAACAAGTTTGATGAAGCTCGTATAGTCACCACGAATACCATCCGGCAAGACTAGCATTCTCCAAACAGCATCAGCAGCTGCCATTTTGAGATGAAATAGACCGAGCACAAATGCAACGGGCTGAAGACGATTATGGGGTGTCCTCTCCTGCTTGCGGCGGCGGATCGCGGCAAGAATATGTTCGTAGGTGCCAAGGTCACCATGGACAAGAGTTACATATTCCGAGAGATCTGAGATTGATGTATCGCCTGTTGGGGAATTCTGATGCGGGTCACCTACCCCTCCTTGTACGTACATGGCATCTACAGCCTTGATATTCCCAGACACAGTCGACAGGCTGATGTCCATCGCGCGGAGTGGCACCTGGTGGAGTTTTTTCACCGGGATGGCCTCGACAACCTCGGGGTCTGCCAGCTGAGCGAGAAAGCACGAGAAAGCCGGCGGCCCAAACTTCAGCACGGTACGCATGAAGCACCATTTACGAAATCTTCCCCGCCGGGTGAGACTACCATTAGAGAGATCCGGTTCTCGATGAAGCGTGAGAAGCCGTCGCATGGTGGCTCGCGCATCGAAAGGCCGGGGATCAGCATCAGGTGAAGGATTATTTTCCGAACGGCTCCAGAGCAACCTCGCACATCTGAGATCTTCAGTTGTTACACCATGCTCAAGGCGGAGGAGAGTTCCCGTCGTAATGTGTATCAACCCATCTTGAGGCTTGTCGACAGAGGGTATGCCGCTGGGTACCTTTGTATCGAGGTTATCAAATGCATAAGAAGCCAGTAGAGTGCGTGCGAGATCCTCTACGTCATCCGCGCTATGTTCAGACATAGACTTGATGGCACGCTGGATAGAGGTAGGTGCAATAGATAGGCCCATACGAGACAGGACCTTGACGAGCTTTTCGGGTGCGCCACAGGAGTGCAGGAATATACCGGTCAAGCTCTGCAGCGCGTTGCACTGCTGATCTTGGTTGTGCATAAGGATGCTGATTATAACCACTGATTTCTATAATTATATCGTAAATATGTGGTACGCAGCATACATCAAACTGTGCTCACGATTCTGGTGAGTAAATTCCGGCGGTTTCTGCGGCGATTCTCTGCACCCGAATTTGCAGTCATCGCACGAGACCTATGTGAAGCCATAGCGGGGTGCTCGTTGGGTTCCTCCTCATCGATATCCTCCTCCCAGTACTGATCCGAATCCGCATCACCATCTGCACCACTATCTCCCTTCTTTGCTTCAGCCCAGCCGCCGAGGAGAGCAATCACAAGAGACCACAGATTGGGTGCAAGATGCTCGAAGTTGCCAGCCATATCATCAAGCCGAAAATCCCGTACTTGCACCGGATCGGCTTGCTGTGCACCGAAGTGCCACCCATGTGAGGTGTCTGTTAGCTCGCGGACATCATCCGAATATTCTGTAAGTGTCAGATTACGGGCCCAAGCTGCGGCGGAGGCTTTCGTTGCGGGATGCAGGTGTAGGGCTGAAAGAATGATTTGTACATTTGTCATGATGTCTTGAAAGAAGGTGTCACCGGGGTTATTGGATCGGTTTTGAACGATCACGAATTTGATCAGTTCTGACAGAGTCACATTGGAAGCTTGTAGATGGTATAGGACTCCGCGGAGCAATGCATCGCGGCCTGACATGCTAGGAGAGACGATGTAGCTATCGCGAGCGGATGAACAGATGGGAACACCGTCGCAGCCGTGGGCGATGGAGGCCTAGTGATCCGCAAACTAGGTTTACCGGACCAACAACTAGAATGTAGTATTTACTAGCGCCGTCGGGGCGGCGTCCCAAATGGGGGAGGTCATTGGGCGTCTTCTCCCCGAGCCCCGCTATTTGCAGATGTTTGGTGCCAGCCGCCGCTGAGAGTTGAGGGGAAATAAGGTTGGAGGATAAAGCACGTGAGACGGTTTCGGGATTGAGCGCTGAACACATTTAGTTGTATGTTCTACTCTACTCTACCCTACGTCTTAGCTACGGGATATCGCCCCTCAACTCGAAGCGTGCGGTGGATAGGAGCCTGCATTGAGAGCAAAATGGTATCGCGGAAACGCTTGCGGGACCTCTCGCTCTCTCCAGAGTCAGCCTTTATGTCAAAACTATATAGCTGGGTTGCTTATCCCGACATGTTATTTGTATAATATTCCGTTTATAAACTCAAGGGTGGGCTAGATAATGACCGCGCCGCCAATCGCCCTACATGATTGGAACCATTCAGATTCTAGTGTTTTGGTCACTGTGCATTTTCCTCTAAGTACCAGATGTTGGATCTAGAGATGTAATATTATGACTCTCGAGTCTCGTGCCAAACGTCATTCGTCGTTCGAGGACTGGGACATCTCGACCATACGGCGACACATTCATGTCTCGTCATCAGAGGCGTGCACTAGGCGTGCCGGGTGCCCAGGGGTGCCCTCTCTGACACTAGCGCCGGTGAAGGCGGCGGCAGGCTTGCAGTGCCAGCACCACCACTGCCTGACGACCTTTTCCACCGTGTAACCTAATCGGCGTAACTTTATACTCGTAGATCTTTGTGTGTGGTACGCCTTTTGTCGCTCGGAGTCATATCGGAGTCCGGTTGGCAAGCCATTTGCGCTGACACGCCACATGCACCAGCTACTGCCACAAACCGCGCGGCCCGTTTACTCCTTCATCATCGGTTTGTCTACGCCCCGAGAAGGCTTCATCTAGCCCGCCGGTGTGTATCACTGAAGATTTATAACGCTCCAGAGTCCCATTCCCGCAGTTGGCAGAGGTTGAAGAGCCCTTGAACAAATGTCTTGGTATTCTCTGCATGAAAAGATGGAACTTGCGTTATCGGAGTTAGTGACAAATCTTGTCGTGCGCCAAGAATCTGCTAATGACAACACACCCTCCTCTTCAGCCTGAAAACATGGAAAAATGATACAGCAAAACAGGGTCGTAGCAGGCCCTCGGACGGCCTCTGGAGGTCTGGTACGTTCGAACAAATGTCGTTCTCCAGGCTTGCAATCAGACACTTCGGGATATTGTAAGCTGAAACTGGCGGCACAGCTGTTCCCCGTGTGGGGCGATGCTTTCGTACGAAAAAAAGCGTTCTGGAATCGATTCCAGATAATCTCACAGCAACGAGAATTGCTGCCGACTTGTATTGGCGGCTGAAGAGCTCCGAGTTCCCTCTGGACCTGTTTTTAGAAGTAAGTTGCATTTGGAGCGATGGTCGAAGTTCTCCCCGTTTGTGGGTACTACAATCTGCTCACCAATGTGGAACACTTGATTAGGAGATCGCCCCTCTGTTGCGCCCCCTGGACCTTTTGCAAGTTTCGCGTGCAAACAAGGTTCTCCGGTCTGTTCTACTGTCCCGATCGAACAGACGGATGTGGTCAGCTGCTCTTGCCCGCATTCCCGACCTTCCCCCGTGTCCCAACGACATGAGCGAGCCCTGTTACACAGCATTGATTTTCGATTCTCATTGCTTCGTAAGCTTCAATGCGCTATCTAACCATAAGTAGATTTCTGACGTTTGCATGGCAGCATTGCGGTGTAGATCGGGCGTACTCAGTCGATTATTTCCTTCGCGTGCGCCTATGTTGCACGTGCTACTCTATGAGGTCGGTGTATTGCTTCATGCCAATTGATGCCCATGTAGTTGTTGTGGCTGAACATTATCTTATGCAGTGTGCAAGAGGGGCACGAGTGCGTCAAAGGATACCTGTCTTCGCGTGGGGTTTCGGGCCCAAAAATTCAGAATATCATGGCGGGTGTGGCGAAAACACTATGGATGACCCTCCCATGTGCATCTACGATACGTGAGTGCTTTATGATGGGATACATTACCTCCCAAACTGCGCGTTTTTGATATTTTGATTTCTCGTGGACGACCCAGCCTTACGGATGAGCGAGCTCACGAATACCGATGAACCCATCCTGCGAGTTTATCCCACTACACACACCAGTGAAGACCATTATCACAAGACTGACGTGAAAGAGCTCCTTAAATGGCTCCTCAAAATGCCCACTGAGGAAGCAGAAGCGTGCTCAGTACTTATCCGTCGGCGAGCTAAGGAGATGCTCCAAAGGCACAAGGTGCGAGTACCCAACTTGATTTGACGCAGGCCGCATATCTCGCTCAACGTATGACGAACTTCCCCTCCTTTTTCTTTCACACCCCCAGCATGCTATTTTCCTCGAGTTATGGGAGAAGCTTGTCTTGACGAAGTACGATCCTGTATACATCGATCTACGAACCACGTAAGGCGCCTGATTTGAGTTACAATCCAAAGTACGGCGCTGACACTAGTGGTTATGATTACTTCCACTGTAGACTGTGTGGAGCACTTGCACGATTTAATGGTCTGCGCAAAGACACCACTATTTCCCCTGTATTGAAAGGTGCTATTCAGGGTCGGGGGCCTCACGGCGTATGGGTTGTTTCTCGTGAGTTTTTTTTTATTTCACTGCGACCAGTGTTGATGATATTTACTACCACCCAACATCACCCCAGCTGCTGTCGAACTAGATATCAAACGCACAGACGTGATTCTGATGGAAGATCAAGAGCGGCGTCGAAGAGGAGAAGCATTCGAACGCCGTGTGGATCGGCGTGTGACCGCACTGAATAATAGCTACGACATATATTTCTCCGAGGCAGACAATACAGGTTCGGGAAACCGTGCCAAAAGAGGTCTACCTCCCACCCATTACGACCGGCTCACTTTCTTCCGCCGAATTACGTGCGAAACCAATGCTCGAAACCACGATATCGACAGGGGCTTTGCGAAAGCGCTCGGCCACTTCTGGGTGCTCGAAGTTACCTTCAAGCTCGAGCTTGCTATCATGAACTCGAATTCTGACCCCAGGGTCGGCGAAAACCTCAGGAACGATTACATGTACGAGAGGAGCACAAGCCTCCTTGACAGCACGATCCAACTGCCGGATATGCTGTTTGTGTGCGATGGATGCGGAATGGGCCGTGAATGCCGGCACCCGCCAATGCCGTGGCCCAACATTTACATCCATCGAGTCACAGCACATGGGGACGTGTCGGCATTCAAGGACAAAGCGTGCTTAAATCCGCAAGCCTCTGTCTGGCAACCTGGTGCGGGACCAGATGGGCTCGCTCATCGCGTTCTGAAGGCGATCGAGCTCGGCGTGGGGACGACAATCGGGAGGCTTAACCTACTGGTATCATCGGGGGAACTGCAATGTGCGTGCGGAAACCTTGAAGAACGGTCGTGGGCTGGGCTGGTCCGTATCCATTTATTGTGCTATTGCTCCTGGTACACAACTCAACAAAAAACTGCGCCTGCTCCTTCAGATGTACCACTTCGCCCAGAACGGGCAGCAGGGTAAAGATACTCAGGGTAGTGATCAGTGAGTCGTTATCAAATATTGAACAGTGGCCGATGCTCACAACACTTGCAGGTTCGTGATGTCCACCTTACACGGACCGTGCATGAACCTTGCGAATGTATGGGTGCCGTGATCAGTATGTTCTGGTATATGTCTAGTAACCAGCTGTGATTCTAATATATAGAGATGTCATGATTGTCGATCCTAGTTACTACCAAAGATCATGAATATTTACAACACTGCGGGCGGACTCGACGTGAAAGCTTTATGCGTGCACTACTTCACTGGCACTGTACATCGGATTCAGAAGCAATTTCCTTGAAGCCTCACGCGACGCGACGAATCACGCGGTGCTTCACCAAGTCCTGCAGCAAGCGCCGTCCATGGGGCGCCGGTACTGATGACTGCCCGCACGGCTGCGGCTGTGACTGGGATGCGTCCGTGGCAGATGTGATTGCCGGAGAAGGTGTCGCAGAGTCCTGGATTGCATTATTGTGGGCTTGCTGTGTGCCCGAGGGTGCCGCGTCGCTGCAAGCACACAAAGTGGCGGACGCGCTGATCGGGACGTCCACGAAGGATGACGCGTTAGATGGAGAGGCGGAAGTTGATGCCGGTGATGGTTCAGAGGTGTTCACGGTCGGGGACGCCGCGTCGGTGGTATCACCACCTGTCGGGCCGTCCTGTGGTGCGATTTCTGCAATGGGCGGACCGGGGAATATGGCGTAGGTGTATCCAGGGTTGTAGATCTGCGAAAGCAGAAACTAAGCTTTTCAAAAGAAAAATCGGCAAAATGGGTGCCACATACGTCCGGGACCACAAGTCCAGGAGACGCGGGGTTGTAGAGGTCACCAATCTTCATAGTTGAGTTGGGTGCGCCGTCGCCGTTGCCCTTGATCTCGATCTGAATGCATGATGGGTAATATTCGGCACCACCCACGGAAGTCGCGATTTGTAGAGAGATGATCTATCGGTGAGCGAATAACACAAAACGGGGAGTGAAGTCAGTGAACAGTGCAAGGCTCCCAAGTACTAATGCACCTCGCTACGGAGGAGGTACGGGCCAGCTTTGAGGTTCTTCGGGATTGTGGCATTATACGGTTTCCCCTCAGCTGAACGCCGGGGTTACAGTGGCCGTATAAAGGCGCGGGCACGATGGTAAAGAGCTTACTAAGATCTTTCTGGTACCACTCGTGCGTCGAATCGTTCTTCTGGCCGAGCTCGGCGATCTTGAACCAGTCTCCCTCCGTTGCGTTGAACTCGTTGCAAGGAACGCCCTTGCATTCAGCCATGTAAGCCATGAGCGGGCCGTGATCATGGATCCACTTGCGAGAATGAGTATATTCGACGTCAGTAGGGACGTCCATAAACGAACCGTGAAGGAAACGTACGTTTCCGTTAATGGCCCTCCATTGGAAGGCGACCGCTGAACCCGGATTTGCCTGGGCCGTCAAGGCTGCGGGCAGCGCGTCCGCGCCACACGCGAGGCCCGGGTCCGTGACGAGTTTGATCGGGCCGTTAGTGGCAATCTGGCGAATCGCGCTGTCCTGCGGATCTGTGATATGTTAGAAGTGTTCAGTATAACGGCACGTCAGACGAAAGTCATAAAGAATGCACTTGGCTGCTCTTCTGTGGGTTCGTTGCCGGAGTAGCTTGTGCCGTCGATCGTGACGCTCTTCAAATAACCGTGGGCGGCGACAAGAGGTACTAGAGGAAGGAGTGTAAAGAAAATATTGAAGGAATGGCGCATAGTGTGCTGCGAGCAAGATCGGATGTGCCTAGGGTGATCCGTGGACGTGGTTGAATTGAGAGCTTCAGCGAAGTAGACAGTTACGAGAGTGTGCAGAGTGAAGTACTACAAACCCAACGTCTTATACCATTTTCTCATATGAATTGTCACTGATATCGTCAATAAGTGTTTCCCGGATCCACACTGACCAGCGGACGAACTATTCAAAGGGTCGTCCCCATGTATATCTTTTCATCGACAACAGGGTCGCTGGCGTGATACCAATGCAAGTCTCCAAAGCAACGCATGATCGTAGCACTACTTATATTTCTGAACATCACATCTATGAGAAGGGTTCTTCATGGCCTGAGGAAAAATGGGACACACCGATGAATCGCAAAATATATCAATGTAGGTTATGAGACCGATACACGGAACTGAGGACTCCACCATGTTAATGACGAACACAAGCAACGAAGATTATTCTGCTAAGTTGATTGAGGCCGACGCAAGATCCTGTAAGTTGTACGATTTCACACCAACATGGTGGTGACAAAAGACCCTTGGTGGCGGGCGCCTGGGTCTTAGATCGCAAGGGAAAATTAGCGCCCGTTTTATTCTGCCACGGTAGCCAAGCACGGCCGCCTGTCCGCAATCGCAGGAATAGCCATCGGCTAGGCTTCAGCATTCGTTCGAACCCTCCTGTGAAGACCATCATGACGATTCACTATACTAGATACAATGCGATTGCACAGAACACTGCTCGGCTCGTCTACTTCTACTTCAGCTGCGTGAACATGTCGATCGAGTGCTCGAGCAGCTGGATGTCCGCCTCGAACGTTTTCCTCTGTGCGTGCCGCGTAAACCAGTAAGCGGCATACATAATAGACCGAAGAGCAGATCAAGCGTACCTTCTCCTCGTTTGCGAGCCGGACGTTGGCCGGCACGGTGGACTCGTAGTCGTCCTGAGACTCGATCTTGACGATCTTGGACAGGTTCATCTTCGCGAGCGCGAGCTTCTTGTCGCACTTGAGAATCTCGCTGTCCAGGTCCACCTGGCCCTGTATACCAGAAGGTGACAAAAAATCAGCTGCACTGTCGCGAGAGAGGATGACAATACTGATGGGCACGCACGCGGACAAGGACGTGTACAAAGGTGGTGGGCGTGAGCACCTCGGAACCGCAGCCCGCGGGCACGCCGCTGATGTCGCGCACGACTTCGACAGACTTGCAGTTCTTGGTGAGCGCGAGGAAGGTAGGCACCTGTGACTGGAAGAGGGCCGCCTCGGCGTCGTTCTGTGCGCGGATGTACACTACAGGCAGATAAATGTGAGACACGTTTAGCTATGGTGGCCGAACATACCGTGCAGGCCCTGCTGGATGTTGTAAGACGCGGCGAGCGCGCGCGAGGACTTGATCGCAGAGAAGACCAAGTCGAAGTCGTGCTCGGCTTCGGCGAACTCGAACGCCTTGTCCTGAAATGGCGGATGAGATGAGCTGAGGCCGTGTGAAACAAGAGACGAGCGTACGAAGGTAGGGAACTTCGAGAGCATGATCGACGGGGTAGAGTCGTTCGGACGGCGGGGCAGGCGTTGCCAAAGTTCCTCGGTAACATAAGGCATGAACGGATGCAGGAGGCGGAGACCGTGGTCCAGGCACGTGTATAGCGTCTGCTGCGCTGAACGACGCGTCGCCTCCGACGCTGACTCGTCCGTCATGGGCTTCATTGCTTCCTGTAGACAGCGCGTTGGAGCTTCTTAAGACGTGAGAGCTACGAGGGGACTTACGATGTAGACGTCGCACAGCTCATAGAGCCAGAAGTTATATGCGGCACCAGTCGCATTCATAAAGTTCCGGTCCGCGAGCTGCTTGTTGATCTCGTCCGCCGCGAAGTTGAGCTTGTGCAGAATCCATTTCTCAACGAGACTCTCATTACCGGTAGGCTGCATACGTAGGTGAGTTTTTGAGATGAGAGGGGAGGAAGCCAGCGCAGACAAACCTGCGCGGTGGGCTCGGGGACAAATGACTCGTCGAGCTTGAGCATCGCAAACTTGGTAGCGTTGAAGATCTTGTTACAGAACTTGCGGTAGCCCTCCACGCGCAAAATCTCCAAGTTGATATCACGACCTAAACGTCCAATTTTAGCGCCTCGCCACTTAAGATCCACACGTCTCTCGTACCTCCGCCGGAGTACGCGCAAAGCGCGAACCGCAACGCGTCCGTGCCGCACTGGGGAATACCCTTCGGGAAGTCCTTCTTCTGACCGGCCTTGGCCTTCTGGATCTCGCGCTCGTCCAAGTTGCCCTCGTAGAGCTTCGCGTGAAGCGCCTCGAGGTCGAGCCCCTGGATGACGTCGATCGGGTCGATGACGTTCCCGAGCGACTTGCTCATCTTGCGCCCGTGTGCGTCGCGGATCATCGCGTGGCAGAGCACCTCCGGGAAGGGCATCTTGTCCGTCAGCTTCAGGCCGAGTAGCACCATGCGCGCGACCCAGAAGAAGAGGATGTCCCAGCCCGTCTCGAGGATCGATGAGGGGTAAAACTGGCGTAGGTCTGGGGTCTGCTAGAGAGGTGAGCGAGAGCTCAGGGAGAGACGGGGGAGGGAACGGCGTACGTTCTCGGGCCAGCCCATGATGGACATTGGCCACAAACCGGATGAGAACCATGTGTCGAGCACGTCCTCGTCCTGCTCGAGCGTATACTTGGCGTCTCCAGCGAGCTTCTTTGCCCGCTCGTTCGCTTGCTCCAGCGTGCGACCGACTACCCAGTTCTTACCGTCGTTGCGCTGTACAAAAAAACCGGTTAGTCGCGGGTCGTATGAGTTCCGAGCGCGAAAACTGACATCCTGCTCGGCGCCTTCGATGTTGACAAAATACGCCGGACACCTGTGACCCCACCAAAGCTGCCGCGAAATGCACCAGTCCTGGATGTTCTCGAGCCAGCGGAACCACTCGGTCTCGGACGCCTTCGGCGAGATGTTCAACTCGCCCTCACGAGTGCGCTAAAACGTCGTCAGCCAGTCTATTACGTACTGATGCCAAGGCGGTGAAAACCTTACCTTGACCGCCTCCTCCGCGAGGGGCTTGCAGTTCACCCACCACTGGGGTTTGAGGAGGGGCTCGATGATGTCGCCGGACTTGAGGCAGACGGGGATCTGCATCGGGTTATCCTTCGTCTCCACGTACAGCCCGAGGTCCTTTAATTTCTGCACGACAGCGACGCGCGCGTGGAACCGTTTCATACCCTGCATTCCATCTTGAGTCTCGCGAATCCAAGACAGTGACCTGTAACGGAACCTACCTTGAACTCCTCGCCGGCATTTTCGTTGAACGTGCCGTCGTCGTTGAGAATGTTAATGAACTCGAGGTTATGCCGGACGCCGACTTCGTAATCGTTCGGGTCGTGTGCGGGCGTGATCTTGACGGCACCGGTTCCGAAGGACATGTCGACGACGATATCGTCGGTGACGATCGGGATCCGGCGGTCAAGGAACGGGTGTTTCACGAACTTGCCGTGCAGGTGCTGCACATAATGGTGTTGGTATCCAACAGGTGTCAGCATCAAAAGTAAATAATACCTTGTAGCGAGGATCCTCAGGGTGAACGGCGACAGCAGTGTCGCCAAGCATGGTTTCAGGACGTGTCGTTGCAACAACGATCTTCTCATCTAAGCATAGGTGAGCATATCGCCTACTGCAGGATGCTCACCGACCCACCTGAACCATCGATGGGGTACGCAAACGACGTGATAGCACCGAACTCGAACTTCTCCTTTACGTCGTAGCCAGGGACATTGAGCAGTGTCCGGCCGTTAAGTTGTTTTTGCTCGACCTAATGGAGGGAGACCGTTTGATATGGATTGGGTGGGGATTTTATGCGGTTTCCGCTTACCTCTAGATTTGACAGGGTGGTATTCAACTTTACGCACCAGTTGACGAGGCGATTTGCGCGGTACAGGATGCCGTCTTCGTGCAGGCGGCAGAAAGTCTCAATAACAGCTTTTGACAAACGCTACATCTCCGTCAGATTAAATATCTGGTTATCCAGATGAACGAGTTCTACACACCTCGTCCATGGTGAACGCCACGCGATTCCAGTCGTAACTTCCGCCCAACCTCCGCAGTTGGTTGGTGATCCGACCCTGGTAGCTGGATTACGCTGTCGGTGAGTGGTTTCAGCAATCCCAAGAAAGTCAACTCACTCCTCCTTCCATTGCCACACTTTCTCTACGAACTTCTCGCGTCCAAGGTCATGCCGAGTCGTGCCGCCATTCTTGTATAACCGCTTTTCTACGACGGACTGTGTCGAGATACCCGCATGGTCGAATCCGGGCACGAAGAGAGTCGTTTTTCCAAGCATGCGATTCCTACACCGCATTTTGTTCAACACCTTGCGAATTGGGCGGACGCCGTGCTCACCATCGCACCAGACAATCTTGGATGGCCACGGTCAGCGCGTGACCGATGTGCAAGCTGCCGGTGACGTTTGGCGGGGGAGAGGGGATGACGAAAAGGCCCTCGGGTTTGATTTCGCCGTCTTTGGTGAGCTGGGGGGAGAAGTAGCCTTGCGCATCCCACCAGTCATACCATGCTGCCTCCACGGCGATGGGGTTGTAGCCACTAGCCATAGGCTCCGAAAGGTCTTGAAAAGCACGTCACTATCCCATGGTGGCCCTTTCATAATGTACGAAAACCTACCCTTCTTCTCGCCCTTCGGTGTAGTGTTCACGAAGGCAG
The DNA here is from genome assembly GCA_001302255.2 of Trametes hirsuta. Taxonomy (NCBI): domain Eukaryota; kingdom Fungi; phylum Basidiomycota; class Agaricomycetes; order Polyporales; family Polyporaceae; genus Trametes; species Trametes hirsuta. The sequence continues at coordinate 1,448,422 of CP019370.1, read as the reverse complement.
GCTCCTCCTCTTTGACCTTCTCCTTCTTCGCCTTCTTCTCTCCGCCAGCAGGCGCGGCCGCCGCCGCCTTGGCAGCTTTCGCAGCCTTCAGCGCAAGCCTGGCCTCATTCTCCTTCTTCTTCGCAAGTTTCTTCTCTGGCGTGCAAGTCAGATCGCGGTCGTCTGAGCGCGGAGAGGGCTACGGACCGGCACTCTTGGTGAGCGGGACGGGTGCGCCGTCCGCTGCTGGCTGCGCGGGGACCTCCGCCGCGGGCTGGGTGGGCTCAGACATGCTGGGCAGGGTGCGATGGAGGAGGCGTCGACCAGGACGATGGGAGAGGCGGAGAGCAGAGATTAATCGATGCACTGGACGGTGCATCCAGCTTTACGGGCATAAATATAAAGTTGAAGGCGAGTCATGCACACATACTTAGATCTGCCATCTTTACCCATCGCGCGGGCCTTTATCTTATCTTTCTTATAACCGCCCGCGACGCGATCGACCAGCGCGCTTACACGCGTCGCGTCGCGTCCCTGGGGGCAGCGCAGGTCGATCGCGCGACGTACAACGCTAGTAATTCAAAGCCACTTGAAGTGTTGGATATGCATGATTGTGCGTGGGCACTGGGCAGAGGTATAAGGAAATGCCACTTTTCGGTCAATTCTCAACCACCGACACATATGAATAGAATGAAGCACACAACTTATACACTGCTTGAAGCTCGTTTTAAACTACAGAAGAATCAGGACGCGCTTAGGCAGCATCCTCGCAAGTAGAACAACGTCGCCACTTTCTCCCGCCCCCCTCGTTCCTGCTGCTCCATCTGTGGCACAACGCTCGCCCGATATTCCTCCCGCCACCGCCACACCGTGAACGACTTCCACCCCCGCACCGCGATCAGGTTCACCACCTCATCCTGGAACCCGGACGAACCGAGGGAAGCAGTGGTAGCGGCCGCCGCCACGTCCTGCTCATACTTGTCGGCGGAGCGGACCCGCCCGTCAGTGTCCAAGATGGCGCGTTCGAGTGCGACGGGGTCCGAGACGTCTACGACGGACAGGATCTTCTCCTCACATTCATGCGGGCCGAGTCCAAGCAAAGCGGGGGGAAGCGATCTCTGCGTTCCAGGGGGGAGGAGGAATGAGAGGGAGTGAGTCTGAGGGTCTACGGTGTCAATCTGCAGGCCGGGCTGCTGTGTAAGCGTTGGGTACACATGCGCCGTAGGAGAGGCTGGCCTACCAAGACGTCCTTCTCGACGGTCACTTTCAGCGCCAGGAACGCCCTCTTGTATACAAGCACGTCGCCCTGCTGTAGCAGCCCGCGCTTCGCGAGGGCGTTCATGTCCATCTTCGATGACGACTTGCTATGTGGTATTACACCTCCATAGTAAGCCAAAGCCGCCATAGCTGTGAAATTTGTGTAAACCTACTTTTTAGTCGTCGTCGTCGGGGGTCGATGATCGCGCTCCCAGACTTCATCCTTCCAGTCCACATGAAGGTCTCCAGATTGAGCGCCCTCTCCGAACTTTACAAGGTCATCCGACGCTTTCTTCGCGAGCCAGGACGAGAACAGGTGGTCTTGGAACGTGTGTGCCGCGGACAGGAAGAACGGCGACGTGAGCACGGACGGGTCGAACGTCGCGGGTGTCTGGTTCCCGACCTCGGGAGGCTGGCCGTCGGTTTCGCCGTCGACTTCCATTTTGCTATCATCGTCGCTTGAGTGACCCTCCAGTGTGGCTGCGGGTGCGTAGTCGGGATGCGTCGGGGACACAGATGGGGCGTACGTGGCGAACGCCGTGCGCGGCAGCAGAGCGCACAAGCGTTGCTGCGCTTCCTCCGACAACTCTAGGAAATTCGAGTAATTGATCACGTCCTGTGCCCGCGGGGCCGGCCCCGTTCAAGTTCCAACGTTAACGTCATCGTCGCACCCATGTCCGACTGTCATCCTGCAAAAACACCTACCGTGATGTCGATCTTTGTAAACTTACTCTTCGAGTTCGTCAGGAGATACTCGAGCTTCTCCGCGGAGGTTTTCTCTCCGGGGCCGGACCTCGCTTTAGGCCGTTTTCCTTGCGCAGTGTTGGGCGTATCCGGGTCTAAGGCAATAGCTGCGAGCTTCTTTGCGGTAGGTTTTGCAGGCGTTCGGGCGCTGCGGCGCACCGGACGCGATGGTGTCGAGCTTTCTGCCCCCATACCGGGTATTGAGTGTGGTTGGGTCAACTGGTTACGATCGGAGAGGTTTAAGGCGCCCTGGTAACCGAACGTTAACGGGATTTAGTCAGATACCCTGGGCGCTGCGCACGTTGCAATTAGCTCCAGTGTTCTTCAAGTTCTGTGTCAATGTTAATACAGTTACCTCTTCGTATGGTCGTAATATTTGTGTATTTATGGGCCGCTATGAGACTGTGGTAGAGATCCTGCAACGCTTATGGCGGAAACCGGTGTTCTATAGAACGAGTGTAACCTGAGCCGCAGCCCAATCTCCAGTCGATGGAATAGTCTTGAACGGGGCGAAGGATGTCTAGCCTGGTAGTAAACATATTCTTGATCAAGTAAGGAGTTCCGCCCAGAGACGGGCCCGTGCGAGAGATAGCTCACGTAGACGACCGTCTGCTAGCACCTTGAATTCGCAATCTCGCACACCACGGAGGTTAGTTTCAAGTTATTAAGCGCTCTAATCGGTGGCGGCCGCGGCCCGGCGGTTGGTAGACGACGTGCACGGGTGACGGCAGAGCACTAAAATGGGCAGGGTTTTCGAGGTGACTTGTCGACTAGTCATTATAAGTCGTAGCGCCGGTTAACGGCAAGGCCCGATACCGAACGTTCGAAGTTCTTCGAACTCACATTTTCCCTACAAACCGTGATACAGGCACGCTTACGGTTGGTCTATGCGTACATTTCGCGACAAGCGACAAAGCCTCGATATGCCGCAAACCGCAATCCCAGGAAGACCAACCATTTCCCACCCGCATATGGGGCATCCGCCAACGGACACCGGTGCAATAGGGCTGCACGGCAGACCAAGGGCCATACCAACATGCCACTATAGCCATACGATAGCCCCAAACTCCAACAAAACATTAAACTATCACATCTCTATCCCAAGCTATTAAGCCATTTGTAAGGGCTATACCCCGACTCGCACGTGGGGACTTCCGCACCTTGCCTGCCGTATTAGGGCGCAATCCGCCAGTACGCCGCAGGCTGCCGCAGGGCGGCATTGTATACACAAACAGAGCAAAACAGGTACGTGGGAAAAAACACGTGAGAATGTTTTTTTGGCGGGGAACACGGTTACGTTTCGTGTCTTGAAGACCCTCTACCTTAGTCGGTATCGGGAATAGAGCTACAATAGTGTCGTGTGTGTACGTAGTAAGGCGTCGAAGCACTATTCTACAGTCATTACGGCGCAAAGCGCATCGTACGTGGAGTAAAGGAGAAAGTCCAAAGTTACACTAGCAGCTGTCGTAGAAGTCCGTTACTCCTGTCCAAAAGCAGATAGTCCGTATGGTGTCGTTATCATGTGGGCGTGAAGAAAAGGCGGGGGAGGGAATGGAAGGGCGGAGTGGTTCCCTCAGAAGTCCTCGATTATCTGGATGTAGACGGGGTAGCACCCTGTCTCGCCCTGATCCGGGATCGGCTTCCAGAACACGACGTTCTGCGAGCCGACTCTGCACAGCGAGAATGAGTCCGTGTCGCCGTTGACCGCGAGACGCGGGAAGCCGGTTCCTCCACCGTGCGCGGAGGTGCTAGCCTGAAAGGATAAGCGGAAAAGCGCGTCAGCGAAGGCACGTGAGCGAGGTGGAATAGTGAGGGTGCGGAGGACGGGAGTTTCATGTGAGGATTAGGGTAATGGAGGCGCAACACTTACCACGCCGCAGTAGATCTGGGAGCCGGCCAGGGGGTCCTCCGTCGGGTTGGTCACGAAGCTGAGCGGAGAGCCCTCTTGGACCTCCGTCGCGCGGGCGGGGTTGACGTCCTCGCCTCCATTGAGGATGATCGTCCCGTTGAGCAAGGAGACTGTAGGGTAGTCGTTCGCAGGGAAGGAGTCCCACGTCTGAAACCATCGTATTAGCCACAATGATGCTCGCAAACTGAGAAAAAAAAGGAAACGTACTGCAAACCGCCGGACTTCGAAGTTGGAGAAGAACCCGCCTGTGGCGAGGACAAGCGGGGCACCGGTGTCATTGGTGTTGGTACCGGTCGCGTTGTAAGCCGCAAGAGTCACGTTGAGTGCCTTGTCGAATGCACCACCACCGAGGTTGTTGCACCAAGGTCCGGTTTCGTACCTGGGCAAGTGAACAGTGGGGAACGCCGCGGCGGTGACAGCACCAACAGCGAGTGCAAGGAGGTTGAACGCAAGCATCGTGATGGACCGAACGTTAAAAAATGTAAGGCGTTTGAGAGGAAGGGGGTTATGGTAGGACGGGGTGGAAGGGCGAATAGGGGATTAGCCTGAGGAGTGGCACGGCACCACAAGTGGAGTTCTTATAAGTTGAGGACGCGGGCAGTGCGCGCATGCCGAGCCCGTAGCCGCTGGCCGAAAGGAAGTCCCAAGGTTAGCGATGTCATACCCATCACCCCGCCTCTGCGATTCGTACGTGTTTCCCGTGACTGACTAGGCAGGTCTCCGACAGCTGTCGTTCGCGGACGGGGTGTCCCTCGCCGACAAAGCAGAGGCGGTGGGAGCGCGGAAGCCAATCCGGTGGGTATCGGATGGCCCGCAGACCTCGGGCGGACGATCTAGCACGCCGTACGGCGGTGACTTCATTGCGCTGTAGTATGGGAGTCTATTGGGGGCAGTGGCCCGACGGGAGAATTGGACAAGGCCAGAGGAGGCCGGTCCCGGTCTGGCGCGCAACGTGGGTGGCAGCCATCGGAATAATCGGACCGGCCCTTTTTGTCTCGGGCGTCCCCGGGGCATGTGCTTGGTGTCGGCCCAGCGCCTCTGACCTCCGAGTCTCGCGGGCACCACCGTACGGGCTACATTTTAACAAAACGGACGGCCAAGTCTGGTTAAGACTGGGAAGGTTGCGAATTCAAGGAGTACCTACCCCGTCATTGGTTAAAGAAACACCGAAACCATCAGCCCCCAACATATGCGTATACCGTAATCTGGAGTCTATGCCCTTACAACGACTGCAGGAGCACGAATCTTTACACCTGGATTAACTTAGCTACACATCGCGATGAGTAGCTGCAGAGCGATAAACCGAATGGGAGCTCACCAAATAACGCGGACATTCGCCCAGAACTTCCAAACCGCATCGCGTTGTACGTTCAGACTTGACTTGGATAAATGTACCCACCGTCGACACGGCACACAGAATCAGAAGGCGAAACTCACAATCGCGATCGCAAGAACACACCCACAAAAAGACGAAGCACCGAAACATCACTGTTCCCAATTACGCGGCTACCGAACTTTCGTAAGACTACCACGGCATTACGGCGTGTGACCGCCATTCGTAAGAGTAATTAGAGAGCAAACGGGGGAGAGTACCGAGTGACGACGATACCAGGCGTGAGAGGGAGGGTACCTATGGGGAGCAGGTACCGACTGTCCGTGTTCGAGTGTCCAAGAGCAGTGTTAGTGTCCTAATATCCAACGATCCAGACAAGTATGAGGGGTCCGGGAACGCCAGACGCCCCCCATCCTTCGCGCGTTCATAACGAACCGGGACGGAGAGGGAAGGGCGTTTTGCGTTTACTGGGGCAGGATAAGCTGGACCTTGACGGAGTAGCACGATGCGAAGTCCTCGCGGCCGTCGACGGCAGGCTTGTAGAAGACGACGTTCTGCGCGCCGGTCTGGCAAAGCGAGAACGAGTCCGTGTCGCCGTTGACGGCGAGGAAGGGGTGGCCCGTGCCATGGCCGGCGGGGTCGACATCAGCCTGTAAGAAGCGCCTCAGTGTCAGCCACAGTACGTCATCTCAGGGTAGAGGCGAAAAAAGGAAATGCGCGCGCCCAGTTTGCAGGCGCGTTTCAAGTTGGGCGCAGAGGTGGCTGAGCGGAGAGATGCGACGAAACACTCACCACAGCGCAGTAGATCTGAGAACCCTTGGCGGGCTCAGCGGAGACGGTCTGGAGGAAGCCCAGCGAGGAGCCGTTCTCCACGACGGTCGCCTGCGCGGGCGTCGAGCCGCCCTGGGGGATGAGGGTGCCGTTCACGAGCGAGAGGCTCGGGTAGTCGTTGAAGGGGAACGACGCGTAGGTCGCGAGCTGGCGCAGCTCCGCGCCGGGGATCGCGCCGGCGGTCGCGAGCACGAGCGGGACCCCGGTGCTGTTCGCGTTGGGGAGGGACGTGTTCCACGCAGCGAGTGTGAAGTTGTGCACGCCGTCGAACGCGCCGCCGCCGAGGCCGTCGCACCACGGGCCGTGCTGGGCGCTCATGAGCTGCTTGAGGTCGACGGGGGCCGCCACGGCGGAGGAGGCGGCGGAGAGACCGAGGGCGAGGAAGCTGAGGGCGAGCATTGTGGCGAGCGGGGCGTGAACGTCGAACGTTGGGCAGGCGAAAGAGAAAGAAAGGCGGGAGGTCGGAGGGTCGACGAAGGCGAAGGGGATGGGGTGGACTCGAGCTAGCGCGGCGGGCTTAAATATGAGCATTCAACGTGGGCTGTGGCCGCGCCCGGCATGACGCCTGTGCGCCGAGGAGGAAGCTGATGAAGGGTTCATGCATCGCTCTCACCGTTTGCCGACGGTTTCAAGCGTCTGCAATGTTGATCTCCCACTGCCGGCAGTCGTCCCCCGCCAAGCCTTGGAAGCAGCGTCGCTAACGGTCTGGAGGCAGTCGTATGAGGGCATTTGTTGGTTCGCACGTATCCCGTGGATGGATAAGAAACAGGCTAGAATTCAACGGAGTCTGTAGACGGCGACTAGGAGAGAATAGAGAAGACGAGATGAACACGAGTCGAACGTCGAGCTGGGGTCAGCAAACGCCGGCCTGTAAACCACCAAGGACCTTCCATATCAGGAAGCGCTTCTGGGCGCTCAAAGTTCCCCAGCCCAATTGCCTCAGAGGCTTGGAGGCTGGCACCGCCGCTGGTTAACGGCGACCCATTGCAGTTCCTGCGGACGGCCAACCCTCACACACTTTCTGTCCCCAACGCCTGCTTGCCTGACGCAGGCGGCCGCCGTGGTGTCATAAGTCGCCGGGGTCATCGCCAATGAAACGTCAACCGATCGGATCCGTAGACCTTGACTAGGTTGGCTTCTCACCCTTTCGGCGTGCGATGGACATGGTAGCAGGCAACATACGACCCGCAATATCAAGATTCGAGCATACAAGGCTCTGTGAATACCGATGGTGGGCTTTAAAACTGAGATACATCAGGTTGCTAGGAATGATCAGTGATTGTTAACCTCCGTATACACCAAGATCCGTGGGCTTGCATAGGTCTCAGGCTCGGATCCGACCAGTGTGCCCAGACACCTTTGCCATGATATCTGAGCGTGGGATGGGGCGATATCGAGCTCCAAGAACTGCAGACGGGGATGTCCCACCGCCAGCGCGTCGAGACCGAAGTCGAACTCACGGGTATGTTCTACTAGTAGGTATGCTCCGATGGGTTCACATATATGTGATCATTCTTTGAAAGGCACGTCGCGTAAAATATAACTTGACAAAGTGGAGGCTGCACTGACTCATACAACGCTATAATACACAATGTGGATATCCTTCCGCCTCTCAGTTCTCCTGCGCCACCAGCGTCGCGTTGTCGGTCAGGATCTTGTTGAGCCCGTCGCGGTGCAGGCAGCTGTCGAAGCTGAAGCTCCGCGCGATCTCGTCGAGCTCCTGCTCGCTCTTCCCGCGGAAGTGCTCCGCCCACTCCTGCACGAGGAACTCGGACACGAGGATGTTGCGCGCGAGCCGCCCGATGCGGTCCGTCAGCTTCCACACCGGCGCGGGGTACAGGCTCTGGTGCTCGGGCTTCACCTCGCGCCGGATCAGGTCCACGAGCGGCTGGTACACCGCCCGCACCTGCGCGTCGTCCGCGCCCCACGCGTCGATCGCGAGCCGCTGCTTCTTGGCGAGGAAGTCCTTGAAGAGCGTCATGTACGACGTCTCCTTCGAGACGTACACCATGCCCTGGAAGCCGATGTCCTTGTACAGCCAGATCGACCAGCTCAGGCGGTCCTGGCGCGGAGCATCAGCATCCTCGTCGCGGGTCCATGGGGGCGAAGAGAAGCTCACCTTGTTGTAAATGTTCAATTGGTCCTTGAGCACACGGAAGCGCTCCTCGTTGATCGCGTCCGTCCGGTCCCCCTCGTACTCAGTGCGCGCATACACCGGGCCCCACTCGCCGTTCCACACGCACAACCCGCGCTCGTCCATCCACTGTCGCTTCTTCTCGTAGCTCCGGCGCAGACGGTGCAGCTGCGTGTCCGTGCTATGGTACGGCTCGGGCGACGCAGGGAAGCCGAACACGGAGTAGTCGTGGATCGAGTACGCGACGTTCTCCCACCGGCGGTGCGCGTCGCCAAAGTGCGAAAAGTCGGACGCGAAGGTGTTGCCGTCGAGGAAGAGCGCGTGGTGCGGGTCGATCGCGCGGATCGCCTGGTAGAGGCGGTCGTAGAGGCCGATGACGCGCGTGTGGTACGGGTCCGTGGGCTCGTTGAGCGGGTTGTAGCCCGCGATCCAGGTGTTGTTGACGTAGTGCTTCGCGAGCTCTTCCCAGAGCCAGACGGTGCGGTCCTGGAAGTCCTTGTGGTTCCAGAAGTTCGCGATGTGTGTGCCTGCGTCCGAGTGCCAGTCAGTGTTCTGTCCGCCCGGCGCGGTGTGCAGGTCAAGGATGGTGTAGATGCCGTGCTTTGCGCAAAGGTCGATTACGCGGTCGAGGTGCTTGAATCCCTCGGGCTTCAGAACGCGAGGGTTCATGTCGTCCTCGAAATGCCGGTAGTTGAAGGGAAGGCGAATGCAGTTCAAACCAAGACTCTTGAAGAAAGCGGCGTCGGCGTCGGTGAAGAAATACTCAAGGAACTATTTGGGGGTGTGAGAATTATTAGGCAAAGGATACACAGTATAGTTGTGCTCGTGCTTACTTTGTCGAAGAAGAATTCTGACTTTTCCTGGCCAACCACGCCGGCGAGTGCAGCGCGAATCTGGAATTCGCACCCGGGGTATCCTGGTCTTTGTCAACTGATGCCATCTTAATACCAGACTCGTAGCTACTAACCAGTAATGAAGTTCTCCATGCTGTATGTTGCAGAGTTAAGTTCGCTATCAGACGTATGGCAGTAATGTGTGCACATACTTCATCCATCCGCCGAGACCCGCGCCGCGCAGAATGATTTCCTTGCCATTCTGGTCGACGATTTTCGTGCCGGACACTTTCAAGTACGCCATGATGGGAGGACTAATAGACGTCGGCAGGATAGGAAGGGTGGAACACGATCCCTGAGTACCGTTCGGCCGTGCTTTATACTACGAGCCCTTCAGCCACCGCGCGCTCGCCCGCTCTCATTCGATCGTTCTGCCTCCAGGACGCGGACCGCGTCGCCGCCCACCAGGTCGCCGAGTATTCGCCGAGCGCTGCGGGGCCCCGCTCAATTTGGGACCGTGTGCTTGGCTTGTGCGGCGGAGAAGCCTCGACGAAATATAGCGACCTGCCCGATGCGGCCGCTCGATCACCATATCGGGGTCATGTGTACGCTATGCCGACGGCGGGTCGGAACGCAGGCACAGGCGGTCGAGGACGGTCCGCCCGCGAAGTGCTAATTAGAGCGCCGTGTGAGTGCCCGACGATCATACGGTGCGCGCGCAGGGCGTCGTAAACCGTATAACAGGGTCCTGCACAGATACCAAGGCCACCGAGAGCACGAGAGATTCCCAGCGTGTCGTACAGGCCGAACCATGGCGGGATTCCTTCGAGTCGACAAAACGCGCATTATAGATGGAGACGGCAACGAGGTCATCTTGCGCGGTGCCGGGCTGGGAGGGTGGATGACGTGAGTAGCTCTTATACGAACCCCCCTACATGAGACCGCTGCTCAAGGAACGCACTGCCCCAGGATGGAGAACTTCATTTCAGGCGGGCAGAACTCTTCTATGCTACCGCAGGACGTAAAAGACTTGACGTTGACGCTACAGGATACCCCGGGTGTGAGTTCCAAATACGCGAGGCTCTCGCCGAAGTGCTCGGCTCCCAGAAATCCGAGTACTTCTTCGACAAGGTGAGCGAGCGCACGTCGCGTAGGAACGCAGGCGGGATCGACCACGACTCACCGACGCATGTGCAGTTCCTGGAGAACTTCTTCGCCGACCCGGATGCCGCCTTCTTCAAGTCGCTCGGGCTGAACTGCATCCGCATCGCTGTCAACTACCGACACTTTGAGGATGACCTGCAACCGCGCGTGCTGAAGCCCGAAGGATTCAAACATCTCGACCGGGCGGTCGCCGCCTGCGCGAAGCACGGCATCTACACGATTATTGACATGCACACCGCACCCGGCGGTCAGAATGGCGGGTGGCACTCGGACGCGGGTACGCATATCGCCAACTTCTGGATACACAAAGACTTCCAAGACCGGCTCGTTTGGCTATGGGCGGAGATCGCGAAGCATTACAAGGATGAGAAGGTACGCCACCTCGCATACCTCAGAAGTCCTGTGTCATGACCAATTCGTTCCCGGGGTGCAGTGGATTGCGGGCTACAACCCCATGAATGAACCGGCCGATCCGCAACACAGTGGGCTGGTCAACCTGTATGACCGCATATACGCGGCGATCGCCTCCGTAGACCCGAACCATATGCTCTTCCTAGACGGCAATACATACGCAACCGACTTCTCGGGCTTCCCCGATGACGCAGGGACGCGTTGGCCGAACGCTGCGTACGCGATCCACGATTACTCCGTGTACGGCTTCCCGGACGCCCCGGAGCCGTATGCACGCACGGAGGAGCAGCGCCGGAGGATGGGACGAAGCTACGAGAAAAAGCGGGCGTGGATGGACGAACGCGGCCTCTGCGTCTGGAACGGCGAATGGGGCCCGGTGTACGCGCGGAAGGAGTACGAGGGAGACGCCACGGAGGAAATCAACGAGCGCAGGTATAACGTGCTGAACGATCAGCTGGAGCTCTACGCCAAGGTAAACTCCATCACACGATCGAGTGAGCGCACCTCATATTGCCTCCTTAGGATCGCTTGAGCTGGTCGATCTGGCTCTACAAGGATATCGGCTTCCAAGGCATGGTCCACGTTTCGCACGAGACAGCATATATGGAGCTCTTCAAGGACTTCTTGCAGAAGAAATACCGCCTTGCTGTCGACTCATGGGGCGCCGACGACAAATTCGTGCGGGACGTATATCGACCTATCGTGCAGCTCATCAAAGACGACGTACCGAATGAAGAGCACCGGAAGCTCTACCCATTTCCGGTGTGGACGGTTGAAGGTCGGGTCGCGCGACTCGCACGGTGCATGCTTATTAGCGAATTCCTCGTCAGGGAGTGGGCGGAGCACTTCAAGGGAATGTCTGAGGAACAACTGGACCGTATCGCCGAGAGCTTCAAATTCGAGAACTGTGTCAAGAGGGAGGGTTTGAACAAGGTCTTGCGCGACCATGCTCACTTAACCACCTCCGGATAAGCTAGCTGTCAAAAGAGGAATATGCTTGGCCAAACGGCACATGATATCGGAGGTGTAGGTCTACTGTAAATAAATTAGCGCGGATACACATCAGACCCGTACGATTATGGCTTGGAGAACATACCCTTGACCTAAGACAGCCGAAGAAGCTAGTATGCTTAGTTTTCAAACTGAACTTATCCATGTCGATTCCAATGGTGGATAACGTCGAATAACCATAGATGTATCGTGCTCTTGTTATCCCGTCAGACCGATTTGACCAAGTTGAAGAAGTTGCGATACAAGTATTGAGCTGGTTGTACAGGCAATGCGGCAGGTGATGCTTTTTTCAGACGTTGGTGAGTGTAGAGTCTAGAATGACAGGTTGTGCGCATGGAAATTCATCGTAGAGCGAATCTGTCCCGAGCTTTTACATTGCGTCTAACGTCTTCTTCTCGTAACTTGGACTCCAGGGCATTGAACAACTCGTGTGCGTATCTCTCCCCGTCCTGTAACTCACATCAATTGAGGAGAGAGGCTGAGTACGAATAGCACGTACAGCGATAAATGACTTTATCTGCGCCATGTCCAACTCCCCGGGACCCGACAATCGCATCGACTGTAATTTGGGGGATGATAGGGAGGCGAAGGAAAACATGAAATGCATCCGCAATGGTACGGACGCCTCTTCCGGCAGAGTTGCGTCAAGGAAATGAGTCGGGGGGATCTAAACGTGCCTGCCACTTTAGCGTATGGAAAAGAAGAGGACCGCAGCGGTACCCACAAGGTTAAGTGTAACGCATACAGGCCATTTTTCCTGGCTCTGCAGCACCTCGCCCTCATCCCAGTAGTCGGGGAGCTCAAAGTCGGTCGCGGTCCTTACCATCTCCCGAGTGTCAAATCCACTGGACGTTGGAATTGCTTCCCTATTGTCCACATCCATTGCTCCAGTGCCGTCGCTCGCGGAACGCGATGTTTCGGGTGCGTGATATTCTACGGCGCGTGTTCGAGGCACTTTCGTATCCCAGAGCGCCGCGCGGGAGGCCATAAACAGAGCATCCACGGTGTTTCCTGCATCGGACAGGATGACAACATCAAGGTTGAGGAGCCATGACTTTTTCCGAGGGATGATGGTAAGGTTCTGGGGGTGCAAGGACGGGTGGCCAATGGTTTGCTGCAAGATGACAGTAAGGTCGTGTTGGAGTTCGTCCAGCGCGTTCGACGACAGGTGGGGATATGCCGAGGGAGAGCTGTCTTTCGTCTACTGAGCGACAAAATAACGAGGAAACGGGATGCGATGGGATACGCACCATGAGACCGAGCATACCACCCTTCCGCCATCGACCCCATCCCCAGTCTCGATATCCTCCACTTCCAGCTTCGTCGCAGCCAGTACCTCCGTACCCCCGCCGCCTTCATGAGACATTTTTCCAACGTTCAACCTCGCACTGCCATTTGCTAAAGGCGCGACACCAGTCTCGAGCACAACCGTCCGGAAGTCGAGGAGACCGCGTCCATCCCCGCGTAGAGGGGGCGACGACTGCAAGGAGGCCTGGATATACGCGCGTTCTGCTTTTGAAACCAGCTGAGTCGCCATTTTTTAGAGTAGAGCGAGCAGCGCGTGGCCGGGTCCCAGCCGAAGAGCAGAGGTGGAAGAAATCAGGAAAGAGGTCCGTTCGGCGCCTACCACGGTCCAAGGCTCTTGTCCCGGAGCAGCCACTACTTATCCCCAGGTTCTCATCCTTGTCGTCTCTATCGCTCCTAGTAAGCCTTTCTTGTATTAAAGCAGGGTGAAGCGATTCACATTCCGTTCGAATACTAGTTTCTTCAAGATGGCAAGCCAAACATATCCTGGTAAGTTTACCGGGAAGCCTTCAGCCACAATGCTCATCTCGCGAAGCTCAGCAGCATGCGATCAAGACCTTCACGAAACTTGTCGAGTTGCTTCCTGCAGTGGAACAGAACAAGGTAATATGATCTCATTATTTTTGGGCTAGAAACTTGCTAATGCATTCCTCAAACTAGCCCCAAATCCTCCTACTAGTGGGGGAGGTCACACCTTTTCGCAATGATACAGATCGCGAGATGCCCTTCCGGCAGGTAGGCATCCGTTGCATACCTTTCCGTCCTCATATATTGACCGCAGATGTTAGGAATCGAATTTCTTCTACCTGTCAGGATGCAGAGTACCCGGGTCGTATCTCCTTCTGACGTACCAGAACGGCACGTCTCTCGCAAACACGCCGTCCTCTCAACTCTTCATCCCGAAGGCGGAGCTCGCCGACATCATGTGGTCCGTCCCCCCGCCGTCCCTCGAGGAAGCGTCTGCTACGCACGACGTTACCCGCGTCGGTCACCCAGCGGACCTGCCCGCCGCGATCCAAGAGCTCGTCAAGGCGTTCCCTGGCGCGCTGGTACACACCCTTCCGTCATCCCATCTCTTCCCAACGATCCCTTCGCAGTACACCGCTTCTTTCCTCGCGAGCAACACGCACCTCACGGAGGACTACCTGCTCAGTGCGCTGCACCGCGCGCGTCTTACCAAAGACGCAGAGGAAATCGCTCTCATCAGGCGGGCTAACGAGATCAGCTCCCGTGCTCATGAAGTCGTCATGCGCGTTCTCGGACAGGGTGTGAGGGGCCTAATCCAGCGTGGCAAGGGTGCCGGGACAGAGCGACCGCTGCTCCCTGGCGAGTGGCTGATCCAGAAGGAAGCCGAGGCCGAGGCGCTCTTCGTTGCTTCCTGTCGGCGCGAAGGGCAAGTCTTTCTCGTCCCTTATTGCCGCGAGTCTCACGTTCATGTAATCTAGAGCTGAGCATCAAGCGTACTTGCCTATCGTTGCGGCGTCCACTCGCGCGTCGACACTGCACTACTGCTGCAACGATCGCGAGTTCGCATGGGGCCCCGTGAAGCCACACGACCATCACAACAACAACGACTTTGCCCACGACCATGATCGGGTAATCGACCCGCAAGTTCTCCTTATTGACGCTGGTTGCGAGTGGAAGTGCTACGCTGCCGATAGTGAGTGCCTATATATCGGCAGAACGTAAAACGCAGCTGATCGTGACTCTAGTCACCCGTACCATGCCTGTGGGAAATGGTGGGAAGTTTACCCCGGAGGCTCGGGCCATCTACGAGCTCGTCCTTGAGATGCAAAGAGTGAGAGGGCATACCATCCCGCCTCCTTTGGATAGCGCTCAAACTTCTCGTAGCTTTCGTTTGAGGCCCTGAAGCCTGGCCTTCATTGGGATGCCATTCAATTTCTGTGCCACCGCACGCTTGTGCGCGGTTTTCAACGTCTCGGTATCTTCAAGACCCCTTCCTCTCAAAATTCCGGGTCCTGGAACGCCGAAGAGGCCATCCTAGCAAGCGGAGTTAGCTCCGCGTTCTTCCCCCACGGGGTTGGACACTCGCTTGGTATGGATGTGCACGATGTCCCGAGCTCGAGCAAGCCGGAGAAGAACGACACTATCAAGGGCATCGCACTCGGCCATGACTCTTTCTACACCTACTTGCGCCTGCGCCTGCCCCTCGAGGAAGGCATGGTAGTGGTAAGTGCCATATCGTGTGTTTGAAAACCATACTTCCTTGCTTATTGTGTCATACAGACTGTCGAGCCTGGCATCTACTTCTCTCCTCATCTTCTCGCGCCTGTGCGAGATTCGAAGCACATCGATCATGAAGTTCTGAAGCGGTACGAGAGCGTTGGCGGCGTCCGTATCGAAGACGTGGTTTTGATTACCAAGGATGGGTACGAGAACCTGACCACCGTCCGGAGCGACACCGAGTGGGTAGAGAAGGTGTGTTCCGGGGAGATCTAAGTTTGTTCACATTGCATCTATGGCGTGTACGATAGCTAAGCAGCAGCCCATCTCATGTACGCGCGTCCAATGTATCCAGAGTCTATTAGCGTCAGTTGTATGACACGACGATGAATCTACCCAGTCTTGGCTTTGAGTTGCTTCCACAGCGTCATGAACATAATCCCCCCGATACCGACAATCGCCACCTGCATTCCCACATAGCTCAGCATCCCAACCTTTACACCAGCACCTCCCCACACGGCGCCCGTCACTCTCCCGGAATAGTTGCTATACTGTATCGCGAGGCTGATGCGCCCGTTCCACTCGCCCGGAAGCTGCTTCGACAACAGGCTGAGCGTGACCGTGCTCGCGATGTTGAACCCGAGCGCGACGAGGAACCAGCAAATGAAGAGGCTACCGTAGTTGACCTTCTCCTCTCCGAGGATCGCGAGCGCGACGAGCAGCCCGGCGAGCCCGATGGACGTGCCCGTCGCGAGCGTGTGCCGGTCCTGCACGCGCCGCGCAAAGTGCAGGTTCAGGAGCAGGAACGGCATCGTGCACGCGCCGCCGAGCGCGATGAGGTTCCCCGCCGCGAACGGGGAGAAGTGGAACGGGTTCGAGCGCAGGTGCGAGGACGTGAAGACGGGGATGTTCGCCTCCCACGCGCCGAGGATGAAGAAGCACGTCATTGCGAACCAGCACATCGTCGCGGTGACGCCCCACTGGGCCTTGCTCATCCGGTGCAGCGGCGGGCTGTAGGGTGTGGTGGCGGCTTCGACTTGGGTGGCGGTGACTTGCGTCGGCTCTTCGTCCTCACCCTTGTCCTTGTCTGCTGTTTCGGTGCTGGCCTGAGCTGGCATGGGCTGAAGGGCAATATTCTGCGGTGGGGGCGATGCCTTCGGGACGTCCTCGTAGAAAATCACGACAAACACCCAGAAAATGGCCCATACAAGGGCCATAATCCACGTGGGACTGGTGAATCCATTGAAGACGGCGTTGTTGAATCCAATCTTATATCTAGAGCGATCTTACACTTGAGAATACGATCTTGGGTGAATAACAAGAACAACCTACAGGATACCTCCGACGAAGGGACCGAGGCTGAACCCGATACCTTGGCCAAGCACAAGCCATCCAGCAAGCGTGGTGCGGCGACGAAGACCGACGATCCTGGGGTCCGAGCAGTATCGCTTGCAGTACATCCAGAATGTAAAGGCAAACCCGGTTACTATGCGCCCAATCAGGATGAGGTAAAGCCAGTTCGCGCGGTAGGCCAACCCGTAAAGGATATTCCCTAGACAGGCAGACCCACAGGCGAAGTGCAGGGGCCGTTTATATCCACCTAATATATGCTATCAGCTCCGAGAATGATTACAACTTGTGAGGTCTTCGTCCGTTACCTTGGTCGAAGCGCATCAAGGGCAGCAGCGCGAGGCCGGAAAAAACGGTCGGAATACCAATGACTAGACCTGAGAAGGTGGAGGTCCCGCCGAGATACTGCGCATATTCATTGGAGGATGAGACAATACTGAAGAACGTGAGCTACGAAATGATGTATTCTCGTTCAGCGTCTGTACCACGAATGAAGGTATGATTCTAGGTGACTGACCTGCAGCAATACGTTGGAAACGATGATTATGATTAGAGAGGCCATCTTGGGTAACTTCAAATCATCGTCGATGGTTGTAACACCGCCCTCGTTCGCCTCAGTCGTCGTTTGTGGCTCACTTCGAGATGACTGAGGAAGCCTGCGCCGTTCCAGAATGCTGAGGACCGTCGGAGGAAGCCTGATTGCTGTCATATTCGTTTCTGTTTCCTGCTAGGTCTTTGCTGAAGCTCGAACACAAGCTAAACGATTTAGGGGATCCCGGGTCGGAGGACGAGGCGGGATGCTGAACCACGACCTACGCCGTATTTCAACATCATTTGCCGCTGGAGTCAAGTTGCTGCAGGCGAATATTCGGAGTCCCGAGGACGGAGCGCCAGGGCCCGATGATGTTATAGCCGACTGGGATGGCACGACTCGTCCCACGCCGGACGAATCACCTGCCTGTTCTGCGCGGGTAAGGAGTGTCGACATGTACTCAAGTTCGTGAGTACGTACTAGTAGTATGCCGTGGATGCTACTGATTTCTCGCCTAGGCTTGGGTCGAGTACTAGTAAGTACTAATCCCTGGTCAGACCATGGGCCGGTGAACCTACGCGCGAGTTGAGGCCTCGTCCCCGAGGAACGATAGTTAAGCACGGGCAGTCCTACTGACCGTGGTAGTATGACCACGAGTGTTCAGGACGGGTCCTGCGTGACGTTGTGTCTGTCGGGCAACCGTTCCTCGATCGATCACTTTGGATCTGCACGGCAGGTCCCAGTTGAAGCCACCAACTCCTTCAGCACCAGCCAGTTGCAGTTCTCCCCTACTACGGCAACTCTGACTCGTGTCCCCACCTTGTTCTCCGCGAACTCCCCTGGAACTGGTCCCGGTCTCGCTGGCAACTTAGAGCTCGTGTATTCTCCCGTGCTCTGGGTGGTAGAAAGTCTGACTCGGATATGTCTAGTTCTCTTGAGATGCTTACGACGGTCTTCGGTCTGCGGCGACTGAGACACGGAAGCCTACCTTTCGCCAGTAAATGGGGAACGAGTGCTCCTGTTCAGTCTACAAGAGTTTCGAGCCCAGTGCTGGCACTCTCCGAGTCTAGAAACGATGCCGCACGCTCAGACGGGCCCATGGCGGAAGCGCCTCCCGTCGAGGATCCGGAGCTGAGGTTACCCAAGATGACTTCCTTGGTTATAATGCAGATAGCAAGCGCGCTAATGCAGGTATGCACTCATACGCACTCTGTTCTCATGGGCCCCCTAATGGAAGTTTCCGTAGGTCTCATTCTTCCTCGTCGTTTCATCCGCCAATTCCTATGCGCAATACCTCGGGGGCACCTCGACCTTCTCCGGTCTTGTTATCGGTATCCCCACTGCCTTCTCAGGCATGGTGTTGCTTCCGCTTATGAAGTATGATCAAGGTGCGTGATATGCGGTGCTTCCACATCCAGTGAGAATTCGAGGAGAAAACTACGCTAACGGTTCTTGCGTTATATCAGGGGGTTACCGACGACCTCTCAACTTTGCATGCGCAACAGCAATTCTGGGAAACGTCCTATACAGTCTTGCGTATCGCGCCGGCTTTCTCTACCTCATCCTGCTTGGGCGCATTGTTTCCGGGTTCTCGTTCACGTTCTTCATGTACTCAAAGCGGTACTGCTCCGACCCCCGCATCGTAGGCGTGCGTCGGAGAACGACGCTCGCAGGATGGCTGGTTCTCGGGCAGGGCTTTGGGTTCAGCATCGGACCCTTCCTTGGCGGTCTTCTGTATGTATCGCTGCACACCTACCGTACCGTGGCTCATGACTGACTTGACGCCGCACCAATAGCTACAAAATCGGGTTCTCAAACTCCGTATTTAACGGATATACCAGCCCAACGTGGATCATGGCTGCGGTATGGGCCGTATTCTGGGCGGTCGCGTCTCAGCTGTTCGAGGACGTGCCGACTACCCCACAACCTACACCGCCGACGCCCTCGGAAGGCGATGTGGAGCTGCACGAGCTCTCAAACCGCACAGAGGACAGCGGACTCGATGACCTCAAGCGCGACGAAGAAGCCATCGAGACCCTCGTCCCCTCTTCTACCCCAGCCTCGAGCTCGAGCCAATCCCCCTCTCGCCCCCACCCACGCCTGTGCCTCCCCTGGCGAGTGCGCCTCCCGCTGAGCGCCGCCCAGCTCGGCGTGACAGCCACGATGTGCTGGTTCGCGATGACGTCCTTCTTCATCCTCGGCGCATGGGAGGCGAACATCCCCGTCTTCACGGGCACGCCCTCCGCGCTCAGCGGCCCGTTCCGCTACTCGCCCTTCGCCGCGGGCAACTTCATCGCCGTCGGCGGCGCCGCGACGATCCCGTTCCTCCTCCTCAACCTCCTCGCCGCGCGCCGCGTGCGGGACAGGCACACGCTCGCGGTGGGCACCGCGCTCGGCGCGGCGGGGCTCGTCGTTGCGCTGGCGGTGCTCGCGGCGCGCAGGGTGACCGTCGCGAGCTTCTTTGTGTGTTGGTTCCTCGTCGCGCTTGGGTTTAACCTCACGAGCACGGTCACGCTGAGTTTGCTGTCGAAGCAGTTGCCTGGGGAGTGGAACGCGAAGATCAGCTTGGTGATCCAGTACAGCAACTACACGGGTCGGGTGTGCGGCGCGGTGTGGGGTGGCGCGGGGGTGAAAGTCGGGATGCTCAACTACGTTGGACTACAGATCGGGATCGTGGGCATTGGCGCGCTGATGTTCTCTACACTGTGGAAGCAGCTGAAGGCGAAGAAGGGCTAAGCGCACGCGGATTCTCATGAAGAGGGGGGTTATCAGAAGGTTCATTCAGACTCTACAGAAACGTACGCACGAAAGCAAAAGTACTGTACAGATCGTAACGGGAGATACGAAGAAGGGTGCATAGTACAACGACACGGGAAGCCACTCCACCGCTATTATGAGAACATTATCCATCCATCCAACCTGACTCAAACCAGTTCATTCCAGTCATCCACGAACACAAACGTAAAAAGAGGCATAAAACGAACGATACAAAGTCATCATCTCACGTCTCATTTATTGTCTAGGTCTGCTGGTTTACGAACGTCGCCAGCGTCGGCGCCGCGTACCTGGGGCTGTGGCTCAGCGGTTCCGCCCGTCCCATCTACACGATCCTCGGCGTATGTATCCGTGTGCAAGTCGCGCTTTACGCGCTCCGCAACGACCACGCCAGCGCGTTCACCGCCATTCAACGGGCTGCTCTTGAACCAGCCACCCTTGATGGCGGACTGGTTGCCCGATCCTGAGGCTGCGCGACGCTTGCGCTCGACCATGATGGCCTGCTCGAGAGAGGGCGCGGGCGAGGCGCTGCGAGACGGCGGGCCGAATCCGTGGGCGAGCGTCGGGGGAACGGGGATGACCGCGATGCCGGGGTTACCCACTCCGCTCTGCATCGAACGGGCGCGAGCCATGTTGGTAGCGGCGAGCATACTGTCGGCGGGTATGACCGGGACTGGAGCGGGCTTAACGGGAGCCGGGATGGGTTCGTCGAGAACGATTTGCGTGGGCTTCTCTTCTACAGCTGCATGAGGGATATCTAAGGCGACGATGGGGACTTGTGGGGCTACGACGCCTTCGGGGACTGGCGGCGGTGCGTTGTTAACGTCGATCTTGTCTTTCTCGGCAGATACAGCATCGTGCGGCGTAGGAGGGGCACTCCGCGAACGCTGGAACCCTAGACCTTTGAAGTTCAACCCGCGCAGCGCCGGCAGTGCGACAGGCTTCACGACGGGCGGGGGTGCCTTGGGGACGTCCGGGACGATCGCAGTCGCATCGCTGGAATCCGAAGCGACGAGCTGTGGTGCAGAACCGATACGCTTCATCATCGAAGCACCCTTCGCCTCTTGAGCATACGCATGCAGATCCGGGTGGCCTTGGGGGTCGAATTCATCGTAGATCTCCTCGCCAATCAGCTCTGCACAAGCAGGCAGATTTGAGTCGGGCATCCGAAAGAACACCGATCAGCTCACCTTCCAAAACGTCTTCCAGGGTTATGATCCCAAGAGGCATGACGGCAGGGTCGACACTTTGCAGGAACTAGTACCGCAAGATTTAGCCACGGTGCTCTTCCTGATAACCAGACGCGCATACCTCTTCGACGCCTTCCTTCGTAAGGACCGCGTCGGCGGGCATACTCTGTTCCCAACGGCTCCAACCGCCGACCTTCGGCAAAGCTAAGCCATGCTTCTTCGCGCCAGGCTCCTCATCCTCGACGACGCCCATCTCGACGTCAGCGAGGGGCTTCCGCCTGCTCCGTTTACGTCCCCGCTTAGATCCTCCGGTCTTGGGCGAGTCGTCCACATCGGCGTCGGCAGATACGTCGTCCTTGAGCGTGCGGTCGTTGTCGCTGCTGCTCCGTTTGGGCTTCTTCTGACGTTTCTTGCCTTGGCTTCCATCGTCTTCATCCTCGTCTTCCGAGCTGGAATCGCTGTCGCCCATGCCGACGCGGTCAAGCAGGCGCTGGGTCAGTCCGCGCTTGACGGCCTTCTTGACGCTGGCCGCGCGCTCGACGCTGAACCGCGACACGATTGCCATGTGGGACCTTCCTTCTTGGAACTTGTCGAGGATGCCAAGCAGGGGCTCGTTATTCGGGACATAAGGCACCTTGTTGAGTGGGATCTTCCTCACGGGGACAGCATCTGTCAAACCAAATTGCCTTAGTGCACGCTGGCCGGCGATCAGGGACACGACCTACCATTCGGGTCCAGTAGAACACATTGCTTCACCAGAAGGATCCCCACGATCTTCTTGACCTTCTGCGTTTGTTGCTGCCGGCCGTCTAAACTGAGGCGGGACGCCGAGGCGTCGAGATCGGCCTCCGAGATGTTCACCTTGGCGACTAGCTTAGGAACAGGTATTTCTACTTCTTCGTAGACGGGAATACGAGAATGGCCAGTCAGGCAGACCTTCCGTAACGTCTCGTAGTCGAGCTTTGCATCGATGCTCAGCATGAAAACATCCTTGATTGGGGTCATTGCCTGGCGCACAACCTGCGGAACATATCGTCAAGTTACCGTCGACAGGCATGGCTAACACGCCATATACGTACCTTTTCCTGCAGATCGAGCGCACCTCCAATGATTGTAACAGTATCTGTCTTCAGGTCGCCACCTAGCTCACCCGCATTGGAATGCATAGCGATGAGTTCTTTGAGCTCTGCGCGACGATAGATGATTCCATGATGAGGCCCCAAAGCGAATTCGAGTAGCTTTGCTACGGGCCACGCGACAATTCCCTGAGGTTTTCTAGTTGATAAACGATGTCACACTTCCAAAAGAGAATAAAACTGACCAGGGTCCAGAGTAACACCTGCACGAACCCGGCCATCTTGGCGCCAAAGTACAAGCCATACCGGGTGCAGAGGGATTGCGGGATGATCTCCGAGAAACTGTAAATAACGCAAGGTAAGCAGAGCGCATATAGTCATCTAGTCTCCCGATCATGACACAGCCACGACGGAGCGCTCGACGTTGCTGGGCGCTCCGTCGCACTCGAAGGCACCGTCCTCGAAGTAAACGGAAAATGAGACGACACGAGAACGCGCGTTATTACGCGTTTTGAGACCTCGAGGAGGCTTCGTGCCGCTTAGGAAGCCTATTTGGCCTCTGTGTGACCGGGGAGAGCATCAAAGAGATCACGTGTTGCGGACGCGTGAGCAATCGGGACACGAGAACGCGTCAGGCAAACGTGTTTCGGGTGAAGCGAAACGTGCGCAGTCAAAGTGTGCGAACGGCAAAGGACAGGAAGCAAATGAGACGATGGGTTGACGTACATGACGATTAGGACCGTGCTGACGACGACACTTTGGACGCCGCCGCCCAGGATTGGGTCAGAGATAACGGGCAGCGTCTCGTTGACGATCATATTGGCCAGCAAGAGGGTGACGAGCAGCAGATGGCCATTCTTGCGGATAGGCTTGATCTTGTTGGCGTACACTTTCTGTTGACTGCGGACAAGAGAGGCGAAAGGGCCGTTAGCCTCGTGCCGACACTGCGTGGCCGCGAACGGCAAACGGAGTACGGAGACGACTTACGGCGTGCCACTAACGCTCAATACGTTCAGCTGTGTCTCGTCCAGACTCATGTACCCGAGCGTCAGACCGGCAAACAGACCCGACAGGAGGACAAGAATGGGGATGAGGCACGAGAAGACGATGAACTCGGCGCGCTCGTCCGGGTCGTGTATGTCTCGGCGCGCGAGGGCGCTGCGAGGGGTGCTACTTGGAACATGTTGGGATACGGCAGACGCTAGTGTGAGGAGCAGTCTTGGGGAGGAGGCACGTATTAGAGGCGGGACCATTCGATGGATGGTAGTGGTTGTTCGTGAAGGTGTGCCCACCGCGAGGTGAGCTCTTTACCCCGCACCAGCCTGCGCTTATCACCGGCACCCTCCGCCGGTCTGGGCCAGGCACTTCCCCTGCTTATCGCCTCTTTCGGAGCGTGGCGGAGTATGTGGTCAGCGTTTCGGGGTTCAAAATGTAGTCAATCCTCGACAGTCCTTGACTTCGCGGACTTACTCCCCTAGCGCCTTCAAACTCTAACCGTAAAAGTCTCCCGGCGATCGTGGTTTTACTTGCCAAATCCTGCAACCCTCTCCGCTCGCCTGCGGGGGCATAGCGGCATTGCCGTGGAGAAACAAGCGACACATGCTCAAGAGGCCGGGTCAGCTCTTACGAGATTCTGCCAGACAGGTGGCCCGGTGCATCCGGACTTCAGTCCGAAGTCTTCCAGGGCCGGTTTCCTATCGCCAGCTCCGGCCGCCAAGGTTGACAAATCAGCACCCGGTCATGGAGAACATGGGGATGATGAAAGGCGTAGGATCAGCGGTAGAAAACATAGCGAACTGTAGAGTAAAAATACGCTAGTGTACAATAACGTAGTACACACTCGGGCTGGGCACCTACTGGGCGTGCGGACCGGGATAGCAAACACGAAAAACTGAGAAATGGGTATCAGTCCTTCACCCATACCACTTTGATCCAATACGCATCTCCGACTTCGGGCGCTGAGGAATCATTGGCTCTTTGATATCAAACACTTCAATAGCGCGCTATACGAATGTGAGTTGAATTGTTGAGTTAGTAGCACGGCTAAGGAATGGAGAGGGTACGTACTCGCCAAGTGGCCATGTCAAACTCCATGACAATTTGGTGCTTTACCAGCTTATTCTCGTAGTCCTCATCTGTTGGTTGCTCGCAAAGCACTAAAATACTGTCAAAACACGAGGCGCGATGAGACACATAATGCAATACGCACTAATTGTGGGCTCTCCGGTCTCCTCTGATATTTGAAACGCGCATTTGGCGTCGCGAATGAGGAAGGACAGGTAGAACAGGTTTTCGACAGATTGGCCAAAGTCGTGCGGGTTAACTATGAACTTGAACAGGTTCACCTCCCCCGAGTTAATCAACAACCGCTCGATCTAGACAGGCCTCGAGTGTCAATAACGCCCTATGCGAATAATATCGGGGAAACATACAGTGGCGACATTCTTAGTCGTCTCATTTTCGGACCGCGTAATGTCTTCTTCTCGGAGCTCTTGCGGCTTCTTCATGTCTTCCTTGTTCTTCTCGAGCCTGGCGCGTTTCGCTACCGCACGCTTCTTGGGCTCGACCGACAACGGCCCAAGCCTACATACGGAGGATCAGCGATGTCCGTCCCGCACCCCCGAGGGGCGAGCCACTGACATGAAGTCCATCGCCGGTACCCGCCTGCTCTTCGCGAGCGCCCGCCTCCCGATCTTCTCCCAGTCGAGAGGGGCACCCGCGTCGTACTCGCTTTCCTCTTCATCCTCCTCGCCGTCGTCTACAGACGCGACGGGCTTCCGCCCGCCCATATAGGTAATCAGGCGTGCAACAAAGTCATCGACATCAAATGAGCCTGAGCCAGACTTCATAGCGCGAGCCTTGGCAGCGCCAATCTGGGATATCGTGAGGAGTAGTCCGGAATCCTTGGTCGCTTCATTGATGGCCTTCACTGAGGGGAAATGAGCGGTGCACGATGGAATATATCGGAGGACGCGACAGCGTACCTTGCTTGAAGAGGCGGTTAGCACTTCGGAGCTTGTCTGCCACTTCCTCGGTACTCAAGTCTTGGTTGTCTATTCCCCAAATCAGACAGCTGACAATGTATTCAGAGCAGAACTACGCGCCTGCAAGCTCCTGCTCGAGGTTGCGAAATTGTCTCCGGATATTGCGCGTCTCCTCCGGGTCCTGATCTGGGTCGTATGCCATACCGTTCTCGGCCATTTTTGGGTCCCTTTCAGCACGGATTGAATGGAATTGTGAGGACAAAGGGAGCAAGCAGATGGTGGTCAAGGAACGAGACGCGCCAGGCCACTTTACGCGACTCCTTCGCGTCGCGACGCACACGTGACTCTACCCGTGGCGCGACGGGCGGCAAATTGACACTGGGCGTCTGCGGAGCTTCTACCATCATAGTGACGGCTCAAAATCGCCTCCGAGCTCACCAACACTGGCCTTCGTATATACATTCCGGACGAAAAATTCATCAATAACTCTGCTGAAATGGAAGTAAATTATCTGTGTTCGACCATACTGTTTTTCTATCGACGTCTTCTAAAGAACCCGTCTTGGATTCGTGTCGATCTTGACCTGCACTGGCAGACCAGGCGAGGTAATGTTACAACGCCCGTAAAAATTTCGATATTCAGCGGCGAGAATTTCGCTATCTGTAGGTGCGATAGGCTGATAGCCACGTATAGTCATATTAGTGATATTGACCATACAATCGGGCTTCCTCGATGCCGTAGTGACTTTATCAGCGTTTGGGTATTGCCGTCGAGTCGGGTTGCCTTACAGATTGCTTCCCGTTGCATATTTGCTTCAAAGCCAAGCCTCGATTCGGTCTGAGCGCTCATATACTCATTCAGGTGGCCCGGGGGTATCGTTTAGTCTCGGCTCCAGACCTTCTCCAGGAGCTCTCTGCCCACGCGGGGAGGGGACGCGCGCTTACAGATTTTGACGATTCTCACGGGGGAACGGTAGGCGCGCGGACAGAGAGCCCTGTAGAAGGTCTGGTGCATTTCGTGGGCGTTAAGGGCATCTGTGACAAGGCGGTCACCGCCGTTACCTCCGTTATCCATCACACTTGTGGCACTAAAATCGCTCCTCTATATGAACACCTTGAAGTACAAAAGGTCGTAGATTGGCCTTAGGGAATATCTTCTCCCGCCACAGAAAGTTTTGTTCCTCAACTCGAACTCAGCGAGGAGGTTTAGGCCCCCCGGAGCAAGGCTAATAGACGCCAAACTTATCGGCGCTTAAAGCCCTTCGCTCCTCCGCCGGAGTCTTTTCCCCTCCCGTAAGGTATTTCAGCCAGTAAAAATTCTCGTTATAATTTTTTTGGTCATAATATCCCCTATAGGCTTTATTCAGAGCTTCAACGGGCACAGTGGGATCACTACGCATTCAGAAAGCGGGTTTTTGGATGACGAGGTCTTGATGACACGCTGTGACCCAACGTCACAGATGCCCTACGCGCCCACGAAATGCACCAGACCTTCTGGAGCACGCACGTTAGCGCCAGAAGGTGTGGGAACGAGACTAGGGTATCGTTCATTTTCGGACACCGCTAGATAGTAGCCTATCGTGGTCGGGTGCGCCACTAGCACGAAAGGCAACACTCCGTCAGAGGCATGCAGTGACATAAACGGGCCTACTTCGTGCATCGTGAAAGTATGCTACGGTTGACATTTGACGGACCATTTCTTCCCAAGGGCAGGCCGAGCCAACCCTTAGGTCAGGTGGTGAGCCGACTTTAGTCTTCGAGAGCCACAACTCACTACCTCGATTGACGGACGGTCAACGGAGTCCCGTCTACGAACCGCTCTCAATTGTGAGTCCAAGCGTTGACACACCGTCAGAATCGTGTCCAATTGCATTCAAACGCAGCGCCGGCATTGTCGCTGTGAACAAAGCCAATGTTGGTTCACTCATTTCCTACATGTGAGTGTCCACCAATTCCGACGCAAAGGCGGGCGCACCAGGGCGCACCGCACCAGTCCCACGTTTCGCGAGTTCCAGCGCGTCACGGGGGCATACCGAGGAGTGGGTCCACCGTGGACACACCAAACGCACATCTTCCGCCTCCGATCGGTAATATACCACGGCCCAAGACCTGGGCCTGAGGCCTGCGGATTCCCCGAGGCCTGAGAACCACGCACACGAACGTCTGCTGTGAGAAGCATCCCCAAACCTGGCGCGTCGTGTGTCTGCTGTACCACTGTACCAGCCGGTCACTCACCAAGTTTGCTCCACGATGCACCCTTCGTGTGCGAAAACGCGCCCCTCCATGCTTAATGGGCGCGAGAACTGCGTTCCGCGGAGTGTTCGACGTGGGGACTTAGTAGCTGCGCAGCGCACACGCGTGGTTGCGGTCGAAGGTGGTGTGGAGCGCTAGTAGTGAGAGATGTCGAACGCGTACCTGGCCCGAGGTCGATGATGGGACCTCCGAAGAGCACCACACGCCGAAGAGCAGGATCGACATCGAGGCGCGTGGAAGAGTACCGGTACTCTACTCCGCCCGCGTGCGTCCCACGCACGCCCGAGGTCGAGGATTCACAGTACTCACATTCAAGCGGATCGGTATCTTGCGAAGAAGTTTGCACACGCACGCGCGCGGGCGCGGGACGTCGTCTGAAACTGGTCCGCCTCGCGGACGAATTTATAGCGCAGCAAAACAGACCTTAAGAGCAAGCAGGAGGGTATGCAGACAACGAGAGCCGGGGGTAACTGAGACGTACAGCGCGCGGCGCGACCGCATCCCAACCTGGAGCCCGTGAATTCTTCCGGCGGTCGCGCAGCGGCAGCGTGGGGAGGATGGAGGAAAGGGGTTAGGGCGGGGTAGTGAGGGTGCAAATGCATATACTGTAGTGTATACCAAAGGAGTGGAGTTGAATTGAGTGGGAGTTGAGCGAGAACGAGCGGACGCAGTCGCGCGGGCCGTACCAGGCCGCACCAGCAATTCCGTTCCGTGCGAAGGATCGACGTCGAGGGAAAAAATACAGAGCAGACCGGGGTGTATAAGCAGATACAGAGAACGGAGAAGCATACGCATAAATAGCCGGACGAGCGGATAAAGAGCACGACGAAGGGAACACACCGGGGGGCAGGGGACGAATCACACTCGGAGACGGGATGTCGGATGTCGGGATGCGGAATCACGACGAGGTGGCCGCGCTCCTCAGCCCCGGGTCGAGCTGCGGAACGGGCGGGACGAGGTCCTGGCCGTACATGGCCTCGACGCGCTTGACGAACTTGGCACGGATCGCCGCGCTGCGCTCATTGTCGAGGAAGCTGTGGCGACTCGCGGCATCGCTCCATACACTGTAGCGGTCTCCACCGCCCTCCTCGCTATCGAGGTAGAGCGTGTCGCGGTCGCCCTCGGAGTAGCCTGCGACGATCGCGGAAAGCGTGTGAGACTCGCGCAGCGCATTCGCCTTCACGACCTCTAGCTGCGTCTCGCGTTCGGCGCGGAAGCCCGCGAGAATTGTGTTCACATCCGGGGAAGGCTCCGACGGGCCTGCGGAACCTGGTCGTGTGATGGGCCGCGCGGGCGAGGAGTCGCTCAGCTCGTCATCATCGTCGTCGTATGCGAGGAAGGACGAATGGCCGTCGTCGGACTCTGGCCCGTTCCCGTTGTCGGCGGGATACCGTGTGTCGAGCGCGGAAGCCGAGCGAGGCTGCCATTGCGAACCCAGCTGCAGCTCCTGGGAGGGCCACTTGCTGAACCTATTCGGGTATGCACTCGCCGAGGCGGGGACGTGGCCCGCCTTGGTAGCTCGAATCACAGCCTCCTGGGTGAGCTTCGATGTTCGGCGCATCAGCGAGGTTGTCTGCTCTCGCGGGAGTACCGGTGCAGTCGGGAAGGGGGACACCCGCCCGCGCAGTGCAGGAGGTACGGGAGACGCAATCCGCGGAACCGGCGAGCGCGGGGTCGAATCCGCTGCGATCTCCCGCGACAGTGGGTGCGCACTTATGCTGAGGCGTTCAACAGTGAGCTGCGAGGCACGGAACTGTTGCTGCTGAATGCCGCGCGGGTCCGTCGAGTCCGCGGGCGCTGAGCGTGGGAAGCGCGGCGTTGACTGGTCCATCATACTCCAGGAAGGACTTGTGCTCCGCGAGATGTCGGAGGGTACGTCCGGCAGCGGTCCCCGCGGCGGTGGACTGGGCGGTGGCAGATCGTAGTACGCAAGCACCTTCGGGCGTTGCATTGTAGGACTGGGCGGTTCCTTCGAGCTGGACGTACCCGCCGATGCTACGCTTGGGTGTGAACTGTGACCCGGAAGCTCTGGAGCGTGGGGCGTATTCGGCGCGGACCCGGACGGGGTGACGAGTACATACTCTGGGTCTGGTGATGGGGGGTAGCGATGCGATGTAGAGGTGGGCGTAGGAGGAGTAAGGGTAAGAGGAACAGGAACGTGCTTGGGCGCGAGCGTGGTGGTGTTCGGGGCCGAGATCTTCGGGCGCGAGCGGATGGACTTTGAAGGAGATACGGATGGAGAGAGAGGGGACCGCGGAGATGCAGGGGTGCCACCCGGGCGGCGGAAAGTCGACAGGAAATCAATGCTGGGTGAGCGTACTGATTCGGCGTCTCGGAATGCCCGGGTGAGGCCCTCGTCGCTCGATAGCAGCGAGTCTCGTTTCTCGTCGGACTCGACGGTATTCGAGCTGTCCACGGTCGTATCCGCCGTCGTCTCCGTCGTGGTCTCCGTCGTGGTAAAGGTGTCCATAGAGCCGTAGGTATCCATCGAAGTGTATGTTTCTCCGCTCGGGCGGAGGCTGCTTGCCGCGTCGCTAGGCAGAGGCGTCGCGTTCCGCGACTCAGGCAAGGGCGTCCCGGAGCGGCTCCATTTGTCAGCGATGGGATGAGGAAGAACAGGGAGCGCAGGGACTGGCGGGGCCTGTTCAGCGGAATCGAATGAATCCTTCTTGCGAGACCTCGAGTTCAGTCGGAAGAACCTCTTCTTCTTCGAGGACGCTTCGGACAGATAGCCACCGTCGGATTCATCGCCACTAACGGGCAAGGTAACAGTCTGTTTCCGCGACCGATTCCTGGAGAAACTTGACGAATAGCCTTTGTCGGTTTCGTTTTCTGTCGTCGGCGATTCCGTGTTTTTGGACTTGGGTTTCTCCTTCTTCTCCTTCTTGGACTTCTTTTTCTTCAAACCGACCTCCGACAAGTAGCCACCATCGCTCTCGTCGGCGCCATCACCGTCCCCCTTCTTGTTCCGCCCAAAGAGCTTTCCGCCCTTCTTCTCCTTCTCCTTGCTCTTTCCGCTCTCGCTCACGTACCCGCCATCGCTTTCATACCCATCCGGTTTCATCTTCCGCCTAAGCTTGCTGAGCTTTGACTTCGGCTGAGGGGAGGGTACCGGGGAGTAGACACGTGGCTCCGGTGTCGCGCTGAGGTCGAAGTGGAGGGCGCGATGCATGGATTCTGGGGGCGTGTTCGCTGCAGGGGATGGGCCGCTGCGCTGGGTGTCCTGCACGGAGGTATCCAGACTGAGTGGTTGGTCCTTCCCGTTGACAAGGATCCCAGCGCCGGGCTGGGAGTGTTGTGTCAGACCAGCGGAAAGGTTCGATTCTTCGGAAGTCGCGGTCGACGCGTAGGTGAGACTTGGTGAATTCACGTCCTATGCAATCATGCCCTCCCAGCTCAGCAGAGCACAGGGAGTGACGCGACGTTTGCGCACGCACCTCCGTCCCTTCACCCTCGTCATCTTCAGGTACCGGGTTGAATATCCAGTTCGCGACGGTGCGGTTGGTGCCAACGCCGAGCTCTAGGGCGCTCTCTAAGATGGATGCACGCAGGCCTGAACCACGGTTCTCCGTATTGGGGTCGACGCGCTGGGGCCGCGCAAACGGCGTTGGACTTGCGGGCGACGTCGAGTTCATTTCCGGCGACAGAGCGCAGGGGAGGAGTGGAGCAGAAAACGGAGGGAGAGAAGGACAAAGGGCCGCTGATTGAAGAAGTTGGGGGCGGTCTCGTAGCGACGGGGGCAGGCTGGGGCCTCACGTAAGTAGTGTAGCTTGGCTCCGGCGTGAGTGGGAGACCGCGCGGGGATCTGGCTACTGACGCGAGCGTTTGGAGCGTGTGTCCATGAAGCCCAGCGAGAGGACGTCGTGGGCGAGGATGAGAATGAGAACGGCGCAGACGACGCGACCCACTCTTCTGGGCATGCCCGGGGCCCCGCCAGCGTCTACCGCCTCGACTCGACGGACGCTCCGGAACTCGCCCTGATCGCACTCAGCCACGGCAAAATGTACACGAGACATCTATTCGTCCCCGGCGCGCCTTCGATGGCATAGAAACAGCGCCTTCATGAGTTCCTACGACGATTTGACAACATCGTCCCAGCTAACCAGCTCCATCGAGAGGAATCCTCCAGGCCGCCCCTCTGGCGCCGCAAGTGAGAACGCTCCAACTGCGGGCCCGAGCCTACGGAGTTAAAGACATGCCCCCCCAAAATAAACTTGCGTACGGCCGTCCACCATTGCGCCCGACTGAATGCGATAGGAGGATCGATAGGAGCTGCTCCCCCAGCCGTGAGGCGGGAGGGGCGCAGACGTCAACGTTGTCATGCGCACGCGCCACGACGCCCCGGCGAGGCCAGGGCCGTTCTCTCGCTCGCCCGCATCGGGGTCCGGCGTGCACCTATCCTGCAGAACGACGCCGCAAGCGGAAGGCGGTCAGCTTCCAACGTGCTCGCGCTCGAGGTACCGTCCCACTCACCATTCGCAGGAAGGGCAGGGTATAGGTCACTTGCGCTTCGTCTTCGCAGCCGGCTTCGCGGACGGGCCGGGTGCAGTTTCGTT
This sequence comes from Trametes hirsuta, assembly GCA_001302255.2. Taxonomy (NCBI): domain Eukaryota; kingdom Fungi; phylum Basidiomycota; class Agaricomycetes; order Polyporales; family Polyporaceae; genus Trametes; species Trametes hirsuta. The sequence continues at coordinate 1,416,612 of CP019370.1, read as the reverse complement.
CTTGAGCGCGGCGTCCAATAGGCCTTCGTGTTCCAGGGAAGTAATGAACTCTTTAATGAAGGGCTCATAGTCGAAGGTCCGTCTGACGTGGTCCGCCTGTACAAAAATGAATGGACGTCAGCCTCCGTCCCTTGTTCCGCCATGGGGAAACAGTCAATTCATTCATAGCTCCTGCGGCCCCGGATCACACTATGTCAAGACAGGAAAACCTTTTTCTGACGACAAGAAAAAAACCCGGATATACAGCCTTTTTTCTCTAAACCATGGCACCCTAAACTGACTTCCACTTTTAGGACATGTCATTGCACATTTTGTAGGCCCATATTCATGCGCTGTGCCCGTAATACAAGGTTTTGATTCGATGGCAGCCAACTTAATCTGATAAATCCTCAAGGCCATCCATACCAAAGGTATGAGAGGTCGCTTCAGGTGCCTGTCCTTTTTACGGTGACTCCCAAATGACCATAACGGAAACTGAACTCCGTCCTGTGGGTGGTTTGCGTGATTGACATTCATACGCGAGTCATTCTTCGCCAAGGCGTATCTCCACACGACTTCAGACACGGACACGCTAAACGCGGGCTTGGATACGAGCCCAAACCCGCGAACGGTCCACGTACCCCCTACACGCCCGGGAGTACCTGTACCGCCGCCGGGTTCATTCAAGCAAAGTCTGCACGCGCTATTCTCATCCAACAGGTGCTTAACGACAATCCGATAGCCTGAGAGCCTTTGCACCACATACGAGCACAAGCGGCCCAGGACACCGAAAGCGACAGGCCCGCACTGACATCCGTGAGGGGCCCCCTCACGAGCCTGCGCTCACGTCTAAGTCCGTTTTGGCAAGCGCCCAGGCTCCGGGAATAACCAGAAACATCTAAGAACGCGGTACACGAACGGCCCTGAGAGATTCGTGACGTCTCGAGGGTGACGTACCTGGGCTCTGCACGACTTCTCGATCTCCTCCTCGACAGCCACCTTCGCCTCGAGCGCTGCACGCACGCACGCATCCCACGCAGGCGCGAGCCGGCGCACGGGCATGTCCAGGACCGTCATGTCGCGCTCCATCTTGCGCGCGCCAAAGTCGGGCGCATACACCCGCCCAGGGCGCCGTCCGTCAGGGCGAAGCGCGGTGGAGAACGCCGAGGGCGCGGAGGCGAGCAGCGTGGGGTCCACCTGCGGGAAACGCCGCCGTCAGCATGCATGGACGGACGTTGGCGGCCACCGGCGACCCTGCCCTGCGCTGTGCAGCCACCGGCGGGTGTACGGCTTCGTGCTTGCCGGGCGCCTTGGTATATGTGGTGCTTGCAGGGGGTAAGGCTCACCTTGTCCGCCCAGCCGTCTGGGAAGGCCTCCCCGAGACGTCGCTCTAGCGCCGCGCGCTCACGCTTGAGCATCTCGAGCACATCGCTCGCGCGTGTATATGGGTCGTCCACGATCGCGAGCAGGTTGTACTGGATGTGCTCGGCGCCGCTCTGCAGGACGGTCTGCATGCGCCGCTGCAGCGCGGGGCGGACGACGTCCATCCACCCCGCGCGCGAGCCCGCGTCGGCGTCGGAATCGATTGGGCCCACGTCGAGCGGGCCAGCTGCGCGGAGGCCGTTGAGTTCCCAGACGCGTCCACGGGCAGGCACGTAGCCAATGTAGTGGTAGGCGTCGAGCTTCTCGTCTGCACGGGCGGAGGCGGCCTTGCGCTTCGTGCGGGAAGAGGAAGAGGCGGCGGATGTCTTGCGTCGTTTGGCGGGAGGGGAAGACGTCGCTTTGGCTTTGGTTTTCGCTGAGTCGAGCGCCGAGGATGCGAGCGCGTGAAGGGCTCCGCGAATGTCTGCGGGCCTGGCGAGAGGAACTTAGTGTGAACGTACGAGTAATAGGAACAGGGTAAAGTGAGTTACGCTCACCGAGCCAGGGAATTCTGTGCTTCTCGTATAGATGCTCGGTTGGAGAAGGCAAGTCCCCTCATCTGTATGTACAGCGTGTAAGTCGAGTTACGTTACACACTTGACTGTCCACGACGGGGTCGGATGCGTGCCCAGAGAAGCCCATGAAGGACTCGTAAGGTTGGACAGTCTTTACACTTGACGTTGAAGATCCGGCAAAAGACGGAAGAGGGGCTCGAAATATCGTTCGTTCTGATAAACTATCACGTCTCCGCCCAGTTCAGGGCACTGTTGGGAGCGGCAAAAGGCGAGGTCGGACATGTAGGAAGACCACCTACCACGGAAGACATCTCGTGAGTATCGGCGGCGAATTCCTCGAGGTCTGGACCTAGTTCAACGTCGTTGCAATTCAGCAAGACGTTGAGAATGGCGAGCGATGCGCAAGCATCATTGCTGAGCTGGTTCGCAAACCAAATAGGACGTGCGTCTGTATCTTCGAGCTCGACTTCAGCGCTGAGAGGGTCCGCCGGGTCGGAATTGCTGTCACAGAGGTAGCAAAATATCAGGCCGTAAGGGTTGAGGTGGTCGGTGTCACACGGCTCGATACCGTAGAGCTCGATGACCTCCAATCCACTGACGCCCAATTTCTGGATGAGGGTGGTGAAAACACCTGAATAAACGATTGGTTTGAGCAGCGCGCTCATTATGCGACGGCTGACTGACCGGGGTCCGATTCTATCACGGCGAAAGGCTCTCCGACGAGATCCAGCGAACCATCCATGGGGGGAGATGGTGGTCGAAGGCAAAGCTTGCCAAGGCCCGCGATGACGCGTGCGAAACGCGATCGGCGCGCGGACCACGCGCGTGGGTCACGATGCACGTGATCGCGATCGCGGTGAGGGAAACGCAGCCATCCTCCAGATATTTCCCGGATATGTCGACAGAGTAACCCAAAGGGCTATAACAACATCGTTGTGTACGGTATAGGAATTGTACCGCGTTACATTCGTTTGAGCCGTATGGGTGGCAAGGATGCCAAGTTTTCTACATTTGTTTATGCGTCTAACTTCGAGTGTTCTCTTTCACTCTCGATAAACTACACGTAACAGAATAAAGGTCAACTTGAATCCGACGAAGGGCTAGCTAAGTCTGTAACGCACCTCAATTGGATTGAAAAGCAAGTCCTTTGCTTCATGAAATGCGCGTGAGCCTCGTGATACTGCCGTACGGACCTAATAACGCCCACCGCAGAGGGGCTCATAAGTGGTTAGTAATACGTCAACGATAGCAGCAGGGGAGCGCGTAGGACCCGCGAGGGTCGCGCTTAATAGACGAGATAAAGATATACAGAGTGGCAAGCAATGATGTGTTGACATAATTCTACGTGTACAGGGGAACATTAAGGGTTATGTGCTGTATAGATCGGAATGATGAATATCGTTGATAGCATAGATCGAACTGCTAGAGGGGAATAAAAAGATGCCTGAGATGCGTGGAACGTGGATGCGGGGATACGATGATGTGCAGAGCAAAATAGAGCGTTGTGGGAAGGCGAGTCTTGATGAACGGGCGGGAGCATTCAAACCGGGGGAAAGGGGGGGCCGAAACCCTAATCCAAGCCCCTGCATCGAGCGGCACAGTCGAGGCACGTCGTGAGGTCGCTGTTAAATCCAAGCCGCACATAAGGTAACCTGCCCGAGCGACAAGAGATATAGCAGGAACGACGCACCTCTGTGGGGTTTCGAACGAACACCGCTGACACACGACTCGCCCACACCCCAGCAAGACGTCCCCAACATCCTCCGTCGTATCGCCCCATCCTTCATCCCTGCACATGTCCGCGCCCTCCCCGTCCCGGTCGAACTCGCGCGCCTTCCTCCTGCGTCCAGCCACAGCGTGCGGTGGCGGGCCCGCCGCGGGACCCTGTGCATTTGCCATGCTCGCCCCAAGCACGGCTGTGGGTCGGCGGGGCGATGACGGCAGCGCCATATCGTCCGAGAAGCTCGACGAGGTCGTGAGCGCGGGCGTCGGCGGAACCGACGGTGGGCAGCCGTTGCACGTCCGCGAGCAGATCGTGCACGTCGGCTCGTGGCACCTGCGTGGGGATAGATCGGTGTAGTCAGCATATCGCCACTTGCGGTTTACTCCTGAAAGCCTGCTGCCCACTCTGCTGGCCGGCAGGCAAGGTATAGCGAACCCTGGGCCTCGGGGAAGGGCGGTGGAGGGACGGTGTGGGACAGGACGTACCGAGCGCATTGTACGAGCTGGCACCGGCGCGCGCCTGTAAAAGAGCGGTGGCAGGACGTGCAAACCGGCACCTTGATGTCGACGGGCGAAGAAAACGACGGGGAGGCAGAGAGCAGGGCGGACTGCACCGAGCGGGTGAGCTTCCGCCGCTTCGGCGCGTGCGGTTTGCGCCTAGAGGACGTTTCAGTCAGTCCCATGAAGTATATGGCCGGTTTGGACTGGAAGGTCTGGCAAGACGCTTGCGTGGAGGGAGGTGAGAGGGGTCGACGACGAGGGTTTTGGCGATGAGGTCCTGGTCGGCCGCTTGGCCTCGACTCTGGCCAGTGGCTACCACTGCACGGTCCACACTTGCGTCTCGTAAAGGGCGTTTGGCGGATTACATTTTCGCAAGAAGACAAAAACATACACCGAACGGGAATCGAACCCGTGCCGCTTGCTAACTCAATGGAAGGCAAGCATGATAACCACTTCACCATCGGTGTCTTACTTAAAAGGATGGTATATATATTATGTGTAAAGATAATTCCCCCTTCGAGCATTTGAGTACTTATACTAAGACCACGTCCGACCATGGTTGTACTTGAGCCACCACCGTCTTCCTGAGTCCATTACTTTCTAACCGTCAGACTTTCTTGGTACATACTCTGGGTTACCGCTTACTGCCGCGCTCGCCTTAATCAATTCTACCTTACAGGCCAAAAGTCACCTCATTACTATGAAGAACAAGAACAAGACCACCAAGTTTCCGGTCGTATGTCCTTCTATATTCTTGTCCTCATGCTCACTTTAAACAGGCCCCCTCGTCCATGCGTTCTCGTAACATACTGGCTTTTTCTATACCCTTCGGGAACACCTCCGCTCGCGCCGCATTCTTCACTTCATCTCGCCGGGGCATCACTACGCGTCGTGATTATGGATAATGGGACGCCATCCAGGCTCGCATCAAACGCATCATGCAGAAGGACGAGGAGGTGGGCAAGGTCGCACAGGCCACACCAGTCGTTATATGTGAGTACTGTGCTTTGGCTGCACCCTACAATTCATCACTGACCGGAGACTCTTTCCTTGTCCCTTCGTGCAATCCCCGTTGACTCGTGTGGCATTCACGTCGCCGCTATGTTTCCCCATGCGCGCAGCCAAGGCCCTGGAGCTCTTCCTCGCGATGATAGTGGAGGAGGCTAGCAATGTCACTGTCGACCGCGGCTCGAAGCGGGTCGAGGCGTACCACCTGTGCGTAGCTGCTGCTGTCTCCGCGAGCGTTCCTTTCCTGATGCGCGTCTCACGTCTCGCGCGTCCCTCTTCGCGCTCCCCCCTTCGCGCGCCTGCATGGTTTCTAGGAAGCATGCGATCGACACGGTCGAGATGCTCGACTTCCTCAAGGAGATCGTGCAGGCCGTGCCCGACCCGTCCGCGGGGGGCACCATCGACATCGAGGCGGAGAACGCGGAGGCGCGCGCGAAGAAGCGCGGGAAGGGCAAGGACAAGAAGGCGGCCGGCGACGCGAATGGCGGCGAGAAGCCCGCGCCAAAGCGGCGGAGGAAGAAGGCGGCGGGGAAGGAGAAGGGCGAGGAGAAGGAAGAGGAGCGCGAGATGGAGGTGGACGAGGGCCGGGAAGAGGACGAAGGTGAGGCGAACGAGGGAGAACGCTCGCGACGAGACGAAGACGACGACGATTGGGAGGGGTAGGTTGGGGCTCAAAGGCTGCTGGAGAATCAGTGTTGTATGTACGAGTATTGTTTGCCCTGTTCTTGGTATCCGAGTCTGCTTTTATGTTTGTATTGCGAGCTCTCACGCGAGTCGGTGTATTCCAAACTAGTTGCGCGCAAGCGTCGAAGTTGGGAGCAAAAGTTCTATTTGCATCGCCCATAGTACTTGTTGGCCCGATTACCCAGACACAGGTGTATGCATAGCATGCTTGTAACATACGTAGCGAGTAGGGTCGACCATATTAGTATATGCGGGCCCCTGCAGGTGGCGTTAGCCAGACGCTTGGGCGCTTACACGCCTACACGCGCCACCACACGCTCGCGTTCCGACGCGTCTCCTCTCCCTTCGACCACCACTACCACCGTTCCCCTCGTTCGTACAGTCCTTCATTTATCGTCGGCACGCATGGCCACCGGCTGGGATGATGATTTTGATGCGCCCATGGCTGGGCCTTCCTTCGTCGATCGCGCCCGCGACGCTCCAGAAGACGACGACTTCTCCATCGGAGGCGACTTTCGTCAAGCGATCCTTCCGCAGGACATAGCCGAAGAGACTCCCTTTCAACAACTCATCCGCCATTGGATGAACGAAAGACATGCACCGGACATCCTCCCCGGCCAAGAGATGCTCCTCGGGCGACTGCTGGACCATATCAGGAAACAGGTGAGCGGAACGCTTCCGCGCATGTGGCTAGGCGGACGGACGTTGGTGAGATGTTGCTAACGGTATTTAGCTCTAGTCTAACGACGTGGAGCTCTTGCGCGCCGATCCCGACTCGTCGGAGGAAGAGCATTTTCGAATAATGCTCGTGCAGACTGAGGTCGAGCGCGTCAAGTTTGTCATTCGGTCTTACATACGCACCAGGTTACACAAGGTACAATTCTCAAGCAAAACGTCGCGGGGATCTCTCGTTGAGAAGCTTTGTTTAGATTGAAAAGTACGCGCGGCACATTAGCGTCACTCCAGAAATGCACGCGAAGCTATCCAAAGCAGAGCTTGTTCATGCACGAAGGTCTGCCTCCCGTCCCGTGTTCCTGATTTGCACGCTCTAACTGGACGCTGTCAGATACGGTCGTTTGGTAGAATACCACTTTGACCAATCCGTCCTGCAGAGTTTGCCAGAGCAACAAAGGTCTCTTGACGAGGAGATGGCGTTCATGCCCCCAATGAGTGCGTCCCGGCCTATCAATGTTGCACACAGCAAGCTGATGTCTACAACCTTGAGTCGCGTCGCCCGATCTATCACGACCTGTTTTTGCGCATGCACTACATGACTGTCCGCCTGTACGATTGCCCGAGTACGTTGCTCGTATGCTCTGCGCGGAGTAGGATCGACTGACGCATGATGCGAAGTGGGACTGTTTCAGAGATGCAGAAGGGACAAATATCCCTGGTACCCTATGGCGTTGTAGAGCAGCTATTACTACGAGGCGAGGTGGAACTCGTATGACCTTATCCATTGATACATGACTCAGCACATCACAACGCAGTTGGCAGCAGCCTTCTCTCAATAGCATTTGATAACTCTATCTTCCAGGACTTCATTAAAACCTGTACTATTAGGTATCGATTCCTACTCATTTGTGTTGCTGATGGTTTTTCTTTCACCTTGCCAGAGGTAACACCCTTGAATTCACGGCGCTGATCCCTTAATTATCCAACAGCTCAGCAGCGAACATGGGTCCGCGCGTCCCACTACGTCAGGTATCGTTTATCAAAGAATATAGCTGATTCTGCGACAGTACGTTGCGACACGTAGTGGCCGCACGAAATAAGCCCGCTCATAACGTATCTCACACCGTGAACGGGCACCACATGCAATCAGCTCGCCCCTGCGAGTGGGGAATGGCTCAATATCGGCCTAACCAGTCTCAAGAACAGCGCGGATGAGTGGTGGCGGAAGGATCTCTGTGAGTCTTTGGCCCGGGCCCCCGCTTTCCCCACCACCGAGTCGCTGACCCGGACTTGACAAACGCGCGCGCGCACACAGACGACGGAAAGCCGCACGCAACGCGCCTCCCACCGAATATAAAGCCTGGTCAATATCTCGTCAAGTGGGATGCAAGTGCGCCCCTTGTGTCCCCGTACCACGATCACGCTCAACCTCGCTGGTAGATCATCGCGCTGCACACGTTGGTGACGAAAGGAGGGACCGAGTCTTCCCCCGTTTGCGTTCGAACGAGGTTGCGTGCGAAGGCAACGGCGTGCCCAACACCACCATTAGCCTCCCGGGGGCGTACCACCCCACGAGCCCCGGCCTAGCGGTCAACGCGCGTCTCGCGACGGGGTGCCTGCCAACTACTGAATCTGACGTAGGTTTACGGGATGACTGAGCCGTGCGTCTTCCCAGGTGGACCAAGTCGCAAAACTGGTATCCACTGGCCGTGAGGACGGCGGCGGCAGTTCCTCCGAATCTGCTCACGGCGTGACTGCTTCGCACTCGGATTTTTCCTCGATGTCGACGGTAGCGGGTAGCGCCCCGACGATATTGAGCGCAGATCAATGCGCGTGCGCTGCGTCGCCGGCAGGGAGTGAAAACAGCGCCACCGCTCAGGCGTCCGGACAGCCGTCATCCTCGTCCACGGACGCCGCAGGCCCTTGCGATAGTAGTGCAGACGTTGAAGGTGGTCAGAACGACAGCGCCGAGCCATCGCGCGGCGCAGAAACTCCTTTGGCAGCGCCGGGTACTTCCACCACGTCGTTGAGGTCCACAGCTAGTGAATCGAGTATGACGTCTTGCAATCAACCTCCATCAACGATGATGTTTTGGCAGCAACGACGTAGTCTGCTGGGTCGTGTTCTTGCCCGCGCGAGCCGTCTTGCTTATGTGCCTAGCTAATAGAGACGGAAATACCATACTTAGGGCACCTTATGAAAAGAGGAGTGCTCCACTTAGGCTCTCGCCTTCAGCACCCTTGTTAGCAGCTATCTCTTGAAGACGACATGGTTGAGGAGCTAGTATAACAGTTGTGCTTGTCTACCGAGACCAGAGCAACATTGAAGGTGAATGTCGCCTTAGCCATTCTCATTGCACTCAAAAATGATCGAAAACAAAATGCATTTGTTACTACACTTCAAACTACAAAGGTACAAGAGTAAGCGCAGTTGGCTTCCCCAGCACGAGGCGGGTACTAGTCCCGAGGGCCACGAAGAGGCCTGCGCTATCCCCGAGAACTACACTACTGGTGGGCTATGATATGTGCTACATTTGTCCATCCCACTTGACCTTGAGCCCGGCTCTCCTTTCTCGCCGGGTCTGGCTCAGGTACCGCCCCACTGACCTTCTGGGTTACGGCCTGGTCTTTCACCGCCCCACTGACCTTCTGGGTAACGGCCGAGTCCTCCATAGGGTTTGGCCATTGACCAGCCCTCCTCCAGCTTGGAAGCAAGGAGTCAGGCCGGGGTGATCGACGACGTGCCAGGCCTCCGAAGAGACAAAGCCACGACGCCGATCGGGTGATGACGCCGCCGCCCCAGATACCCCGCGGCCCAGCATTCATAGCAAGCTCAGATGAGCCCGCAGTATATACTAGGGCAGCACACGGAGTATCATAGGAACTCACGGACGCCACCGGGGAGCGGCAGCCCAACGAGAAGGACGGGCACCCCTGAAAGGAGTACCCGCCCATCCGGAGGTAACCCCGTCCCAATTTAGGTGCTGCTTCGCCACGAAGCCCCCGAAGAGGCGACGTGGGCTCCGGTGGCCACGATGGACCCGCACCAAGGGTCGGGTCGGAAGCACGCGAGCCGAAGCTGCTGCTGGACCCGAGAACCTTTAACCGGAGCCCGGCGGGGTCGACGTTGGACATCGACCGCCGCCGCTATGCCAGGCCGTGAGGCCATGGCGCGAGGGCCGTTAGGGCACCTCGTCGAGCTTGGAGTCTACAAGGGGACGTCAGGACGGTCGAGGACGAAGGCAGGGAATACACGCACCCATAACTTAAGAGGAACTTGGATGTAGTCTGGTGGATAGTCGTTAGCGTTGTCGAGGCATCCAGGCGAAAAGACGTACGTCATATAACTTGGAGGAGGGCGTCGAAAGTTGCGTCTGTTGCCTGGACAAGCGGGAGGGAGTCGGTACCCATGCCCGAGATGCCCCAGAGAGCACTCACCATAAAGTAAGCCAAGATAGCTGCCGCTCCCTAAGGCGGGGCGGGCGCGGCACTCGAGAGGTGGTGGCGGTCTGAGGAAAGGAGGGGTGAGCGAGAGGAGGGGTGTTTTATACGCCTGTGGCTGACCGCCACCGGGAGGTGCCGCGCAAGGAGTGCGGCGGGCACCAGTTCGTTTGTGGCACACGCAACGGGGGCCTACCCTCCTGGACTATCACAGAAACTCTTCTGGGTGGTGTTGTCCTTGGCTGAGTTGCAAATGGGCGTATCGATCGCCGCCCGAGCAGGCACACAAGGTGCTTCTCCAGCTGGGAGAACCGCGAGGGAGGGCACGAGGACAAAGCGTCGTGAAAAGGCCCCGAATCGCGTCTTCTCGTGATTCGGGGGTACAGCGGGAGACGCAACGACGCCGCAAGGCCTCCCTAGGGCGAGAAACTTGGTGGATCGCGTTCGGACCCCGGCTCTAGTCCAACTGCTTGGCAGCCGTGGCTAGTGGAGGCTGGGAGTGGTATGTCCTGGAGGAGGGACGCAATGACCCGTCTCCGAGGGGGAGGCTGGATACGTATCCTGTTCTGATCCCAGCGGGACAGCCCACCGCCCGGAAAACGAGTGTGCGACTTCTGCAGCGTTCGGGCCCCTTGGTCATGTTTGCAGTTATTTGTTTTTATGGGCAACCTTCCACTTTTGAACCTCTTCGGCCTTATTCTGCGGCGCGTGCTTGATGCAGGAAAGACTTCCTCCGGATGGCCGCTCTAATGGACCGCGTGTCGCGGTGTGTTCTCTCACCCTAGCGGAGCTCCGTTCCCGTGTCCTCGATAACACCCCATCCAATACGGGGTGGTCGCCAAGGATATCTGCTTTGGGCAGGATGACGGAATCGGCTTCGGATACCCAGCCAAACACATAGCTCTCCGCCGCCGGAAACCAGGCAGAAACGCAAAGCAGTGTCGCCTGGCGATGGAACGAAGAACACTGCCTCGAAACCACAGTAGAAAAGTCGCAAATTTACTTCGAGTATAAGCCGGAAGCTATTATTCCTCGTGCATGAGTTTGGTCAGCGACGAAACAAAAATTGCTCTTCCTTTTGTTCTGCATTCTGCAACCGTGGAAGGACGACGTGCACCCACTTCTCCCGTAAGGAGTATCCGTGAGGTGGGTCCTTCCTAGCCGGCGTGATGAAACAAGGTGCCCTGTATTCGCACCGGTGGAAGTGCGGCAGAACACGTTGCGGCGGGGCTGCGAGAGAAACGGTCTCAACATGACATACGTGGGCAAGTCTAGTCACAAAGCCATGAGGGCGTACGATCTGTGTCCGCAGGTAGAGTACAATAACAATATAGCAAGGCGAGCACGCACGACGGTCCGTATCCAATGCTCCCGTTAGCCCGGGTTGCACCATACATTCCCATACGTATCCTGCGCAACGCCCGTCAGACCCTCACCCACGACCCCATCTTCCCCGCTATCGATGAAGCCCACGCCGTAGCTGCTCGCCGCGGTAAACTTGGGCAGCGGGCACTTGAAGTGCAGGAAGCTCGGGCACGCGCGGTCCGCCGCGTTGCACGTCTCTAGGCACGGCAGCAGGGTCTGATAATCGGATCCGAACGCCGGCAGCACCGGGTTGCGCGGCGTCGTGCCGCCCTTGACGGTCTGCAGTGCGGGTAGCAGCACTTGCGCGCCTTGGGTATCTGAGCTGGCCGGGTTCACCGTGGCAGGTATCTCCCCGCAACGCGGGAAGGAGACAGAGCAGAGCCAGCGCCGGTACGCCTGTTGGCAGTCTGCACAGGTCACGAGCGGGCTGTACTCGTCGCGTCCGCACGCCTGCGAGGTGAGCGTGGTGGTGAAGTTGGCCATCACCGCGATGAGCGTGTTCGTGACGTCGTCTGGGATGGTTTCTGCGGTATGGACAGTTGCGATCCCCTGCGGGGCAGCGAGGGGAATGGTGTAAGACACCGTAGGACAGAATGGCAGCGAATGTGCGAGTGGGCAGTTGAAAGTAGCTGGATATCGTGGTCGGTTATTCGTACACCGCTCCAATGGTAGAATGACTTACCGGACTTTGTGACAAAGTAAGCAGGTTCGGAACTGATTAGCTGGCCATCCCATAGAGCGAAAACGGTGTAGTTGGTTTTCGGGATCAAACCGTTGATGAGCCATTGCCACCTCCAGCCGTCCGGGTCACGAAGCCAGAGACCTTCGCTCACGGATGGAGGGATTATGTTCGCGCGGTTGGCGGGGGCGGCAGCCCTTAATGCACATGCCGTCCTAGGTAAAGAAATGAGGGTATTCGAAGAAGTCGGCGCGAGAACTAGCGAGAAATTGGATGGGGTGGAAGGAGGCGACGGTTGCGAAAGATTGGCGGAAGGTAGAGTATAGTTCGGGAAGGTGGGTTGACTGAGAGGTGCAGGGTCGAATGGCGGGGAGAACACTAGCGCTTGGTTTGAGGTTGTATCTCCTAGGAGTGGGTGGTCTACGACTGTAGCATCTGCACGAGGGTCAGTGTGAGGTCCAGAGACATTGCGTACCCGAGGCATGGGGGTCCTGAGAGACATGTTTCGCGCTCGGGGTGCTTATGCCCCGACCGCGTGGATAGAATTCTCGAAATCAACGCAAATGATCTACTCACTTGTTGTGGAGACGAGCATCTGCACCTCCACCGGCGTGGACCCCTTCACGACGGATAGAACGCCCCCTTCTGTGAAAAGATTCGACCGCCAGCCCGCACCTATGGAACTGATCACAAGCTCCACCGTGTTGATCGAGTCGACATCGTCAGGCCCGGGGTTGGATATACTCGTGTCATTTGTGAGGAAGAAACGCGTCGAATTGTCTGTCTTCGCGCAGAGAGCTACTGTCACGAACAGTGGGTCGGGGTTTGAGGGTATACGAAAGGTTGGCGGGTTGGATAGAGCTGAGGTAGAGATATCTAGTACTCGCTCTAGGACGAGTTGAGACTGTTGCGCGTCGGCTAGGGATAGGAAGCTCTGGATTACGGCGAGTAGAGAGAGAGGTAGAAGCATCGTGAGGAAGTGCGGTGAAAGTATTGCAAGAGATTCCTTTCCAGGTTAGCTATAGCTCCTATTCAGATTGTGTTCATCTGCGAAAGGGGCCACTCTTGTGCGCCAAAATTTGAGTTGAAAGCTGAGAGTATCAGTGAGCAGGGCGGTGAGGGCAGGGTACAGAGTGTCAGTGCGCAGACAACGCAGGTCGCTAGTGGGCGAGAGAAGCGCCCATCGCAACTATTGAGCCAATATGGAAAGTGTTGATCATTTCGGAAGATCGTTATATGCAACGGCCTCAGGCTCGTCTAAGCACGAAGCGTTTGTTTCCCAGTCAAAACATTGATACGTGGGTCGTGTAACGGTAGGCCACATTTACTCGAGATGTCAAACTTTATTCTAATATGAGGGATTTGCTTGGAAAATTCCGATCTACCATACTAGTAGAACCCAAGTTGGTGCAGTCGTCTGTGCGAGAGATCTGTACATTGACGGCAATGGGCGGCGTCCCCCGATATCGTTGCACACTAGGAGCTCCATGTGAGAGCTCGAAGCTCTCTGTGGCATGAACAAAGATGGTAGTACTGGCGTCGTGGAGACCGACACCAATGATGATCATGGTAAACGAGATGCCCTAATCAGAAGCAATGAGCTGCCATAGCCTGGCATCTTTGAACAGAAATAGCGGGGTTAATCACACTCACGATGAGCGGGGAAAGAGCATCGAGCGTGACATCGGCCGCAGAAGGGCACGTGTATAGCAGAATAAGATCCATGATAAGCACGAGAGAGTATACGGTTTCGGATAGCAGGACGATCTTCATAACCCGCCATTGCAAGCTGGAGTCGGATTCGATTGCGTAGAATTTGGACCTCTTTCTGTGTGACCACATTAGTCGTCCGAGGAGCAGGGCTAGCAAAAATATGGCCAATGGAGTCAATGATTCTAGCCGTAACAACAGAGTCGAAACGCGCGGCTCACAAGTTGTAGTGAGGTTCGTGGTTAGGGAGACGGGCATAAATACGGTTCGCATAGTGACTGTACCTGGGGGGTTGTACGTCGGAGGGTTACCTGAGACACTGATACTTTGGTCCATTGCCCAAGCGAGTCCTGCCACTTCATAAGATGAGACGTTTAGTCAGTTGCCAGGCGGTCGAGCCTTACCACTGGCAGTGATTGTAGTATGAATATTTACGGACTTACCAGCACTTCCGAGAAGAAGACAGATGATGCATGAGAGAATGTATTTGTTGCGATTCCACACAATAAACACACGATACGCCTTCAGGTCCGGGCGTGTTCGAGTTCTAGTCAGCGTTGGTGCGCCTGATGTTATTCAACCCGCACGCACCATGAAACCGTCCCCGGCCAGTGTGAGCAACGTTAGAATCACTGGCTTCGCGCCGTACACCGCCCGTTCCACCATCGGCAGCTCCGGGACACCGTCGCGAGCAATCCCAAATATGCTTCCGTGCACGGACTGGATTATGCTGAACGCTAGGTGCTGTCCATAAAAGAGGTATGGTCATTAACGGCGCGACCCGACCTTGAGCTTGTACAGTCACGGTCAAATTTACCATGGCCGCCAAAATATACATGGTCGTCGTGATCGACGCCATCCACACCCTGAGCCTCGTACGGTTACGATGACCATCCCTGAAAAAGAGAAGCCATATAGAGACAGGGTAGAGGACTGTGAGGATGCCAAAGAGGAGTGATCCAACAAACGGTGCCACTTTCTTCGGTCAAAATGAGCGTCTTTTCTATGAACAAGCTAGTGGTAGCATCACTGCTTACCAGTATAGTCGGCGACCACTCGCTTTTGCAAGACATGTCCGCGTTAAGAGGCGGCTTAGGCTGCCAGGCCGTCTGAACCCAAATGCTTTATACATTCTGTCGCGGCGCAGATGCCGATGGAGTACGGGAGATAAACAAACAACGGTGGTAACGCCCATCCGCTTCGAAATACCGACTTGAAAGCTCTGGATCGGAGCTGCCTTCTTAGGCTTGAATAGGCGCATTAGCCCTCAAGGTGTTCCCAGCAGGGCTATTTCGAACTGCGGAAGAAAGATGAATGGTACTCCTGCTATGAATCGTAACAATAAGAAGAACTTACTAGTGACACGGCTGACAGGTTGTAGATGATGTGCTAATGGAACACTTCTTCCGCCGGTGATACGTACTTCTCGAGGCTACTGAGGATAAGATTTACTGCGGTAGGGAGACCAGACGCCAATAAGTTGTAAACGGCGAAGCTGGACTAGGACCGAAGACCAGTATTTCTGGCCGCGGTGGGACCGTAGTGCCGAGGATGGAAGTTTAACGTTTAAGATGGTAGCGGGCAACGAAGCAGATTCGCCTGTTCGGGAAGTGCCACAACGGTGGGCGCTATTTGAAGAGACGGCCGCTAACAATTTGGCGCTAGCGTGACTGGAGAGAGAGAGAGAGAGAGGACAGGTTCGGCCGCAGTCTAGGGTCCGGCGCTTCCCCCGAGCGCTTGCGAGGGATCCCTAGCCTACGCACCACGAAGCCCTACTTAAAGGGCGTGTATCTGATTGTATATCTGGCCCTCTAGGACCTCGAATTCATACAGGCCCCGTACAGTGCACCGTCCGACGCTCTTATTAGCCTTTCCATTCTTCGAGGAACCCGGGCGGGACACACGTGTACGTGCATAGGGTCACCCACGGGGTGGCCCCACACAGCACCTATGCCAGTCCTCCAGCGTAGGTGCAGACACACACCATGCACCAATATACCGCCTGACACACCGCCATCCTGTAGGCACCCGCACAGCCCTACCGGGGGCTAGATCCCAGCGACGTGCGACTCGCATCGTCTGGCAGGATGATCATGGGGCGGTGGACAGTTATAGTCGCATGAGCGAGAGAGAGCGGCATCCGTTAGGTCCGTGCTCGCTGAATTCCACACTCCCTCTGCGGGGCAGTCTCGTAGCAGCATCCGTCTCATGCCTTCGATATGCCAGCTTGAGTTAGGTATTAGGCCGTCCTGTAGCTGTTTTCTGGGGATACATATGCACAGGTACACGTAGTATGTCAATAATAGGCCGTGTAGAGACTACAACGTGTGGGACCCGTGTTCAGTGCATGTCATCCGCCATGTTCACCATCCATCCAGCCCCTTGCTCCCCTCCTATTGCTACATGGGAGTGGTGTAGTGGTGAACCGGCCCCGCTAGTGGTGGTAGGGTGTACGAGATGACTGATTTCTTTGTCGTCGAAGGGCACACGTTGCCTCTACCGGTTTTCAGGTGGGGTACTTCCCCATATCACTGCTACTCGAAGTACTACGGTACCGGGCCTCCGGCGGGGTACTTCCCCTTGCCTCTACAGGCCTGTTCGGCGGGGTACTTCCCCATGATGACCAGACGATGGGTGTTTGTGTAAGAAAGGATCGCGCTGCGGGGTCGAGGCCGCCCGCAGATGGGGTCCGGAGAAGGGAAGTCCGGGCACTTGCTCTGGCATTTCAAATAACCCATCGAAAGCTACGCATGTAGTCACTCAGGGGCTTCACGCTGTACGCCTGAGTTGACGAAGGATATAGTCGCGCGGGGTATTGTCAGTGACACTTAACAGAGGCCTAGCTGAATCGAGCTTACATAAAAGAAACGATGCGCACTAGCAGGCTCATCCAACTGAATCACGAGTACACTTGGGTCGGGAGAAATGGTATTACTCAGTATCAGGGGAAAACACAATAGTGTCCTACTAGGACGACTACTTCTCAGTGTTCCGACTTTCAAGAGATACGGCAGATTGAGACTCCACAACGGGGAACACGATTGACGAGACCGCGCCATCCCTATCTCGCACCCGAGGACCGGTATTGCCACCGCCTTCAACGACATCCCCTAAGCCTACTCTAACAATGATGAGAGTAAAGGAGATTCCCTGTTGTGAACGGTAACGTGAGGCGCGCCAGCATATACTCAAGGCAGATCAGCGTACGACAAGTGGTGGTAACGCGTCCAGGGTGACGAGTGCCAATTGAATGGACCCTATATAGATCGCGAGGTTGACGATGAGCGCAACAGAGTAGATTCCTTCGCAGAATATGATGGTCTTCATCGCCTCCCAGTGTACTGAGTGCCTGCGCCCCGCTCGTTCTATGCTGCGCGTTCTGTGGTCGTACCAGAGGAGACGCCCGATTAGGAGGGCTGCAATCCCGAATGACGTCCAATAAGCTCGCGTCGTGCAGCCTAAAAGCGAAGTAAAGGTGGTCTTACATAGGGTCACAATGTTCGTCACTAAGCACAGTGCGAGGAAAGCGTTCACCTCTCTACTGAAAATGACCTTGATTGCGTCCTCGGTGCTTGAGCGGGACATCGCGTAGCTCCCTTGGAGTCCGACCGCTATGGAAGGGCCGGTTTTCCGTTATGCCAACTACAAACGACATCTGTAGGAATTGACTAACCTGTCGTCGCTAGGACTAAAATGGCAGAGAAAGCCGACGCTAGTAGATTGTGTTCCCAAATCACGAATATCCTGTACGTCTTATGGGGGAAAGAAAAATATAAGTTTAGGGGTCTATCTACCACCGTTGTGGCATTGCGAGGATGGCTCACCATGAATCCATCGCCGAGGAAGGTCAAGATAGCGAATAAGACAACCTTCGTGATGTAGGCCGGCGCCGAGAGGTCAAGAAGGTACGCCTCCGGTTCGCCGGGCATACCGCCATGGGTAACAAACGCCGTAAGACATCGCGCTAGGTCAATCGCTAAGTGCTAATATATACCACCTTGTGAGATTTTCAACGGAGGAATCACAACGTGAAAGACTCACTGTGCAAGCTAGGAAAACCATCAGGGACACGAGCGCCACCATCCACATATTGAGCTTCCTGCGGGACCCAGGCCTTCTTTGGGTTAGGAGTAGCCACGCTGAGAGCAGATAGAGGACGACGAATGACCCTGTAAGAAGCGCTTCTACAGCGAGTGCGACAAGCTTCGTGTAGGCCTGTGTGAGCAGAGTTCCACCCAGGATATGATCGAGGCACAACTACGGTACCTCGGCACGTAAGAGTTTTGGCAATGGATCCATTCTTCGCGCCGGGCCTCAGTCAGGGGGCACGCCGCGTCGCCGGGTAGTGCTCAGCAGGTGGAAGAGTCAGGGGTAAGGGTGGGCCGTGGCCCTGGCAGGACCGGTACGGCCTGTTAGGGGGGTCCGAGTCGCAGAAAGCTGTGCATCACATAGAGCAGAAGCGGATGCGATGGACTTTGACAGGGAACGCAAGGACGCCGCACCGGCCGCGATGGCACATGTTCCATGACCTCATAGACGTTTCTGAGGATCCCACGGCGAGACGTATCCAATATCATTCGACCCGAGGTTGCTTAGGCCGGCGTCGGTGAACAGATTACTTGGTCGTATTTCGAGCTCCAAGTCAGCGAACCTACACGGGAATGAAGCAAGAATGCTCATCTTATGAGTGGACCCCCGAGTGCATACGCGGGGCACTTGGCCAAAGATGTCTTCCAAGTCTACAGATGGCGGACTTTGAAAGCACTTCTCGCGGTTACAGCCATAAACTGGGTCCTTGCTGGGGTCCTGATTAGCCATGGGTACTGAGTTCGAAGGGGAATCCTCCTTCGCCTTCAATAGTCAACGCGTGAAAAAACTGGAAGTGTGAAGATAATAATTCTGACCATTTCACCTTTCAGGGTCACCGACGTTGGATCGTCCGTAACCTAGCCGACTACCCGCAGCAAGACAACACCAAGTCGGTCAGCCTCTACTACTGGCATGAGCAGCCAGGACTCGAGGAAACAGAATTAAATATGAAAGTCGACACGATAGTAATAGAATGTACAATAGGTCATAACATCGTACACACCTACAGTCCGGTTGCGCGCTACAAGCGCACCGTGTAACACTCCCTGTTACACTGCGACCCCCTGCTTCAAGTTCGCGCTGTATCGGTCCGCACTGTCGAACGCGGTGACCTCTGAAGCACTGCTATCCACGAGTGGCAGGACATGACCTGAACTACGCCCGATCGTGCGCTCGCCACTGCGCGGTCGGTCGGGAAGTCGGGCGCCCTCACCAGGTTCGTTCAGGCCGACGCCGATGATGATGAGCGTAAAACAGATGCCCTAGGTACAACGCGTCAACGAAGAATTCCATACCGCGTAATACAGAGGCGGTGACATACCACGATCGGTGGAAGGATATCAAGTATGATGTCGGCGGCCAACGGAAACAGATAAGGTGCCATGATACTAACGATGAGGGCAGCAGAGTAAATCGCTTCGGAGAAGAGGATAGTCTTCATAATGCGCCAATGCATCTTCGCGTTTTCAGAGTACGATGCGTGCAGGCTGAACGTCCTCCTACGGTGCATGTATAGACGGCCGAGAAGAAGGGCTAGATTGAAGACATGAGCACAGTCGGTTGTGCAGTATACTTGACTTACATGTCGTGACAATATTCGTTACTAAAGAAAGGGGGAGGAAAGTTAGGAGGCCGGACAACGTAAACGTCTCGAGATCGCCGAAGTCCGCTGTGAAGCTATCTAGGGTGACGGCCCAGAAAACACCACCAGCTACGGAACGGAATCATTCAGAACTTTTCGACCAAAGTCGAGGTAGAGAGCTTACCGAGGCATCCCAATAAGAGAAAAATCTCTACGGTTAGGATCCACTTATTGCGATTCCACACGATGAATGCCCTATAGGCCTATACCACGCTCTGAGGTAAGTTGAAGCTCCATGATTAGTGCACCTGCTCGCTCACCATAAACGAGTCGCCGGCTGTCGTCAACATCGTCAAAAGAATAGGCTTGGCCGGGTACGTAACGCGGAAAGCCGCCTCTTGCCAAACCCTATCGCCGTCAATGCCTTTCCTCGGAAGGGTGACGAATGCCCGTATGGCCTCGACGAGGTCCAGAGCAAAATGCTAGTGGTCCCGCGGCGTGAGCGACACCATGGGCGAGCGCATTTTGAACTTACTGCGACAGCAAGAAGAAACATAATTGTCGTAATTGCGACCATCCAACCAGCAACCTTGGAGCGCCCGGTGCGTCGTCCCCTGAACATGAGGACCCATATCGTTAATGGACACAGGATACCGAACGCGCCGAGGAGCAGCGCTTCGATACACGGCGCGACGAGCTGGTACGGTGCGTCAACACCGATGTAACGCAGATGCGAACGACCGCGCACGCACCTTAGCATTCGCGATCAACTCTGTTGGGAGTGTCATATCCCGGGTCGGTGTTGGTGGATGGACTAGAAGAAAGAAAAGTGGAAAGGAACTATAGACAAAGGATTCTTGACACGGTCGTCAAATCGTTAATTAGGGCGTGTATGCCACCGCTTCCGAGTCTTTTAAGGAGCCTGGCAGCCTGCCTCGCTAGTTCGCTGAATCGTGTTGATGGAGGCGGTGATTGTGAGACATCCGAATCATGGAGTTCATTGCCGTTGACCGTCACCGGACTCCCGAGGAGGCTAAGCCGGGGAGGCTCCACAGGCTAATCGACTTGGCATGGAGTTGCTCAATTGTTGCGTCCTCAATTCACTTCGACTGACTTCCAGCCCCCAAAACTGCGAACGCTTTACTCCAGAGAGTGTCAAGCACTAGTAAACAGGCTTAACTCTCGGGGCTGACTTTGACATCCTTTAGTACGGGTATGTACTTCGGGTCCCGATAGGTGTCGTTTAGCCGATGCTGTGCGTCATAGCATGAACAGTTTATCCGATTCAAAGCATAAGATCAATCTTGTCTCGATCTTTGAGAGGACCCGCGAGAATTCAAACGTTCATAGCGCCAAGTACATAAGGAGCACCGCCGCAGTGGAGACGCCAAGATTTCGTGCATCTCGCTGTGGTGGAGGCAGTGCGCTCGAGGAGGCGCAACCTGAGGGCACCCGGCACCCGCGATTCAGGTGAAGGCGCCATCGTTGGTATGCGAAGTACCAGACTGGGGACCCAACTTACATCCCCATCAACCGTGCATGTCTTCAACTTTGCTACCTTAGCTCGAATCACTGCGAAAGACTCATAACAAATCCGTCGACGCTGCTCTACAGGCTGAGAAGTGAACATTCTCCCGGCGTCATCCTTGCCGTCATGGACGACTTCCTTCATATCCCTGGAGCCCTCTAGGATCTAGTCATCTCGAGATTGTACTAGGTTTTGGACAATAGGATCAAGGAGGTACGTGATACAACCCACCGCCCTCCTGTACGCAATGCAAGGTATGATAATCCACGCACCAATGGCTCTTCTTTAGAATCCAACACGAATCATATCTCCGTCCGCGAGACAGGCATTGGATAAGATTGCTCGGGGAGGACTTAAAGTACTGCGCTTCCCAGTACGAGATTGTGGAATTAGCAGGGGCAAAGGAGTACTCGGTTTCTGAGCATCGGCCGAGTTACACTTTGAAGCAAGAGTTGACATGGACATGGTGGGGTAGTACTACTAAGCACTAAGGTAGGATCCGAGATGGCCATGGGTTTCGTCCCAAGTTTTTCAGGCCCGACGCTCAAGCGCGCAATTCGGAACTTCGGACCGGTCCCAATGTGGCCGCTGAGTTTGGCGAAGTGCTCGAGTTTTTCTCTCTTCGCACCAGCCCCATGGACGTCGTCGCTCGCACTATACTACCCGTACATACGGAACCCCCGAATCAAGCATTTCGCTGGCTATTTGCGGATGGAAATCATGGTCACATTTGGCCCCGAACTCGTGATATCCTCGGAATGCTCAAGGCGATTATCAGTGTCGTCCCCGGTCTATAATGTCGAGCCCATTGATCTCAGCCTCTACTGCCAGTATGCATCTATTGAACACAAATCGTGCGTCAGATTCTGAACCAAATGGCTCTGACAGTGTTAAAGAGCCTACCGAGTCGGTATGTATACCGGACACATTGGAGGATGTAATTTGTGATGTCTTAATGTATATCTCTCCACAACACGATTCCCGAGAGATTTCTTCACGACACTGTATCCCGGTCGTTTCGTGCATTATGACTAAAGCTGGTCCGGGAGCTATTTTCAGGTGAGCCGGGCCTCCCGGTCCTCTCAAGTCGTCCACCCTCGTTGACGCCTAGATCATATATATTTGAGTTGGGTGAGGCACCCTGGTGGTCGGGCTATTTGCACTATTAACCATTTAGTCGGTATACTTCTGTCATGATCATCGGCTTATAAACGTAACGAGGTTGGAAGCTCTTAGACTGAGCTGAGCATAGAATAGCCGTCACTCTGAAGGGACTCGCGATACTATGCACAACCCATCCGTACCTTGGACACATCCTGCGGTATAGCTAGTAGACGCGCGCACCGAGTGTGATACATGATGCAAACCATTCCATACAATTACATCTGACCTACGTGATATGTTGAACCGCACCTGGGGGGCCGTCTAACTGGTGTCCATCGCCTCGCCCTCCGCCGCGCCCCGGCCCCGTCCCCCGGAAATGAGCGTGATATCCTCGTCAACGACCAGGCTACGGATCTCTTCTTTCTTGAATGCGGTTGTCCCACGGCGGAATTGGTATGAGCGCTCCTTCTGCACGCGTTCATTCGGCTTTACGAAGTTGCGGAGCATCTCTGTGTGTGATGCGGTGATCACGCACGCGTCGACGTTTGAGCCGGACCCAAGGTCGTTGAAGATACCGGCCTCGATCGCGGCGCAGACGAGGTTAAGCGCATCTGCGCGCTAGGGGGCAAGAAAAGGAAAGTGAGCACGGTATACAAAGTGTGCGAAAGTACGGTGGGTGCATACTTCCATGTTTGGCTGCCACTTTGCCTCGAAGACCGCCATTGCTGCCAGGCTACCTGAACCCATAGTCACGTAAGGAAGTTTATCCGTTGAACCGTGCGGGTGGATAGTGAATAGTTGGGGACCGGTGGCGTCTACACCTCCGAGCACGAGAGCCGCACCGACGTGCCCCTGGTATCTGAGGGAACGCATAAATCAGTGCTCGCGCCTATGCCGGGCATGCGTGGAGACTTGCCGGAACAGCATTTGCTTGAGCATAGTCATCGCCGTTACGACGCGAGGCTTCCGGCCGGTCGAGAGTGAGTGCAGCTCCATATTAGACGAGATGAGGGCGGTGGTAAATTCTGTGTCCGCGGCGGTACCTGCACCACAGCACCGGATGTTATCCGTGATGAAGTGAATCTATCGAAGACGATGGGTTTGTACAACTGACATGAGGCGTGTGCGGTAGACATACCTTCTCGCAGTTCTTGTCCGCGACAATGGGCCCTTCTGTGGCACGAGTATCCGCCCCGAGGATGATACCGTCCTTAAATAGGCATCCAACAATAGTGGTACCGGTGCTGGTGGCTTTGGGGAGAGGGATGCCGCGGTCGGTCAAGAATGTGTTTCTAGTCGCGTACGGGGTGCGTCAGGACTGGTTTGCAAAGCTGCTGAAGGAAGCAGAATTACCGGACTTCGTTGGTAAAGTCAAACCCGGCGCCATTGTATACGGATGCTGTCGCCATGTTGCTCGAGATCGGGACGGGTAGAGAATGGGATTAGCAGAGCGGAGAACGAGGAGAGGTTACGCGTCTTGGGCTCGGTGCTCACCGCGTCGGGGCCCCCGGTCACCTCGCGTGTCCTGGGAATATGATAGACGCTCGCACCTCGACGGGGTGGCGTTCCTTCAAGCTCGTTATACTTGACTTGCGTTTGCTCGAGTTGCATCCTATGCTGGCCTCCTGTCGAACGAGACGTTTGCACAGTGACTCCCAACCGCTCTACTCCTTCCAAAAACGCTCCAACCAAGCAAAAGTCTATTCAGTCGGCGTGGCCAACGATGACAGCACCGAAACATCTTGGGTTCGGAGCTGTGTACGCTGCGGTCGTACTCCCGAGGCACACGGGGGCTTGGTATTGAAATCCCTCCAAGTGCAGCCAACGAGCATGCAGTTTCGTAGGCTCGTGTGACATTTGCCATTCACAACGACCGAGAAACACTTCGTGAGCTCCACGGCATCCACTGTATCTCCTTATGGGTTTTTACTAATTCGTCGCCACAGGAACATTGGCATTGCACTGCAAGAGTGACCGCTGCCACTTATTCACCTAACGTATCACGTCCTGCGCGCTCGGTGCTATACCGGTGACCGTGTCGTTGCCGTGGCAAACCGACATGTTACATGAGCTGGTTCGCGCTCTGAGTAACCTTCCCATTATCCTGGGCGGGGCACCTATATTTCAGGCCATCTGCTCCAGAGCTGTTCCTCTCCTGTATCATCTAAGTCGCTATTGCTGTCATGCCTGCCAACGCCGCCACTGTCGATGTCCTCGTTGTCGGTGCAGGTCCGACAGGACTGGGCTCTGCTAAGCGTCTTCACCAAATTGTAAGCTCTCGCTCTCTTTTAACAACATCTCCCGATCTCTGAATGACCACTCAAGGGTGGTCCCTCATGGTTGATTGTCGATTCTAACCACAAACCTGGTGGTCTTGCTTCCACAGACATGACACCCGAGGGATTCGTGAGCTCAATTCGCCAGCTCTGGGGATGTCAAATCTGGGAGCTAATATCATATTTCGTTAGCTATACGATGTTGGCGGACATGTGATATTTTCACACTATAAGTACTTCGACGACTGCCTCAACGAAGCACTCCCTGACGCTTCCAACTGGTATACCCACCGGCGTGTTTCCTACATCCGATGCAGGGGAACCTGGATCCCCTATCCCTTCCAGAACAACGTGTCTATGCTTCCGAAGGACGACCAGATCACATGTATGGATGGCCTGGTCGACGCGACGCTCGAATCCTGCACGACCAACGACAAGCCAAAGAACTTCGACGAATGGATCGTCCGTATGATGGGCATAGGGATTGCGAACCTCTTCATGCGCCCGTACAACCACAAAGCCTGGGCTGTGTCGACCACGCGTATGCAATGTGAGTGGCTCGGCGAGCGTGTCTCCGCGCCGGACTTGAAGACCGCGGTCCGGCACATCGTCCTTCAGGAACCCGCATCTAGTTGGGGACCCAACGCTACTTTTCGCTATCCCGCACGCGGCGGTACCGGTGCCATCTGGGCTGCTGTCGCCGACACTCTCCCTAAGGAAAACGTACGCCTAGGCGAGGATTTTGGTGTCGTTCGAATAGACGCCCTGGCTCATGTTGCGTGTCTGCGGAATGGGACGCGTATCAAGTATAGTAAACTGATCACCACTATGCCCATTGACAATCTCTGCGATGCTCTTGGAGTCGAGGACACTGGTCTACTATCCAGGAAACTCCTCTACTCTACCACGCATGTCATTGGGGTCGGCGTCCGTGGGGCACGTCCGGAGCGTGTCGGCGACAAATGTTGGCTCTATTTCCCCGAGGACAATTGTCCTTTCTATCGCGCCACTATCTTCTCCAACTACTCCCCGCATAATCTACCTGCCGCCTCCGTCAAGCTCCCTACTCTATACACCGGCTGTGGCGAGAAGGTTGCGCCAGACGCTAAGGAGGGTCCATACTGGTCCATTATGCTCGAAGTCTCCGAGTCAGCGTCCAAGCCCGTAGATCAGGCCTCCCTCCTCAGGGACTGTATCCGCGGTCTGATAAACACGGAGATCCTCACACCGGTGGACGAGATCGTGTCGACATACCACCGGCGGTTCGAGCATGGATATCCTGTCCCATGTCTGAACCGGGACGGGGTCTTGGGGAAGCTCCTGCCGTGGTTGCGGCAAAAGGACATATGGTCCCGTGGCCGCTTTGGATCGTGGAAGTACGAAGTCGGGAATCAGGACCGTGAGTACCTTGTGTCTCCGTGTGGTCGGCGGGAAGGCTTGGAGTATTCTATCTGACCGAGGGGACGCACAGATTCATTCATGCTCGGTGTCGAGGCGGTTGACAACATCGTTTTCGGAAGCGTGGAGGTGACGCTGGACTCCCCCAATGTCGTCAACAATCGCGCGAACGGTGAGCGTCGCCTGGCTGATAACGTCTACGTCCTGGCGGAAAGGGCTATGAACGGGGGTGCGTTGTAGCTCTGAAACGATGGTTTGCTTCCCCGCATGCATGGGGTCAGAAATGCACGTAATACGGGCCACGCTGCGATTGGCTAGGCCTACTTTATGTCAGTACGACAGGGTAGCAGGAGCAACTCAGTAACTGAGCTGGTGTGAAGTATCGAACGTCTAGCGGGGAAGAATACTGATATATCCAGGTCGCGACTGTCTATTGCGCGCATCCGTTACACAAGGCGTTGTTGCTGGATCACGACAGTGTATCTTTCAGGATGCACTTGCCTGCCCGCTTGGCATCTCGTGGTTCACTCGTGGAAAACTAGAACCGCACTATGACTTTGCCTTCCATTCCTCCTGTGGAGTTAACGTCTCCGGCCTAGCTTCTATCGCATCTTCATCTTGCCTTGCGGCATTTCTAGGTTAGTCGGTCCCGGCGGTTCGCTCATTCCCGTGGTATGTATCTCACCACGCTTCCTTTGCCCTACGCTGTCTGACTTTCCCCCCAATCCCTCCTCTTCTCCGCTATGAGTAGGGCGGACTTCGTTGGATTCCAGTGCGACTACTCCGATAAGGGCACTTTCAGCCTCACACTCGATGTCGCCCCTTCAGGCCGCAAACGCAAGCCCGACGGCGATCTGGCTACCAGATCAATCACTATCCTTGTTCCGCTATGGCTCCCGCTTCGTCAAGGCGATGATGGTGAAGACGAGGTCGTCGAAGGGGAGTACTTCGTAAACTGTCGTACGAAGCGAGGCTCCGGCGTACGTATGTCCGCTCCATTCGATGAACAAACCGCTAACGTACGATGACATCGTTAATGTTGCAGTTTGAGTTCTTTATATCCAAGGATGATTTTGAACGTCGGATGCCCCGCAGCTCTGATAACGCCTACCAAGATGTTTACCGCCAGGATTGGGCACAAGCCGAACTGAACGACGGCCTGGCGTGTGTCGCGTACGACGATACTGGTCTCGTCCTGGGTTCGGTCACCAAAGGTGTGCGGGGCTGGCCGCGAGGGGGTCTTATTGCGACGCTGCCGCGCTTAGGGACGGCAGATGAAAAGGAGAAGGCTCGTATGGAGATGCAGGCAAACACCTGGCGCGATATCGCAATGACATCCACGTCCGCGGGTGCGAGCCGTCTCTGGAAACCCGCCTCCTGGAACGGGGATCCCCTCAAAATACGGCTTCTCCCCTGTCTGAATAGCAACTGGCCGACATCCGCAGCCTTGAAAAAGATCGCCGATGAAATAAGGGAGGAGGAGAAAAATAAGGCAAAGAACGCGACGTCACATCGGTTGGCTCTTCTCGACTGGCTTGAATGGGACGTCCCGGGGAGCGCCTTCAACTCGGCCGAATACGTGCTGCTCTCCACTAACCTCCTCCGAATGTATGACACGTTTATATCCGTGAAGGATCTCCAACGGCTCGTTGCGGCTCAGACCGAGAGCAGCGTCGACTGGAGACGTCCATGGCCAGCCGAGGACAGGGCGAAGGCCGTGCACGAGGAGATGCTCGAGAACCTGAAGAAGACTAATCAGACCGCGTATTACGACCTCATGAATGGCGGCCTGAAGGAGAGGACGACGGCAAAGATTTCATCCTCAAAAACGTTCGGCAAGCGCATTGACGCAAACAAGATCATGGGCAGTAAGTCTGCAAACCAGGTGTGTTATGGCGCTGGTCGTGCTCACTATTTGCATACTAATGAGCGCCTCGACGCAGCTTGGCAAGAGTTGGTGGGGGGTCGGCGATGAGCCCAAAGTTGTTGCAGAGGCATGTCAAAAGGCTCCTCCAGTCCACACGTTACATTGACCGACTCCCGTCACGCTTCTAAAGTGGTTGCATCGCTCCGCATACAGTTTAGGTCCTCTAACGTCCGCGGATTTCCAGTCTCCTGACAATATTGTATGTTCGATCTTCCACTTGCGACGTGTCTAGCAGAGCATTGATCTCGAGCAAGGTCTTTGGTACCTTCGAGGCTAATAGTGATATGACGCGGTGAGATTGCTTTCGCCTTCTCGCATTATCGTTACGCACTCATCGGGTTCTAACAGTGCGGAGGCTGCTATCCGCACTCTACGCGACGTTACAAATGCAGAGGGAGTTCTCACTACTACGGTCGTAGCTACTAATGCCCCAGGCTCGTCCCGGTTGACGTGTATCGACCCAAGAACGGGGGTCATGCAGCCATGGGACATCGACGAGTGGATCGCCAAAGATAAATACACCTGGATTGCCCCGAAGTTGCTATACTCCGGAAGCATGACACTGTCTGTGTCACCGCCGGTGAGCTGCGCGCGCTGATGTTCCGTGCATCCCGCTTACCGGCCCGTAGATTTCGCTCCCATGGTGTACTCAATTCCATCCTTTCAGCCGATACTCCCCTCTTATTCTCGAGGGTAAGCTCGACTCTAGGCTGCTCTCTGCATATCTGGAGGACCACAATCTGTCACCATCCGGATCATCTTCTGGCTTGAGCAAGCGTTCCAAACCGGGTCCTTCGAGCTCCTCGTATAGCCTCACGTCGGCAGCGTCCAATCGCAAATTACTTGTTGCGATGCCTGCGCTGACAACTCCTCCTTTGGCGTCTTTGCGGCGGAGTTACAAGATGCCTCAGTTCGTCCCTCGTCCGAAGAGGGACCTTGGTGCGATATCGGCTCATGCATCCAGCGTAAAGCATTCCGGGGTATTCGTGACTCATCCGCGCACCCACATCGCCTGGCGGTCCATCGTTCAGAACGCTCCGCACGTCACCTTGGGCGACGTCCGCCTGGAAAATCCTCGACTCGCAAAGGACGGAAACGACATCGGAGAACCCAGCGATGCACCACCTTCAACAGGGTTCATGCTCGAGGGGAATATCAAGCTCTTTGGGATCGAGAAATACGAGGTGGCGCTGCAGAGCTGGCACGGGCCTCCACCGCCAGGAGTAGACATAGGCTCGGATATCCCTATCTACCAGCGCGTCCAGCTCGAGGACGCCCGCCTTTGTGACCTTATCCCATTGCTTGAGGGCACACCGTTCGCGGATATAGAGTTCAAGAACGTCACCATCACGTACCAAAACTACCAGTTGTGAGCAGTAAATAGTTCTCGGAAGTTGATGCATTTCCTTACTCACCAGTATCTTAGTGTCCAGAACATGCTCCCAGGGTGGACGATCACTACCGAGATTGGAGTCGGGCAGAAATCTGGGGAGCTGTATCGAATCCTCCACGACGTCCTAGGGTACTCGGACGTCAATGTGCAGCTTCAAGCTTCGGTGTACCTGGGCCTGGGACACTCGTGGGCCGAGTGCCCACGTGTAGCTAGCTTCGTCGTGACGGGCGTGCTCGACGTTGCAAGCAAAGTCAATGAGGTTAAACAAGACCCCACCCAGCCAGGAGGAGTACAGCTATGCGCTGGTGTCACGCTCAGCCGCGTCGGCGTCTCGATTTACGGTGTGAGCGTCCCGACGTTCGGGCTCAACAGCACGGAGCACACGCAGTACGGGTTCAAGGTCTTCGGTGACATGCACGTCGGAGTACCTGGATCTGTTACGCCGCTCGACCTCGACTTCGAGATGACGGAGTTTGGTCGTGCCGTTGATCTCTTCGCAACCGTGAAGGGGGACTTATGGAAGAATGCGTTCGGCACGGGCATTGATGTACGTGAAGTCGGCTTGGAAAACGGTCAGAGCTCTTACCAAACGTTATCCTCAGCTCGACATGGTGCAACTGTCAGCGTCGTTTCCGATATCTTCTGTCAAAGAACTCGCATGCACTGTCCGCGCCCACTTGCAAGCTGAGTCGGCGTCCGCGTTGATCACAGGGAGCTTTACCATCGGCGGGGGCTATTCGCTCTCTGCTTATGTGGAGGACCTCGGTTGCGAAGGTATCATGGACCTCTTTCGGCACTACTCTGGTGAAGAACTCTCTTTGCCTAGCCATGTCGATGTCACCATTGGTTCCGCATCCATTAACATCGGGAAGGGCGCTGGATTGTATATCGAGGTCGATAGGCTCGCGTTCGATTCTTACGAGGCGAACAGCGCGGTCGTGGAGCTTTCCTCCAAGGGTGTACGTGTTCGTGCCGAAATGGAGAATCTCAAGCTCCCGGGAGACGTCGGAATAAGCCTCGTAGACGGGTACATGGAGGTCTCTTTCGAGACGCAAAGCTCGGGTCGATCGACGGACGTCGCGCTAGGTGGTAAGGTGCAGTTGGATGGCTTTTCGTCGATCCCATCCATCGCAGCAGGGGTACACCTGTACAAGTCTTCTTCGACTCCCGAGCTAGAGTGGACGGTATACGGGTCTTTCACGGACCTAGGCAACACTACCACCCTTGGACAGCTTTTCCCTGGGTTGAAGAAATCCTTCCTCCAGGATTTCGCTCTGCAGGACCTCATGTTCGTCGCCGCATCGAGCGATGACCCGGCCTTGTCGCACTTGAATCCTCTGAAGTATCCGATCAAGAAGGGTGAGTGGGCCCAATGCCCGTTATGCATACTCGACTGAGCATGTACCTAACTATGCGCTTTCCAGGAGTACAATTTTCTGCATTGCTCGCCGAGGTAGACCCCTTCAATAAACTTCTTCGCCGCACTTCTTTCCCGGGCCTGATCCTCAGCGCGTGTTGGAACACCGGAAACTCGTTCATCCTCGACGTTGTCCTGCCCACGGACACCTTGATTCACCTGGGACGCGGCATCGTAACAGACCCCATCACGCTCTCGATCGACACTGAGCAGCTATTGCTACGCGTAGCGACTGGCGTTCGGATTCCAGTGCCCGAGTCGGACACCCCTCTCGATTTTGAAGCCGCCCTGACCATACGGGGAGAATCTGTGAAGCTCGAGGGCGAGATGCACGGACTCTGGAAAGATCCTTTCGGGGTGAGCAAGGGCGTCTCGGTCGGACCCTTCCTGGAGTTGGGTTTGGCAATCGACCTCGTCGAGTTCCCGGAGACTGGCATTCCGACGTCCTTCTCCTTCGCAGGCGGGCTTGCTATTGGAGAAACAGAGGGTCAGGTCGCCGTGCAGATCAGCGAGATCCCGAGCCGTACGTTCCCGGTTTGATTATACTCGGTTTTCCTTATTGACGTTTCTATGTAGGCGAACTGTTGTACGGGGAGATCAAGAAATTTGGAATCCAGGACTTGGTGGCTTTTGCCCGAGACCTTACGCAGCTCCACATCCCGACCGTACCGAACTTCGTTGCCTTTGAAGACGTGAAGGTATACATCTCGACCGGCGTTACTCTCGGCACCATCTGTTACCCTGCAGGTTTCTCCTTCGTTGCATCTCTCTCCGTATTCGGCGCTCGCTTCCACGCCTCGGCTGAGATTAGTGGGGGCGTGCTAGCGGTGAGCGGGGACGTCGACGAGTTGGTGGTGGGACCTTTGCACATCACCGGACAACACGGCGTAAAGCCTACTGTGGATCTACACGTCGGTGTCACCGCCCAGGAGCTCCGAGTGGTCGGCGGGATGGAATTCCTTGGAGCACATGTCGGCCTCGCGCTTCATCTCGAAATTCTTCCAGACCCGACGTTCTCGTTCAGTTTCCAGCTTAACTTCACCGATCTCTTGGTGTTTATTGTCGACGCGCAGATGCTAGGGAAGATCCGGGACCTGAACGATATCTCCGGGGTGAACTTTGTGCTTCATGCGTTGTTCGAGCAGCATGTGGTGGAGTACGTCGAGAAGCAGGTGTTGCAAACCCTCGAGGCGTTGAAGAAGAGCACGGATGAGAAGATTCATGACGCTGAAGCCAAAGTGCAGGCTGAAGAGAAGAAACTCCAGGATGGCATCGACGTCGCGCAGGCGGGTCTCACCAAAGCGTACGACTCGTGGGCGCAGCACGCAGAACAGGTTCACAAGACCTCGCAGGCGTTCATCGACAACTACACGAGCCATCTCCATACCCTGGAGAACAATGTTGAGGAGAAACGGAAGAGCTTCAACAACAACCTGAAGTCCGCGGAAGGTGCGCTGGAACATGCAAACGCGGCCCGTGCGGCAAAGATGCAGAGCGCCGAGGCCGCTGTCACCAAGGCGAAGTCCAAGTGGGACGGTGACGTCGCCGATGCTGAGAAGAAGCTCGACCAAGTAAACCGGTACATGCAAGAGAAGTTCGGGTCCGCGGAGGAGGACATCGCGGAAGCGAAACGTAAAGTCGACAGTCTCCAGAGTGAAATAGACGGGGTGAACAGCCGCATCCACTATTGTGAGGACAGCCCTTGGTACCGTTTCGAGTGTGTCCTTCCGTTTGCTTTCAAGTTGCCCCCGTCAACGCGCTGACGTCCCATTAGTCTCAAGGCCGAGCTCGTCTGGCAGGGAACCAAGCTCCTCGCCCTCGAAGGGTCGAAAGCCACAGCCGATGGCGTCCTCTGGCTTGCAGAAAAGGTTGTCGAAGGGGCAGCATATCTGGAGGCCAAAGCCGCAATACCCGCTGCGAAGAAGGCAGTCGAAGACGTGGGCGAGGCCGGCGACCTCGCATTTAAAGGCGCACAGACGACGCTACGGGATGTCGACACACTCACCGCCGCCGCCGTGAAGGAAGCTACCCACGTGCTGGAAACGGTCCGCAAGGACGGCGATGCACTCATACGCGGCGCTGAGTTCGCACTGCAGAAGTTCGTCGACGGAAACAAAGCGCTACTCACCGCCGCTCAGCATGCAGTTGATGGGCTGATCCACTCGACGGAATGGATTGCGTACCAGGCTGCGTCGTCCACCCTCGACTTGGCTAAACATGCGACACACGCACTCGATGTTGCCAAAGGCGCGCTGGAAGCAGCGAAGAAGGTCGTCGACGGGGCGATTGAGGTGACGGAGGAGGTGGTAGAGGCGGCGATGTCTACGCTTAACATCACGAAGATCGAACTTGGCACGACGCTCGACGTGCTCCTGGGTTCTGGAGGCTACCACTTCGAAGCTGATGTTTCCGGAATCATCATTGGCGGGCCTTTCGCATTGCACTTGAAGCTCGACATGAAGAATACGGCACAGTTGATTCTCGACATAGCGCATGAGTAGGTTCCACGGCTCTCGTGCAAAAGAATCGACACTGAGGAATTTTATTACAGGTTATTGAAGGTCAAGTAATGGCGCAGTAGGAAACCCTCAGAGGAATAGAGAAATCCATCAGCGGTAGAGCCTGTAGGAGTTTGCGCATCTCCGTTGTCTTGTGACCTGTAGGATAGTACAGACGAGGTTCAGCTTGGTGCTATACTGCCTGTTATTCGGTCTCAAAGAAACTCGCTGTCCACTGACACGAATGGGGTTGGGACCTGCAACACCATCGTTGCCGCCCGAGAGTCCGGCGTGGAAGGCGGTTTCGCGCATCTGGGACCCCAGACGACTGCTGTGAGCCTGCGGAGGACCCCGGGCACTGCGGGGACCCAGGCACGGACGGCTAAGACATAGGCGGACCTGGCGGAGAGACACAGCCGCACAGCGTTCGCGTTTGTCTCTGTCCACCACCGTCCCAGTCTCTGCTCTCAGCTTACTCTCCCCTCGCTTTCCCTTGTACTTTCTGTGCTACTATGGACGGCTGGAACAAACTTTCTTCAGGCCTTGCGGGCCTTAACATCGGCCAGTCCGCCAACAAGTTCGCAAAGGGCTTCCAATCGAGCGTGCAGGCCACCAGGGAGCGTCTCGGCCAGGTTGCCCCGGAGGAGATAACTGAGCTGCCACAGGGTATGTCCTGCCGCGTGTCCGGTAGACGTGTCGGCGGCCGACCACAGTTGCGCAGAATACAAGGACCTCGAGGCCCGTGTTGATGCCCTTCGCACCGCTCACCTCGCCCTTCTCAAGTACGTGTTTCCGTTGCCGCATGTAGCGCCTATACGGTCAGGGCTCGGGAGTAAGCATTCGGAGAACTTGGCACAAATTACGAGCCAATGCTCAGATAGACTGCCTACGCGATTGCGCGAACACATTGATGTCTATGCCAAGGCCCTGGCCATACATGCTCGAAACACTGTGTTTTCCCGTTCTAGGAGCGCCGCTAACCCTGCATTGTGCGTCTCTTCCAGAGTAACGAAGGTATACGAGTCGGAGACATACGACTACCCCACCCAGATCCAGGAATCTATCACCGAGCTCGGAACGACCATTGGGCACGGCATCACCAACTTCGCCGCCGCAAACCTCAAGGGCACGAACCTCCCCGCCCCCGCCCCCGCGCAGCCGAACGCGCCGCAGCACAAGACGCTCCCGCACGCATTTGGGCGAGCGGCAACGAACGCGGCGACCGCCGTACAGACGACGTCGGGCACCGGGGACGACAAGCTCGGCAAGGCGCTGCAGCAGTACGCGGGCGCGTGGGAGAAGATCGCCGACGCGCGCGTCGAGCAGGACAATACGATCCGCGAGCGCTTCCTCCACCCGTGGCAGACGACTCTCTCGACGAGCATCAACGTCGCGCTCAAGGCGCGCCAGGCCGTGCGCGTGAGCCGCCTCGAGCTTGATGCCGCGAAGCAAACGTGCGTGCTGCTCGTGCCGGCGTGTTCCGGGGTCGGCGTACTGACGCGGAGTTGTGTTGCTCCAGCTTGAAGAACGCGGGCCCTGCGAAGCAGGAGGCCGCGCGCTTGGAGGTCGAGAACGCGGAAGATGACCTTGTGCAGAAGACCGAGGTCGCGATTACGCTCATGAAGACCGTGCTGGAGAACCCCGAACCCCTGAAGAACCTCAATGAGCTCGCGAAGGCGCAGGTAAGCACACAACTAATACCGTCTTTTGTAGCGTGCGCTCACACGCGTGTGCCAGCTCATGTTCTACGCTACCGCTGCCGAGGCACTGTCAAGCGTCCAAGGCGAGATCGAGGAGCTGAGCGTTGCGGCTGAGGGCGAGTACCGGTGCGCGCCTCTCCCGTCCGTTATTGACTCCTCGACTTAGCGATGTTCTTAGGAAGACCCGCGAGCACTGAGCAGTAGTGCCTGTATCGCTACACTGACTGACCCTTCTTTACTGCCCTCCCCTCACTCACGCTACCCGACCTATTCGTCTACCTTGCTCCTCGACTCCACGATGACCCTAATGAATCCGATACGCTGCTCAGGCAGACTTACACTTGTATTGCACCCCGATGTGTTTACTCAGTTGCGAGGTTCTGAGCACACCGATCCCTCAAATACAGTCGTTCGGGAAAAGCTACTTGGGCAGTCGCTCGTGCTCATCGTGTGTCGACCACATGTAGCTCTGCCGAAAATTCCGAAGTAGCAAAGCCACTTTCGCCCATAAGAGGGTCAGACAATCGCCGCATGAGTACGCAGGTGAAGTGCTCCAGTGCCGCCTCCACAGGCGAGCGAGGA
This sequence comes from Trametes hirsuta, assembly GCA_001302255.2. Taxonomy (NCBI): domain Eukaryota; kingdom Fungi; phylum Basidiomycota; class Agaricomycetes; order Polyporales; family Polyporaceae; genus Trametes; species Trametes hirsuta. The sequence goes on along the minus strand of CP019370.1, from coordinate 1,381,418 downwards.
ACACGCTGACCGAATGCTAGCAATGCGCAGTTGCAGCGTTCTGTACGATTCATTCCTGATCAATCTGTTATGACCGACCGGATGGAGGTTAGCGATAGTAGTGGCGACCCGCTGGCGACGCACGCTTTATGTTGTTCTACACCTTAAAGTTTAGCTAGCGATACAACATCGTGTTTCTTCCACTCCCGCATCTATCCGCGCCTCTACTGGGAAGTCTTGATTTTCATGTGCACCGACTTGGCCCTCGTCAGCTGGTCGTAACCTGCAAGAGAGCAATTGCCGCCAATCCATCATGACCGCGCGCACCGGGTCATCCGTGGTATTACTCACCGAACTTGCTAAGGCTGACTCCTCGTCCGCTGTTCTTCACGCCCGTCCACGCGAGCGCAGGGTCGAGGTAGTCGCAGCGGTTCAGGAAGACCGTGCCAGTGTGTAGCTCGTCGACGCACTGCAAGAACGCGGCTTCGGACTCCGGGTTGCCCTCCGCGTTGGTCCACACGGACGCGGTGAGCCCGTACGGGGAGTCGTTCATGAGCGCGATCGCCTCCTCGTCGGACGCGACCTTCTGGATGCCGACGACCGGGCCGAAGGTCTCTTCCTAAGGCGTGGGCGCGGGGTCAGAGGCGGGGGTTTGTGGGCTGGGGTGAGCGAGGGGCTTACTGTCATGACGTCCATCGCTGTCGGGGGTCGATGAGTGGTGTGGGAAGTGAATGAATAACATGCGGATACGTACTGTGGTTCACATCAACCAGCACTTGGGGTGCGACGTATGAAGTCCCGCTAGCATTTAGAATGTCAGGTTGCCTCGTCGTATGGCACTTGCAATGGCACTCACGGCTGCGCAGCGGCGAAGAGGTCTGCGGGGATCAATGCTTTGGCCCCGGCCCCAACTGCACATCCATTAGCCTCAGTATCGGTCACAGCACAACAGAACGGGCGCTTACTGGCGGCTGCGACCTGTTTACGGATCCGCTCCGCACTCACTAGGCTGACAACGGGCCCGAGATTGGTCTCGGGCTGGGTAGGGTCGCCAAGCCGATATTTCTGTGACCCTTCTGTGAGCTTTCTGGTAGGTTACGTGTGTACGTAAGTCGTTTCCGCCTACCTTCGTGAGCTCCACATATCGGGATACGAAGTCGTCGAAGATGGATTCGTGCACGTAAATTCGCTTGAAGCGTTACCAAATATGATGGGTTTCGCTCAGCTGATCGAACAGGGGTACGCACCTCCACGGCGCAGCAGCTTTGGCCAGAATTGAACATCGCACCTGTGGCGCACCGTCGTTGAGTGTCGCGAGAGAAGAAACAGTTGGTTTTTACGCGTACCATCGACGAGCTCGGGGACGGTGTAGTCCAAGTTGGCGTCAGCACGCACATAGGCGGGATCCTTGCCTCCAAGCTAAAGCGTTTTCAATCGTTATCAGCATCTTGAACAGCATGCAAAAGAGACATGGGGTCGTCGTACCTCGAGTCCAACGCCTTTGAATCCAGTCGCTTCGGCAGCCGCAATGTCGATCGCACGTCCACCCGCCACGCTGCCCGTGAACACAGCAAAGTCGATCAAGGGGTTCTTCACCGCCGCCGTCGTGAGCTCGGGGCTGAGGTGGATGACCTGCAGGACGTCCCGGGGCACACCTGCTTTGTGGAACGCGCTCACGAGACGCTCGGCGGCGAGGGGGGTCTGCGGAGATGGCTTGATAATGACCGCGTTTCCCGCGATGAGCGCAGGGAGGACTGAGTTGATCATCACCAGAAATGGATAGCTAAGCGCGAGAAGAGAGTGTGAGCATGCGAAGGGGGAGTGACGAATAAGTGAGTTGCCTTGCGCACTCACTTCCAGGGTGCGACGACGAGCACAACGCCGAAAGGGACGCGCCTGATGAAGCGGCGGAACCCGGGCTTGTCCGTATCTGCGAGCGAGATGTCCGCGAGGGCAGACTCGGCGATGGACAACATGTACTCTGCGCGATCGAGCGTGCCGCGAATCTCGCCCGGAACCTGAGAGACGGGGCTGGGTGGTCCGTATAAGCTCCCTGCTGCAGGGCCATTTACACACTTCATGCTCACCGACCCATCTGGAGAGTAAGCTCGAGAGGAATCTCGTCGCGCATGTTCCCAAACTCTTCCTAAGGAATAAGAGCCCAATCAGCGCATGCTTTGATGATATCAGGATGAGCGGTATGGGAAGTGCGTAGAGCTCGATGTGCTTCACGGACTTTCGGGATAGCGGGTGGGCCGTGAGCAGACTCCGAAATGTGCAGTACAGTTCAGTACAGGATAGACTGACACTGTATACGTTGCTCGTATTTTACCGCGCTCCCGAGGTATATCCCATGGTCACAAAAGGTACCCCTGCGCCTTCGCCGCTTTTCAAGAGTGTCTGGATCGCACTTACGACGAATCTGCGTCCAATCGCGATACGCTGGCCGAGCGGAACGCGAGCCCATTTCTCCTGTGCCGCCGCGGCATATTGGATGGACCTTTCCAGCTGCGATTCGGAGGGGTATGTGCGGATCACAAGCGGCTCCTGGCTATGCGGGATGAGCGTCGTCTGAGACGACGGATCCGCATCCGGGGAGGTGGAGGTGCTAGGCGGGCTGGAGATTTTGGCTGACATCGCGTACTGTGGCTGTATGGTCGAGAGGAGGAGTGCTCGACTGGAGCTGGAAGCGACCGAGAGAGAAAGACAGAAAGCGGAGACGGCACCAAGTCCGAGGTGTGGTACTGCCCGGCCCGGCAGTCCGGTGCCGCGCAAGTTTGGCGCTAAAGCGCTAACGACTTGAGCTTCTGCCACGATCATCTCTCCCTCAGCTCTCTCGGTGTCGCATCAACTTGAATGGGCTGACCGCCGGTAAATGGCTGTCCTACCCTCTGCTGAAACGGCCTGGCTGATTTTGTTCAAAGTGATCGGTCTAAATGCCGGAACGGCCGGGCAACTGAGATTTCCAAGGAGCTATTTTGTTGGACCCACTCGTCTTGCAGCTACTAGCTCGTCAAACCGCCAAGAGACTTTGATATGGAGCCCATGCGGTTCTAGCCTAGTCACTTTTGTTGTCGTCCTTCGAGGTTCCAACAATCCCACATGGAGCGGTGTAACTCGGTGCCATGATGCTCATGTCTTGCACTGATTCAGGGCACGGGAAGTCTCGACGGCGCGGCAACGTAGCCACAAGTATTGGCATCCGATCTAGGGCTCTCATACGAGGTGGGTAAGTGGATTTGATATCTTATCATCTTTAAATCTTATTCACGCAGCCACCTTTTCCGAATGATCATATCCCAGGACGAAACAGGAGGGTATCGAATGGCTCGCGAATGGAAGACACTGCCCCGCGCTCACAACGCTGAGGATCGCACCAAACGTTTCCAACGGGGCGTAGCGCTTTAGCGTCCACAAGGCCACGCAGGGTATCTCTGCGCATCGCACACGAGGCCCCATCGCGGGCCCTCGGTCCTTAAACGAGGTGCGTCATCTGTATCTTGATGTAGCAGGATATCTTTTGGGCCGTCTCCGAGGTCGGATATCAGTGCACTCAACCCCGGTTTGGAGGGGTTCCCCTTCGTGTGTACCTATCCGGAGGTACGTCACCCATTATCTCGACGTCTCGATACTACGAGGCGGGCAGCTTGGGTCGTCTCCGGAATGCGACGCTATCAAATTGACACTGGGTTGGGGGAGGGATGAGGGAGGCACCGCCTGCTTGTGGAGCGCAACCCAGCGCGACCACAGGTACGGTTGCGGTCAGGTCGCTTGGCTCTATGCCTCGGTTTCAGGGTAGGGGCGTTGTAGCCATTCGTAGTGGAGCCCGAGGCCCGTCTCCTCTTCGGCGGAGCCGTGGTAATTGGTGCAATGGGTTTGGCCCGTTAAGTCCACAACCCGCTACGTCGTCCCTCCCCACAAGTATACCTATAAGGTCGTATATATCAACGTAACGCTGATAGTGCATTTGATATATCGCAGAAATCTCCTGTCTTCACTCCCATATTGAGTTACCTCAAGCGAAACGATATTGAGCAACAAGTGATTTCGTGCTTCGTGGCTCGGTATTCTGTTTCGACCCTATTTCAGTGGAGGCGCTGGTGTCGTACCCATACTACCACTGTGTTGTCAACCCCACCTACTGCCGCTTGAATTTGGTCGCCCCTCCCACACGCATACGCTTTTCAACCGCCTCAATCTAATCTGGCTTCTCTACTTCATCCTCTACAGTCTCGTCTTGCCAAAGCTAATAGTCGTCCAGCTGCGCTTCCATCCGCATCTTCTCAAGCGAGCCCGGCTTAGCTCGTTCGAAGCGTTGGCACAGCTCTTTGACCTTCGATAGAAAGGTCTTGTAGTACGTCACACCGTCTTCCTGTGCGAGGTCGAATCGATAGCTCTCAGTGTTACGGTCGACGACATCATAACGCTTCAAAGATAGCCTGAAATTATAAATTACACGCGACACTAGAGAACTAGCACATAGTTCTGCAAGGGGCAACGATGGATCATTTTACTCAGGAGCGATAGACAACGGAACATCCCCGTCATAAGTCTTCCGCCCATCTATCCACGCCTGAAGGTTCTTGATGGCTTCATCTGCCTCCCTGCTGAGCTGGTCCTCTGAAAAACTCTCCACCTCGGCGTTTCTCACGAACTCTATCAAAGATTTGCGCCCTTTAAGAACCTCGTCCATAGGTATTGTGCACCTCCCCAAGAATCTATGCGAATCTACGATACGAGTGCGAACGTTAGCAATAATCATGAGTGCACGGCCCATCTAAAGTCTAAAGATTTACCTGGGTACCAGACCTCGAGCGAATTAGCAACGTCCAAGAGCTCAACACAGCCAAGGTCGCCAAGGCCGGGATAAATAGTATGAAATTTAAATTGATAGTCCGGAGGGAGCTCGCACTGGTGTTCACTGCTCTCCCCAAAGTCAACGACAAAGACTTTGCCAGTATCCTTGATCAGGATATTTTTGGGCAGGTCTTCCAAGTCGTTATGCTTCACTCCGGCCCTATGGATCGCCAGGACTGCATCTAGTATTCGGCTCCTGGATATGACATAGTATCAGATGGCCTGTCGTTGAACACGCTAGTACTATAGTACTGACCGATATGTTACATCGCACTGCCACGGAATGACATCGACCGGCGATTCCCCCTCCCAGGTCGTGATGAGACATTCGAAGCCTCTAAAACGATCTGTCCACCTGAAAAAGCCGATAAACCGGGGGACGCATTGACCCTGTAGGCCTACGAGTTTCTTTTGGTATATCCGGGCTTCCCGTTCGAGCGAACTAATGTCATCGGGATCCTCAGGTAGCCGCAGGATCTTGCACACGACTGCATCCTGAGTCGAGTGAGAAGTCGAGTCCGAGTCTCGAATGAGTTGTGCCCGGAAGATAGCCGCATGAGGTTGGTTCTTGTAAAACGGTTTCATGAAGTTAACAACGTCATAGCTTTCCGTTCGATCGGTCAGTGGTATGACTGTGTGGATGAATTCAGATATGGTTGTCGACGGAGCGACGGCATTTGGTTGCTGGGCCGCGTCACTGGATGCGCTTTTCTTCGAGAAAATTTGGAAGGTGGACGGAATGGTGAGCTGAAGCATAGTATACGTAGCGAATAGTACCGGACGGTTTATGATAGACCCAAAATATGGTGAACAGCGCCTAGAAGTCGAAGTTTGGGGTAAGGAGTTGAAATTTAGGGCAAGCAGGACAAAAATTATCGCGCGTGCTGCGTGTCGTGGTGGCTTTTACTTAAATTCTGGACAATCGAGACTACATCCCCTCGAATCGCAAGGTCTGGTGCACGCTCATGAGCTCTCCTGGCAGCTTAGGCAAACTCGGGCCGCGGCCTGCCCTGCGCGATGCACGGACGGGGCGGCGGCGGAGTGGCGCATGGCGGCGCGAGCTGAGGGTTCACGTGCGTCCGGGGAAGGCGCCCACTATATGGTTCATTCCAGAGGGATAGACAAGGGGAAATCCCGGTCGTAAAACTTCCGTTGGTCGATGAAAGACTGAAGTTCTTCGATAGCTCTATCCGCCCCATCTTCGAGTAGGTCCTCTGGGTATCCAACCCCTAGATTTTTCATGTAATTGATCAAAGATTTGCGTCCTTTGAGAACCTCGCCCGAGGGTATTGTGTGATCCCCCAAGAAGTCGTACCGGGCTGCATGGGAGTACAATGAGCGATCATCATAGTACCACTATTGGCGGACAGGGCCACCGGCCAAAGCTCTAAAACCCACCTGGATACCAAAAGGCAAGTTGCTGAGCAACGTTCCTGAGCTCGAAGCAGTTGCACTCCCAATAGTCTGGCATAGGGGTACATAATTGGAATTGGTAATCGTCGGGGAGCGGGCACGAGTGTTCTGCGCTCTGTGCGAAATCGACAAAGAAGATTTCGCCAGTGTCGTCCTTGACAAGGACATTATTCGGCAGATCTTCCAAGTCGAAATGCCTCACTCCGGCCCTATGTATCTTTTGCAGTGTATCCAGGATGCGACTCCTAGATATGAGTGTGTTGGGTTCAGTGGATATTACCGTGAGGGAATTTGCTAGGAACTGACCGACATGCAGGGCTGCACTTCCACGGGTCGATATCAAAGGAATACCCCTCCCAGGTTGTGATGAGACACTCAAGGCCGGTGATACCGTCCGGTGCGGTCCACCCGAAAAGACCAATGAATCGGGGAACACATTTACCCTGCAGGTCTGAGAGTTTCTCTTGGTATATTGAAGCCTCCCGTCGGAGAGAGCTCCTGCCGTCAACACCAGTATGCTGAGGCAACAGCATTGGCACGATTTTGCACACCACGTCTTGAGCGAGCCCAGAGTCATTGAACAGCTGCGCGCGGAAGATAGTCGCACGAGTGTTATCCTTGTAGCATTCAGTGATTTCGGCGACGTGGTAGATTTCCGTGTGAGCCTGAGTCGGTGGAAGGATTGTGTGGGTGAACGATATAGTAACGATATTTTCTTGAGCCTCTTGGGATCCAATAGTGTTCACAAGTTGGCCATGGGATATAGTCCTGACCGACTCAGTGAAGATTTCTAAGGTGGACGGGAGGTTGAGGCTGAGTTGAGGCATGGTGCGTTCGCTGATTTGACGGTATAGTACTACTTGGGCCGTTAGTTTGAGGCTACTTGATGGACGATGTTGTGATCCTTACTCCTTATCAAGGATCAAGGTTGGTGCCTCTGAGTTATACAAGGTTGGGCTCATGTATTACATGACCAATGCCACGCGAGCGAGCGTTACTTTTCGCGACGTCTGGCTTGTAAATCTATCTAGTATTTGAGAAATGCTTTTGGAGCATGATTGCTTGCGATCTTGTCGGGACACGATGCACGCACAGAAAATCGCGAATCAATTGAGGAGTGCGGTGAATACCCAAGAGGAGATAGTTTTTCACTGTTATACACGGTGCTAAACTGCGAATACGGTAATGTCACGAGTGATTTATTGTTTTGAGCGCTCACACCGTAGAGCGCGCACCTCGCACGCGAGCAGAGCGCCTCGCTGAGCATGCCCGCGAGCGTCATCTGGCGCAGAGCCGTCGTGTCCGGGGTGGGCGGCGTGAGCGCGGCGATGTCTGCGAGGGAGGGCGAGGACGTGTTCATGAAGGAACGCCGGAAGCGGACGACCTCGTCGAGGATGTCGGCGTCCCACAGGTTGTCGCTCAGCCCGTCCGAGGCGAGGATGAGGATGTCGTCTTCCTGCACGGGCACGGTGAAGACCCGTGAGTCATGCGGCTTCGTCGAGGACGCGGGGCCGAGCTGCACGGGCGTGTTGAACTGTGTGCACGAGGCAGAGGTCAAGAGTCAGCATGAGCGCAAGATCCGGAGACGTGAGTGGGCTGACTCACGTTCCACCACATCTCCTCTGTTCGCCAGACGATCTCCTCGCCCCGGATGAGCATGCCTACGCAGTTGCCTAGATGTGCGATGCGGATCACCGCGCCGTCCGCTCGCTTGCCATCAGGGCCGCTCTTTGCAGACCCCGGTTGGAGGTCGAAGAGCGCTGCGTCACCCAGCGACCTGACGGACCGCGGTGACGGGTGCTCTAGGATCGCTACGAGCGCAGTCGAAGACCCCTCGAACAGTGGTACCACCTTCGGCTGTTCGGGGTGCGCTATTGCTGTGTGGTGAAAGTGTCGACGCTGTCTGCGACCGAGAGGCCGAGGCAGCAACGGGCGCGGGATTGCTGTCAGATGGGGATCACGATCGTGACCTGCTTGATGGGGCACTCTGGTCTGCCCGCCGGACATGTGATCGCAAGGTCTTCTCGTACGCCTTTTCAAGTATCATGAGTACGTCCAGACCATCTTCGAGCTCGTCTAACGAATCCTCTAACTCGGCGTAGATATCGTCCTCGGCGTCAGAATACGGATCAACACTGTTCAAACTGACAAAGCGTGAGCATACCCGGAAATACGAACAATTGGGCATACGGACCTCTGTTCTGGCTGCTCTGATACGGCGTTGCGGAGCAGTAGTGCATTGATCGTCGTGCAAACAAGGCGCTCGCGGAGGGCTCCGCGGCATTAGCTGCGGCGAAGAATTAGCAAATGAAAGCTTGTAGTTTGACATCAGACTCACCCGTCCGATGTAATCGTGACCAGCCACCCACGCCGTCCGCGACACCCATAGCATTGTCTCTCACGAAGTAAGCGTCCTCACCGACCTAGACTGCGCGTCCGAGATCCTTCCGCATCTATCTGCGCCTACGGCTACTGGGAATTCTCGATCTTCATCTGCACTGACTTTGCCTTCGTCAGGTGGTCGTAACCTACAAGAGCCGACACCGTCAGTCTACCGTGCTCGTACGACCCGGGTCGTCCGCGCCACTTACCAAACTCGTTCGGGCTGACACCTCACCCGCTGTTCTTCACGCCCGTCCACACGAGCGCGGGGTCGAGGTAGTCGCAGCGGTTCAGGAACACCATGCCGGTGTGCAGCTTGTCGACAAGCTGCAGGATTGCGACCTCGGACTCCGGGTTGGTCCACACGGACGCAGTGAGCCCGTACGGGGAGTCGTTCGTGAGCGCGATCGCCTCCTCGCCAAATGCGACCTTTTGGATGCCGACGACCGGGCCAAAGGTCACCTCCTAAGGGTGAACGCGGGGTCAAAGACCGGGGGTTGTGGGCTGAAATGAGCGAGGTGCGTACTTTCATGACGTCCATCGCTCCTGGGGGTTGGTGAGTGGTGAGGGGGGTGGATGAGCAACATGCAGGTACGCACTGTGGTTCACATCGACCAGCACTTGCGGTGCGACATATAAAGTCCCGCTAGCGTATGCGATGTTAGGTTGTGTTGTCGTGGTGTAAAGTCCGCGATCGTACTTACGGTTGGGCAGCGGCAAAGAGCTTTTCGGGATCAATAACTTCGCTCCGGCCCCAACTGCACATCGAAGAGTCTCAGTTTAAGTCGGCGTGCAAGACGGAAGGGGCGCTTACCGGACGCAGCGACCTGTTTACGAATCCTCTCCACGCTGGCCAGGCTGACGACGGGCCCGATATTCGTCTCGGGTTGCGTAGGGTCCCCAAGCCGGTCTTTCTATAGCCTCGATGTCAGTTCTCCTGCATGTACGTCGGCCATGTGTACCTACCTCCGTGAGCTCCACAAATCGGGATACGAAGTCGTCGAAGATGGATTCGTGCACGTAGATGCACTGGATGTGTCGCAAAATGCGTTCAGGTTCCCTAAGCTTATCGGATGGGGGTACCTACCTCGACGGCGCAGCAGCTTTGGCCGGAATTGAATATCGCACCTGCAAAACAGGGTCGATGGGTACCACGAGGGGAGACCCAGTCGGTTTGTACGCGTACCATCGACGAGCTCGGCCACGGTATAATCCACATTGGCGTCAGCACGTACGTAGGCGGGATCCTTACCCCCAAGCTAATGCGCTTTCATTCGTCGTGAGCATCTTGTACAACATCCTGAAGAGAGACATAGCGTCGCCTTACCTCAACGCCTTTGAACCCACTCGCCTCCACGGCCGCAACGTCGATCACACGTCCATCGGCCACGCTGCCCGTGAACACAGCAAAGTCGACCAATTGGTTCTTCACCGCCGTCGTCGTAAGCTTAGGGCTGAGGTGGATGACTTGCAAGACGTCCCGAGGTACGCCTGCTTTGTGGAACGTGCTCACGAGGTGCTCGGCGGCGAGGGGAGTCTGCGGGGAGGGTTTGATAATGGCCGCGTTTCCTGCGATGAGTGCCGGGAGGACTGAGTTGATCATCACTAGGAATGGGTAGCTAAGAGGGACGGGAGATCGTGAGCATGCAAGGCGGGGCCGGCGAATTGGTGAGTTGTATCGTACACTCACTTCCAGGGAGCGACGACGAGCATGACGCCGAAAGGGACACGCTTGATGGAACGGCGGAACCAAGGCTTGTCCGTGTCCGGAAGCAAGACGTCCGCGAGGACAGACTCGGCGATGGACAGCATGTACTCTGCGTGGTCGAGCATGCCGCGGATCTCGCCCGGAACCTGCGAGACGGGGCTGAGTAGTACGCATAAGTTATCTGCTGCGACGCCGTTTACGCGTCCTGTTACTCACCGACCCATCTGAAGGGTACGCACGAGAGGGATCTCGTCGCGCATGTTCCCGAATTCTTCCTAAGGGATGAGTATCCAGTCAGCGCATGCTCGGATGACATCTGGACGAGCAGTACGAAAGGTGTAGACTTACGATGAATCCGCGGCCAATCGCGAGATGCTAACTAAGTGGACCATGTACCCATTTCTCCTGCGCCATCGCGGCGTATTGGATGGACTTTTCCGGCCACGATTCAGAGGAGTATGTGCGAATCGTAAGCAGCTCCTGGCTATGCGGGATGAGCGCCGTCTGCGACGATGGGTCTGCATCCGGAGAGATGGAAGTGCTAGGCGGTTTGAAGGCGTTGGTTCACATCGCGTACTGCAGGCGTATGGCCGAGAGAAAGAGATCTCGGCTGAAGCTGGAAGTGAGTCGGACTGAGAGAGAAATGCAGAGAGCGGGGACGGCATCATCGTAGTACAGCCTGGCCCGGCACTCCGGCGAGTTTGGGCGCAGGCGCTATTAAGACCCTCCACAACTTAGGACGAGCCGCTACCTCCAAAGCCGCCGCTGCGCTTATGTCTCCCTCGCTCTCGACGTTTCACCGACCATTGGCTGATCGCTGGTAAATGACTGCAATGCATTCTGTCGAAATAGACTAACTGGTGGTCTAGATGTCGTTGTGGCCGAGGACGAACTCTCCAAGGAGCTACTTTGTTCTGCATCAGATCCACTCATCTTGCGAGCTCGCCATACCGCGTCGAAACGTAGCTATGGAAATTGATATCGGACCCGGTCTATTAGGACGACGAAGTGGAAAAGTGGGCGGTAAAGTAGCATCGTTGTCGAACCTTTGAATCCTCACACGGCCTCACTTTTCGAAGGATCACCCTGGACCAGGACGCAACTTGAAACAGGAGAAACTCAAAAGGCCAGCAAATGGAGAACACTGCCCTGCCCTCACGACGCTGGGAACCTCATTCTCGGCAGCTCCGACAGGAAATCACGCCGTAGCATCCAGATGTGCACGCAGGGTCTCCTTACACGTCGCAGTGACTCAGATCTGAGACGCAAGCCCCGGGAGTCGGGACTACCTTGAATAAGGTGTGTCGCCTCCAACTTGATGTGATGAGGCACCTTTTAGGCCACCCTGAGGTAGGATACCGGTGCATGCGAACCCGATTGGAGGGTTCCGTCTTTGCGTGTCCACATATGAACACGAATTTCAGACGGGACGTCTCCGCGGGTTACGAGCGGGTAGCGTGCTGGAGAAAATCTGGTACCCCACCCCGGGTGAAGGTGCGATGATGGCTGTGATTACGCGCCCCAGGCTGGATTGTTCGAGTTTGATGCTGGCTAGACATATCACCGTGGTGCCTCCTCAGTGTGGCGGCGTACCAGGCTGTGGGGATCGACACGATGAGTCGCACCTCCGTGAGTTGCCAGCAGTACTCACTGCTGTATGTCGTGATGACAATGAGAAAGCTTTTCTATTCTCCTATATCGAATCCATTTTTCTACAACAACACTTATTTCGAGCTACGACACCGCATTCTATGTACTTCATACTTGGCTGTAAGAAAACGGCATATCGGGCCAAACAGTGCGTTCGCCGTTCGCCTACTTCCGCTTGAAGCTGGCAAGTCCTCCTGCGCGCATGTATTCCTCAATCGCTTCCATCACATCCCGCGGTTTCTCTTCATCATCCTCTGCAGCCTCGTCCGGCCAAAGCTGATAATCATCCAGCTGCGCTCGCGCTGTCCATCGAAGCCCCGCCCTTCCTTCTTCCGTCCGCATCTTCTCAAGCAAGCTCGGCTTAGCTTGCTCAAAGCGTTCACGCAGCTCTCGTCCGCGCTCTTTGACCTTCGATAGAAAGGCGGTGTAGCGCAGCACGCCTTCTTCCTGTGTGAGGTCAAATCGGTAGCGCGCGGTGTTACGGTCGACGATGTAGCAGCACTGAAATCCACCCCACGAATTAGTCGGTGCGTGTTTGGTACCACGAAAATGCTTACCTTGTTCTCGGAGGAGTACCAGGCTATGCATGGGATGCCGTACGGTCCGCACACGCACAGACCGTAGACGGGGAAATCGGTCACTCCGAGGACCGCAAGAAAGCGGACGGCGCTGACGCAGGCTAGCCGTAGTCGGTTGCGTGTGGAGTCTTTCAAGGCGGCCCCCATGTCCTGGAAGCAGAACAACAAGATAGGAAGATGCAATGTATCGCCGTCGATTGCGGTGTCTTCACGGAAATCACTGGTCGGAGAGGTGCTGGGTACTTGTCGGGATTGTGGTATTTCGGAAGTGGAACCGGTGCGGAATAGAGTTATCTCGGCGATCGCGTCGCGCGCAGCGCTTTCTCCAGCTACATCGCGAACCAATCGAAAAAAATGGGCTATGGGGACGGTTAGAGTAGAGTCGATAGTACCAGCGACGGGATAGCGCGAGGCGCGTTCCCTAAGTTCTTCTCTCCATTGTTCTCGTACCGCGACGTGTTTGATATACTTCGCGTCCTCCATGAAACGATTGACCCTATCCTCGATTACATTGTTCGCCGCCTTGGAGTGTGTGACGGTTTCGAGCAGCTCGCACGAGGTCTCGTAATCCTTGTCTGCTGAGTATTTTGTATCTTCCTTGGTACGAGAAAAACGTCCCAGAGCGCTCGTAGCAAGCCACATCCAGTCGAGGCGCACGTCCCAAAGACAAGCATGGGCCACTTGACGAAACCAGTCATCAGATAGGAGCAGTTCCTCTCTCTCGCTACCTGAATTTGCGGCGACCACGGCGGTTTGCGCGTCAAGTATGGTATCCAGTTCCTTCAGCCGCGGATAGTCCATTGCCTGGGGGGTTCTGGCGGAGGGTATTACTTGTGGCATCCTTCAGAAGCCGTGAGTAGGATCTATGTGCTTACGAGTGCCAGTGGAGACTACACGCCGTGTTATTTTGGGCCTGGGCATCGTTTAGATCCGTGAAGGAGTTGCAGAACCATCTCATGATTTCGTCCCAGAACGGCTTGCATCGTGAGCCCAAAGCAAGCTCTGTAGTCAGTCGCTCTGAGGAGGAGACGGCCTGTGACACTAGGGCAGCTATTCCCCGCACACCAACCATCGTGTGGTGGATACTGTGAGTACCACCGTGTTGCCGTTCACCGCAGACGCCGGATCGCCAGCGTACCTGTGTGATTATCGCTCAGCCGAGGGTCTCGGAACCGAGAGACGGGATGTTCGGGTCCTCACCGCAGCAAAAGGCAGGGGGCCGGAACACTCGAAGGGTACGTCTAAAGCGTATAGGAATGATCCTATGATGTCAGGGAACATCTCGAAGCCTGCACTAGCAGTAGAAGGAACCAGCCCGAATGTGATGACGTGGTGGTCGAAAGACCATTCTCTCATCCCTGGATGTTTAAAATCAAGTCGTCCCTCAAGTCTTTGTTGAAACGACCTAGCACCGAATGTTCGTGCCGGGTGAGATTTGAATCGCCCAGTGAACCATGAGTGTGTGACGCACCAATTCATCGAGGTCGATGGCCAAGGAAAACTAATGGTCCGTCAGGACACAAGCGGCATCAGTACCTTCGACCAAGGATTCGGAATGTGCACAGAACATATATTCACTTACGCAGAGTTGTGGTCATGGATTTGGCATCCCTCACCGTTACAGATTGAATCTAAGAAGCCTTCAGTATCGGCGCGCTCAGAGCCTAAAGCTGGCACTAAGTCGGCGCAAGGGCTGCATATATTCATGCTCAAAATGTCAGCCATGGGATATTAATGTCAGAAATATTGAGACCGCTTTACGGACCGTGGAGTTTGTATTGTCCTTCTCCATACTGAGATACGGCATTGCCCGTGAAGATCCGATCTCAGCACCCACTGGGCGTCGTCAAGCGTGCTCCCTTCCGAATCCAGTGTCGCCCGATTTTCCCCGTAGCAGTTTGTTGGAATCATAGCTATTGAATTTGGTCCTGGCGTTACCGCAGTCGACCAACTAGATTGCACATCGCCCGCATACTCTGACAGTAGGACGAGAAAGTGTACTAGGGCGAGACCTTCGAGTCGGGGCTTAAGGTTGTAGACACCGGAAGATGGACCGAGAATACCGGACTCGATGTTGTCTGCGGTAGCGATATGCAACTGAGTTGTCTGTTCACCTACGGAATTCTATCATGGTATGGAAAACGGCGATCAGTTAGACCCCTACTGGGGACCGCAGATGTTGAAGGTTGAAGGAATGCACATGAGGACGTACCGGATTCATTTGACCGCTGCCGTCCTCCACCGGAGAGTTCCACCCAAAGAACACTCTACAGACTTCATTGCGTGTATCATATAGAATACCGATAGCAGGCAATCCATGCCGGAGCACTCGTTTCTGATCAAGGATGCTCGTCATGAGCGGTACAATTTCGGATTCCTCCTCCGTAATAAAGAGCACCGGAACGAGCGGAATAGGTTCGAATGGCGGGACGCAGATGCTCCGACTCTGAATGTGCCTCTCGGGGAGATCGTCGTACAGCGGAAAAGAGAGAATACTCGGGCGTTCAGCATAGTCCGAGTTCCCTGACCCCGACTCGGAGGTTGGGATCGCGTCTGTATCCATTTCATGGTTAGCCAAGCGCCCTGCGATATGTTTAGAGGACGAACAACTCAGTTCTTCAGCCTCGCTAGTACTTGGAGTGTCAGAGTCCGCAGAGTCTTCGCCGAGGAGCCGGAATTGTCGCTCAAAATCCATGGCTGGATCACGAGATCCGGCAGAGTCCTGCCCCCATTCGGAATCAGAGAGCATACTGGCACTCCGGAATTTCGCTGGATGTTCGTATCGTTCCATGTAAACTCGATCATGGGCGGTAAATTGTGGCGAGTTGTAGTCGTAAGTTGGCAACAGATGATGGGACGGAAACGGGAGCAAGACCAGTAATGAAGCGAGACCTGGCGTCTCCGGTTGGGCCATTTCACGGGTCACACCGTCATGATTGCAGGTCCGACTTAGAGGCCCAGGTTTGGCGTAAGAACAAGAGAACCTGCGCAAAAAGAAAAATGAGACTAAGAATGATATTGAGGGCGACGTCGCTCCAAATTACCTAGCCAAAGATCCGGCCAGACACCTCTTCAGGACCCAAGACATGACCAGAATCCACGGAAGCGGTCTGTTTGGCACTAGCGAAGTGTCTCGAGGCGACCGTGGCTGTTGTGCTAGATATGCAAAGATGTCACCGACGACAACACGTAAATCTGCTTCTAGCTCGTTTGTTGCGATCGATGGGCCACTGGAAGTGTTTTCAGGTCCACCCGCCTGTTCGCTGGTGGCAAAGCTAGCTAGTCCTGGGGTAGTGCTAATGGCAGCCTTAGCGTCCCGAAGAGCTTGACGTAGCTTGTCAGCCATGATAGTTATCTGTGCACATTTCTCGGATGCCGATCCAAGGTTCAGTACGTGTACGGCACTGTAAAGTTCACGATCTGAACACCCTTGTTCCATGGTGTACTAGCGGTTGGGCTCCAAGTTGGGCAAGTTGGTCCAAGTCTGGTTAGACTTTCGCGATCAGATAAGATGATGTAGAGTCGGATAAGTGAGTTGCCCGCGGGAGACCAAGAGTCAGGTAACTAGTGGTTGGGGATTGGACTTCACTGAAGGTGGGCTCCTAGACTTATAGATGAGTTCCACCCATTTTCTTGTTGGGCAGCTTGTCACATAAATTACGTGAAATGTGTAAACTTGGTGGGCTATGGTGGCGGCTGGACTGGGCAGTGCTGAAGTAAGCGCCAGCGCTGTCTGGTAAGTCCTGCATTTTTGTGGTGCTGGATTCACAGGAGCATCATACCTTAGTCTCAGTCAAGAGTCTCAGACAGCTGCAACTGAGACTAATTCAGGTGTTTTAGGTTAGTGATGTTGGCTATATGATACCAACTGGACTCAGATTCAATAATGAAACATCATTTCATGTTTCACAGGTACCTGCCCCAGGCCCTATCATTAGATGGACTGTGTCACTTTGTGAAACAGTGCGGTGGCCTATGTTTTCAAAAACACAGCCTCAATTATGTTCTCAGCATATAAAGGCAACTGGTTCTGAAAGTTCTGAGCCAGACAACAAACATCACTGTCATAGTTCACCCCTTTATTTTGATTAAACAGATCAAAGCTCAAAGTGAGTTGAAGACCACTACATTTGACTGGAAACATCATCATTGACAATTGATAAAACATGTCTTCTAGTATTTATCAATTATGCCACCTTCTAAAAGTAATAAAGGAAAGTCAAATTCAAAGCCAAGTTCAGGGTAAGGATTTTTTACAAGCCCATTAGATTTGCAAGCACCTTGACAATCTGCTCTATAGCACAACATCCACTCCTCTAGCTGCTAAACCAGTGCCTAATGTGGAAAATTCCACAGAGTCAGCCAAAATTAGTCCTGCTGTTACAGCGTAAGTATTCAGACTATATTAGAATCAACAGTCTTACTTTGTATGCTATAGGGCCACAATCAAGCATCTTGCCAGTTCTGAGTATGTTAGCTTATTCTATCATTTTCAAATTTATTGATGTTTTTCTCAGGCTGGCTGCAAAACCCGGGGCATCCAATGATAAAATCAATCTTAATGCAATCAGCATGTCCATATACTTATCAGATTTCAAGATACTTTATCACAATACATGACAAGTTTCCATCACAAACCAAGACTTAGATCTTATCACCTTGGCCATGGAGACCCTACAGTTCAAGGCCACTAATGCTTTGACAGTGAGGATGCATTATTAGCTATATGATCACATAATTAATTCCATTTATAGATTCTTAGAGGTCACGCAGCTTCAAATACAGACATAAACTTTGTCAATACTTTTTTTGGTCAAATCATGAATATAAATGCTATAAAAGAAATCCTAGAAGTGATTGAAAAAGTTAATAATGCTGCAGTATGGTTAAATGCTGCAGAGGCTTCTGATCCAACAGAATCTGAGTGGAGATCAAGAACTTGGGATAGGCTTTTTCAATTTATGTTTGAATGGTGGTATAAACTGCTGGCCACATACCCATATGGGAATGGCCCTGTTTATGCCAAACTGCTGTAAGCAATAATAAAATATTGATATTTTATGCACACTAACAAAAAGTCTTTTTTTTTTTTTCCAGCCCTGAACAGTTGCTGAACTATGGTTGCTGTGAAGAATATGATATAATAACAAATCCTAATAATGGTGGACATCATACACCATTTAAGATATGGGCTGGGCAGGTTCAAGATATGGCTGTCAATCTAGAAACTGAACATCGGAAAATTCTGAATGATTGTGAACCATCCCAAACTAAAAAAACACTCACTGAAGCAAAAAAAGTACAACTACAAGAAGTTGCTAACTTGAATTCAAATCTGTTGCATAATACTGCTAATACATTATCAAACACAGCATTAAACACAGTGAAACGGCTGGAGAACCGGTTAACAGCTTATCCTGTACATGGAAAATTTGATCTTTCAATTCTCATTGTGGACAGTAATTTTTTGATTGACCTAGCAAGAGTGGCTTTTAAAAACAATATAAAAAATGCTGTGAAGTTTTTACAGGAAATACAGTTTTTTGACACTAGGGCTGAGCCTACCAAAAAAACTTCAGATACTATCTTCACAGAAGAAAGAGATACTTTGGTAAACAATGATCCCTATGCTGCAACATCCCCCTATGGATCGTTATACATCCCAGTACTATTTATTGAAAATAAAAAAGCTGAAATACCTGGTAAAGTGGACAAAATGGCATGTGCAATTAATCAGTGTATATTGTATTGCAAAAATGCTGTCCACTTTCTAGCTGAGCTAGGAATTTACGACACACAAATTTATGGGTTGGCTACAAGTGGAAGTAAGGGCAGGGTATTGAGTGCCTGGTGTACTCTGGATCCCCAATCCAATACAAGGGTGGGCTACCAAATAATTTTCAACTTTGTTATACCCAATACTAAAACAATCCTTTTAGATATTTCACATCTTCCAAAGTGACAAGCCTGAATATTGTGTAGACTTCAAAGATGAAGATGATGTGGCCAAATTCATGGCCTTCATATTCAACATTATTTTGCCTGCTGCACAAGCTTTGCACAAGCTTTATGAAAGTAAGAGGGAAGGATATTTCGAGAAAATCAGAGATATGATAGCTTTAGGCCAGCCAATGCCAATTTGGACTGCTTCATTCCAGCTGCTTCATCACAATCTTATAACAGAGAAACAGCTAGATGAGCGCCGTGCAAAGGCTGCCAAAAAGGAAGACAGTGATGACCCTATAAACCCCAAGTAGGCCAAGGTGAACAATACTAGGGAGAATTAAAAAATCCACAAATACGTATTCAGAATGTTATAACCCAAGGCTGCAGGGTCCATCATGTCTGACAGTGATACTCAGTAATGTATTTATTTGTACCATATATTTATGGCTTGGTGCTTTCAAGCCTTCTATTTATTCCTTGTGTCATATACGTTGTGAATATGCATAAAAGCAAGTCCACCCGGACATGCGACCAATCTCACCCTCTGTCATATCAGTATTACAATGTGATATTCATTTTGTGCATCTGTACCATACAGTCCTGTGGTTCCCGCATTTGAATATATAGCAAGAAGCTTGGGCTGATGACGGCGGAAGCAAGACCCGCGTTGATGCGTCAAAACCTCCCGCAACAGCCGGGAAAGTCAAGGTTGAGTGCCCTAGAAGGATGAGACCGTAAACGCGTAAGGGGAAGGGGTCGGAGCAAGTAAGGGTCGGGGTTCCCTAGCACGCGGAGGGCGCAAAGGTAAACGCCAAGCGTACCACTGGGGAGCGATCGCGTGGGCGCGAGGGTAGAATAGCCGCTTGGGGAAATAGGAAAGCTGTCGCCATAAGGGAACCTAAAGGGAACGTACGTGGTCGCGCGGTGAGCGCGACTCCGTGGGAGAAGGTGAAACGCAGTCGCGGTGGGGTCTTCGCAGTCGCAGAGGGTAAAGCCGCAGTAAGTCGCTATGTCGCTATATCGCTATCACCGTCGCACGCAGTTTGCTATGTCGCAGTCGCAGTCGCTATTGCAGTCTTCACAGTCGCCCACTATTCGCCGCAGGTGAGATCCTAACTGGGGGAAACTGGATTGCCTGGGGCTCGGAGGCCCCGAAGTATTTACAAAAGAGACAAAGATGTACAAACAACAACGACCGAGGAAACCTGGTCGCGAACACAAGGGACCCGTATCGCGCCATGCGCGATAGCACCATGAGTGCGCGATCCGTTGCGAGGCCGAGAGGGCTTATCACGCGAGGCCGGCCTGCGCGACTCCCGGTCACGGGCGCCTATTTGGCCTGCGCCACGCGCGACCTAAGTCCCGCCGTGGCAGTGAGTATTGCGCCGATGTCGTGCTACTGCTAACGCAGTCGCGTACGCTGTCCAGTGAGTCCTAGGGGGTCGTAGAGGGGATAAGGGTCAGCGATGCGAAATCGCATAAAGAGTCGGGTTCCGGCAGTGGACCGCGCCAGGTCGCATCATCTCCCCCTCGCTGAGACTCCGACTGTCCCCAGTCGGATCGATGTGTGCGCCACATTGCGGGGTGAGTATAAGAGGTCGCGCGCGATAGCCAGTCGCGGTGTCTTCAACGCCCAGTACCATGCGTGCCTTCACCCTGCTTCACAAGGTAACCACGCTCGCTTGCCTTCAAGCGCCCTTCCTCGACGACCTTAGCGCCGCCGCGTGTACCCAAGTCGACCGCCAGTTGACCGTGATGGAAGACATGCTTGACGCACAGGCCGATGGGCCCACTAGCTGGGACGCCGAAGTCGATCGTCTCATCGATGGAGTGGTAGGTGCTCGGATCGCGTGCCCTACGCGAGGACCCGCTGACTGTCGGGTCACCTCTGCCAGAATGCCTTATTACTTGTCGCGGACGATATTGCGGCCTGCGAAGACGTTGTCCTTCGCGCACGCGCTACCCTTCGAGAACTGGCCGGACACGACGATTACCAGGTCGTGTTGGATCGCTTTGAGGAACACTTCCACGCCTTACACCTGGAGCTAGAGGGCCTCGTGCTAGCCGCTGCCAAGCGTCGTGTTGTGATCGCTTGTGCGCGTGCTTCCACACTTGTTGACGTCGCCGCGCTTGCGGGTCCAGGATCCGCCTTAGCCATGGTCGGAGCGCAAGATTACGCGAACGTGGTTGCGTGCTATATGCGCCAGATCGCGACCGCGCAGCGCGTGCTAGGAGGGGGATGAGAACGCAAAACCCTAAACAGGGGTCGCGAGAGCTCTTGGGTCACCGCGATGGAGAATGCCACTGGGGACGAGTTCGAGGGGTCGGAATAGAGGGGGAGTACGGAGGAAATGACGGGTAGACTTTGCATTGTAGAGGGTGTTACGGTCACGCTATCCATCGGAGTCGCGTCGCGTCGCGTCGCGCGGGAGTGCTCTGACCGCTTCCAAATGCTAAGTCCACTGCCACTAGTGTCACCTTACGAGCGCGCGGGCGGCACGCCCGTACTGCCAGGCCAAAGGGAGGGGGCCTAGACCGGTCTGTCTGCAGCCTCGGTACCGCCTGTCACCGCTTCGGAGCCGGAGGACAATCCTCAAGATCTGCGCCCGATAGGGGATGTCGCGCGCAAGCCGCGACTTCTGCATTGCCGTCCGCTGGTGTCCGCGGAAGCCCGCGCCTCGACTGAATGAGCGGGCGAGCGCGCCCTTTGCCCAGGTCCTCCTTTAGGTATCCACACGCCTTGATCCGCCATACCACGCGAATCCCGCTGCTTTCCTGCGGATGCTGCCCTCGGGCCGGGCCTTGAGCGCCCTATCCTGGATCGCCGCCTGTCGCGTTTTGCACCCGCGACGCTTCTTGGGCGCTCCGCGACCCTGGAGGGCCTGGACCGTCGTTAAGCGCGCACGCCACAACGTCGCCGTCCTCTAAGTTGCGAGCGCTTCTTGATCGCGCGCGCATTCCCACGTCGGTACGCCGTCGCATAAGTCTCACGACTTGTCCTGTGCAATCCCCTCTTCCTCTTGCCTCTCCCTGCTGCCTCTCGTGCCTACGCGCCCTCGCTTACCAGCTCCCTCCTACCTGCACGCTCCTCTCCTCCTCGTCGCATCTCCGCCATGTCCGCCCCCGCCAACTTCGAAGAGGCTGTCTCGGGACTCCCGTCCGCCGCCGCCTCTGCCATCCGTCGCGCCCGTGGAGACGCGCGCGTCCGCCGCCGCCTCTGCCATCCGTCGCGCCCGTGGAGACGCGCGCGTCCGCCACACGCTCAACAACATGCCGGAGGGAGACGCTGTCCGGGGGGACTGGATGGGATGGGCCACCGTGGCCCTGGAATACCTGGTACGTCGCCTGGTCGCCCGTAGTCCGCGCCTCTGCTGACCTTGTCGCGCTTGCAGGACGACTTCGCCAACGTCGGCGGCAACGCCGACCAAGTCGAGCGGTTCGAAGACCGTGTCTTCGCCACGCTCCGCCCCCACGTTCCTCGCGAGTGCGCTCACGAGGAACCGTACTCCTCCGCACGCATGGTCGCTGCGCGTCGGCGCGCTGAGCGTCGCGAGCGTCACAAGGAGCGGCACGCCGAGTACGTGTCGCGTTGGCGCACGCGTCTCCTCGAGGACGACCCACTCTCCTCCGCGGCCGCGCTCCAGCGCATCCGCGACTACCGCCAGCCGCCCGCCTCCATCTCGACCGCGCCTCAGCCGCCGCGAGTCCAGCCACCACCACCCGCCGAGGACGAGGAGTCGTCCGGGTCCGACGAGGGGTCGGACGACGACGACGACGACGACGACGATGGCGTCGCACCCGCCGCTGAGGCGGACGTGACGTTGTCGCGTGGACGGTCGCCGTGGGTTGCGCCGGAACTGGAGTTCGACGACGACAGCGACGATGAGGAGAAGGACGAGGTGAGTAACGACCCGCTCGAGGTCCCGTCCTCCCCCGCCGCTGCGCCTCCTCCTCCCGCCCCGCACACTCCACGTCGCGCGCCGCGCGCGAACACACTCCCCGCCGACACACCCCCCGCCGCCCTCGCCACGCCTCACACATTCCCTGTCGGCGCGCGCCAAGATGAGCGCGTCGTCATCGATCTGACCGGCGATGACAACGCCGCCCCCGAGACCCCGTCGCGCCCGCAACGTCGCGTGGCGCAGACGTACGGTCGCACCGCCCCCGCGCCGCCGCCTGCTACGCCGCAGGACATGCACCGCGCGGCCGCGCGCAAGACCGTCCCCGCCGCCAGCGCCAGTCGCGCCGAGAAGAGGCGCCGCAACCTCGAAGACGCGGAGTCCGACGAGTTGATCCGCGAAGCGCCGCCTCCAAAGAGGCTCAACTTGGTCGCGCCGTACGCGTTCGGGGGGTTCCGCTACCCTGGGGGGGTGCGACGCCCCTCCAACATCCCGCCTGTAAGTTGCGTCCTTGACCTCGTGTAACCCGTGGCTGACCCTCGACAGTGCTCCATGTGCGCGCGCTTGCGCGACACCCCGTGCGTCCTACGCGATGGTTGCCCAAAATGCGACCATTGCTGGGTGAACTTCAAGGGCTGCTATCAGCAGAGCGTGAGCACGACGCGCAACCCATACGCGCCCTGGTACGACGCGCAGGGTTTCGTCCGCGGTAAGTCCCTCCTCCCTCCTTCTCCTCGCGCGACGCTGACTTATAACTCGTCACAGCCGAGCGTCCTGCTGCGCAGGACGTGGTCGACTTCTTCACGGGGAAGGACCGTGCGTACGCGATCCCGGAGTGGGCGTGTGGGACCCCCACTCACCCCGCTGCGCTCGAGCAGCGCGACGCGCGACGTGGCCGTTGCGGTCGCGGTGAGGACGCGGAGCCACAGGCCGCCCCCTGCGCCGAGTCGCCAGAAGTGCCGCCGCCCGCGGTAAGTCGTTTCGGCCTAGTCGCGCGCCTCGTTCTTGTTCACCAACTTCGCTTGCAGCCCCGCCGTCTCCGCTCGCGCGGCGCTGAGCGCGTCGCGGAGGCCGCTCCCGCCGCGCCCGCTGTCCCGCCCGTGGCCCCGCCCGTGGCCCCGCAGCTCGCGCAGTCGTTGGACTACGACGGGCCCTCGCCGCCAGCCCCCGCCGTCGCCGCACCGCCTCAAGAAGAGCCGCGCGCCCCGTCGCCCGTCGCCGCGCCTGAAGCCGCGCCCACCGCCGCTGTCGCGATGGAGGTCGACCCGCCCGTCGAGGAGAAGCCCCCGACCGAGGACGTCGCGCCCATGGCCACTGACATCGTGCCGGTCGCAGAGGCTTTCGCGCCTGTCGCTGAGGACGCCGCTCCGGTCGCGGTCGAGGAGATGGCCGTCGAGCCCGAGCCGCTCCCAGTGCCGCCGCCCGTCGCTGATGCGCCCCCCGCCGAGTCGGGTGAGGAGGAGCGCATGCGCCTGCTGCACGAAGCCGCCGTGCGCTTGGTGCTGCGCGACCCAGGTCTGCACAAGCGCGACCTGGAGTCTCTGTCCGCTGCCGACTCAGCTGAGTTGGCTAGCGTGATGGATCGCATCGCACCGAGCGCTCTCGCGCTCGTGGGGGAGGACACCCTCATGCAGACTCCGGGCTTGACGCCCATGAGTCGCATGATGGTCCTCCAGATCCGGCTGGAGCGCGCGGTCTTGGACGCGCGCATCCGGGTCTTGACCCAGCAGCGCACTCTGTTGCAGGAGCGCGAGCGCGAGATCCTCGGTCTCGAGTGGGGAACGGCCGCGGAGGACGCGAGTTTCTAGGGCCGTCGCGGACTTGTAGATAGCTGGCTCGGACTTGTAGATAGCATGGCTCCCCCTGTCGCGCGTACCCTTCTCTTGTCGCGCGCGCCCTAGGCGCGCTGGTCTCCTCGTCGTCGCCTCATACTTGTAGTCTCTTCTGGACAGTCTTGAAATGAATGTATTTGTTTTCTTGATCCAAAGGAGTGTGAGCGTGAATGATAAACATAAATAAAATGGGTATAAAGGTAGGGGACTTAGGCGTAGCCCACGCGCGGTCGCGTCGCGGTCGCGACCTAGGCCTCCTCTGGCTCTGAGTCCTCCAAGTCGTCGGTGGGGTCGCGCGACCGCGCGACTGGTACCAACTCCGGCTCGGGATCTTCTTCGCCGTCGTCTTCGGATGCCTCCATCTCCTCCAGTCTCTGCGCGCGCACGTCGTGGAAGTCCTCTGGCAGCTTGATGGCCTTGCGCGCGAAGTAGGGGATCACGCGAAACGCCGCGACAGCGCGATGCAGGATCGTGCCGTCCAGCTCCGCGAGGATGTACGCACCTCCGCGATTACGCGATACCACCACTAGTGGACCGGTGTATCGTGGTCGCATCTTCCTGTTGAGCGACTTCTCGATCTGCGTGTGTCGCATGAGTACCAGGTCGCCGCACTTGAAGTCGAAGTCGCGGATAGTTGCGGCATGATCGCGCTTGAACTTCCGCGCTGCCTCTACTCGTGCGCGGTAGACTCTCGAATGCAGAGTCTCCAACTGCTTGTGTCGCTTCGACAACTCTTGGGTGCGTCGCGCGATCAGGTCCGTCGTGGACATGATACTGTCTGGTGGCGGTAGCAGGTAGGTCGCTTCTGCAATATCTAGGGGCAGGATAGGGTGGCAGCCCGTCGCCGCGAAGTAAGGGGAGCATCCCATTCGCTTTCGCGCGGTGACGCGATCCGCCCAGAGCACGTGGTGCTGAACTTGTGACCAACGTGACTGGTCTCCGTCCGCTGCCTTGAATAGCAGCTGGCGCGTATCAAAATGCGACCGCTCGACCTGCCCGTTCACCTTCGAGTTGTACGGGCTGACCTTGATATGAGCGAGGTGGTACTTCTCCTCGATCGCTGCGACCGCACTAAGGAAGGCCGAGCCGTTGTCAGTCACCAGCTCCGAAACCGCGCCCCAGCAACAGATCAGGTCCTGGAAGATGAAGTCTCCTATAGACTTTTCGTTTTCTTTGCGCAGAGCGCGCTGTTCAGGCCACGCCGTAACAGAGCATCGCGCGTTGATGATGAACTTGAATCCGCCAGAGGTAGGCATCTTCATGATATCGATATACCACTTCGTGAAGGGCGCGCTCGGGAGCGCGACCACGGGCGGGATAAGGATCTTGCGATGCTGTCGCGTCTGGCAGATGTGGCAGGTCTTCACGAACCACGCGACGTCGTTGCGCATGCTGGGCCACCAGAATCGCTCGCGCGTGAGCTGCTGCGTCGCGAAGTTGCCGCGATGTCCCAGCTCGTCGTGGATGCCTCGGAGTATGCTCGCGCGCTTCTCTGGCCAGACTACTAGCTTGTGCGCGCCTCGCGGGTCCTTCTTCCAGAGCCTCTCGTCGTGCACGAAGAAGCCCTGCGCGTACTTGATGAATGACTCGTACGCGGTGTCAGATAGCCCGCTTGGTCGCGCCAGTGTTCTCAGCCATTTCGCGACCGTTCTGAGCCTCTCGTCTGCTCGTCGCGACTGCTCTGTCTCCGGGATGATCGCCTCCTGAAGGTCGCGTGCGCTCGTCGCGTCCTGATGTGCATCCTCCTCCCCCTCGCTGAAATTGCTGCCGTCCCCGGTAGCATCGGCGAGTGCGAAGAGTGCCATTTGGGGCGCGGTCGGTCGCGAAGGGAAAGGAATGATCTGGTGTATGAATCCATGAACTTTGTCGATCCAGTCGTCGAAGTCATCGGGGTCGTCCGCGGGCGCGTCGCTGTCCTGCGCGTTCCTGCGCGACAGTCCGTCTGGTGTGTGCGACGTTCCGGGTACATGGACTAGGTGGAAGTGGAAGGTTAGGATCGCGAGGATCCAGCGATTGATGCTCGCACTCGGGGCAAGGTCAGGGTTCTGCAACATCCCCTTGATGTACCGCGCGTCGACCTCGATGACTAGATTCCGAATGCCTACGAGGTAGATCTTGGTCGCCTGGAGCGCGCGATATAGGCCATACAGTTCGAGCTTAGGTTGCGAGAAGCGCGCCTCGCGGTCGTTAAGCGTGATAGAGCCAAAGCGACTGTAGAAGCGCTTCCGCGGGTCCTCCTCGTCGCACTGGCACAGGTGGTACCCGACCGCGATGTAGGAGGTGTCGACCGCAAGAATGACTGGCGCGTCCGAGTCGTACTTGATCGCGCGCAACGCCAGAGAGTCTAGCAGAGCCTGTCGCAGGTCGTCCATCGCCGCGAGTTGCGCCTCGCCGAATTCGAAGGGGACGTCCTTTCGCGTGAGGTGCACGAGCGTGTGCGCGCGCTTCGCGAAGTTGCGGATGAAGATGCGCGCGACACCCACAGTGCCGAGGAACGCGCGAACCTCCGAGAGATCCTTACAGGTCTTCCAGTTCACAATCATGGCAATGCGCGATCGCTCAGGTCGCCTCCCTTCGGGCGTGCAAAGGTGCCCTACTACGGTGATCTCGCGCGCGCATACGAGCGACTTCGTGCCTGAGAAGGTTCCGCCCACGTACTTCATGCGCTGCACGATGCGATTGACGTTCTGGAAGTGCTCCCATACGAAGCGCCGTATTCCCGGGTTCTCCGGTATGGTCTCAGGTGTCCTGCCTTCGTCGCGGTAGTCTGACTCCGGTCCCTTGCAGGGCACGTCGTCGATATAGGGCGCAGTAAACTCGGGGATTTCGGGTCGCAGGATGTAGGTGACGTCGTCGTGGAAAATGGGAACGGAATTTGACCAACCCATCGGGAGGGTGCAGTGTCGCAGCGCGCCGAATGGCGTTTGGAACGTGGTGAGGTCGCGCGATGATTCCGCGATGAGTCGCTCGTCGTACCCCACATAGAGGTCGAAGATCGCGCCGCACGCGCGACCTCCAAACTGCTCCGCGAGGTAGTCCGGGGTGGGCGGAACGCCCGAATGCTGGATCGTGACTTTGTTCAGCGGCTCGAGACTGTGGACGATTCACAAAGATTTGCCGTCCTTTTTGAGGACGCAGAACCAGCGCGACCTATACGAGGAGTTCGAGGGCTCGTACACGCCCGCCGCGATCTTCTTCTTGATGATCTCGCAGACCTCCTTGTACAATCCTGGGGGTATAGGGATGTTGCGCTCCACCCAGGGGGTGTGCGCGATGACCGGGAAGTCGATGGGAGGGAAGAATTCGGGCTTGAAGCTGCCTCGCTCCGCGTCGGTCCATGCGAACACCTCGTTGTGCTTGCTCATGAAGTTGTGGAGAAGCTTCTTTTCTTCGGACCAGAGGAAGTTGTCGCCATGCGCGCGATCAAACACATCCTTTCGCTCCTGCGTGTAGCATCCAGTCGGCTTGAACTCAGGTGGGTTGGGGTTGAGCTTAGGCATCTCCGCTAGCGGGTCGCCGGTGATGTTCCGCTCGATGCAAAACTGCTCGGGGCAGGTGCCGACCACTGGTCGCACCTTCTGCGTGACCGGCTTGTACTTCTTCTTCGTCGTGAGGTAGACGCCGGCTGGTAGGGGTTGGTCGCGCGGGGCCACTATGGTAGAGCCGCGGTTCGTTTTGTACGCGAACGTGAACGCCTTCTGAGGTCGATCCGAGAACGCTAGGGTATCTGCGACAGAGGGTTGGGCCTCCGTCGCGGTCGCGCCCGCTGTTGAAGCACTCGCAGTGGTCGCATCGGGTCGCGCGACGCCCGCGCGTGGGTCCGCGCGCGTGGTATCTGGCGTCGCGCTCGCAGTCGCGGTAGAGTCGGAAGAAAGGGGAGACTGGGGAACCGGTTCGCTTTGTTGGGATTTTCGTTGTAAGAGATAGGATTCAGCAATAGCAGAGAGACGGTCGCAAGCAGAGAGATACACAGCTGGTATAGAGACCGAAGGGTCTTTTATCTGCGAGTAGGCGCAGATTCGCGGCACGCCCTCCTCTTCGGAGATGACGAGCGCGACCTCGTCGCCATCTTTGCTAATCAGCTCCTCGAGGGACTGGAAGCGCGGCTGGTTGGGCTCGAAATCGAGCACGACCGCGCGGCTGCGTAGGGACCGTCGCGACCTGGCCAGTGTTTGGACATTCGATTGTAATCGTCTGGTCCTCATTCGCGAAGTTCTTCACGACGCTCTTGGTCAGGACGTCGAAGGGTCTCCCAAGCAGGATGTCGTACGCCGCGTTCCGAATTACATGGACCTGGAGGTATAGCACGATGCCCGCGACCGCAAAGGGAACATTGTGCACTAGGCCCAGCGACTTGTTGCGGCTCCCGTTCGCGCTCTGCATGTTGAGCTGGATCTTCGGGTCGTAGGGCAATTCGAGCGCGTGGCATACGTGCTCCGACATCGCGATGATCATACAGCCCGGGTCGATAATCGCCTCGACGTACTCCTTGTTGTCGACGAGCCCTGTGATCGCGCGCAGCGCGTGCGAGTCCTTTGCGACCGTGAGAGGGACGCTTTCCTCGCCTGGGGGTGCGTCGCGCAGGTACACCTCTACGGGGTCGCCTAGAACGATCGTGCCGGGTGCGAGGAGCTCTCCGCTACAGGTAAGCTCCATCGCGTACTGATCCGCAGTGTCTGTCTCTGCGAACGCGACCGTCTTGGTCGCAGTGGGGATGCGCCTTGGTGTAACCGCTTCGCGTAGTCTCGCGCTCAACTCCGGACTGACTGACAAGAGCTCCTCCGTACTGAGCGTGATGATGGGCGTCTTCATCATGCGCGAGAAGACCTCCTCCGCGATCTTCGCCTGGTGAATGGGTATCTGGTTCCGGTATGCGGGCTCCTTGTCGCTATTCTTCGGCTTCGCTGGTGGCGCGGCAAAGTTCCGCGCCGTGGGTGGGGCATAGGCAACCTCTCGCGCCTTCGCGAAAGGATGGTCCACGCGCCCGTTCTCGTTCGCCGAGTTCGCGCTTGCTGCGGGTGGTGCGCTCGCAGTCGCGGGTGCCGGAACTGTGGACGCAGTGACCGAAGACTGACGCGCGCGGGCGGTAGTCGTCACCGAAGTGTCTTCGACCGCCCTCGCGCTTTCCGCGCGCGTCGCGGCCGCAGGTCACGCCAGAGGTGTGGCTGGTCGCGATGTTGGGCGCCTTCTCTGAGGGACCTCTACGCCATCGAATCGCTCGCGCGCGCGGCGCAGAGTGAATAGCTCGTGTTCGAGCTGCGCGATGCGGTCGTCCGCGGTGAGCGCAAAAGTCTGCATTCCTCCGAAGTCGGGCTCGATCTCCATGGTGAATCCGGCCGCGGCTGGAGGCTCCGCGGGCGCGTTGGGGATACCGTTGCGACGCTGGAACTCGTAGAGGCGGTCGCGCATCGTGTGGCCGTCGAAGCCTGCGATGGTTCGCGGGATGTACGCGCCGCTAGGCATGACTACATGCCCTTCTTGGTTCCTCATCGCTCGCCCCGCGCGCACATCTTCCTCTACGTGGGGGCAGGTCCTAAGGCTGCAGCCCGCGTCGCCGCAATAGTGGCAGAATCCTCCCATAGGAGGGCCGCGACCGCCGGCTGGTGGTCGCTGATCATTTCGCGCAAAAGGTGGGGGCTGAAAACCCGGGTGCTGCATCGTACCGCCTCGGTTTGGGAAGCCCGCATTCGCGATCGCGTTAGGGCCTGTACCCTGGTTCGTGCCGCCGTTTCCGAAGTTCGCGACCTGCATCTGAGACATGTAGCGAAAGAGGTCCTCCATTTTGACGGTGACCTGACCCAAACCCGAAGCCACGGGTGCGCGCGCCTGGGGTGTCGAAGCCGAGAGCGTGCCGTGGAGCACGAACTTCGCTGCCGCGTAGATGTCCTCAAGCAAGTAAGGATTGTCCGGATAGTGGTCGGGGAACTTAAGCTGCAGTCGCTGCGATACTTGGTCCAGCAAGGGGTCGCGTAAGCCTCGAACGAACAGTCGCGACTGCTCGGATTCCGACAGGCGCGAGCGCGCGATCAGGTAGGTGGTCATCGCGTAGAAGTCGCGGTAGTACGCAGAGAGCTCGGTGATGTTGTCGATGACGGTCGCGCTGCATCGCGTGACCATATTCTCCACATCGCGCACCGTGTACTTGCGCGCGTCGTCCGCTCCAGGATACAGGGCCGTGACCGCCTTCCTAAACTCTTTGTAGGACGCATCACTCTCGTACTCCGGAAGGCTCTCGCATAGTTCGGCCGTGTCGATGGGGAGGTACCTGCCAACCCAGCACTTGCGCGCGCACGCGTCCTCGATGTCGCTCTGTTCGAAGAGAGCTTCTAGGTCTTGGAAAAACTGGCGCAGGGAGCGCGGCTGATCCGGGTCGAAAGTCGGCACGGTCGAGTGGCCTCGCGCAGGCATCGTGGGTTTCGCGTGGTGGTGTTCCTCCGGCATAGCTAGCGGAACAGGACTTGGAATCGGGGAGAGTTCTTCTAGGGGCGTGAGCGCGCCGCCGAATAGGTCTTCGGAAAGGGAACTGGGTGATCGCGGACGGTTCGCGTTGTTCGCGTTCGTAGCAGTAGGTGGTGTTTGTGGAGGGGAAAGGTTCGCGATCGTTAGCGCTGTCTCGCGGAACCAGTTGCAAGCCGCAGGGTCGCGTTGAAGAAGATCGTGTCTGCGGTCAAGAAGTGCGAAAACGGGATCGGTGATCGCTGAGAGATGTTCGTTGTCGAGGTCTTCGCGAAAGCGTTCTATGAGTTCTTGGAATCGCGCGACGAGTAGCTCGGAGAGTAACTCGGGTAGCGGTTCGTTCGCCTGAGAAGTAGAGGCCTTAGCCTTCCTTGATCGCTTTGCTCGGGGTGGAATCGCGTTGGGTTCGCGCTGGTTGCACGTGAAGGAGGAGTCCGAACTTCTGCTTCAAACCCCCTCGCTGTGGGCTCCAAATATGATGCGTCAAAACCTCCCGCAACAGCCGGGAAAGTCAAGGTCGAGTGCCCTAGAAGGACGAGACCGTAAACGCGAAAGGGGAAGGGGTCGGAGCGAGTAAGGGTCGGGGTTCCCTAGCACGCGGAGGGCGCAAGGTAAACGCGAAGCGTACCACCGGGGAGCGGTCGCGTAGGCGCGGGGGTAGGATAGCCGGTGGTCGCGCGGTGAGCGCGGCTCCGTGGAAGAAGGGGAAACGCAGTTGCAGGTGGGTCTTCGCAGTCGCAGAGGGTAAAGCCGCAGTAAGTCGCTATGTCGCTATATCGCTATCGCCGTCGCACGCAGTCGCTATATCGCAGTCGCAGTCGCTATCGCAGTCTTCGCAGTCACCCACTATTCGCCGCAGGTGAGATCCTAACTGGGGGAAACTGGATTGCCTGGGGCTCGGAGGCCCCGAAGTATTTACAAAAGAGACAAAGATGTACAAACAACAACGACCGAGGAAACCCGGTCGCGAGCACAAGGGACCCGTATCGCGCTGCGTGCGATGGCACCACGAGTGCGTGATCCGTCGCGAGGCCGAGAGGCCTTATCGCGAGAGGCCGGCCCGCGCGACTCCTGGTCGCGGGCGCCTATTTGGCCTGCGCCACTGTTACAGTCCGTGCCAACCAGGCCCAGAGTTCCGGAGCTCCGCCGGAACTCCGCCCGGACTTCCGTTCGTCCTGTAACACCCAGACCGCTCCAGGCCGTTCCATCCAGTACGAGTCTCGGCCCTTCTAGTTCCCTCAGTCCTTTCCGATCATACTTACTCATACTCCGGTCGGAGTTCCGCTCGGACCACGATCTGCTCCGGAGCTCCACTAGCTTCCGCATGGATGTGCGGATGCGCGTCACCACGCGTCATTGTATGTCACTCCCGGTCGGATGCTCCACTCCGCGGAGTCCGACCGGAAGTCCGACCTCCGGACTCCGACCCCTAACTCCTATCTACGATTAGATTATAAGCCTCGAGTTTGCTAGCGTATTCCTCAGTTCGAATATCTCGTTTACTCCTCTGCTCTCTGCTTGTAACTCCTACTCCAAATCCAACTCCTTCTCCGTACCTCCACCGGACTTCCGTCCAGACCCCGACCTCCGACCTCCGTCCGACCTCCGTCTGTCTTCGTCTCTCCTCCTTCGACTTCTTCCCTTCGACTCTTCTCCGTTCCAGAGTTCCGCCAACCCCGTCCGAAATCCGAAGACCCGGCAGATCGCTCAGGGCGTTGCTAATAGCTTCGCCAAGTCTTCGCCTTCTGGTGCGCCCGGACTCCGCTTCAGTTCCTTCCGGACTTCCCTCCAGAATTCCGCTTTTCCGCATCTCCGCTTTTCCGGACTTCCGCGCACGATCCTAACAGTATATTCGAACTCACACTGAGGATCTGTCATGGCGGACATCCCTGAACTCTTCCAAGGGTTTACTGCTCGTCGCATCCAGGTGCCTATCCTGCACCCGGACCCGACTACGCCGACCCGAGCTCCGGGACCTGTCCCCGCTCAGGTGTTGGGACAAGACAACTCCGGACGTTCCACGCCGGAGTCCGTTCCCCCTCACCATTCCGATCCCACTCCTAATCCTTTCGCCCCTACGTCGGAACCCCTCCGGAGTTCCGACACGGAGGCGCCAGACCCACCTCTCCCCGGAGCTCCAGCTCCGGACTCGGGTCTGGACCCTGCCCTGCTAGACCCGAGCACTCAGCTCGCGGGCGCCATCGCGATGTTAGCACAAAGCCTCGTGCAAAACCCGCGTGCGCCAGCCTCCGCACATCCGGGCGGAGAAAGACATAACGTCCGAGAGCCGGACCAGTTCGATGGTTCGGACCCGGTCAAACTCCGGTCTTTCTTCACCCAGCTGGAGTTAGTCTTCAAAGCGCGGCCCCGGACCTTCGACACCCAGGAGAAACGGGTCACCTATGCCATTTCCTTCCTCAAGGGAACTGCGCTCCAGTGGTTTGAGCCCTACCTCCTCGAAGGCGAGTCCAAAAATCCGCCTGTGTTCATGTCGGACTACGAAGCCTTCCAGGAGGAACTCCGGACCAACTTCGGTCCGTACGATGCCACCGGAGCCGCAGAGCACGATCTCGAGAACCTCCGGATGTCCGACGGACATCGGATTGCGAAGTACATCACGCAGTTCAGCCGTCTCGGAACTCAAGTCCGCTGGGGTTCCTCCGCTCTCCGCTACCAGTTCTACCGTGGCCTCCCTTCTCGCCTGAAGGACCGCATCTCCGAAGTCGGCAAGCCGGACACGCTCACGGAGCTCCGCATCCTCGCTCAGAAGCTGGACAACCGCTACTGGGAACGCAAGGCGGAGCAGACGCGCGAGACCTCCGGCTCAAGCCACTCCAAATCCTCGACCTCCAAGTCCTCCGAGACTAAGTCGTCCCCCGCCAAGTCCGGCGGGAACTCCGGCTCCGGTTCCACCTCCACCTCTGGAACTCCGTCCAAGTCCTCGCAGCAGAAGACTCCTGCGAAGACCCCTGCGAAGCCCTACGCGGACAAGCTGGGCAAGGACGGGAAGCTCACCCAGGAGGAGCGTCAGCGCCGCTTCACGAACAACCTCTGCTTGTTCTGCGGCGGAGCCAGACACAGCGCCGGAGATTGCCCGAAGAAGACTCCTTCCGGAGCCAAAGCCAGGGCGACGCAAGTCCAGCAGCCTAAGGCCTCCGGTTCGGGGGCCAAGGAGACTCCTACGGAGTCAAAAAACTAGTCCGCAGCCCTCCAAACTCCGCGCCAAGTGGGGACTGCGTTGACTCCTCTGGTGCAGATCTCTGTCTTAGGCTCAACGCGTCCGCTCTCTCCGACCCCCTGTCTCTTCACGTACCTCTGTTCTCCGACTCCGTTCCTACTCCGTTCCGCGCCCTCGTGGACTCCGGCTCATCTCACTGCTTCGTGGACTCGGAGTTCGTCGACTCGCACGGAATTCCTACAACCTCCGTAACTCCGCTCCGTCTCCATCTCTTCGATGGGACGTCTAACCAAACCATATCCCGGACTACCGTCCTCCCTCTGCACTTCCCCTCCAGGGAAGTCCTATCCGTCGACTTCTATGTCACTCCGCTCGACAAGTCCGTCTCCGCCGTTCTGGGATACAGCTGGCTCTCCGCCTACAATCCGTTGATTGACTGGAAGACGCATAGCATCAAATTCCGGACCGCGCCCTCGGACCGTCCCGTATCTGTCCCTTCGGTCGCAACTCCGGCTCCGCCGGAACCCGCTCCCGAAGCCCCATCTGTCCCTCTGTCGGCCCCCAAGGTGTCCTTGGTGTCCGCTGCCGCGTTCGCCAGGGCCTGCCACCTTCCGGGCTCCGAAAGCTTCACTCTGAACCTAATGGAACCCGAATCGGCCTCCGCTCGAAGTAGCTCCGTCTCGGACTCCGCTCCCCCGGACCTCTCCGGAATTCCGGAGGAGTACCATGAATACGCGGACGTCTTCAGCAAGGCCAAGGTGGACACCCTACCGGAGCACTGCCCGCACGACCTCAAGATCACTCTCGAGGACGGGGCGACTCCACCCCTCGGACCCATCTACTCCCTGTCGCAAACGGAGCTTGAGACGCTCCATGAGTACATCGAGGAGAACCTCAAATCCGGCTTCATCCGGCCCACGAACTCTCCGTGCGGAGCTCCGGTGCTCTTCGTCAAGAAAAAGGACGGAAGTCTCCGTCTTTGCGTCGACTACCGCGGACTCAACAAAATCACACGGAAGGACCGCTACCCCCTACCGCTCATCTCGGACCTCCTGGACACGCCCCGGAAGGCTCGGACCTACACCAAGATCGACCTCCGGCACGCATACAACCTTGTCCGTATCGCCCCCGGAGATGAGTGGAAGACTGCGTTCCGGACCCGCTACGGGTCCTTCGAGTGGCTGGTAATGCCGTTCGGACTTTCTAACGCTCCGGCAGCGTTTCAACGCTTTGTCAACGAAGTGTTCGCAGACCTCCTGGACGTGTGCGTCGTGGTCTACCTCGACGACATCCTAATCTACTCCAGTAACCGGGAGGAACACCGCAAACACGTCAAGGAGGTGCTCCGGAGACTCCGGAAGTTCAAGCTGTACGCTCGCGCGGACAAGTGCGAGTTCGACGCGGACTCCGTTGAGTATCTCGGATATATCCTCTCCCCTGACGGACTTACTATGGCGGACTCCAAGGTCAAGGCGATCCTGGACTGGCCGGAACCTCGGAAAGTCCGAGACATACAGTCTTTCCTCGGATTTGCGAACTTCTATCGACGGTTCATCCACAACTACTCCGAGATCGTCCTTCCCCTCACCCGCCTTACCCGGAAATCCGCTCCGTGGAACTTCTCCGCGGAGTGCCGGAAGTCCTTTGAAGCCCTCAAGCAGGCCTTCACCTCCGCCCCCATCCTCTGCCACTGGGAGCCCGACCGCCAGATCACAGTGGAGACCGATGCGTCAGACTACGCCATCGCCGGAATTTTGTCCATCACCACGGACTCCGGCGAACTCCATCCGGTCGCATTCCACTCCCGTACTCTCACCGGTGCGGAGCTGAACTACGACACCCACGACAAGGAACTCCTGGCCATCTTCGAGTCCTTCCGCTCCTGGCGTCACTACTTGGAGGGTTCCGGAACTCCGATCGACGTGGTCACGGACCACAAGAACCTGGAGTACTTCACGACCACCAAACTCCTAACTAGGCGCCAAGCACGCTGGTCGGAATTCCTGTCGCAGTTCAACCTCATCATCCGCTTCCGCCCCAGAAAACTCGGAGCTAAACCTGACGCGCTCACTCGCCGTTGGGACATCTACCCAAAAGAGGGGGATAGTGACTACTCCGTCATCAACCCACACAACCTCCGACCCATCTTCACCCAGGAGCAGCTCACCTCCTCCCTCCGGGCGACCATTCTCCGAGAACCGGTACTCCGAGCGTCCCTCGTCCACGATGAGGAACTCCTACGCACGGACATCTGGACTTCCATCTCCGCTCCGTCCCCTGAGGACTCCGAGCTCTCCGCAGGCCTCCGCAGGCCTCCGCTTCGCAGCCCAAGGCAACCCGCGTTGGACACTTGACGACGAAGGTTATCTTCGCCTTAGTGGCCGGATCTACGTCCCGGACTCCGGTGACCTCTGCCTCCGGGTTCTCCGGTCGCGCCACGACCACCCTACGGCCGGACACTGGGGTCAGAACAAGACCCAAGCCCTTGTCCTCCGGGATTACGCCTGGCCCGGACTCCGTCTCTATGTCCGGGACTACTGCAAGTCCTGTACCACCTGCGCCCGCTCCAAAGTCCCTCGCCATCTCCCCTACGGCACGCTCAAGCAGCTTCCGATTCCGGAGAGACCCTGGAACTCCATCTCCATGGACCTCATCGAACAGCTCCCGGACTCCGACGGATTTACCGCCATCTTGGTCATCGTTGACCGCTTCACCAAGCAGTCCATTTTCATTCCGACGCACGACACCTTGACGGCTCCGGAGCTCGCGGACTTGTTTGTCCTACACGTCTTCTCCAAGCACGGAGTTCCGTCCCACGTCACCTCCGACCGGGGCTCCGAGTTCGTGTCCCACTTCTTCCGCTCCCTCGGAAAGGCCCTCGATATGCGCCTTCACTTCACCTCCGGATATCATCCGGAAGGCGACGGCCAGACCGAGCGAGTCAACCAGACCCTCAAACAGTACCTCCGGATGTACTGCACGTACCAGCAGGACAACTGGTCGCGTCTCCTTCCGCTCGTGGAGTTTGCCTACAACAATGCTCCAAACGCGACCACCGGAATCTCCCCGTTCTTCGCGAACAAGGGCTACAACCCTGCGATCTCCGTCCACCCCGAACGGGACCTCACCTCCGTGCGTGCTCGTGAGTTCGCCGTCGATCTCGACGAACTCCACGCGGAACTCCGGCAGCGCATCTCCGAAGCTCAGAAGCGCTACCAAGTCCAGGCGGACAAGCATCGCCTACCCGCCCCGGAGTTCCACATTGGAGACACCGCGTATGTCCGGGCGGAACACATCCGCTCCACCCGGCCTTCCAAGAAGTTGTCCGAGAAGTTCTTGGGTCCTTACACCATTATCGCGCAACCCGGTACGCACTCCTTCACCCTCCGTCTTCCGGACTCCATGCGCTCCGTCCACCCCGTCTTCCACGTTTCTCAACTGGAAGTCGCAACTCCGAACTCCATCCCCGGACGAGTCCAATCTCCGCCTCCGCCGGTCCTTGTCGACGGAGAACCGGAGTATGAGGTCTCGGAGATCCTTGACTCCAAGATCGACCGCCGCCGGAGATCCTGCCAGCTCCTCTATCTGGTGCGCTGGGCAGGCTACGAGGGCACGGACGAGGAGACCTCCTGGATCCTTGCCACGGAGCTCGGACATGCGCAGGACTTGGTCAAGGACTTCCACTCCACTTATCCGACCAAGCCCGGGCCTCTTACTTCACTCTGATCTTGCAAAGTCCAAGACGCCGCTGCATTGCACACACGAATACAAGAGGTCGAGAGGCGCGCACTATCTACTTCGAGTTCGAGTCCGTGTCCATGTCCGTATCCGTACCCGGAGTTCCGCCCGGAACTCCGCCCCCCTACTCCTCCATCCGGTCCCCTTCCTCGGCCTCCTCTCCCTCCTCCTCCGCCTCCGAGAACTCCTCCGTCAAGCTACCAAGGTAGCTTTCGTCATCCTCTCCTTTGGCATTTTGGCGCATGTACTCCGCCATCGCGTTCTCCCGACGCGTGGCCTCGGAGTCCATTCGCTCCCGGAGCTCCCGGAGGTCCTTCCGGACCATCCGCAGGAGGTTCCGGGTCTCCTGACCCTCCACCAGGATGGACAGGAGCAACTCCCTGTCCGTCCCGGGGACCGCTGGGTCAGCACCCCACGTCCGGCGGTTGTCCAGGGCCAAGCCCGTGGACGACCCCGCCGCCCCGGCACCCCGCGCCTTCCCGGACTTCCGAGCCCGGACCGCTTCGGGCTCCGGACTCGGGGACCCTTCCGCCTCCTCCTCTTCGTCATGCTCTGGCCCGATCCTGCGGGCTTTCCTCGGCTTCCGCGGGGTGTCCGGAACCCCGGTAGCGCCGTTGCACGAGGCCTTCTTGTTCCTGCAGCGGATGCAGGACTTGGTCCGCTTGTTGGGGACCTCGAACCGGCATTCCGCCTCGTCCTTTTGGCAGAGGTTGCAGGGCCTGCTAAATGGTCAACAGCGGACTCCGGGCTCGGAACTCGGACTTACCCCACTGCAACCGTGTCCACCCACTTCTTTCCCTTCCCCACGCGGACTTCGCGCTTCTCCGTCGGCCCATAGGCCGACAGGTCCACGATCTCCGCCTCCTCCTCCGGCTCCGGCGCTGCTCTCCGCTTTCCTGCGTGCTTCTCCGCCGCGGCTGACTCCGCCGCCGCCTTCGCCGCGTCCCCCTGCTCCAGGGCCTTGCGGACGTACGCGTCCACGTACGCCTGCTCCGCCGCTTTTTGGACTGCCGCCTCCGTCGTCCCTGTGGCCGTGACCGCCCCCGCGCCCACGGGCTGCGTGAGCTCCGCCAGCGCCGCCTCCACGCGCGCTGCCACGGCGGACGACCCCTCCGGGCGCTGCGAGGCCGCCACCTCCGCGGCGTGCCTTGCCAGTGCGGCCTCCACCGCCTTTTTCACGGCCTCCGCCGTGGCCGCCTCTTCCGCCGCCTTCTTCGCGGTCTCCGCCTCTGCCGCCCGCCGCGCACTCTCCGCCGCCTCCGCCTCCGCCGCCTTCCGCGCCGCCTCCGCCTCTGCGGACTTGGCCGCCTCCGCCGCCTTGGCCGCCTCCACCTCCACGGCGCGCTGCTGCTCCGCCCGGAGCTGCTCCAGCATCTTCATCGTCTCCGCGATCTGCGCGTTAAGGTCGATGGGGTTGGAGGACATAAGCGTGGAGGATGATGGTTGTGGGAGAGAGACAAAGAGCCGAACACCGCTGAGTCGCACTCCTTATATTCTGCTCGGACTCCGCGACCCTGCACGGACTCCGTTGCTTCCATTCATCAGGCTGACATGACGGGTGTTAAGTCAGAAGCCCTCAAGGGTTCGGGCCTAAAGGGGGGGCACTGTTACAGTCCGTGCCAACCAGGCCCGGAGTTCCGGAGCTCCGCCGGAACTCCGCCCGGACTTCCGTTCGTCCTGTAACACCCAGACCGCTCCAGGCCGTTCCATCCAGTACGAGTCTCGGCCCTTCTAGTTCCCTCAGTCCTTTCCGATCATACTTACTCATACTCCGGTCGGAGTTCCGCTCGGACCACGATCTGCTCCGGAGCTCCACTAGCTTCCGCGCGGATGTGCGGATGCGCGTCACCACGCGTCATCGTACGTCACTCCCGGTCGGATGCTCCACTCCGCGGAGTCCGACCGGAAGTCCGACCTCCGGACTCCGACCCCTAACTCCTATCTACGATTAGATTATAAGCCTCGAGTTTGCTAGCGTATTCCTCAGTTCGAATATCTCGTTTACTCCTCTGCTCTCTGCTTGTAACTCCTACTCCAAATCCAACTCCTTCTCCGTACCTCCACCGGACTTCCGTCCAGACCCCGACCTCCGACCTCCGTCCGACCTCCGTCTGTCTTCGTCTCTCCTCCTTCGACTTCTTCCCTTCGACTCTTCTCCGTTCCAGAGTTCCGCCAACCCCGTCCGAAATCCGAAGACCCGGCAGATCGCTCAGGGTGTTGCTAATAGCTTCGCCAAGTCTTCGCCTTCTGGTGCGCCCGGACTCCGCTTCAGTTCCTTCCGGACTTCCCTCCGGAATTCCGCTTTTCCGCATCTCCGCTTTTCCGGACTTCCGCGCACGATCCTAACAGCCACGCGCGACCTAAGTCCCGCCGCGGCAGTGAGTATCGCGCCGATGTCGCGCTACCACTAACGCAGTTGCGTACGCTGTCCAGTGAGTCCTAGGGGGTAGTAGAGGGGATGAAGGTCAGCGATGCGAAATCGCATAAAGAGTCGGGTTCCGGCGGTGGACCGCGCCAGGTCGCATCAACGTACTGTGGTTCACATCAACCAGCACTTGGGGTGCGACATATGAAGTCCCGCTAGCATATAGAATGTCGGGTTGCGTCATTGTATGGCACTTGCAGTGGCACTCACGGCTGCGCAGTGGCGAACAGGTCTTCGGGGATCAATGCTTTGGCCCCAGCCCCAACTGCGCACGCATTAGCCTCAGTATCGGTCAGCATGCAACAGAACGGGCACTTACTGGTGGTGGCGACCTGTTTACGGATCCACTCCGCACTCGCTAGGCTGACAACGGGCCCGAGGTTAGTCTCGGGCTGGGTAGGGTCGCCAAGCCGATATTCTGTGACCCTTCTGTGAGCTCTCTGGTAGGTTTTGCATGTACGTAAGTCGTTTCCGCCTACTTTTGTGAGCTCCACAAATCGGACTACGAAGTCGTCGAAGATGAATTCGTGCACGTAGATGCGCTAGATGCATCGCAAAATGAGTTCAGGTTCCCTAAGCTTATTGGATGGGGGTACCTACTCCTCGACGGTGCAGCAGCTTTGGCCGGAATTGAACATTGCACCTGAAAAATAGGGTTGATGAGTACCATGAGGGGAGACCCTGTCAGTTCGTACGCGTACCATCAACGAGCTTGGCCACGGTATAATCCACATTGGCGTCAGCACGTACGTAGGTGGGATCCTTACCCCCAAGCTAACGCGCTTTCATTCGTCGTCAGCATCTTGTACAACATCCCGAAGAGAGACATAGCGTCGCCTTACCTCAAGCCCAACACATTTGAACCCACTCGCCTCCACGGCTGCGATGTCGATCGCGTGTCCACCCGCCACGCTGCCCGTGAACATCGCCAAGTCAACCAATTGGTTCTTCACCACCGCCGTCGTAAGCTCAGGGCTGAGGTGGATGACTTGCAAGACGTCCCAAGGTACACCTTCTTTGTGGAACACGTTCACAAGGCGCTCGGCGGCGGTGGCGGGGTCTGCGGAGACGGCTTGATAATGACTGCATTTCCCGTGATTGACGCAGGGAGGACTGAGTTGATCACCATCAGTAATGGATAGCTAAGCACGAGAAGAGAGTGTGAGCATGCGAAGGGGGTAAACGAATAAGTGAGCTGTCTTGAACACTCACTTCCAGGGAGCGATGACCACCACAGCCGAAAGGGACACACTTAATGAAATGGCGGAACCCGGGCTTGTCCATATCTGAGAGTGAGATGTCCGCGAGGGCAGACTCGGCGATGGACAACATGTACTCTGCGCGGTCGAGCATGCCGCGGATCTCGCCTGGAACCTGCCAGACGGGGCTGAGTAGTACACACAAGTTATCTGCTGCGACGCCGTTTACGCGTCCTGTTACTCACCGACCCATCTGAAGGATATGCTCGAGAGGGATTTCGTCGCGCATGTTCCCGAACTCTTCCTAAGGGATGAGTATCCAGTCAGCATATGCTCGGATGACATCTGGACGAGCAGCACGAAAGGTGTGTAGACTTACGATGAATCTGCGCCCAATCACAATACGCTGAATAAGTGGAACACGAGCCCATCCTGCAGCAGATTGGATGGAGCTTTCCAGCTACGATTCAGAGGAGTATGTGCGAATTGTAAGCAGCTCCTGGCTATGCGGGATGAGCGCCGTCTGCGACGATGGGTCTGCATCCGGAGAGATGGAAGTGCTAGGCGGTTTGAAGGCATTGGTTCACATCGCGTACTGCAGGCGTATGGCCGAGAGAAAGAGATCTCGTCTGAAGCTGGAAGTGAGTTGGACTGAGTGAGAGAGAAACACAGACTGAGAGAGCAGGGACGGCATCATCGTAGTACAGCCTGGCCCGGCACTCCGGCGAGTTTGGGCGCAGGCGCTATTAAGACCCTCCACAACTTAGGACGAGCCGCTACCTCCAAAGCCGCCGCTGCGCTTATGTCTCCCTCGCTCTCGACGTTTCACCGACCATTGGCTGATCGCTGGTAAATGACTGCAATGCATTCTGTCGAAATAGACTAACTGGTGGTCTAGATGTCGTTGTGGCCGAGGACGAACACTCCGAGGAGCTACTTACTTTGTTCTACACCAGATCCACTCATCTTGCGAGCTCGCCATACCACGTTGAAACGTAGCTATGGAAATTGATATCGGACCCGGTCGTTTCAGACGAAGTGGAAAAGTGGGCGGTGAGATAACATCGTTGTCGAATCTTCCCCACATGGCCTCACTTTTGGAAGGGTCACCATGGACCAGGACGCAACTTGAAATAGGAGGGTATCAAATGGCCCGCAAATGGAGAGCACTGCCCTGCCCTCACGATGCTGGGGACTTCATTCTCGACAGCTCCGACAGGAAGTCATGCCGTAGCATCCAGACGAGCACACAGGGTCTCCTTGCCCGCCGCAGTGACTCTAAGACATGAGACGCAAGCCCCGAGAGCCGGGATTGTTTTAAATAAGGAGTGTCGCCTTCAGCTTGATATGGTGAGGCACCTTTTAGGCCACCCCAAGGCAGGATACCAGTGCATTCAAACCAGATCGAAGGGTCCCATTCTTGTGGGTCTATGTATGAACACAGGTTTCAGACGGGACGTCTCTGCGGGTTACAAGGGGGTAGCGCGCTGGAGAAAATCTGGTACCCCAACCCGGGTGAAGGTGCGATGACAGCCGTCATTATGTGCCTCAGGCTGAATCGTTTGTGTTTGTTACACTTGCTGGGACGTATCACCGTGAAGCTTCCCCAGTCCGGCAGCTGGCCTGCCTGAGGGAGTCGGCACGATGGATCACACCTTTGTGGAGCTGCCAGTATTTTTCACTATGTCGTGATGATGACGAGGAGCCTTTCCTATTCTTGTTACTCCTGTGTCGAATCCATGTTTATTCAATGGCAGTTATCTCGAGCCACGGCACTGTGTTCCATGAAAACTGTCAGGTCCAAACGTTGTGTCCACCTACTTCTGCTTGAAGCTGGCGAGTACTCCCACGCACATGTATGCCTCGATCGCTTCCATCACATTCCAGCGCTTCTCCGCATCATCCTCTACAACTTCGTCCGGCCAAAGCTGAAAGTTATCCAGCTGCACTCGCGCCGTCTATCGGGGTTCCCTCTGATGCAACACGCGATATTTTCACTTGAGAGAATAGGCATTTCAGCATCGCATTTCAGGTGCATTCTACTTACGTGATCTTCACTCGGACATGCCTCATCCGTTCTGTAATAGCTTGGCCCTCAGGATGCCGCACACGGTTATCACACTTTACTCGAGCGGGTTCGACACCTCGTCCGTGGCGCCCGTCTTGCCGTCTCATGGGGTTGCGATATCCGAGACGATAGCACCACGTGTGGTGATGCAACCCGGCGTGGTCCACCGCCGGAACCCGACTCTTTATGCGATTTCGCATCGCTGACCCTTATCCCCTCTACTACCCCCTAGGACTCACTGGACAGCGTACGCAACTGCGTTAGCGGTAGCATGACATCGGCGCAATACTCACTGCCACGGCGGGACTTAGGTCGCGCGTGGCGCAGGTCAAATAGGCGCCCGTGACCGGGAGTCGCGCAGGCCGGCCTCGCGTGA
Organism: Trametes hirsuta; assembly: GCA_001302255.2. Classification (NCBI taxonomy): domain Eukaryota; kingdom Fungi; phylum Basidiomycota; class Agaricomycetes; order Polyporales; family Polyporaceae; genus Trametes; species Trametes hirsuta. The sequence continues at coordinate 1,337,734 of CP019370.1, read as the reverse complement.
TAAGCCCTCTCGGCCTCGCGACGGATCGCGCACTCGTGGTGCTACCGCGCGCGGCGCGATACGGGTCCCTTGTGTTTGCGACCGGGTTTCCTCAGTTGTTGTTGTTTGTACATCTTTGTCTCTTTTGTAAATACTTCGGGGCCTCCGAGCCCCAGGCAATCCAGTTTCCCCCAGTTAGGATCCCACCTGCGGTGAATAGCGTGCGACTGCGAAGACTGCGATAGCGACTGCGACTGCGACATAGCAAACTGCGTGCGACGGCGATAGCGATATAGCGACATAGCGACTTACTGCGGCTTTACCCTCTGCGACTGCGAAGACCCCACCGCGACTGCGTTTCACCTTCTCCCACAGAGTCACGCTCACCGCGCGACCACGTACGTTTCCTTTAGGTTCCCTTATGGCGACAGCTTTCCTATTTCCCCAAGCGGCTATTCTACCCTCGCACCCACGCGACCGCTCCCCGGTGGTACGCTTGGCGTTTACCTTTGCGCCCTCCGCGTGCTAGGGAACCCCGACCCTTACTCGCTCCAACCCCTTCCCCTTTCACGTTTACGGTCTTGTCCTACTAGGGCACTCAACCTTGACTTTCCCGGCTGTTGCGGGAGGTTTTGGCGCATCAGAGGTGCGCTACGTTCAACATCTTGAAGCGCACACTTTGACCTCGATAGACCTATATTGCGCATCCTCTGTACGTATACTGATGGTATGTGACTAACGATATACGAACTATGAGTCAGACGCTATTGTTGACTCTTCGGAAGTGTTGCCTGTGTTCACAAGTTCTCGGATCGCCTCCATCACATCTCGCGGATGCTCGACATCCAGGAACTCTTCCAGAGAGAGCTTGTATTCATCAAGCTGCGACTGTGCAGTCCAACGCATTGATTTCCGGCCATCGTCCGTCTGAATACGATCGAGGAACGCCGGCATTGCTTCCTGAAGACGTTTGTGAAGCTCTTGGCCGCGCTCTGCCACCTTCGACAAGAACGCAATGTAGCGCAGGATGCCTATCTCGTTACTGAGGTCGAACCCATGGCCGGCGGTGTTACGATCCATAATGATGCAGCACTGTCAAAACATGAGATCAGATGCCCCCTTCTGACATCGACCATAATCTGGAATGCATACCCTTTCTGTAGAAGAGTACCAGGCGAAGCATGGGATGCCATGGGGCCCGCACACCGATAAACCATATATCGGGAAGTCCATGACGCCTAGCATCGCTAGGAACTGCACCGCGCTGGTACAGGCTAGACGTTGTCGGTTTCTCGTCGCATGTTGGAGAATCTCACCCTCTGTTTGATATGTGATGATCATGATTGGGACGTGGAGGTCGTCGTGGTCGCTGGCAGGGAGGCCGGGAGCGTCTTGGGATTGAATGATAGGGAATGTCGCCTGCAGGTTAGGAATGACAGTATTACCAAGAACAGCACGTATTGCCTTGGTAACCCCCACTAGGTTAACGGCGACGACTGCGTGCACCCCAGCAACCGGGTACCGTAGTATACGTCGCGTAAGCTGCCTAAGGCAGCTGTCGCGGAAGGATAGGACCGAACTATAGTCATGAATCTTTACTCCTTGGATTAGTCGACGAAGTCCGCCCTCCACCGAGCTGGTATGCCGGGAAGCCTGAAGTAATTCATGATATTGTTCGTGCAATGAATTTCCATCCTCGACGATTTGGTACGACGCGTCACGAAAAGCAAACGGGTCGAGTCGAGTTAAACAGATGTTGGAGTCCACCGTGGAGTAGAAGTCTTGGTAGGGCAGGTAATAAGACTGCGATGCCCCGGGAGGCGACTCTGTCGCATCGGATGATGCTTGATTGTTCAAATTGGTTGACCGCTGCGAAGACTCTGTTGCGGTGGTGCACTTGATCTTGTCGTATTCAACACAACGTGAGTAATGAAGGTGGGCGTGAGACCTTAAACTCGAGTTAGTGAGTACTGGCCCTATGTCCCGTAATCTGGAGGGGTGTTTCAATACTTACAAGTATTTAAATGATCCAACCGGTACTTCCTTGGGGACCCATACCCGCCAGAACCATGCCAATAAGACCTCCCATACCTGTCGAAGCTCAAGTGGCAGCGTCAACGAGTCTTGTTCACGATGTCCCGCGCACATAGCGCATATTATGGGCGTCAGAGCCTCGATAATGGGATGGCGAAGCACAGCGAAGGCGTCGTACTTTGGTGGGGTCGGAAGCACATCCGACGTGATATTGTACATCGGCTTCAAGTTGTGGCACTGGCATTTCTACAATGATACAATCAGGACCATGTTTTGGTGCTAGGAAGAATGGGACGAGCAAACCAATAAGGGTTTATCGGATATGCACGGGTGGAGCATGTAGAAGAACCCATCCGTGAATGCCCGGTAATGCTTGTGACTAGGTCCACAAGGGACAAAACCAATCGTGAATACATGGTGATCCAACGACCACTCTCCAATTCCAGCTACTTGCTTGATGTCCACTTTCGTCGAGAGCCTTGAATCGAGTAGCCTGCAAAGAGTTAAAAGATAAGAAGCAACCCCATGAATGAGGCGGCATACCAGGAATTTGGGGTTGAGGGCCACAACAGGCTATCGGGGTGATCAAATCAGTAAAAAGGGACACCATTAGTAGTCGTGGACAGCTCACTCTGCTTGTGAACCTCCCCCGCAACTTGTCTCAACATTGTCGACGTCATAGGTGTCGCCGAAACCAGAGCCAGGGTGGACTTGTGCACGCCACATCTCAAGCCGTTTCGCTACGTCGACGTTGGCTATATGGGCATCTTCTAGCGTTCTATCCGCTCTCCATATGAATTCCGTGCTCTCGTTGTGTGCCTCCTTATCTTCTGAACGCTGTAACCAAGAGGCGCTGCTTGCGCGCGTACTAACTAGAGTGAGGAAGCGCGCGAGAGCAAAAACGTCTGTAGGGGACCGCATATTGAACACGCCATCGGCAGGACATGTGGCGCCCTCCCTGGGTATGGAAGCGTAGAAATGCGGCTAACCGTCATGATGTAGTGGGTCAGCATTTGTTGCCGCCTAACGTGAAAGAGATGGCTCACGCATGCTTTATCTGTGCTGTCATCTTCGTCAACCCGCCCCAAAATAATGTAACTGGCATCCGTTTTGGCGGAGTATAGGATCCCGACAACAGGTGTGGTAAGACCTAATACCTTTCTCTGGAACAGGGAGCTCACGAGGAGTGGAACAGCATTGTCAGCGTCTGCAAGATATATGATGGGAACCAGAGGGTCGGTTTGGTGGGTTGAAGGTCGAAGAAGATGGCATTGCACACAGTGAGAGGAGATGGAGCTGTGGCATTCTTGAGCCATAACATCTATAGGTGACCGGGTGAAGTCGCACTCGCCGTCTACGGACGAAAATCATATGTGAGCAGTGGCAGGGGCAAATGGCCGGTGGGCGATACGTACCAGTACTAGTAGTAGTACAACAACTACCCTGAGTAGTGATTTGACCACAAGGTATGTCACTAGCATGCAATTCTGCTTCATTACTACCGCGTCCGAGTCCACTTGATCCCGAGCTCGAGTCCGAGTTGGAGTCCGTGTTCGAGTCTGAGTTGGAGTCCGTGTTCGAGTCCGAGTTCAAGTCTGAGTTCGAGCCCGAGTCAGAGTCAGAGTCCCAGTCCGAGTCCATATCCGAATCTGAATCTAAGTGTGTAGCGATAGCGTGATGATATATCGGGTCCTGTTCGACGTCGCCGTATAAAGAACCTATAGATAAGGTTGATATGGTCACCGCTTCGTAGCGCCTCAACTGCTCATTTCTAGCAGATGCTGTAAGACCTGTTGCCGCTTGCGTCCTGGTGGGAAAGTCGTTTATCGAAGGTAGCTCCGAGCCTCCCGCCTGTTGCTCGTTCAGTGCTACGTTTTATTTGAGGATTTTGTTCCGGAGAGTAAAGACATTCTTGATCAACATTCGTGATATACAATTCATGAATGGAGAACTTATGTACCTGTCTGCAAAGATGTGTCTATCCTTGAGGCGACAAGCAGTGCGGCAATGCCTAGGCCGCCATAGGCATCCCGCTCGGGTTGTCGGCCAGCACCCCAAGACCATGACCTTGAATATGGACATCCTGGCCTTGTATATACGTCTTCTTAGCATTGCATCTCGGGTCGTGTGACCAGAAACGTACCGTGTGATAAGAGTTGTAGACGTGTTCTGTATAATCGTCGCAATGGCATACGGCCAGAGGATATTCACGTCGGGGATCGCAGCATCTGAAAGGGTAATTTGCGAGTGGAGAGCCAAGAAGGATTGAAGAAACTCGTGATTTTTATTGAGGGTCATTCGTTCGGAAGGCAACGTTAACATCTTCGTCGAGTTCACCTCGAGTGCGGTCGGAAAAGACGTGTTAAGATGTTCTAGACCAGAGTTCGGGCAGATGAGATTCGAGGCGGTCGTAGTGTCGTTGAGTTCGGCATCGTCCTCGCCATAAGATGGGGAGTCAGATAGATTTTCGAGAGCGCGTTGAATCCAGGAGGTTTGGGAAGACAAAGATTGAACTGTACTACCGAATTCGTTGACCGAGAGGGAGAACAACCCCGCGTGTAGCTTTTTCGCTGTTTCCAAGCTAATTCTGAGATGATGGGGGTCCATGATAACCAACTCAGCAGAGAAAATTGCCTGGGAGAGCAAACCGGAACCCTGAGGATCGTGGTTTATTACGCGTTCACTGCAGCAGTCTTCCCCGCGGCTCGATCATCCCATGCGCCCTCCCCGGCATGGTCATACGCGCCCGTCCCCGCCTCGCTCGGTCTTCTCTCCTTCCACCACCTCCCTCGTCGTCGTCTCACACCGCCCACCTCACTCGGCGACCCTCCTAGCACCTGCAAGTACATGCAGACATGACCGTCCTCCGCCTCTCTTCACTCACTCTCCGCGCCCTCACTCGGCGTCCGTACCACACCACTCCCGCCCGTGCCGCCAAGCTCACCGTAGCCATCCGGCGCAAAGACCCGACACGCATCTGGGAGCACCGCTGTGCACGAGCTCGTGACTAAAGATGGCGTGGACGTCCTCATCCAGCCCTGCGAGTGTCGCGTCTTCGCGGTGGACGACTTTCTCAAGGTCGGTCTCCTCCCCCTCGCACTCACCTCCCTCGTCTCATGTAGTGCACGCTCGCACGGTTTTAGGCCGACACGAAGCTGCACCCCACTCTCCAGCGGGTGTATGTTTTAGTCGGCATCAAGGAGACTCCTCTTCTCAAAGTGCTCACCGACCCGCTCCCCGCCCCGGGCGCACATGCGCATGATGCCAAGTATCCTGCGCTCATGCCGCGGACGCAGGTGATGTTCTCTCACACCGTCAAGGGCCAGCTGTACAACATGGAGCTCCTCTCCAAGTGTCTCACGTCCAAGACCGGGGGTGCACCCTCGCGCGGGGCTCTATCACCGCGCCTCATCGGCTACGAGCTCCCAACTGGCGACGACGGGAAACGTACGGTCGGCTTTGACTGGTTTGCTGGTGGTATGTGCCCATGTACTGTATCTCTAAAAACTTGAATCATCGCTACAGATTTCTCCGTACTGCACCACGGGGCCATCCGGGCGCCAGTCCCCCGCGAGTAATGACCTACGGGCAGCTTGCGACCATTCTTAAACTCGCCCAAACCCTCGGAAAGGGCTGCTTAGCCTACGTCCGCAACATCAGCCACCACATCGAGGTGAGCCTCTGTTATAATATCGTTCGCCCGTTCGTCCATCACTCACTCACCCTTCTCTCTCGTACCCATGGCGGTTTTGATTTCCTCTTCCAGCGTACCTCCCGCCTGTGACAATTATGGCTGTCGACATCCTCCCCACTGCGCCCCCGCTCGAGGCGTCGCAGCACTTCTCCACCGCCTTACTGCCGTACCTCCGTACCGTCCTCGCTGGGTACACGCACCCAAACGCGAAGCCCACGTCAACGCAGATTCACGAAGCGCTTTGCCGCGCGCCGGTGGCGCAGGGTGGCGAGCTCACACCATCGTTCGAGTGGCTGCGGGGACCGTTGGGCATATGGAAGGAGAGTATCGCAGCGCCAAGCAGTGAAGATGGCGAACCCGCGAACGCAGGGCACGCATCAAAGAAGCCCCTCCCCGGGGCGCCTCGCAAGAAGAGGGTGCTCATGCTTGGCAGCGGGATGGTTGCGCGTCCCGCCGTCGACGAGCTGTGCAGGCGATCAGATGTGGAACTTGTCATAGGTTGGTTGAGGCCCGCTGAACCCTTCGTAATAACGCTTCGAGAGACTAACATCTCATGTTCTACGTAGCGAGCGACTCCATCGGGGACGCAGAGCGCTTAGCTGCGCAACATTCGAACGCTCAACCCGTGAAGGTGGACGTGAGCGACCGAGATTCCGTCTGGCGCCTCGTCCAGGGGAGTAGATGTAGTGATCAGGCATGTCTTCTAGTTCTCGCCCACTCAAGAGCGTAGCTAACTGATACTGTAGCCTTTTGCCGGTACCATTCCATACAGGCGTTGCGGAGGCATGCATAGAACATCGGAAACACCTTGTAACCGCGTCATACATCTCGCCTGCTATGCAAGCACTCCATCAGCGGTAAGTCGATACGCACTTTTTCGACTCATACCCAACTTACCCATTCCCGACTTTTAGAGCAGTGGACGTGGACGTGGTTCTTATGAATGAGATCGGTCTTGACCCGGGCATCGACCATTGCTCTGCGCTTTCCCTCCTCAAGAAGCTTCGTTCGGAAGGCAAAGAAATCGTCTCCTTCACGTCCTTCTGTGGCGGCCTCCCCACCCCCGAGCACGCCGACGTCCTGCTCAGCTACCGCTTCAGCTGGTCCCCCAAGGACGTGCTCAGTGCCGCCTTGAACCTCGTCCGCTTCAAGCTCTGGGGCGGGGACTCGGAATGCGCCATTGACGGCGACGCACTTTCCTCGCGTCACTTCCCCTCCGTCCCGCTCTCGAATGTCCCCCAGTTCGGGGGCATTGCAGGCCGCAAGGGCGCTCGGTGCGCTCATCATGTACGACTCTGCATCACTCCTCTCTGCGCTCACCACCGTCGTCCTGCCGCCACAGCGCGACTCCATCCTGCACGCCCTTCATTGACTCGGTGCCGTCCCGCTCACACTGGTGTCGCATATGAAGTGTTCGATGTGTCCCTCCCGCCACTCCTGCGCACCCGCCGCGCTGGTCGACATGTTCGCCGCGCTGCCTGTGCACAAGCTGCGGTACCTGCCCGGACACTTGAAATATAGCCTATGAATTATTAGTAGCCACGGTGCGGTCGTAATATATATCACGAGGACCGTATTGACTATGGATGGGGAACTCCTAGTCGTACATTCTGAGAGCGACGACTTGAGACGTACGGCACTAATGCAGGCGGGTCGTAATCAGCTGACTGCAGAGAATGAGAATGCCAAACCGAGGAAAAAGCGTTGAGGATTAAGGTTTCAAGTTACAAACAGGACTGAGTTCGTAACTTTGTAGGTGGGCGAGACTGTAGGGAAGGTGTATTTTATTCTTAGTCGTAAATCGGCATCTAGAACTAGTATCGAACCAGGAGTCGTAAATTCCACGTTACGAACTACTAGTGCATGTGCGAGGAGTAGTAGCAGATCCTTTTAATCAGATACGATAGAGAGCGGAACGTCCCCGTCGCAAAGCTTCCGGTAATCGATCCATTCCTGGAACCATTCGATGGCTCTATTCGCCCCGTACTCGATATCTTCCTCCGCTAATCCTTCACCCCGGTTCCGCAGGTAATTCATCAACGATTTGCGCCCTTTGAGAATCTCAACGGTGGGTGCCGTGTACCCGCCCCAGAGAGAGTACTTAGCTGGAATATGATTACGATTAGTGATGTGTCAAGACAAAGCAGACGAAATCAAGAAACTCACGAGGGTACCACACGCCAAGCTGCCGAGCCACGCCCTTGAGCTCCAAACAGGGGCATTCTTTGAAGCTGGGCATAGGGGTATGGAATAGGAACCGGTAATCCTTGGGAAGTTCGCACTGATGTTCTGTGCTCTCCTCAAAGTCAATGAAGAAAACGTCGCCGTTGTCCTTAATGAGCATATTGTTTGGCATACTTTCCAAGTCGTAATGCCTCACTCCGGCCCGATGAATCGCCAGGAGCGCATCTAGAATTCGGCTCCTGTTTTCAAGCGTGTCAGGTCTGAGGTGTATGCTCGTGAGGTGAACGTACTACTAACCTATACGCTACATCGTGCCGATGCGGATTAGTACTCGGTGAATATCCCTCCCAGGTTATGACCAAACACTCGAAGCCCTCGGCACCATTCGGTGCCGTCCATCCAAAAAGGCCAATAAACCGGGGAACACATATACCCTGCAGATCTCCAAGTTTCTCTTGGTAAATCAATGCTTCTTGTTGAAGCGAGCTAAGGCCGTCGTCATTTAGATCCTCAGGCGACTCCGGCGCCGGCAGGATCTTGCATACGACATCTTGTGCTGGTTCTGGGGCCGAGCCTCTCACAAGTTGCGCGCGAAAGACAGCCTCATTAGTTTTACGCCTAAACCATTCGGTAGGCTCAGCAACGTGATAGGTTTCCGTGGCGTCCTCCGGCCGCGGCATGATCATGGGGGTGAATTCGAATATAGCAGCGGCCTCTGAATGAGAACTTCGGTGTTGCATGACAAACAATCCAGCCTTTTTGCGCGTAAAGATATCCAAATTGGGTGGGAGAACGAGGTGAGGCATGATGCGCTGGTTGTACAGTGGTGGTGGCAGACTTGCAAAGCTACTAGTATCAAACGTTCGAAGGCTGGCGAAGGCAGCGCGTGCAGGCGGTTGGGCAGCCTAAAAGGGAAGTTTTTCCCGCGCGGAGCGTCTAAGCGCCTGCGCGCGGGAGTTGCACCTCTGACTCCTGAGTGCTACACTTATCACTCCTCGGCGGACCCACCCATCTTGTGAGCTCGCCGAACTGCGTCGAAACATAGCTATGCCAGCGAGCCACCTTTCCTGTCATTTTTAATCTTGTAGTGAATCCATGTTTATTCAACAGCGAGATCGCGTCCTATGTACCTGCTACTCGGCTGTGAAAAGAACGGCATGTCGGGCCAAACATTGCGTTCGCCGTTCACCTACTTCCGCTTGAAGCTAGCGAGTCCTCCCGCGCGCACATATTCCTCGATCGCTTCCATCACATCCCGTGGCTTCTCCTCATCATCCTCTGCAACCTCGTCCGCCCACAGCTGATAATCATCCAGCTGCGCTCGCGCTGTCCATCGAAGCCCTGCCCTTCCTTCTTCCGTCTGCATCTTCTCAAGCAAGCTCGGCTTAGCTTGCTCAAAGCGTTCACGCAGCTCTCGTCCGCGCTCTTCGACCTTCGATAGAAAGGCGATGTAGCGCAGCACACCTTCTTCCTGCGTAAGGTCAAATCGATAGTATGCGGTGTTGCGGTCGATGATGTAGCAGCACTTCAGAACGACGGTACGCGAATTAGTCGGGGCACGTTTGGTGTCATAAAGATGCTTACCTCGTTCTCGGAGGAGTACCAGGCTATGCATGGGATGCCGTATGGCCCGCACACGCACAGACCGTAGACGGGAAAATCGGTCACTCCGAGAACCGCAAGAAAGCGGACGGCGCTGACGCAGGCTAGCCGGACCCGGTTGCGTGTGGAGTCTTTCAAGGCGGCCCCCATGTCCTGGAAGCACAACAAGAGCATAGGGAGATGTAACATATCGCTGTCTGTGACTTTGGTCGGCGCCTCTTGACAAGCATAGCGGGTCGAAGGTGTAGCACTGTACGACCATCCAAATTGCGGTGTGGCAAGATTCGGGTTGGAAACGTGGTGAAAAAGAGTAATCGTCTCCATGAGTGAATTGAGCGCAACGTCTTCTCCAAGAACACTGCGAACATCTTGGAAGAAATGGCCGGTAGGGACGCTGAGAGCGGAGTCGACTGTGCCTGCGACAGGGTAGTGTAGGATACGCTCCCGGAGTTCTTCGGTCCATTGCTCGCGTTCCGTAACGTCCTCAACATACTTGGGGTCCTCCATGAAAGGTGAAACTCGTTCGGAGATGAATTTATCTACCATCTTGGAGTGCTTAGTCGCTTCATGCAGCTCTACAAGGTTCTCGTAATCTTCATCGATTTGGTAGGGCAGCCGGTTGCTTCCCTTGCGACGGGTATAGCTCAGCATAGTGTTAGAAGCGATGTAAGTCCAGTCGGGGAGGATGTCCCAAAGACGTGCATGGGCAACCCGGCGTAGCCAGTCCGAAAAGAGCAGTTCCTCTTGGGCATCCTCTGAACCCGCGGCGGAGAGAGCGGCTTGTGCATCGAGCACGGTGTCAAGCTCCTTCAATCGTGGATACTGTGTTGCCAAAGGGGTTCTGATCTCTGAATAGTTAGCTCCTGTTAGGGCCTCGTAATCGAGTCAGTGCTTACGAGTGGTAGATACAACTGGTGCTTGTAGGTGTCTCCGCAAAGCGGCTCGAGGGGGTGTCACAGAACCACAGCATGATTTTCTCCCAAAAAGGCTTGCATCGTGAACCGAAGGCCAGCTCTATTTCAAGCGGTTCCGAGACCGCAATAGCCTGTGACACCAGGACCGCTAAAGCCCGTGCGCCAGTGACATCAGGATGGGGCTGAATACTGTATTCTTCCTCATTGACAACTTCAACGTCGGATGGTACCTAGTGTGCATAGGTTGTCTAGCCATCAATCCCGTCGCATGTTTGGGGGTGTATCTGTAGGCTTACCATACCAGATGGCGAGGAAGGGCGATCAAAGGGTACACCTATCGCCCGCATGAATGTCCCGATGAAGTCGGGAAACCTTCGAAAAGCTTCACTGGCAGCTTTGGGAACCAACCCGAGCGTGATAACATGGTGGTCAAAAGACCATTCCCTCATGCCCGGGTGATTAAGATCGAGCGTCCCCTGGAGTCGTTGCTCAAACGACCTAGTGAGGTTTAAGGAATGATGTTTAAGCAGAACGACACCCTGATATCGGACCTACCATTGGCTACCTTGCCGTGATGGCCAAACAAAACTGGTATGCGGATACATATCGACCGACTGGTTAGATACGTTCGCGGCACCGCAAATCTATACTTACGTAGGATAATTATTGTTTGTGCTTGAACAAACTTCTGTGTCGTCTGGCATGGTCGAAAAGGGAGGGGTGGACCTATTACACAAACGTAGTTAGCTGTATACGCAGGCATGAGGTCTACATAGCGAACCTTTCATGATCGGATTCCATAATCCCGGGCCACTGCGGGTTACAGAAAGGTTCTACATCTATTCTCCATTGGAGGACTGCTGTTGAGAGAGGACAGTCCCCTCCTGTTGGAAGCTCAGCCACGGTGTCGGCCCTCCAGGGCTGCGTTGTGGGAACTGTGGCTGTCACATTGGGGCTGACGGTGCCAGTTGGCAAAGGTCGAGCAAAGGAGGCCCAGCGAGATTTTATACTACCAGCATGCCTAGACAGTAGATCGAGGAAGTGCGCCAACGCGAGAGCATCCAGCCGTGATCGCAAATTGAAAATGCCACATGGTGAAGCTCCGATCATGTTTGGCGCTGCTGAGTCTTCGCTCGCAGCCGCGATATGCAGTTTGGGGGCCTGCATGTTCGATATCAATGGCGTAGGTCATTCAGATAAGTCATAGATGTCAGAGTTAGCGAGACTGTCAACGTCTGAAATGGTACGAACAACGACGTACCGGGTCCATGGTGTCATTCATCGGGCCCTGCCACCCCAAAAACACTCTGCAGATTTCATGAGATGTATCATATAAAATTCCGATGATGGGCAAGCCGTGTTGGAGCACTTGATTTTGATTCAAAGCACTCAACATAAACGGCACGATTTCGGATCCCTCCCTGATGATGCAAACCACCGGAACGATCGGAAACGGCTTGAATGTTGGGATGCAAATGCTGCTCTGAGCGTAGGCTTCTGAAAAATTGCCGTAAAAGGCGGAAGAAAGATCACTTGAATGGTCAGAATTATCCTCGGACTCCGCGCGGCCAGCCGAATTTCCATCCACAGGCGGAGTTGTGGTCACGGTATGGGTGATCTGGGCATCGCTAGCTTGGCTAGTTGGGGGTGAACACTCAGGGGCAGTCTTTTCATCCTCTCCAGGAGCGCATAAACATAGTTGAGTGTTCGAGACCAGTTCAATGGTCTGGGCGCCACGATCTAGAGGAGACTCGGATCCAAAGTTACTGGCACTTCGGATAAGAGTAGCCGGATACTCGTATCGTTCTAAGTGAACTCGAGCAGTCGAGTTCACTGGCGGAATTGATTCATCACAGGTAGCAGAATGATGGGAAGGGAATGGGAGAAAGACCGTTAACGAAGCAAGACCTGGTGCCTCCGAGCCCAATCGTCTTTGGTCACCGCCACTGGGGGCTATTTGGGCTGCAGGTTGCACGTAAAAATTCAGGAATCTGTAACAGGGCGACTGAATATGGCTTGCGGTCATTGAGAGCTATGGTCGGCAGTTCTCACCTCGTAGCGGCTCCCGGAAGATTTCGCTTTACAATCCAAGACATTATCAGGATCCATGGAAGCGGTGTGCATGATGGAAACTTTAGGAGAGTGTCTGGTGGTGGGTGTTGCATTCGAGATAAGTAGCAGGTGACAATGTCATCGATTGGAGAATAGGAGTCTGCCTCTCTAGCCGAGTTATCTGTTGCTGTACAGTGTGAGGCTGAGTGTGTCGTCCGTTCATCCGCCTTGTTGATTGTACTATGGGCAGCTAAGAGCGCTTCATGAAGCTGGTCCACTACTACCGTTATTTGCGTGTGTTCACGGCTGGCGGTTTCGAGGTTGCCGAGTATGGATATAGCACCGTATCGCTCGCAATCTGAACGTACTTGTTGAAGGATTTGACTACCCGGGAGGGGTTCCATCATGCCAAGCTGAGACTTTTGGCCTGCTTGAGTCTGCGTAAATGATGGCCAAATAGGATGCGGGACTTAAAGAAGCCTCAGGGGTTTCAGCAGCCCGTGACCTCTGATCAACATCGGCGAGGAGGACTATCTCCACGTTGCTTCTCAAGGGACAACACCGACATGGACTGCTAAATCCCAACTGTCGCGCCATGGCCTTATAACAAAGGCACAACTAGACGGCCTTGTACTCCGTATTTATTCCCAGTCTCTCAACGTACTTCGTTCAAATAGATCTTAGCGTGTCCACCCCAGACATATGTCAACCTGTCTGTGTTCCTGTCCCGTTATTGTTTCAATGCGATATTCACGCTGTACCTTCGCTCTCTGTATTGTTATTGTACAACCTTACGATGGCGGAAGCGGGGTCCCGTGTGCGGGGAATATCGAGCGGGTTGCGAGCCAAACCAGGAGTTATAAGATACGGTAACGACGCGGGAGCAAGTAACGTGTACGAGGGCGAAACGTCGATGACGGGAGAAGAGAGATGTGCAGAGGGTAGCGCATATATGCAAGGATTGTGGACGTTCAGATGTTGACGAGACTGGGTTAGAATGCGAGATAGAGCGGAGAGAACGGCAAGGAGCGCGGACGGCCTGAATCTGTCTACTCTACGGGAGAGATGACGGCGACGAGGACCGAGATATCTGCGTCACGTCGATCAGCGCACTCGTTCGCGTATAGGGCAGGACGGATGAGAGCGAGAGAGACGCAAGCTGAAGATGCTCACCATCGGGCTTTCCGCCGTCGAAAAGGCGGCCCTGCTCGCGGGCCCGCCGCGCAAACGGCACCTCGACGCCGACCTGCACGCCGCCGGCCTTCTGCGGCGACGGCGCCGCGGTACCGGTATGGACGCGGGCTTGACCTGGGGACGAGCTCGACGACGCCGAGTCGCGGGCCCGGCGCGTCTCGGACACGCGCTTCGCACGCGAGCAGAGCGCCTCGCTGAGCATGCCCGCAAGCGTCGTCCGGCGCAGAGCCGTCGCGCCCGGGGTAGGGGGCGCGAGCGCGGCGGCGTCTGCGAGGGAGGGCGAGGGCGTGTTCATGAAGGAACGCCGGAAGCGGACGACCTCATCGAGGATGTCGGCGTCCCACAGGTTGTCGCTCAGCCCGTCCGAGGCGAGGATGAGGATGTCGTCCTCCTGCACGGGCACGGTGAATACCCGTGCGTCGTGCGGCTTCGTTGAGGACGCGGGGCCAAGCTGCACGGGCGTGTTGAACTGTGTGCACGAGGCAGAGGTCAAGAGTCAGCATGAGCGCAAGATCCTGAGACGTGGGTGGGCTGACTCACGTTCCACCACATCTCCTCTGTTCGCCACACGATCTCCTCGCCGCGGATGAGCATGCCTACGCAGTCGCCTAGATGTGCGATGCGGATCACCGCGCCGTCCGCTCGTTTGCCATCGGGGCCGCTCTTTGCGGACCCCGGTTGGGGATCGAAGAGCGCTGCGTCACCCAACGACCTGACAGACCGCGGTGACAGGTGCTCTAGGATCGCTACGAGCGCAGTCGATGACCCCTCGAAAAGGGGTACCACCTCCGGGGCACCCTCGGTTGCTCGAGATACGCTATTGCTGTGTAGTGGACTTGTCGACGCTGTCTGCGACTGAGAGGCCGAGGCAGCGACGGGCACGGGATTGCTGTCAGATGGGGATGGAGATCGTGACCTGCTTGATGGGGCGCTCTGGTCTGCCCGCCGGACATGTGATCGCAAGGTCTTCTCGTACGCCTTTTCAAGTATCATGAGCACGTCCAGACCGTCTTCGAGCTCGTCTAACGAATCCTCTAACTCGGCGTAAATATCGTCCTCGGCGTCAGAATACGGATCAACACTGTTCAAACTGACAAGGCGTGAGCATACCCGGAAATGCGCACATGTGGGCATACGGACCTCTGTTCTGGCTGCTCTGATGCAGCGTCGACCTCTTCGGAGCAGTAGTGCATTAATCGTCGTGCAAACAAGGCGCTTGCGGAGGGTTCCGCGACATTAGCTGCGGTGAAGAGTTAGCAAATGAAAGTTTGTGATTTGACGTTAGACTCACTCGTCCGATGTAATCGTGACCAGCCACCCACGCCGTCTGCGACACCCATAGCATTGTCTCTCACGAAGTAAGCGTCCTCACCGACCTGGACTGCGCGTCCGAGGTCCTCTTCGTGAGGCTCCGCACGCACGTCACCTGGAGCGAACCGCCCGTGCCCGTCACGGCCGGCGACGAACTGGCCCCGAGAACGCTTCGGGATGCCATACGCACCGACGTCGAGGTGGTAGCGTGTCCGCTGACGCTTTTTGCGATGGTCCGGGGCAGGTGCTTCGGCGGACTTTGCGGAGTAAACGAGGAGTGGAGATAGAGACTGGTAGGGGAGGAACGGGTTGTACGGGGAGAGTGGGAGGTGGGAAGAGGTCTCGTGTTGGCCGAGGGTCAGGGCTATCGAGTATGGGAGACTGCTTGACTGCCCCTGAGAGGGATGATTGGTGTGGCCCTCGATCTCGCCCCGCACCTCTGCTGCGAGGCGAGTGCCGACGATGACATTGGAGTTCCCACGGCTGCTGGGAGGGGGCGGAGGGGCTGATGGGCCTTCGAGGAAGGAGAGGTGTGTGGAGGTGTAGAGGGAGCGGGAGGAGGAGGCAGAGTTGGAGCGCACGCGAGGGAGTTGCGAGGTCGACGCGGTCGAGGGGGCAACGGCGGCGGGGCGGGGGAGGACGGTGTAGAACCGTTTGTGGATGGGCTTCATGGTGGGCGTCGGGTCGGCCTCGTCGTCGAGCTCGCTGTGCGGAACGACGTTGAGGCGGGGTCGGTGCGGCGGGGGCTGGGAGGGGGAGAGCCAAGGTGATCGGGCAAAGGAAAGGAAACCTGCGCGACCGAAATCGCTTTGAGCTCTCCGCTCAGCTCGCTCCAGAGCCTCCCCCGACTTTAGCCGACGGCCCACGTGGAGTAGACGCCCGCGGCCCGGACGCTGCACCCCACAAATGCGGGGTAGCGCCTGCAGCCACCGACTGGGCGTATACGCCTCAGAGTCCCATGTGAATGCCGTGCCCAAGCTCCGTCGACGCTCGCGCCAGTTCAAGTCGGCCCTCAACGGCGCGAGCTCTCATCTATTCCGTGCAATCCCAGGCTCGCCGTGTCATGGCTGCCTCTTCCCGCACCTACCCTAGTGCACCGTACCCGAGGTGACTCCGCTCAACTCAAGGCGGCCTCTCGGCATATCCGAATTCCTTGCAGCCCAGCGCAGATCGCGGAACGTCCTCTCCATTATAGCAGCCGCGGCCTACATTAACGACGCCCTGTTCCCAACACCACCCGCCTCCGGCGGAACAGGCAGATCCCCGCTCCTATCCGCCACGAACGCGCTGTATCTGCGTCCCGCACCCCCATGATCAGCCTCTGCATACCCCGGAGACGGCGCCGATAGCACCGTGCAGAAAAAAGCTACCACTCACATCCTGCGCAACCGCTCCCGCTCTTCAGCTGGGACGGACGGCCGTGTGACCTGGAGGACCCGCCGCAGATGCGTACTGGTGATCTCATGCCTCTGTGGCGCACGTCAGATAACGCTCGGCGCCACGGCCCAGGGCCTGGAACCCAGCGACCGCAGACCACAGACGAGGAACCAGTCAGGCTTACCGGCTTTGGTTGAGCGACGTCGGTGGCGGGCGATGGCCCAGGTGTTCTTCTGTCCACTGACGTTCCTGCCATTATGCGCTGCAACTGCATGCGCCAGGATGTGTGAGTGCGAGCACCACGGATCGGGAGAGAATGAAGTTAGTAGGTTGTTTGGCTTTCCGCGACCACAGCTCGCGACTGGGACTAGGCGTTCCGCACGCATAAAAGAGGGCATTTGTATTTAGGAGTGCGGGGTCGCGCCCTACGCAGCGCGGGGTCCCATTCAATAAGTCTCTTTCGCGGGTGGAGTACACGCTCGAGGCCGCCGCGCTTAGCACGTCCGCCCTGAGAGCGTACGCCGGCATTACAGCTCGGGTTCGTCATGTGGGGCAATTCCCCGGGCGTACAGAACGTCTTGGAAAACTCGTCCGACCCGGTTTGCGGAGTCGCAGCCTCGCTTGGCGGCGGGGTGACCTTCCGCACAAAACCCACTTGTTCCTGCGCCATTCCGACGCTATGAACGCCCGCGTCCGCAGAGGTATCCCGCGGCACGACTGTGGCAGGTCACGACTGGCAGGCATCGACCGCTGCACCGCTGACCCGCAGAGCGTGCAGCGGTCGACGACCTGACTAGCAACGCGGAGAGCCGGCCTTGCCATCACGAACCAGCGAAGACACCCGCAGAGTCCACGACGCTCATCCCGTTTCACCTGCACAAATCGAGAAGGGAAGACACGCACCCGCCGTTGGAACGCAGACTCCTCCGCGCGGGACAGAACCCGAGGCCCGCCGTCCGACTGTCCGCCACCCACCACCGTATACCTGACCGGGTCGGTACCCTCCCCACCCGCGACGGTCCCCGCGCCATCCGCGCCACCAGCACCGGCACCGGCGGCGGTAGGAGGCTGCGCGGAGGCGGAGATCGTGTCATGGATGACTTCGAGATGGGCGTTGTACATCAGCGCTTGGAGGTCCGCCCCGGAGAAGCCCTCGGCCTCTTCCGCGAGCGCGGCGAGGTCCACCGTGGGCGCGACCGCGACCTTCCGCGCGAGCGCCTGCAGGATCTGCGGGGGCAGATTAGGTTAGAGGTGCGTGTGTACGACGAGTCGTGTGCTGCAGGTATAGATGACAAGACGTACCTCAGTGCGCTCGGAGAGCGAGGGCATATCGCAGAGGAGAGATTTGTCGAGGCGCCCGGGACGGAGGAGGGCAGAGTCGATCAGGTCGGGGCGGCTACAGTCCGAAAAGAGGGATGCGGAGGATTACGCAAATGAACAGTGAGCCCCGGGCGGGAGCAGCGGATATGGATATGAACACACACCTGGTCGCGGCGAGTACGTACACCCCGTCTAGGCCCTCGGCGCCGTCCATCTGTGTGAGCATCTGGTTGACGACGCGGTCTGTCACCCCGGTGCTATCGTGCCCTCTGGAATGACGGGAGAATGCATGAGCGAAACACGAGGCGCGGGGAGTGAGGGGGTTGGGTTACCGCTTGGGCGCGATCGAGTCGAACTCGTCGAAGAAGAGCACGCACGGCTTCGCTGCGCTCGCGCGCTCGAACAGGTCGCGCACCTGTTGTGCACGCACGCCGAGGCACGCCGTCAGTCAGGTCGTATGGACGTTAGATGGGAGAGAGAAGGTGGGGCACGCACCGACTTCTCGCTCGCACCGATGTACTTGTTCAGCAATTCCGGGCCTTTGATGCTGATGAAGTTCAGGCCGCACTCCTTCGCCACCGCCGACGCGAGCAGGGTCTTCCCGCAACCTGGATACCCGTAGAGCAGCAGCCTGCCCGTGCGTGGCCGCAAGCCATACTTGTCAGCGAATCGCGTCCAACAAAAGAACTACAGAAGGGAAGGGAGAAGGGCGAAGACGTACCCCGAGCGAAGCCGCAGTGGCGATTGGGCAAAGATGGGCCCATATTTCGTTGGCCACTCGAGCGTCTCGCGAAGCACACGCTTCGTTTCTCGCAGACCTGTCGTAACAGCACAGTTCGGCGTACATGCAGCCCGTCAGACGCCGTTTATTCCACTGCGGAGGTCGGGCTGAAAGGGCTGACCTCCGATATCCGCCCAAACGACTTCCGACTTCTGCAACTTGACGTCGCGCAGGGAGTGCGGCACGAAGTCGACCTGGGCGGCCGCAAAGTCTGCCGGTGTGAGCGTTGTCTATTGCGGCCCTTTGTAAGTTCACATGCGACCCGACGCAGCGCTAGGAGATATTGAGATAAATGTACCTGCTGCAGCTCGCCTGCGTGTTCGAGCTGTGAAGAGCGGATGGCGGCCCGATGGACGGCGCGAGCGACGAGGTCCTTGAGATCCGTCACCGAGTAGCCTTCAGTTTGCGTAGCGAGCGCCGTGCAGTTCAACGGCGCGCCGGGATCCTGTATGATGTCGGAAGAGCGCATATGCTCTTGCACGATGTGACCTAGCACTTCCTTGCGTGCATCTTTCGATGGCGGCTTCAAGTGGACGACATCCTTGAATATGTGCGACGCATTCAGCAGAGGATGGAGGGCCGCAGGAGACTCTGCGGCGGCTAACAGCACTATCCTGCTCGCGTTCGGCGCTCCCGATCGCGCGGACGAACCGTATAGCGACAGGAAAACCTCTGTGATGTGCCGGGTTTGGAATGAATCGGCATGCTATAGACCACTGTGAGCAGTACAACATCGACCCAAACGTGGTTCGCACTTGCCTCCAGCTCGGTACCCATGAGTTTGTCGATGTTATCAAGGACGAGGAGAGACGGCTTGTGCCACGCAGCCTTTTCCATCCAGTAGGACATGTGTGTGCGCACTTTCGCCACCGGAGAGCCGGCGAAGCGGCTAAGATCGACGTAGTGTGTGTCTACAAAAGACTGCTCAGCTGGAGGTTGCGGTAAGCGCGAAAAGGACCATACAACAGAGCGTTCGTGGATCGTCTTGGAGCGCCTTTGATGCAGCATGCAGTAGGGCGGTTTTCCCCGCTCCGCTCCGCCCTGTTATCAGCAACCCGGGGACTGGTGTGCGCCATGTTACACAAACGCAAGCAAAGCGGATGATAACAAGCCCGTACCTCCTCTTACACGCGTGCTGAATGCGTGATCAGCGTAAGCCGTTAGACCGAACTGCAACGTCCTAGAAAAGACCTCTTCGACGCCCGCTAGCCCGTGTGCTGTACTAGAAGACGACCTACTCCCCATGAATCGACAGGCGCCAGTGAATGGAACACAACACATACGGCGATTTAGAAGGCGCAGCGGATGGTTGGTATGATGGAAGTGAGTAGCCGTCCTCTTCTTGCAAGAAAATGACGCTGCGAATTCTTGGTGAGCATACATTCCACCCGTACGGGCGCATGGGCTCTTTACCGGACTAGGTCCCAATCTTCGGCATTGTCGAACACGGTTTGCAGCGCTATATGGCCATCCGGGACGGGGACATCAGGCAACCAAACCACTAATACTTCATTCTGCAAAGAACTACTCTCCGGCGCAGAGGTCTTCGCTGACGACGATTCCCCGTTTGGTTTGAGCACGCGGGAGATGGGCTGGCTCGTCGTGGACGAGGGCCCGACCTCCTTGTCTGGGCTTACCGGAGGAGGAATCCGGCGCACGGTGGCGCGCCAACCCTTAAGAGGCGGAGACAGCCGGGGCTGTAAGTCGGCCAAAGTCCTGTACGACACGTACGCGATGGATTCGTCGGCGCCGTTCCGCGCGTCGCGCGTTGACCGGTCGAACGTGCGTTTCGGGATAAGACGCAGTGTTCGTGAACGCGTATGAGCCTTGCTCTTCCCCGGTGCGGGAGTTGTGTGGGCGGCAGTTCCGTTGTTTAGCGGAGCGGCCTTTCGAGACTCTTTCGTTTCTGGTTTGGTCGGTTTCGACTTGCTACGAAGCTTCGGCGCAATGCTGACCTCGGTGCTGGTGGTGAGCAGCATAGCCTTGCTAGAGGAAGGCTCGAGGGACACTGGCAGGAATACGCGTACGGTCAGCCCATGTAGAGAAAGTAAGTGAACGATTCACGCACCGACGTTGAGACGTACTCTAGTTCGCCCAAGGACCCAAACGTCGATCTCTTGCCCGACCACAGCGACGCGCACCTGGGACAATAGCGTAGACTCTACATGTGAAGCGTGCAATTCCTGGACGTGTCCCGTCAGAACAGAGACAATGCAAGGCACTAGACCGCTCACCAATATCTCCCAGTCGTCCGAGGTAACAGGTTCAGTAGAGACTGACTTAGCGTAGCCGAGGTCGTGCAGTAGACCAATCTCGACCTAAAACGCGGCCGTGTTACAAGCAAAAGGGCCGGGCCATAGTGTGAGCACGTACCACGTCGCCGAGAGCGAAGCCCAGTCCCTCCGCGTACTGCGGGTCTATCTCCACCGTCTCTAGTCCCTTGTCCCCGCCACTTGACGAGTTGAAGTGGGCGAGCGACGACGCCGAGGCCATGCCGGTCCAGCCCACGTAGGCCTCCCGCTTCTGGACATCCTGTGGCGAGGCCTTGCCAGACACGAGAGTCAAATGTACGGCGAGGGATTGGGGTCTCTGTGGTCTTGGAGCGTGGGTAGGCGACAATTTGAGGGTGAGGTTGAGGACTCACGATGCCGCGCTCTACGAGAGGTCCGTAGAGGGATATTGGTAGGTTGATGAGGGACGAGCGGAGCGAGACAAAGTGGATGCGGCAGCGACGAGGCATGACGGTCAGCGACGAGACTCGCAGACGAGGATATCCGGAGAGTCTGCGTTACGGCGTTGTGGGGAAGCGAATGCAAGGCATGTGTGTGGCCGGAGCGCGGGCGGGTCTGCCCAAGGCGAGCAGAGGAGCGAGCGGGCGACTTTCACGAGCCTCTCCCCGCATTCCGTCTCAGATGCGGATCACCGATGGGACGATCGAGTGCGCCCCCCCTTTCGGCAAGCGTCGACTGAGCCTCTAAACGGTTGAACACCAACCCTTGTGCACACGACTGTCTTCCGCTGAACGAGAGAGCTGGCTCGCGAGCCCAGCACACGCCGTCCTGTGGATCGCAAAACACGCCGGACTCACCGGACGCCGCTTACCAGAGTACTTCAACATCTCATTCGATCGCAAGAGTCCAGCCAGGCTCAGACCGACTTGTCCAAGTCCGACCACTATACCATGACCCAGGCATTCACTGAAAACCGAGCTCTTCAACAAGGGTGTTCAAATTGTGAACTCTCCAGTGCCGTACGCGTACTGAATCTTGGATCGGCATCCGAGAAATGTACACAGATAGCCATCATGGCGAACAAGCTACGTCAAGCTCTTCGGGAAGCTGAGGCTGCCGTGAGCACTGTCCCAGGAATAGCCAGCTTTGCCACCAACGAAAAAGCCGATGGCTCTGAAAACACTTCCACTGGCCCATCGATCGCGACAAACGAGCCAGAAGCACATGTACGTGTCGTCGTCAGTGACATCTTTGCATATCTAGCACAACAGCCACGGTCGCCTCGAGACACTTCGCTAGTGCCAAACAGACCGCTTCCGTGGATCCTGGTCATGTCTTGGGTCCTGAAGAGGTGTCTGGCCGGATCTTTGGCTAGGTAATTTGGAGCGACGCCGCCCTCAATCATTCCTAGTCACATTTTTCTTTTCGCGCAGGTTCTCTTGTTCTTACGCCAAACCCGGGCCTCTAAGTCGGACCTGCAATCATGACGGTGTGACCCGTGAAATGGCCCAACCGGAGACGCCAGGTCTCGCTTCATTACTGGTCTTGCTCCCGTTTCCGTCCCATCATCTGTTGCCAACTTACGACTACAACTCGCCACAATTTACTGCCTATAATCGAGTTTACATGGAACGATACGAATATCCAGCGAAATTCCGGAGTGCCAGTATGCTCTCTGATTCCGAATGGGGGCAGGACTCTGCCGGATCTCGCGATCCAGCCATGGCTTTTGAGCGACAATTCCGGCTCCTCGGCGAAGATTCTGCGGACTCCGACACTCCAAGTACTAGCGAGGCTGAAGAACTGAGTCGTTCGTCATCTAAACATATCGCATGGCGCTTGGCTAACAATGAACCGGACACAGACGCAATCCCAACCTCGGAGTCGGGGTCAGGGAACTCGGACTATGCTGAACGCCCGAGTATTCTTCCTTTTCCCCTGTATGACGATCTCCCCGAGAGGCACATTGAGAGTCGGAGCATCTGCGTACCGCCATTCGAACCTACTCCACTCGTCCCGGTGCTCTTTATTACGGAGGAGGAATCCGAAATTATACCGCTCATGACGAGCATCCTTGATCAGAAACGAGTGCTCCGGCATGGATTACCCGCCATTGGTGTCCTATATGACACGCACAATGAGGTCTATAGAGTATTCTTTGGGTGGAGGTCTCCGGCGGAAGATAGCAGCGGTCGAACGAATCCGGTACGTCCTTATGCGCATCCCTTCAACTTCCGACATCTGCCTAGCAGGGGTCTAACTGATCATCATTTTCCATATCATTATAGAATTGCGTAGGCGAACAGACAACTAAGTTGTATATCGCTACCGCAGACTCGGACGACGTCGAGTCTGGTATGCTCGGTCCATCTTCCGGTGTCTACAACCTTAGGTCCCGACTCGACACTCTCGCCCTAGCACACTTTCTCATCCTACTGTCGGAGTATGCAAGCAATGCGCAATCTAGTTGGTCCGAGTCGACTACGGCACCACCGGAAAGCGACTCGGTAGCTATGATCCCGACGAACCACTACGAAGAAAATCAACCTGCGACGACACTGGACTCGGAAGGGATCACCGTCGGCGAGCTGGGATCGGATTCTCAACGCCGTATCTCTGGATGGAGAAGAGCAGTACAAAATACACGGTCCGTCAACCGGTCTCACCAGTTGTAGCACGGATATGGATATCTCAGCTGATATCTTGAGTACGGATATGCAGCTCTTCTGCCTCGGAATCAGCCTTAGGTTCTGAGTGCAACAGTACTGAATTCTTCTTAGATCCAGTCGGTTACGGTGAGGGACGTCAAATGCATGATCACAACTCTGTGTGAGTGGATATATGTTTTAGGCACATTTCGAATACTTGGTCGAAGGCACTGATGTCGCTTGTATCCTGACGGACCATTAGTTTCGCTTGGCCATCGACCCCAATGTACTGGTGCGTCGCACACTCAGGGTTCACTGGGCTATTCGATTCTCATCCGGCACGAACATTCGGTGCTAGGTCATTTCAACAACGACTTGAGGGACTACTTGATTTTAAACATCCAGGGATGAGAGAATGGTCTTTCGACCACCACGTCATCACATTTGGGCTGGTTCCTTCTACTACTAGTGCAGGCTTCGAGATGTTCCCTGATATCATAGGATCATTCCTATACGCTTTAGACGTACCCTTTGAGTGTTTCGGCCCCCTGCCTTTTGTTGCGGTGAGGATCCAAACATCCTACCTCTCGGTTCCGAGACCCACGGCTGAGCGATAATCACACAGGTACGCTGGCGATCCGGCGTCTGCGGTGAACGGCAACACGGCGGCACTCACAGTATCCACCACACGATGGTTGGTGTGCGGGGAATAGCTGTTCTAGTGTCAGAGGCCGCCTCCTCCTCAGAGCGACTGACTACAGAGCTTGCTTTGGGCTCACAATGCAAGCCATTCTGGGAAGAAATCATGGGATGGTTCTGCAACTCCTTCACGGATCTAAACGATGCCCAGGCCCAAAATAACACGGCGTGTAGTCTCCACTGGCACTCGTAAGCACATAGATCCTACTCACGGCTTCTGAAGGATGCCACAAGTAATACCCTCCGCCAGAACCCCCCGGACAACGAAATATCCGCGGATGAAGGAACTTGACACTGTGCTCGACGCCCAAGGCGCTCTTTCTGCCGCAGATTCGGACGAAGCGCGAGAGCAATTACTTCTTTTAGACTGGCTGCGTCGAGTACCCCATGCTCATCTTTGGGATGTGCGCGCTGACTGGATGCGACTCGCCTCCAGCGCTCTAGGACAGTACACCCTGACCAAAGAAAACAAACGATATCTCGAAGATGAGGATTCGGAAAACTTCGGAGAACTGCTGGAGGCTCTCAAACACTCCCAGGCGGCGAACCACATAATCGAGGATAGGGTCAACCCTTTCATGGAGGACGCGAAGTATATCGAGGACGCCGCGGTACGAGAACAATGGACACAAGAACTCAGGGAGCGCGTCTCATGCTATCCCGTTGCTGGCACAATTGACTCTACTCTAACCGTCCCCATGGCCCATTTTTTTCAGTTGGTTCGCGATGTAGCTGGAGAAAGCGCTGCACGCGATGCGATCGCCGAGATAACTTTATTCCGCACCGGTTCCACTTCCAAAATACCACAATCCCGACAAGTACCCAGCACCTCTCCGACCAGTGATTTCCGTACAGACACCGCAATCGACGGCGATGCATTGCATCTTCCTGTCTTGTTGTTCTGCTTCCAGGACATGGGGGTCGCCTTGAAAGACTCCACACGCAACCGACTACGGCTAGCCTGCGTCAGCGCCGTCCGCTTTCTTGCGGTCCTCGGAGTGACCGATTTCCCCGTCTACGGTCTGTGCGTGTGCGGACCGTACGGCATCCCATGCATAGCCTGGTACTCCTCCGAGAACAAGGTAAGCATTTTCGTGGTACCAAACACGCATCGACTAATTCGTGGGGTGGATTTCAGTGCTGCTACATCGTCGACCGTAACACCGCGCGCTACCGATTTGACCTTACGCAGGAAGAAGGCGTGCTGCGCTACATCGCCTTTCTATCAAAGGTCGAAGAGCGCGGACGAGAGCTGCGTGAACGCTTCGAGCAAGCTAAGCCGAGCTTGCTTGAGAAGATGCGGACGGAAGAAGGAAGGGCAGCACTTCGATGGACGGCACGAGCGCAGCTGGATGACTATCAGCTTTGGCCGGACGAGGTTGCAGAGGATGATGAGGAGAAGCCTCGGGATGTGATGGAAGCGATTGAGGAATATATGCGCGCGGGCGGACTCGCCAGCTTCAAACGGAAGTAGGTAAACGCAATGTTCGCCCCGACATGTCGTTTACATAGAACGCGGTGCCGAAGCTCGAGATAACTGCCGTTGAATAAACATGGATTCGATATAGGAGTAACAAGGACAGGAAAGGTTCCTCGCTGTCATCACGACATACAGCAGTGAGACTGGCGACTCCACGAAGGTGCGACTCATCGTGCCGACCCCGACAACCTGGCCCACCGCCGGACTGAGGAAGTTGCACGGTGATACGTTTAGCCAGCTCACAGACTCGAACGATCCAGCCCGAGGCGTGTAATGGCGGCCATCATCGCACCTCCACCCAACCTAGTCCTGAGGTACCGGACCCTCTCCAGCGCGCTACCCGACCGCAACCCACGCAGACGTCCCGTCTGAAACTCATGTTCATACGTGGACACACAAAGACGGGACCTTCCAAACGGGTTCGAATTCACCGGCATCCCACCTCGGGGGTGGCCTAGAAGGTGCCTCACCACATCAAGTTGAAGGCGACACACCTTATTCCAGGTAGTCCCGACGCCCGGGGCTTGCGTCTCAGACCTCAGGGTCACTGCGACGTGCAAGGAGACCCTGCGTACTCGTATGGATACTACGGTGCGATCCCTCGCCGAAACTGTCGAGAATGATGTTCCCGGCGTCGTGAGGACAGGACAGTGTTCTCCATTTGCGAGCGGTTTGATAGCCTCAGGCTGTTCGAGCCAGGGGTGTGATCCTTCAAAAAAAAAGTGGCCGCGTGAGGATGGTTCAACGATGATGACCAGTCATTGCTCACTTGCCTGCTTCACCTGGAGAGGCCAGGTCCGATACCAATTTTCATGGCTACGTTTCGACGCAGTTTGACGAGCGCGCAAGTTGACGTTGAAGATGAGTGGCTCAGAGAAGTTCAACGTTCAAGTTGCAACTCCCCCGCGCAGGCGCTTAAACGCACCGCGCGGGAAGACTTTCCCTTTTAGGCTTCCCAAGAGCCTGCGTGCGTTGCCTTTGCCAGTCCTCGAACGTTTGATAATACATATCTCAACCAGATTTGCAAGTCTACCACCACCTCTGTACAGGCAACGCACAATGCCCCAGCTTAGGCTCCCATCCAATTTGGATATCTTTACGCGCGAAACGGCTGGATCGTTCGTCATGCAACGCCGAAGCTCGCCCTCAGAGGCCACCACTATATTCGAATTCAACCCTATGATCGTACCGCGGCCGTCGGATGCTACAAAAACCTATCATATTGCTGAGCCTACCGAATGGTACACGCGTAAATCCAATGAGGCCGTCTTTCGTGCGCAACTTCGGAGCGACTCGTTCTCAAAAGTAGCGCAAGATGTCGTATGCAAGATCCTGCCGGCGCCGGTGCCCGAGGATCTTAATGGCAACGGCCTTAGTCTGCTTGAACAGGAAGCGTGGATATACCAAGAGAAACTTAAGGACCTGCAGGGTATATGTGTTCCCCGGTTCATTGGTCTTTTCGGATGGACGGCACCCAATGGTGTCAAGGGCTTCGAGTGTCTAATCATAACCTGGGAGGGATATTTACCGAGTACTGATCCGCATCGACACGATGTAGCGTATAGGTAAGTAGTACGTTCACCTCACGAGCATACACCTCAGACCTGACACGCTTGAAAACAGGAGCCGAATTCTAGACGCGCTCCTGGCGATTCATCGGGCCGGAGTGAGGCATTACGACTTGGAAAGTATGCCAAACAATATGCTCATTAAGGACAACGGCGACGTTTTCTTCATTGACTTTGAGAAGAGCACAGAACATCAGTGCGAACTTCCCAAGGATTACCGGTTCCTATTCTATACCCCTATGCCCACCCTCAAAGAATGCCCCTGCTTGGAGCTCATGGAAGTGGCTCAGCAGCTCGGTGTGTGGTACCCTCGCGAGTTTCTGGATTTTGTGTGTACTTTGTCTTGACACCTCGCTAATCCATTTTTCAGCCAAGTATCCACTCTGGGGCGGGCACACGGCACCCACTGTTCAGATTCTCAAAGGGCGCAAATCGTTGATAAATTTCCTGCGGGACCGGGATGAAGGATTAACAGAGGAAGATATCGAATACGGGGTGAATAGAGCCATCGAATTATTCCGGGGATGGATCGATCGCCGGAAGCTTTACGACGGGGACGTTCCGCTTTCTATCGCCTCTGAGTAAGATAATCTGCTACTACGAGTGCTCCTCGCCGCTGCTCAACCGTGAGTGCGACTACGCACTTTGCATAACAATGAAACCTCACATACTAAATGCTAGCGAGACGCCATATATCGCACACCGCAAATGCTGGCCGATGTGAACCACATGGCGCCCGCGCAAGCCACTTATGTCCTTACCCCGCCACGCACCAACTCCCCCTAGCTATAGATGTTATGGCAGTCAGCTCATTACACCCATTTCTGACCCCCTGTCGTCGGTAAAATCCAAAGGGTCACACCCGACGAGGAGGCGATCACGCTCTTGTGCGATTCTCCGTATGGGTTTACCGCGTCCGTGTGGACCGGCTTAGAAGGCAACCCCGCGTCCGAGGCCGCGAACCTGCATTTCGTCGACGAGCTAGTTCATGAACCGCTCGAGCACTACATGAGGATCCCGCCACAGCCGTTGTGGTGCCAAGTACGTATCACTCGTCTGTCTTTATCATGTCAGGCCGCGCCAGTCAATCAATGCCGCTGCGCCGCACGGAAGGGGGGGGGCAGAGGTGCCGAGACACTATGCACGGGACAGATCGCCGCCGCCACCATCGCGGTGACTGTGTAGCTCGGGGTTGTGAAAGGTGCGTCTGCTCGCGCTTTGCATTTGCGGGTGCCCGCGGTATCCCCGGGGCAGGCGTCGCCATCGGGCTTCGCGCTTGCTAGTAGTAACGCGTGTGCATCTTGAATATTATACCACGCTGTATTTTGTGCTCTCGACACCCGGTCGCCTCTAATCCGACAATGGACTAGTAACTCAATGTATTGGCATGCAATTTTCGCTCGTATAACAATATACTTTGTGTATGGCTGCAATACACGGCGCAACACAATGATGCAGCGCGCTACAGCCCAGTCACCGTCGTAATTGCTAGTACTTACTAGTTTCCGAGTTTGAATGACGGTCAGTGGGCAAGAGCGAGTCACAATATATAAAGGCAATGTATAATGGTATTCAATAAGAGCTATAGTACAAGCGGTGTACAACAAAAGCGCAGTTGGCTTCCCCAGCCTCGTGAGGCGGGTACTAGTCCCGAGGGCCACGAAGAGGCCTGCGCTATCCCCGAGAACTACACTACTGGTGGGCTATGCTATGTGCTACATTGGTTTGTCCGCCCCACTTAGCTTTGAGCCCGGCTCTCCTTTCTCGCCGGGTCTGGCTCAGGTACCGCCCCACTGACCTTCTGGGTAACGGCCTGGTCTTTCACCGCCCCACTGTCCTTCTGGGTAACGGCCGAGTCTTCCCTAGGGTTTTGCCATTGACCAGCCCTCCCCCAGCTTGGAAGCAAGGAGTCAGGCCGGGGTGATCGACGACGTGCTACGCCTCCGAGGAGACAAAGCCAGACGCCGATCGGGGTGATGACGCTGCCGCCCCAGATACCCCGCGGCCCAGCATTCATAGCAAGCTCAGATGAGCCTGCGGTATATACTAGGGCAGCACACGGAGCATCGCAGGAACTCGCGAACGCCACCCGGGAGCGGCAGCCCAACGAGAAGGGCCGGCGCAGTGCCAACCCGACCGAAGGTAACCCCGTCCCAATTTAGACGCTGCTTCGCCACGAAGCCCCCAAAGGGAGCGACGTGCGCTCCAGTGGCCACGATGGGCCCGCGCCAAGGGTCAGGTCGGAAGCACGCGAGCCGAAGCTGCTGCTGGACCCGAAAACCTTTAACTGGAGCTCGGCGACGCCGACGTTGGACGTTGGCGACCGCCGCTATGCCAGGCTGTGAGGCCATGGCGTGAAGGCCATTAGGGCGCTTCGTCGAGCTTGAATTCTGTGGGGAGCGTCAGAAAGGCCGGCTCGGAGGACGGAAGCGAGGAACACGCACTCATAATTTAGGGATGTTGTGAATTGTCTGATAGGCACCCGTAAGCATCGACGAGACAGAAAGAGGAGAAGACGTACTTGATTCCATCGTATCGAGGGTCGTATCATCTTCCTGTCAGAGAAGACGGAAGTCAGCAAACCGACTGTAATAAGTCAAAGGACTTACCATTAGGTATCAGCTTAAGTGAAAGGGGAGGTCGTACCCCTCGGAGGGGGGTGGACGCGCCATCCGAGGGAGGCGGTGGTGGTGGTCTGAAGGAAAGAAGGATGGGCGAGAGGGAGGGGTCTTTATACACCTGTGGCTGACCGCTCCCCACGGGAGCCAAACGAGAAGTGCGGCGGGCACGAGTTCGTTTGTGCTACGGCCAAAGGGAGCCTGCCCTTCCGGGACGTCACACGATACCGCACGTTCGTATTGTCTTCGGCTGGGTTCGAATTGGGCGTATCGATCGCCGCCCGAGCAGGTACACAATGACGCCTTCGGGGGAAGGAGGACAACGGAGGAGAGGGCTGCCAAAAGGCTCCGAAGGGGGCTATCCCGCGATTGTGCGCAAAGATTGCTTCACAGAAGCAGCAGACAATACAGCATGTTTGGCGCGGCGTCAGCAGTGCCTTCGGAGTCTGCTCAAGCTTCGAAATGCCACGGCCATGCCCCCACGGTTGAGCGACTCCGGAGCGGGGCGGCGGTGGCGTCCGAGTCGTCTAGTCACAGGCACTGATCGATATATTTCGACGAACATGAAGGGGCAGCGATGAAAAACATGGATGTCGAGACGACATTTTTTAATGTCTAGGGCCGTTAATGTGGCTTTGACTTTACCAGGGATAGCCTTCAAAGTGGGGCAAGCTCACCGAGCCGGCGGGGGAGCCGCACCATCCTATTTGGCATTATTTGTTCTTATGGGCAAACCAGGACATCCTGCCCCAGGCTTTCGACTGGCATGTTTCCCTTGTCCGACTTGAACGCGTGCTTGACACGGGGGGACTTCTTCGGGGTGCGACCCTTGTGAACCGCATGGTGCTCTTGTTTCTCTCTCACGTTAGACGGATGGGGTGCTGTAGTGATGAGGCTAGCCTGAACCGGCTTCTCTGACTCGGAAGAGCCGACGGAGCCGTGCCACCAACTTGAGCCGCCAAACTTTTGTCGGTGCGCACCGTCCAATGATACCTACATACGCTGTAGTATACTGTGTCTGGCGTACGGGCTAGTGGGCACGTTTCTTGTGGTGGGGCGTCCTGGTGGGGTGAGTAGTACTGAGTCCCAGGAGAACACCGACAATGGCTCCGGATCCGTACCTCTCATACGTCCCCTCAAGTTCCGACACCGCCTTCAATCGGATATGAAAGTTTTCCTCGTACTGAAAGGGACCCGTTACCCCTCCGTTCATCAGATAAGAGGCTTGAGAGGCGCATCGGCCCCAAGGCCGTAGGCCTTGAGGCCTACCACCCGTTTTAGTGATCGCCCGCTCGAAGGTACAGCGTAGCGTCCATCGTGTCGTGCACGGCCTTCTGTACGCGTGCAGAACTTGCGTCTCTATCCCTGGAGTGCTATAAGCGATCGAAGACGTTGGAAATGTGAGGAGAAAGACTTACCTTGTACGATAGCAGTATCGGAACTACTCACCTTACCATCGGGCGGTGTTGAGCTGGTGCCAACGCCACAGACCACCCGTATTCAAGTTCGATAATGCAGTGTATCCAGATGCGTCCAAACTTAGGTATGGTAATTATATACCGTAATGTATCCTCAACAGCAGCGAACGCCCCCAGTCCGATGCACTCACACCGTCTCCTGCATCACCCTCCAATGCTCCCTCAACGTCTGCTCCACGCCCATACCACCGACACGAGCCCCGCCAGCGCTCCCGGCCTTCCGCACGCTCTCCCGCACGCCGAGCCCTGCTTCTTCAAGCCGCGCGAGCACGTTCGTGTAAACCTCGCGGTCTGTCGGTCCGCGGACTCCCCGGGCCCGTATGCCCCCGTCGAGGACCTGCAGCGCCGCGTACGCCACGGGCAGTCCGACCGTACGCGCCATCGCGGATGCGTAATCCGTCCCGTACGTGATCAGCGAGGACGTGTGCACCTCCTCGTCCGTGCGGGCAGTTAGTGGCGACGACGAGGACGAGATGGGCCGTGCGACAATCTCGTGCGAGAGCACGACGAGGTCGCGTTGTCCGGGCAGGTACCGCAGCTTGTGCGCGAGGAGCGCGGCGAACATGTCGAGCGGCGTGGTAGGCGCGCGGGGGAGTGGTGGGAGGGACGCGTCGAGCGGTTCAAATGCGCCGCCGGCGTGAGAGGGCGCGAGCGTGGGCGGGACGGCGCCGAGCCAGTGGAGGGCGTGCAGGACGGTGTCGCGCTGCGCGGGCGGGACGACGGCGGCGAGTGCGGAGAGGAGCGATGCGGGATCGTCCATGATGAGCGTACCAAGCGTCTTCTCGAGCGCCTGGCGTGCGAGGGCAGACCACTGGTGAGGGTTGATCGTCGAGGATGCATCGAGCAGCCCAATGGCTTTGAACGCGTGCATGAGGTCTGCGAAGCCTGGATAGCGGAGCGTACCGCGGAAGACGGTGCGGACCCCGGAGAGGGGTGTGAGACCGTAGACGTCCGCGTAGGGTAGGCTATTGCGGTTCGCGAGGCCCTCGAATTGGAGGACACTCGAGAGCGGGACGGAGGGGAAGTGGCGGGAGAGAAGCGCGTCGCCATCGATGGCGCATTCCTTGCCCCAAAGCTTGAAACGTGCGGCATTCGAGGCGGCACTGAGCACGCCCTTGGGGGACCAGCTGAAGCGGTAGCCAAGCGGGACATCGGCGTGTTCGGGAGCGGGGAGGCCGCCACAGAAGGAAGTGAAAGAGACGATCTCTTTGCCTTCCGAACGGAGCTTCTCGAGGAGGGAGAGCGCAGAGCAATGGTCGATGCCCGGGTCAAGACCGATCTCATTCATAAGAACTACATCCGCGTCCACTGCTCTGAAAGTCGGGAATGAGTAAGTTGGGTATGAGTCGAAAAGTGGATCTCGACTCACCGTTGATGAAGTGCTTGCATGGCAGGCGAGATGTATGACGCGGTTACAAGGTGTTTCCGATGTTCTATGCATGCCTCCGCAACGCCTGGATGGAATGGTACCGGCAAAAGACTACAGTATCCGTTAGCTACGCCCCGATTGGGCGAGAACTAGAAGACATGCCTAATCACTACATCTACTCCTTGGACGAGGCGCCCGACGGAATCTCGGTCGCTCACGTCCACCTTCACGGGTTGGGCGTTCGAATGTTGCGCAGCTAAGCGCTCTGCGTCCCCGATAGAGTCGCTCGCTACGTAGAACGTGAGACGTTAGTCTCTCGAAGCGCCATTACGAAGGGTTCAGCGGGCCTCAACCAACCTATGACAAGTTCCACATCTGATCGCCTGCACAGCTCGTCGACGGCGGGACGCGCAACCATCCCGCTGCCAAGCATGAGCACCCTCTTCTTGCGAGGCGCCCCGGGGAGGGGCTTCTTCGATGCGTGCCCTGCGTTCGCGGGTTCGCCATCTTCACTGCTTGGCGCTGCGATACTCTCCTTCCATATGCCCAACGGTCTCCGCAGCCACTCGAACGACGGTGTGAGCTCGCCGCCCTGCGCCACCGTCGCGCGGTCGAGCGCTTCGTGAATCTGCGTTGACGCGGGCTTCGCGCCGGGGTGCGTGTACCCAGCGAGGACGGTACGGAGGTACGGGAGGAAGGCGGTGGAGAAGTGCTGCGACGCCTCGAGTGGGAGCGCGGTGGGCAGAATGTCGACGGCCATTATCGTCACGGGAGGTAGGTGCGCTGGAAGTGCGGCAGGACGCGCGGTGTAGAAGGGGGAGGAGAGCGTTGTGGAGTGCGAGAGGAATTCGAGACCGCCCTAGGGTACGAGAGAGAAGGGTGGGTGAGTGGTGGACAAGCGGGTAGGCAATGACAGCAGAGAGACATACCTCGATGTCGCAGCTGATGTCGCCGACGCAGGCGAAGCGGCCCTTTCCGAGGGTTTGGGCGAGTTCAAGAGTGGTCGTAAGCTGCTCGTTGGTCATTAATCGCGGGAATGCCGGCGCCCAGCCAGCCCCATGGAGCAGTAATGACAGGTACGGAGCAATCTGTAGTGAAAGTTTAAGTTTACAAGGATACGGTAGCAGAGTGTAGGGGCAAACCTTGGTATGGAACTCCGACGCATACTTGTCGGGGTGCGCGTAGTAGTCGGAACGCTCGAAGGGAGCTCCGTCACGTCTGACGAAGTAGTCCTTCGCATGCGCATGAACTACATATACCTATGGGAAATGAACACTCATTGTGAGCCGAAGAAACCGATCGGAGCAGCCTACCTTGTGCAGGTCCGTATCTGGAAATTTCCACATAGTTGGTGAGCATTCGAAGTGGAGAGAATGCTTGGCTTACTAGGATCGGTAACAACATTGTGGAGCTGGTCCACGGTGATCTTCTCAATGGGAAGGTCTTCGAGTATGGCGAGACATCCCTCCGCGACTTTGCCGGTGCTATGACACGATATTAGCATACGGTCGTACTATTCGGTCTCCCGGGACATTCTCACCCAGTGACGCCAATTACAATAGGGCCGAGGCTCTTTGGAGTGCCGTTCGCCACTATTCCTGCACCGACGACGTCGCGAAGGCGAGTCCGGATTGACTGCAGGGAGGGTTGTGTTTGTGGGCGAGGCGTGTACTGTGAAAATGGTTTGTTTCAGCAATGCTAGTACACAGCAAAAGTAGATTGGTTGTACCAAGAAGGGACTTGCGACGCCCAATTCAAGGTGAGCGTGAGCCATCGCACATAAAGCCTCCAGAGCACCGGCCACTGTCCCAGAGTAATGACGTCAGTGGCCGTAGGCGCCTTGTGCGTGTCGCTTCCACTCCGGAACAGCGCACTTACCGCCAGCAAACCAGCCAAAGCCGACCGTGCGTTTCCCGTCCTCGCCAGTCAGGAGCTCATAGTCGATGAGACGCGGTAATAGGGCGCCGCGCTCGGGTGCGCCCCCGTTCTCGGACGCGAGGAACTTAGAGAGGAGCTCCATGTTGTACAGCTGGCCCTTGACGGTGTGCGAGAACATCACCTGCGTCCGCGGCACGAGCGCAGGATGCTTGGCATCGTGCGCATGCGCGCCCGGGGCGGGGAGCGAGTCGGCGAGCACTTCGGGGAGAGGCGTCTCCTTGATGCCGACTATAACATGCGCCGGCTGGAGAGTCGGGTGCAGCTTCGCGCCGGCCTAAGAACGTGCGAGCGTGTATTGCATGAGACGAGGGACTGAGCGCGGGGAGAGGGGGACAGACCTTGAGAAAGTCATCTGCCGTGAAGACGCGACGCTCGCAGGGCTGGACGAGGACGTCCACGCCGTCTTTAGTTACGAGCTCGTGCACGGCGTCGGGGGTGAGGGGGCAGCGACGCTCCCAGATGCGGGTCGGGTCTTCGCGCCGGATGCCTACAGTGAGCTTGGCGGCGCGGGCGGGAGTGGTGTGGTACGGACGCCGAGAGACGGCGCGGAGGGTGAGTGGGGAGCGGCGGAGGACGGTCATGTCTACATGCACTTGCAGGTGCTAGAGGGTCGCCGGGTGGGATGGGCGTCGTGGGACGACGACGAGGGAGGTGGTGGAAGGAGAGAGGACCGAACGAGGCGGGGATGGGCGCATATGACCATGGCGGGGAGGGCGCGTAGGATGATCCGAGCCGCGGGGAGGACTGACATGCATATGGACCCTGGCGGTGAGACGACGATCACCCATGCCGTGCGCGCCGTCCTGGCCGCCCTGGACGAGCCCGCCACGGGGGCGCGGGGGAGGATGGTGGCGGCGAGGGTGTATCTGCTATCGCGGCGGGGGCGCACATGCGAGGCCGAGGTCGCAGAGAGAGATAGCGGGAGAACGAAGAGCAGCGGACGACCGCGACGCAGAGGACAGTCCGTGTGGAATGCGCGCTTACACGCACCAGCGCTCCGCCCAGCCATACAATGCGCGAGCCGCCGCGTCCTCGCAGATCCAGTTCGCAACAGGTGCAATGCTCGGGGACGCCGTACAACGATGCTCATACTAACGGTGCAATAATCCTACGTGTCCTCCAGATCCGACGGGAGAGACACACGCAGCGGCATATCCATAATGTCCTTCCACGACAGCGAACTCCACTTGTCCGGCCGCGCCTTGGCCTCCTCAAAGTGCGCAAACGCCAGCGCCGTCTGCTTCGCGCACTCTCGCGGCGAATATCCCCCCGTCCCAGTCCCTAGGCCCGTCATCACCACGCTTTCGATCCGGCGCGCTTGTCCCGCCTCGCTCGCGTTGTGCGCGTCAATCGCAACGAGCAACCCCCACACGCAGTTGTACACGAGGTCCTTGTGCCAGTCCACGAGGCGCGGTGTACGCATGGTTGGGCAGAGCGCGACGAACTTGCACGAGAAGCGATTTCCTTCGCAGGGCGTGCTCGCCAGTGGTATGAGGGTGCAAGTGCCCGGCGGCGCGAACCCACGCCAACGCTCGTAGAGGAAGGATTGTGCGGTGCGTGTTAGGGCGGTACGGTCATTCGCCGGGGCGAGTACATCGGATAACACTTGATCGAAACTAACGAAATTCAATTAGTTCGGGTAGATCCTGAGACTTGCACAACGGTGCTCAAGAATATGTCCCCCACTCACCCTCCGTCAAACCGACCGAACGAATTAGCAGGAGAGACGATGCAATCAAACTTCCCGTCAAGCTCCGTGAAGTCCTTCTCGATGATAGTGATCAAACCGCGACATTCCTCGGACACTATCGCCTGGAACGCCTCTTGCCACAGCGCGGGCAACTCGGGTGCAAAATCGACAAGGGTGAACTTGACCGGCATCGGGGCTAGGAGGATTCTCGAGTGTTGATGCAGTGAGAAGGTAAGCTATAGATTAGCGACAAAGGGTGTTGTTTATACGAGTGCAGAGGCCGCAGCAGTCTCTCACGCGCCACGTTCGCGTGCTGCACGCGTATATGGTTATGATGAAATATGATATATCCATGAAGAGTCGTAATAAGTTACACCTTGTATCGTCTCCCAGTCTTCGTGAAGAACGTCTGCAGAATATACACTTGGAGCCTGCGGAACACGACACGTCATGAGCGCAAGCGTGGCAGACGAGTAGGGATACCACCACGTACACAGCCATTCCGATCACAGCCAGGCTCTCAAACACCGTGTACCAGAACATCTGACTGTGAACGCCACGTCGTATGTGTTAGAGCCGTGCACGGTAGAGGATGGAAGGGTACGCACTTTCTCGTGCCCTTGACAGTGTCGAAACCACGGTTTTCTCGCGTGTGGAAGCTGCACAAGCACTCAGCACGGAAGCGTACGAAAGCGTCGGGCGCGCTGAGTACACTCACTATTTCTGAGTGCGCTTGATATTGATGAGCATGCCGTTGAGGCGGAAGATGCTCTCCTCGAGCGCGCTCGTCTGGTCCGCGATCTGGCCGGGCTTCGCAGGGGGTTCGCGACGGGGCTCGGATTCGACCATGATGTCGAAGTCGATGAGCTTCTCGGTGAGGGTGGACATGTCATTTTCGAAGCAGAAGGAGTATTCGCCGACGGTGTTTGCGGTGAAGACGAAGTCGCCCTGTCGCTCGCGCTTGCCGTCGAGCAGCAGCTTCTCGGTCGGGTCTTTCACCTCGAAGTCTATGTCGAAGGAGCCACCAGATTGCACCTGCACACGCTCATAGTGAGGGATGCACAAGGGAGAATATTCCAGATATACGCACTGCAAAGTAGAACTGCAGGGAAAAGTTAACATACACCGTAGACACGGCAGGGTGGCAAACGGAAACGTACGCCGACTTTCTCGCCCTCCTTGTCCGCGTCGGCATAGAAGCACACCCGCTCGTTGGCTCCGATGGCGGTCGTCAGCGCAGCTGCATGTGTGCGTATCGCAAGCTGTAAAAAGCAGAGGAGCGACAGAAAGAGCGTGAACACGACAGCCATGGCGGCCAGCGAGCAGCGTGTCCGAGTCGGAAGAGTCTGGAGAGAAAGGGTATAGCGCGCGCTTACATAATCGTGCTCTGGCTATTTCGCAGCGGCGGTGTCCGCCAAATAACGCGCAAACAGCGCGCGTCTCTCTCCAACCCCCACCTCCTCCCCTTTCTACGCATTTTTCAAGACTGCCCTGGGTTCCTCGAGCTGCTGTATGACCTATAGACGGCGAAAAAAACTGTAAGATAGCAAGGCATTCAAGGAACATAGAGACAATGGACTCAGCACTGTACTCTTATGCGCCCTCTCACTCGGGCGATCCTCACCTCAAAGTCCCCTCGTCTGGCGGACACAACTTTCAACAGGGCTTTTACGCGACAAGATGCCCTGGCGATGTTTTTCTGTTCTCTCCCAGCCTGTATTCACGCTCTTCGCACGCGTCGACCTCTCAATCGTCGAGCTCTTTTGATGCGCTTTCTTACATCTGCAGCCCTGCCGATCTCTCTGGTTCCACAAAGGTCTTCACGCCGGACGCTCTGCCCTCTGCCGCCCCCGATCGCTCACCCTCATCTGTTGATACATATCTCACCGCCGGAGACGCGAAGCCTATCACGCGGCTCTCACCAGGTACCCCTTTTCAACGGCTCTTCGACTCGTCTCCCGGCGGCTTCTGGCACGCGGACGACTTGTCTCTTTCTCCCACCTCGCGGCACTCGTCAGGTGCCTACGACCTCCAGCCAGGCTCAGAAGAAGACGGCGAAGGCGAAGAGGACGACGAGGA
Organism: Trametes hirsuta; assembly: GCA_001302255.2. NCBI lineage: Eukaryota > Fungi > Basidiomycota > Agaricomycetes > Polyporales > Polyporaceae > Trametes > Trametes hirsuta. The sequence continues at coordinate 1,299,494 of CP019370.1, read as the reverse complement.
AGCGCCCGTCCCGGGCAAGATCGAGTCCCTGCTCGCCTACGAAAAGTCTCAGGACATTCCGGACAGCCCGCAAGCCCCGGCTCGTGCTTCTTCGCCCTCGTCGCTGTCGTCTTTGTCTTCTCGGTCCTCCTCTCCTTCGCTCGCGCTCTCGGGTCTGCTTCAGCCGTCTTCCCAGACATCTCGTGGGATCACGATGTCTTGCTCGCCTTCTGGCAGGGCTCCCTCCGTGTCTCCTTTGGGATCTCCAATTAAGATAGCTCAACAATTTGCTCCTGCACCACCGGTCCCACGATACGTTCGCCGGTCTACAAGGCTGCAACCTGTCTCACGAATGACCAGACGATCTTTAGCCGCTGAGCTTCTGAACCAGTTGGGCGCGGCCGGAGGTAGCGCTGCTCGTAATGCTACTTCTCCCTCCTCATCGAAGAGGCCCAGCTCGCCTGCCCCTGCTTGCGACTCGGACGAAGAAAACTATGAGCTTGCTCCTGGGCCTCGCGGTACTACTCGCAAGCGTGCTCAACGCCTGGGGAACAGCTCTTCTACCCAGCGGTACAAGAGGCACCGCGAAGAACTCACGTCTGCTGCCCATGGGCATCGTACTGACAGCCCGGCGCCGTCCGCAAGCGAAGGCGCAGTGACTTATCCCAGCCGCACGTTTCCGCTCTCCATAGATGTACATGAGAATTTCCCGTTATTTTACAGGCGCTTCCCGGTTAGCTCGGTCGTCAACTCTGACCTTGCAGCGTAGGCTTCCACATGAACTAGTGTCGCGTCCGCTGATATCCATCCGTTGTTGGTAGTGCTCATGGAATCCGTGTACCAAAGGTTTTGGACGGCACGCCTAACCCTCCTCGTGACGCGCTAGACTTGTACACGCCGCGGTTTGTGAAGGGCAGGGGCACATCCAAGGTGCGTTCGGCGATATCTTGCCTTTATCTGGTTTGATGGGTTTTCTAGGTTGGTCTGTGCCCGATCTGCCACGAGGCCGTCGGACGCGGTGGAGAGGGCAAAAAGTTGTGGTTGTCGATGAAATTTTCAGCGTTCAAGTGGTGCGTGCCCCCACAAATCCCATTCCGATGACGTACTCATTATCATGGCAGAGTGATACGTCCTCTCTCGTGACTCTGGCTCGTTTATTTTGCTTCTAGCTACCATATGCAGTACGCCCACGGTGAGTGAACCCCCCCCCTTTATGGTCGTGTCACTAAAGTGAGTGATGCGTAGGCATCTCGCCGGCTTCGGGCCGTCCGTTCTCGCCCCCGCTCGCGTTCAGAATTGTGATCCGCCCTCACCCTGGAAAGCATGAGAAGACACGGCTGATGGAGGGCAAATGCCACAAATGCAAGAAATGGGTTGCCGTTGAAGGCATCAAAGATGTGCCTACCAAAGTCAGTCCGCATAGTCCCGTCCCCCGACCTTATACCCGACGTCTATGTGCTAACACTCGCCGTAGGTCAAAGAGATCTTCTGGTGCGTCATGCGTCGCTGGGGATACCGACGCGGACGAGGTATGCCGATGGTATTCATACGTATGCACATTCTAGGTGGAAGCATGCAGCGGCGTGCCACCAAGGCTCGACGATTGAAGGCGAGGGCGACGCGTTTGTCGAGGATGTGGTGTACGTTGCGGTGACGAGTATTGAAGACGCCGAAGAAGACGAGATGGAGCAGGACGAGTGAGCGAGGGTATGAATGCAAGAGGGGTCTGTGGACGTTGTTGATGGACTTTGGCACTGTTGAAATCGACGGACCGTATGAGAAACGAAGTACCATGTATCCATATCGCTGTATTGTACGCTCTCTCCGCCGTGCGTTAATGCTGTTGTCTGTCTTTAATGGACTCAAGCCAGCGAATGAGCGAATACTCCAGCCTCCAGTTGCTAAATATGGGCCGGTGGCAGTGTCCAGACCGGCCAGTGGACTTGAACTTGGACCACCACCGTCATCCGTCGACCATGCCCTCGGCACCTAAAGACGGGCGCGACTCCCCGCTTTACGCGCCGCTCCGTCGCCGTATGCTTGAAAACGGAGACTGGGACAGGTCAGCCTCTCCGCTGCGGTCGTCACGTATACTAGCACCGGAGCTGACTAGAGGGCCGGCTCGTCAGGATTGCCGCGCGGCTGGCGCGCGACCTGAACGAGAGTGGTTGGATCGACAAGTTCAAGAGCCAGAGCAAGGGTGCGGGCTTGATGGGTTTCTGCTGAGCGCGGCTGTGTAACCGGGCTGACGAGTGTGCGAGCAGAGATGGCGCGTCGGGCGGAGGTCACTGGCGGTGGCATGTCCGTCCAGACGCTCATGACGGAGTTATGGCCACAGGCGGGTGGTGCGCGGGACAAACTCATGCGACCTATTGAATTCTACTAACAATCCTCGGGAATAGAAGAGGTGCCTGCCTCCGTAAGGCAGGAAGTCATAGGCGCCATTCGGAAGCTGCTGGAGCGGCAGATAGAGTTTTGAGACTACGGCGTTGGATTGGGTGGCTCATTTCACGGACCTGTTGTATCGCGTATATGGAATGCTTGTATATTATCATACTACCAGGACATGTTACGAGCTGTAATTTTGCTCCTTCCATTCTATCGCTCTGCGCTCTGTACGTCCGCAATAAACTTGAGTCGCTGAACGGTGCGAACTGAATGACAAACTTGCCATTTCGGGAGGAACACTTTCTCGGAATATTAGGCGCCGGAAGGAGGTTGTGTCCCTCGTGCACATTCACAGTCCTGGTCTTCGCCCTCCTCTCGCTTTCGCTTCGAACGGCCCGTCTCCAACCATGTTTTCTCGGTCATGTAGGAGTGCAGTGTCAGCGGTACGGAGTTGTTTACGTTATAACAGCACCTCGGCCGTGTACGTGTCGCCCCCATCCACATACTCCTTGGAAACTTACCGTACACCCGCGTCATAACAGGCCTCCGGCAGCGGCCGCATCCTCTGTCGCTACTCCTACACCCCAACCACCCCGGCTATCCGAACCTGCTTATGCTGCGAGCGTCGTGAACGGGCGTAGCGTAAGGCAGCCCCACTATCTTCCCAAAACGCACGGCATTCCCGTCGCGACGCTGCACTTCCGCTCGTACCACCCGAAACTACTCGACTTTTTCGTCCACTTCGCTGGACACGCCGCGTCTGCGCTCGGTATTCCCATCTCGAAGCCGGTGCACTTGCCCACTCAGCGGCGACTGTGGACGGTCCTTCGCGGCCCGTTCGTGCACAAGAAGTCGCAGGAGAACTTTGAGCGGCGGACACACAAGCGCGTCATCAAGGCGTGGGACGCGAACCCGGAGGTCGTCGACATGCTCGTGCAGTATCTCGAAAAGCACCTCGCGGCGGGTGTGGGCTTGCGTACCGTCAAGTGGACGCGCGCGCCGGTCGGGGTAGGCCAGCAGACGTTGGAGTCGGTGATGGGTTCCTTGAGGCTGGACGGGCAGCTGCGGTCGGAGAAGGTGAAGGCGCTGGGTGAGCAAATTGTCAAGGAGGAACTCGCGGCTGCTGCTGGTGCCGCGAAAGAGGGCGCGGTGGAGACGACGTCGCCGGCAAAGTCCTCATAGATCATCCTACTGCCCGCTCTGGCGGCGTACTGCCCAGGCTATAATTCAGCTATAATATTCTGTCGTCGTGCTTCTAGAATTTTCAGGGTAGCATGATGAGTGAAAGGAGCACCGTCAACAGTTCAAACGCTTTCGGAAACCCGGGGTATTCTTCGCACTGAATTACTGCGAGACATCTCGGTGACTGGTTTTTACCCGCTCTTCTGTTACTATCAAGTATCACTACCAGCGTATTATACGGCGGTACTAGCACCTAATGCGCAATGTTCTATTAGCTCTAGTGCAATTCACTTGCACTTCGGAATTCGAGAATTTAGCGAGCAGTCGGTAGATCGTGGGAACTGTTCAAGGCGCCCATGGTTGGCATGTGTTCCCCGCGGGCGACGTCGACGAGCTCAGTCTCTGACCACTACCTCCATTCCCTCGCACTCTTTTATACGATGGCTTCGTACGAAAACGACCCGTTCTATCTGAGGTATGAAGAAAGCCCCTAGGCGTGTGCAGGACTAAGGTCTTGCCCACGCTCCCGTTCAGATACTAGTAAGTGCTGTCTTTGCATCGTTTGCCGACTGGTAGCTGACCTTCCCCCAGCACAGGACACTCGGGAAAACATGGCCACGAGTTCTTGGAATTTGAGTACTCGCATGGTCGGTTGCGGTATGCGAACAACTCGAACTACCGCAACGATAGTTTGATTCGCAAAGAGAGTGAGCATATCTATCGGTTTCTTTTGGCAGCATAGATGCGTTCGAGGGAACCAACACAATCTGACGCGTGATACTATTCAGTGTGGGTCGGGCCTCTGGTTGTGAAAGAGCTCAAGCGCATCATCGAGTCCAGTGAGATCACCAAGTGAGTTTTCGTTCCCCTCCGTGGCGCGGAGGCAAGCGTTGAACGGATGTCTCCCGTCCGCTCCAGGGAAGACGACACGAACTGGCCAAAGAAGAACATCGTTGGCAAGCAGGAGCTCGAAATCCGAGTTGGCAACGACCACATCGCGTTCGAGGTGCGTAAATGACGCGTGCATGCACTCATTGTGAGTACTGAGCAACGTTGTTTGTGACTGTAAGACCGCAAAAATCGGCTCTCTGGTCGACATCCAGGACAGTGAAGATCCTGAGGGCCTTCGTGTATTCTACTACCTTGTCCAGGACTTGAAGGTATGCTCTACCGGCCGACCTCGCCTGCGTTTCACCTTTCCAACACGACCACTGCGCAGTGCTTGATCTTCTCCCTCATCTCCCTGCACTTCAAGATCAAGCCCATCTAGGCGGTTCGCGCTGAACATCGGCCGCCGCTACCCTCCGTTCCGAGCGACCTGGCCTGCAAATCGCTCCCGTGCATCCAGTGTATAGTGTAATCGGATTGTGAATTTTAAGCTGTGCCTGTGCTCTCATGCTGTTCAAAGACGAGACGCCGACATACTTATCAGCCGTGCAGACGAATGAATGCGGGGTATGTACGTCTGAGCTATATTGAAGGTGTTAGCAGGTAGTTCGGGTTCAAGCATGGCAGTGTTGGCGCCAGGCGTTTGGATGGTGCGCACTCGGCCAGGCTGAATGCTGAGTTTTGTGCTTACATCTGACGTGGCAGCATGTACACAACGAAGACAACTCACTCCCGCATCTGTGTCATATCGGACTCCAAGTTGACAGTTGGTGCACGACTTCTTTGACCCACCATACGTCGAATCCTCCCGTCTTCCAGGAATCAATCGAGGCGGCGGACATATATTTGCTCACGACCCAGCCCCACGGCTGTCGTGCTATTGTCCCATATCCTTGGACCCCTACGAAAAGAAACAGCATATTTCGACGTTGAATCCTGGCTTCCGATCTGCGCCCCCTTGTCACCCGAGTGACCGAGGATAGAAGATACGCTGTGCGGTTTTCAAGAGTGGGCAGCACTGTGCAAGAATAGATGAGCAAGGTCGACGGGTGGATGGGGGACGCGGAACAGCACGTACCCAACTTCCCAGAGCGCAGAGCTTGGAATGCACAGACCTTCGGACATGACCGGCTGCACGGGCGGGAAGCAGGCGTTTCCAGCGGCAGAGGCGGTCTGACCCTGCATGCCCAAGGGACCGGTCAGCGAGTGGGAACGAAGGGGAGGGGAGAGGGTGTGGACGTACGAGGTCGCGCCAGCAGTATTCGAGCGGGATGGGTCCGACGTTCTCGAAGAAGAAGCGGCAGGTGCCGAACTCGATTGTCTGAACGTGGCCCGGGAGGACGTCGAACGTCGGCGCTGCAACGGGGACGAGCGTGAGCGCGAAGCATATGCGCACGATATATTAGCCTGCGAAGGACGTACGGAGGTCGCTTTGCAAGATGACGATCGAGTTGACGAGGGCCTGGCAGTCTTCACTATCGGGCGGGAGGTTGCCGGATAGACCGCAGACGTTCGTGCCTACAACGGTTAGAGGGTTTGCGGACTGGTATGTAATGAATTTCCGGAGGGGCTTACAGATTTCGCCGCAGACATTGGTAAATGTCGCGCTGGGGCTGGCGGCAGAGCCGGTAACGGTGACGGTCGCCGTTTCGACGTCGGTTTCGGTTGTCGTGGCCGTGGCCGTAGACACCTCAGTCACGGTTGCGCTCACAGTCGCAGTGGCCGTCGCTGTAGTGGTCGCGGTGCGGGTCGAAACCTTCGTGGTGGTTTTGGGACGGGGATGGGGGAAGAAATACCACAGGAAGCGCTCCAGCAGGGCGAGGAATTCGCTGCTGAAGCCGTCGGCGTGAATCAGGCCGGTGTGCGACGCAGCGGGTACGATGGGCGCGCAAGAGAACGTGTTCAGTTGCACGGTCCCGGCGCTGGCGACGAGAGCCTGGCTGGAGACAAGCGTCGCGCCGTCGCACGGGCTACCGGCGGTGCCATTTGCATCTTGCCTGGCTATAAGGAAGTCGCGGGTCAGCGAAAATGGGCTTGGGTTCTAAGGTTGGGAAGGTCATACCACGAAGGTTAGGCGTCCTAAGTGCGGATGTGCCCAGTGCGGCAGCAAGGAGACAAACGAGAGCGAACTTGAAGGTGGACTTCATCTTTGCACGGCCGTCGTTGGGAGCTTTTGGGGAGCACCTGGTACCGGGGTGTGGTGCAACGTCTCTCAGGTCTCCATTTTATACGCCCGTGCTAGTGTAAGCCCAACTTCGCTGGCTGCACTTGAGAATAGCCATGAGCCTGAGAGGTAGTGGACATCCTGGACGGATTAACGCGCGATGCGCCGATTGGACGCCTTGGCGCATCGAGCATCCTGTCCCGTCCAGACCGGGCAAGACAGATGCCGCATCCAGGTCCTGAGATGCCGTCGAACGTTTGAAGAGCACGGAGGGCAGGCGGAGGGCTTCGAACGATACATCACGTCGCGTTTGAGTCGGGACGGAGGAAGCCAAGTGCAGCCGTCCAGGCACCCGGAGGTATGGGCCTTGTGTAACGGTATTGCTAGGAACAGAAGACGTCCTGGTCGGACATTGCATCGAGAGCGCAGGGCTGTTAACGCGGGGGAACACTCCGGGGAGAGGGGGCTGACCTGGGCCTGGAGCGCATGTGTCTTGCCGTGAATGAATGGCTACTCGGCCTTCAAGCTCTCGGGCGCTGATGCCCGGCTGACGGTCAATCTCGAAGTCCAGAATTCGTACGTAGACCCGGTGCAAGGGAGAAGGAGGCTTGTACCTTGTTCAAGGCGCCAAGACAGCTGTTCTCTGGAATCATAGACGTGGCAGAAGAGGACGCGGTGGCGGCTGCAGAGAAAAGGGAATCCCAGTCAGATTTCGAAGGCGGCGGGCTGAGGTGAATCACGAAAGCACCGAAAAGCGAGGGACCAATAAGAGACGGCACCGGATCCTCGTCCGGGACGTACGTTCAAAGGGCGCGTACTTTCCGCAGCCCAGGCGCAGTCCCATGAACGGTGCTGTGCGTCCGTGAGACTGCACAAAGTCAGACTGGACGTCTAGGCACGGGCGGAGTCGTAGCTTGAGCTTCTAACGCACCCACTTCCTGATCTGGCAGTCTTGACGTTCGCCAGAACATTTGTTAGGGCGAAAAGCGACGTCTTTTATCAATTCGCCAGCCCATCGCCTGTCTCCAATGAGGCAGAATAACGCTGGAAGACGGATGGGATCAGCATCGCGGCTGTCATTCGAGAGAAAATGGAAGCTACGAATTACTCGCCTACAACTCGGACGTGGTGTGCAGTTAGGACGTCGGACTTTTGGCCGATATCCCGGTGAGAGCGTCGGCCATTAAGCTCGTCAAACTCCCACCGGCATGAGGTTATGGCAGGGGCGCTGTACAGCAGCCGTCGAGAAGGCAGGCCACGGTCATGCCAAAGGGATCTCAAGACGGAAATTGCAGACGCACGGGTATACAGCGGGGAGCTTGAAGGAGGCCAGTGTGGACCAGTATCCGAATGGCCCATAGTACCGTCGGTGTGAGCACCGGGCCCCAGGGTAAAGAGTGCGGGGGAATCAGCGGCGGCGTTTGTGTGCGATTATCACCGAAGCGGCGTCGGAGACATACCTTGACAGTGATGCACGAATAGCATGATGTTTTCGAGGACCTGAATTGGGCTACCCTACCGGGCAGATCTCGACGCCGCAGCACGCTGGTTTTCTTGCGATGTATTGTAGAGTATCGAATGGAACGTGCCTGCGGATGAAGGATGTCAGACGACGGTAGAGCGTGGCAGCGCACTCCAGGCCGTCAGCTCTAGACTTGCAGGCGATGGTGGAAGTAGGCGATTGTGGGGTCAAGAGGAAGGATTCCAACTGTAGGTTGTGAACATGTGTGCGTTTCTCCGAGGAGAGCACCGTAGTTTGTCGGAGACTCGTCGACGCATTCGCCTCTGAAGGTCGTATTACTGGCAGGAGGAGAGTCCTGGTACTAGTTGCAATAGTACCTGCTCGATGCACTCGTGTACGGCCTTTTAGGCTGCTGTTCAGTAGCCCACGCTTGGCAAAAGCTTCATCAAAGGGTACACGGTGAGAACGAAGCAAGCTGGATAAGCGCCCGCCGTGCGTAACGCGACTTGTTTGTAGTGGCGGACTAGAATGGCCCCAGTCTAAAAATTGGACAACACCACTTCGAGGATGACGAACTCTGTTGGCACGACACAATATTCGTAACCTTGTGACTTTGCATGATCTAGCCTTACAGCACGGCATTCGAGTGATACCATCGCAATGACCTGAATCATCCTAAACTTGTACCATTCAAGAGTCGGCAACGCTAAGGAACAGAATAAGAAAGTGCTATGGAAGATACACCGTGTCGTACACTGCACTTACCCAACTTCCCAGTTCGCCTCGCGAGGTATGCACAGACCCTCAGACATCGTGGGTTGCACAGGAGGGAAACAGGCGTTCCCCGATGCCGATGCTACTTGCGCCTGATACAAACGGGGTCAGAAATAATAGGGTGCGGGATAAATGGGCATAAGGGGCGCACAAGGTCCAACCAGCAGTACTCCAAGGTCGTGGATCCGACGTTCTCGAAGAAGAACCGACAGGTACCGAAAGTGATCGTCTGCATGTGGTTCGGAGCCACGTCGAACGTCGGGGCTGGGGCAACATGAGTAAAGGGAGAGACGAAGGAAGAATAGAGAAATGTACGAAGTTGGCTTTCGAGGACAGTGATCGAGTCTACGAGCGTTGCACAGTCGTCGTTGGAGGGCGGTATACGCCCGGACTGGGCGCAAACAGTGGTGCCTACGTTTCTCTGTTGAGTATATCGTGTCCGCCTTGCGAACCAAAAAAAGGGGGACTCACAGATCTCCCCACAGACGTTTGTCGCTGTTGAGGTCGGGGCCGCCGCAGAGCCAGAGACGGTCACAGTAGCCACCGCGGTGATGGTCACAGTGTCGGTGACGCTCTGTACGACTGTGGTTGCGCTCGTTTCGACTTGTGTTTCGGTTTCGGTCTCGGTTTGGACCTCCGTCGCAGTGTCCGTCTGCGTAGCGGTGGCGGTGGCGGTCTCTGTAGCGGTCTCGACGTCGGTCTCGGTCGCGGTGGCAGTCTCCGTCGACACTGCTGTTACCGTTGAGAGTTGAGTCGCGGTCACGGTCGAGGTCGAAATCCTGATCGCGGTTGTGGTGCGAGTCGCCGTCGTGGTGGTCGTAGAGACCCTTGTCGTCGTAGTCCTGACAGTTACGGTGCTGGACCGGGCTTGAGGATCGGGCTGGGAAGGGAACAACCACCCCAGGAAGCCATCGAGAAGGCCTGAGAACTTGCTACTGTCCGCTACAACGGAAGGGGTGATGGGAGCACAGGAGAATTTGGTAATTTCGAGAGTGGCGGATCCGACAGGGATCGCAGAGGTTGAGACGATCGTAGCGCCGTTGCACACGGATCCTACGGTGCCATTTGCATCTTGCCGTACTAGTTGGTGAAAGGACGGTATGTCAACAGGAGAGGGTATGGAGGATGTGGGGGAACGCACTACGGAGGTTGGGGGTCTTGAGCGCGGAGGCACCTGCGGTGGCCGCAAGAAGAATGGCGAAGGCGGGAGTCGTTTTCATGGTTCAGTTGTCGGCAGACTGAAGGCAAGTGGTCGCACTGAGTTCCCTGAGACACTACTCTCAACCGTTTGCAACTTTATACATAGGGCCCGGCCGCGCTGTCGACGGGCTCCAGAACGGTGCTACAGTGCCAACGGGGATCGACGACGATCCATTGTGACGGCGGAGCGCCGCGTTGCGCCACATATGGATTGACCCCGACAGGTAGTTCGAGGGGCGTGTTGGGTGTGTACTATAGCTAGAAAGACAGATACCGCCGTTGGCTCCTGAAGATTTCGCTGGGCCGGACGTGAGTGTATGTGGCAGGTGGAGGGCCGAGGGGCGTCGGTGCTACACAGAGGTGGTGCCCGAGTTGAAACAGTTCTTCGTATTCATTCTTGACAAGGTTGAGGTCCAACGGTGTTGAGGTGCCCTCGCTGGTTGATGGCAAAATTCGGGTGGGCTAGGACAGATGGAGGGCAATGATTTCTGCATACCAGTGGCCAACCTGCCGCGTTGGCGGAAACGTCGGCCGAGATGCGACGGTTGACTTGAAGTTGAAGAGTACTACCTTCTCTGGAGAATACACGCTTCGGGGCCTGGACATGTGGACCCGGAAGTAATTTTCGGGTGGTGAGCTTGTTTCATGGAAAGCGTGGAGGCTGCACCCAAGTTCCTGCACCAATCCCCAAGTCCGGGTTGAACCGCAAGTGCTGGACAGTGGACAACTGCTGGCGCGGCTGAGCGCGAGGTGTATGTAAGTGTTCTCCGTACCTGACGGAACGAAATCGAGAACGCGTACGGTTCTTGAACTTCGCCCATGTGGCAGCCTGTTTTACGGATGGTGAGAGACTTGACGTCGAATTCCACGTGGTGGTGGAGCGACGAAGAAAGTTGCGGATGTGCACAGGCACCGAATTGCCCTGTTTATGGCTCCGTAGAGACACCTCACTGGTAACTAGTGTCCGCGGTGTCGCAGGGTAGCACCTAGTAAGCTCAAGGCTGCTTACGACACTGCTTCCGGCTCAGCTGGCAGCGGCGGCACCACTTGGCACTTGCAGCTACGGCACGGTGCCGTGGCATTGCCACTGACACGACCACGAAATAGAAAGCAGCGTAGCTAAAGTGACAGATCGAGTCAGTGCGACGTCCCTGCCGAGGATAGCAGCCCGGAGACACTACGTACCCAGTGGTAACTTTGAACGTACCTGAGGCCCTGAGGCACGTCAGCGACTCGGTACTAGTAGTACGTCACCGTCGACCCGTTGAAAATCAGGATATTTTCGAGTATGTGCGGTGCGGTGCGAGCCTGTTCAGGACGGCCATCTCCCTATCTTGGATCTCCCTGAGGTGTACGCTGAAAGTATGCCATAAGGAGGGGTCATGGGCTACTATGCCCACTGTTTTGCATGCCAGCCTTGCCGCGGTACGTACGCGTCGGACGTCCGGGCTCGGACTCGTACTACTCAAGTCTCAGGTGGTCTTCAAGTTCTCCAAAGCTCGTCCCGTAGAGCTTATCGATTCAACACCGGTAGAGCTAGCGACCCGCAGGCGCTGCTTGTGCATGTGAAGGACGGCCGCGCTGCGCCTTTTGCTTCACGGACGTCGGGGAACGGGTCTAAGAACGAAGAGTTGGCAGTATACAAGCGCCCGCCAGTGGACATCGTGATTCGTGTTGCGTATGATCATGGCGCCGGGTGACGGTGGCCCCACAACTTAAGCTTGATCACCAAGCACTTGGATTGTACGATCCGGTGGCCCCCTCAAAAGAGCCAAGCTTGAATCATCGAAGGATCGAGCGGTCGCGTGTCATACCGTGTCAAAACCATCATCATACCGGCGCACTCTCAAGTTGCCAGCGTACTGGGCGCGTTGCAGGCGATCCGTCCGATCGCGAGCGAGTACCAGCCAAAAAAGAAAGATAATATATATATCGGATTTCCACAGGAGACACCAAAGAGAGAACCCCGGCACAGACACCAAAAACAGTACACGATCACGATCGCAGAGAGCCCAGAGGAATGCATACGTCGCCAAACCCACCCGCTCGGACAGGGACGCTGGCACGGTCGCACAGCACACTTCGTCCCGAGGAGAATATAATGGTCCTGGTTCCGATTCGTCGTGATGAATCATCTTTCTTACCGCCCCGCGTTCACGTTCCCGAGCTCGAGCTTGAGCGCTCGACCTGCCACACGGCCACACCGAATCCGATCGCTCAGCCGAGACCGTCAGCCCCGCGGAACGAGTTAGGAGTGCGCGACTCTGCGAAGATAAAGGTGAAAAAAAAAGCTTTTGGAGAGAGAGAGAAAGGCAGAGAAAGTGAGGGAGAGACGGGACTCACCCGATGCGCCAGGCAGAGTCGAGCGCGACGCAGATGCCCTCCGAGTTGACGGGCTGCACGGGCGGGAGGCATGCGCTCGCCGCGGCGCTCGCGGTCTCGGCCTGTCGAGCAGAGGGGGAGGGGGGTCAGCGCACGTGGCTAGGGGAGGGAAGAGGGCAAGACACGCACGAAGGAGAGCCAGCAGTTTGACAGCTCGAGCAGGGCCGTGTTCTCGAAGAAGAAGCGGCACGTCCCGAACGAGAGCGTCTGCGCGTGGCCCGGGAGGACCGTGAACGACGGCGCTGCGGGACCCCGCTCGTGTTAGCATCCCACCTGAGAGGGGGAGGGGGGGAGGAGGAGAGGAGGGCGCGGGACGCACAGATGGACCCGTTGAGGATGGTGATCGCGTCCACGATCGTCGCGCAGTCCTCGCTCACGGGCGGGAGGCTCCCGCTGTCCCCGCACACGTTGTTGCCTGTCACGCGGCGGCCCGGGGCGTCAGTCGTGCTCTCTTTACGCTGTGGAGCAGACGGAGGAGCGGGGGGGGAGACGCACAAATGGACCCGCAAACGTCGATGGTCGCGACCGGCAGGGCGGGCGCGACGGTCGTCGGGGATCCGCCGACGACGGCCGCGGTCGTCGACGCCGCGGGGTCTGTCGGTGGCCAGTGGGTGGTGGGTGGTGGGGTTAGTGTCAGTATCAGTGGTTTGTTTTATTCCGCTCTGGGTTGCGGCGCTGTGGGCGGGGGGCGGGGGGGTCGGACGCACCGTCGAGCGCGTGGATGCGCGCGCCGGCAGCGGCGCCGGGACACTCGAAGGTGGTGAGCTCGACGGTCTTGTCGCCGACGGCGATGGGCGCGCTGGTGAGCGTGCGTGCGCCGGCGCAGATGGTGTTTGTGTCGCGGGCTGTGGTTGGGGGGAGGAAAGGGAGGGAGGGTTAGTGGGGTCGTGTTAGCGGGGGCGGGACGGGACGGGATCGAGAGGTGACGGCGAGGGCGAGGGCGAGGGGAGGTGCGAGGCGGCGAGGAGAGGTAGGGGAGGGACGCGAGAGGGAGGGAAGGGAGGGGGAGGGGGCGCGCTCACAGGTGACGCGGAGGGCGTAGCCGGTCGCGGCGAGGGCGCAGACGGCGACGAGTGCGGTGTAGGCCTTCATCGTGTACTGTGTATGGTAGTTGGAGAGGCTGAGTAGCTCGCGAGTTCGAGTTCGAGAGGGAGCTGGGGAGACTGGAGAGGGAGAGGGGAGGGGCTTATATACGTTCCCCCTTCGCCGTCCTCTAGCTGTAGCTCTCACTACCTACACTCGCCTTGCCGGCCAGCTCTCTCATCCGTTGAGAGTACGTGTCCCGCGCGCGAGAGCGCGAAGCTGGGTACGCGCGCGTCATCTGCAGCCGCCAGGGCGGACGTTCGGACGCTACATAGACTGGCTGACACACTGGCATTCAAGCTCGGGATTAGACTCGGGACTCGAGTTGGGGTCAAAGGGCCCGGCGGGCATGGGCGGGAGGTGGGAGGTGGGAGCTGTCGCACGTCAGGGTGCGGGGGTCGGCGCGGGGCCGTCAAGGCGAGGAGAAGGGGATGAGGGGAGAAGAGGCGCGGGCGAGGGGACGAGGGGAGCGGGACCGCGGGAGCGGGTCAGGGCGCGAAGGCGGGGGATGTCAAGGAGGAGGATGGGAGGACGCCGAGGAGGTCAGAATGGGCTGTTGTCCGTTCGCGGTTCGCGCGGGTCGAGGCACGACCTACTATTGTGGTGTTGACACTGGCAGAAGACTGGGGTGCAGCGTATCGGACGGGGGGGTGATGGGCGCACACAGGCCGTCACACGTACACATCGGCGGGCCCTGGGCGAGATGAATGGGTGAGGAGGGCCGGCGGCGGCGAGTGAGCAGAACGTGGGGAGAGCATCCGGGCGAGGCACGCGAGCCGAAGAGGGTCAGAGAGCGCGCCGAGGGTGTTGCGTGCCTGGCCGGGGATGTGTACAGGAGGGACGGGTTCGAATTCGCGGACAGACGGAGATGGCGATGTCGGCGTGGACGTCGATGCAGAAGCAGATACAGGAGATGATACGGCGCGGGGAGGCGAGGTGGGGCGAGGCGGGTGGACAGGCAGGTGCCGTTGTGCGCGGGGGCGCTCTACGGGCGGGATGAAGGGCGAGGGCGAGGGCGGCAGGACAGGGGTTGGACGCGCAGGACGGCGTTTGCGGCGCGGGGATGTGTGGTTCGGGACGGGGATTTACCAGGCGAGAGTGCGGCGGCGGTGCAGGCTCTGGACGGGCGAAGGGAAGGCTGGTGAGTTGGGGACGGGCGGGGATTGGCAGATCGGTCTGGGCGCGGGGATGGAGAGGGCGTCGTCGGTCAGAGAGGGGAGGGGCTCGGCTCGACCGGGCGCTAGAACGCAGGGGGTGGGTGTGCAGCGAGTGTGGACGGACGGGACGTGGGACGCCCGTGGAGGGGGGCGAGCACCGAGAGGAATGCGCGTCGCTTCCTGGGCCTGACCTGCGCGTGCACCGACGCCGGGCGGAGTACGGCCACTCGGGCCCGGCCAGCCAGGGTGTGCGCTCTCTGCGGAACATGGATCAGCCATCGACGTGGTTTGCGCGCACGTACACAGTCGACCTCGCTGGTGCGACCCCGCTCGCCCACAGCTGCCGCATTGGAGGCACGAATGCTGCGCTGCTGTGCGAGCTGCGTGTGCTCGCTGTGCTCGACGGTGGTCGGCTCGGGCGGGACGACGAGCGGCGGGCAGAGAGCGACGGGAGGTGGCGCGGGAGGAGATGACATGGGACGAGCCCCACGTCATCCTGCGCCCGAGCGGTGGCGGACGAGCCCGGGAGAAGCGTGCGCGAGCGACAGCGTCCGACAGCGCAGACGCAACGCACGTCGCAGCCCTGGCTTCCCTCCGCTTTCGGACGACGGCGGCGGCGGCGGCAGCAGCGTGAAACAGATTATAATCATACATATCGTACACCTTCCGATACTGGTTACACGCGTGACGGATAACAGACCGCTCAGCGGCGGCGCCGGTCACGAACGCGAGATGTTCTGGTACGCGATGCTCGCGCTCTCGTACTCGGCCGCAAACACGCGGTCCTTTTCCTTCACCAGCCATCTGCACCGTACGCCACGTTAGCTTCAGCGCGCGCGGCATGGGCGGAACACGCACTGCAGCAGCTCGTTCACGTACTCCCGCAGCAGCCCCACCGACTCCCCGTCCATCGACGAGCTCCCCACCATCTGCGGCAGGCTCACTGTCCCCCCCGTCGCCGTTAGCATCGCATCCGTCCGAAACAAACGAGAGGCACCGCGGCACGCACCGAGCATGCGCAGAAAATGCTCCGCCCCGTAGATCGCGCTCATCTCCCTCTCCTGCCCCACCTGCACCGTCGGCCCCGTCACGTACCTTTTCCGCACCTCCGCGTACTGCGGCCGCTCAAACCGGTACAGCAGGTTCGCCCCCAGCGCACGGTCAAAGTACGTCTGCAGCCCCGCGATGATCGTCGGCAGCAGCACTTTCGGGTCTTTCAGCCTGCGCCCGCGCAGGGGGGAGGGGTTAGCGGCGCGAGTGAACGATGGGGAACGGAGACGTACTGCGTGGCGCTGCCTTGGGAGAGCACGTGTTGCCCAAAGTCTTGCAGCAGCTCCGTCACGTTCGGTTTGCGCGGCAGGCCGACGAGCTGTCCGGGGAGGGGGGGTTAGCTTCGGTCCGATGCGAGGTGCCTTGGGCGTGCGTGTGCAGGAAGCAAACTTTGACGTTAATGAGCCTCGTAGTGCCTGCACTCCGAGCGCAGACGCAGGGTGGCGGAACGCGGTCCGAGGATCATTGCGAGTGCGTGTTCGCGATCTCTCACATGCGTGCGGGAGGTGGGATGGGGGACGGGAACGGGAACGGAGGGGAGATGCGCCACGGCCGAGTACGCACGGAACGGGGGAAGAGACGCGCACCTGGTTGTTCTTCGTGACCGCCTCCCAGTCGTCGACGAGCAGGACCTTGAGCATCTCGGGCACGGCCAGCTTCATCTCGGGCTTGCGCGTGCCTTCGTCCTGCGGCGGCACCACCGTAATGGCATTCACGTTAGCCTTTCCGCACACACGGACACGGACACGGACATGCGCGCGCACGGACGGACAAACGCACCTCCTCCCGCCCCCGCTTCGTCCCCCTCGCGCCGTCCTTCCTGCCCCCCGCCCCCGCACCTCCTCCCGCCCCCGCACCGCCTCCCGCTCCCCCCGCCCCTCCTGCGCCCCCCGCACGGCTGCCCGACGCGCCCGCGCCCGCGCCCTGCGCTTTGGCGGCCTTGGCGGAGGAGGCGTGTGCGGCGTGCGCGGCCTGCGACTGCGACTGGAGCGCCTTTTGGAGCGCGATGTTCGTTTCGTTGAATTTGAGGAGGCGCGTGGCGTCCACCCATTCGTCCCAGCTGTTGTCGGAGTGACGGGGGAGGGGGGTGAGTGAGGGGGATAAGGGAGGGAAAGAGACAGAGCAAAAGAGCAAAAAGGAAGAGGGGGGGGGCGCGACGCACGTCTGCTTCCAGCCCTTGTAGTGGACGTAGTAGTGGGGCCCGACGATGCCGGACTGCGTCGTGGACGCGTCCCAGACGTCGAGCTTGAGCACTTTGGCCTCGTAGATGAGCGGCCCGTGGTAGCACAGCACGCGCTCGTTGGTCACGAACGTTTGCGCGGACATTGTTGGCGGTGCGGTGCGGTGAGGGTGGGGGTTGGGGGTTGGGTGTTGGGTGTTGGGTGGGGTTTTGGTCGAGGGCGGGGAGCGGGGAGATGGGTGCTAGTGGGAGTCGGTTAGTACCTGGCTCACGTCGATGGTGGTGGGCAGGAGTGAGGAGAGAGGCGTGCGGGGACGCGTGGGCGCTCACGCGCGTGTCGTTCTGGTGTTATAATACTGTACCACGCGATCCTACTACTTGGTAATGGATTGTAATGGAAAAGTGTAAATCGTGTTCACACTACGACCGTCCAAAAGACAGCGTTGTACATGGAAGCATGCCGTAGGTAATCTCGTTACACCTCGGCGCGCGCATGAACGTAGACTCGCAACAACGTTGACAGCTCAGGGCAATGTATAATACTTGAGGGCGTCGATGTTCAGCGACGTACACGTTTCGGAGTCTCCGAGGTCGACGTCGGACGCGGGACGTTCGTGCACCGAAAGCTGCCTTTGGCATTCAACGACATCGACCGTCACACCGCCGCGGCATCCGCCCAGTTGGACTCGACGAACGTCCCGCCCGCCTTTCCCCGGTCAAGCCCCTCCGACTCCCGTGCTCGTGTAGAATTATCCTTGAATGTGCAGTGTGTTTAGCGCGTTCCGAATCCCGCGCATCGGGCTGTGTCTGTTCCACACATGTCACAGTGCAGCGGCGGCGACGGCGACGGCGACGGCGACGGCGTAGCCTCGACGTCCTCCAAAGCGCAACCTCGGTGGATCGCGTGCCATTGAGGCCCCTTGTGTGCCGGTATGATATCCTTCACTGCCGTTGCGTCGCTAAGTGGAGGAAGGATGTTTAGGGGCGAGGCTGGCACGGGTGGCGCAGGTCGTGGCCGTGAGGTTAGGATGTCGAGACGATGGGTGCGAGCGCTATGGACGGTTTGGAGGCAGAGCTTGGCGGGCTTGTTTGAGTGCTACGTATACTCGGAGGCCGCCGTCATTGCGGCACGTTCGTGCTAGCTCCGGTCTGCGACGTTCTCACAGCTCTGTTGGTGTGCGGTGCCTGCGTGATGATGGACACGAGGGAGGTGATGTGGGACGCGATGGTTGACGTCCGGTGCAATAGAGAAGGGGGTTGCCTGAAATTTGGAGTGAGGGTGAGGGTACAGTCGGAGGTCGGCGCGGGAGCGTTAGAGTGGCTCCGTGCGCGGTTGAAAGAAAGACTGACCTCTTGCTTACAGATCCTCTGCACCGTCGGAAGATATTGAGAGCCCCTGAAGCCTTCTATGCAGCGCGGGGTTCTTACCGTAGTCGACGGCGGTACGCTTTATGTGATTTGGTCTGGGATAAATTGAGCGTGCCACATTAGTCGGAGGTTCGGGTATACACCTTCCCTCGGCCGGGTGATTAGTCCTTCATGTCGATGAAAACGCTGTCCTGTATTATGCATATGGGTAGGTTTGGTCTGTAAAAGCGAACACTAGGTGCCATAGAGGGGTGGTAGCGCTGAAATGAGCCGCAGCGCTTGGGTGCAGCAGGCAGACGAAGTGTAAGCCGAGCCGGCTGGGTTTGGGCTGAATGACCTTATATAGTTCCTGGCGATCCCATATGTCACGGATGACATTGCGTGCCGTAGCGGTTGCGGGTTGCTTCATTGTCGAAGAACAGGAGGGAGCGGTCAGCCCTGCAGAGGTGCTGGCTGAAGACATTTAACGCGCATAACGCGTCCAGGCGCTGGGCGTATGATGGAAGTACTGCCTCGTCTGCAAGCCTTGGCCCTTGGCCTCCGCTTTAATATTTGTTTTGATATCATATCGCGACGTGTGTGGTGTATGTTTATTTTTGCCAGTCAGAGTGCGCCCTTGGTGCCTGACTCCGTGCCGCAAATACGAGAGCTGATCATGGGCGAACTTACTGTGCAGCCCCGCAAAGGGGTAGAAAGTTAGGAGTCGGAGCGTTCGACTCGACCCTCATCGTGCCCATTCAAAACTGCATTCGCGGTTGCTGCGGTTGCTTCGCGGTGCGGCTGCCTGCCCCAGAGGGAGAGGAGACGGTCGAGGGGTTCGTTGCGCAGTTGCACCGGGTGTGAGGACGGCTCGCAGCGTCCGGTGTAGACAAGAACGGAGGCGAATGAATGTAATAAAACGGAATGCGTGGTGGGGCTGGAAAGGGGCTGCAGCGTCATCCGGCAAGCGCCGAGGGGCGGGCGTCTACGGGCGTCTGTGTGGAAATGAACCGAAAGCGAATCGGCCTTGTCCGTCTCTCGCCCGTCCTCTTCTCCCTCTCCCCTCTTTCCTCTCCTCCCGTCCCACCCCGCCTCTCCCGTCCGGCCTCTCCCCGTCGCGTCTCTCTCCGCTCACGACGCGCCCGACGTCTTGCACGACCTTTCAAGACTCCCATCCACGACAAACATGGATCCATTCACGTTTGGCGGCAAGTACCGCCTCGAAGAGGAAATCGCCATCGGCGGCTGTGGTACGTCCCGCCTCGCCCCTCTCCACACTCGCAGCCCACCGACGCGTGTCTTTTAACTATGTCTGTACGCGCACAGGGACCGTCTTCCAGGGCGTGCACACCGTCGCCGGCAAGGAAGTCGCCATCAAGCTCGAGCCCGCCATCGCAAAGTCGTCCCCGCTCAAGCAAGAGTCCAAGATCTACAAGACCCTCATGGGCGGCCCTGGCGTCCCCTGGATCAACTGGTCCGGCAGGCAAGGCGACTACAACGTCATGGTCATCGACCTTCTCGGACCCTCCCTCGAGGATCTGTTCAGGATGTGCAACAGGCACTTTTCACTCAAGACCATCCTCATGCTCGCAGACCAGCTCGTGAGTGTCGCGTCTCTCTGTTCTCGTTCGTTCGCTCGGCCGTCTCCTGGTCGACTGGCAGCTGGACGCCGCGTCGTGCCGTCTACTGCCGTGTGGCGAGGCCACAACGCGTTTCGCGCTACGACTGGCTGTTCGTTTCGTTCACGGCGCTTGTGCTTGTGGCCAACCGCCACCGTGTTCTCACACTGGGAGCGTGTCGCAGGCCTGGCCACCCCCGGGCAGGTTGCAGCTTCTCCGGTGTAGTAGTCGACTGCCTGATTGAGAAGCTTTCTGTCCCACTCGTCCGAGTGTCGTGGTGGGTGGGCCACGATGCACTCTGCGGACTGCAGCCCTGGTCAGCCTCTTGCTCCGGCCGGTCGTCCATCGTGCTTGCGCCGTTTCTACTTCTCCGTTGTCCTGCGTTGTTGCGATTGACAATTATTGCATTGGGTACGGTATGCGCACCCACAACGGGCGTGGTTGTGATTAGCATGTGGCCGACGGGGAGCCACATAGTCAGGCGCCGGAGACTAAGGATACCCGCTGTTTAGCATGAGACCCGTAGCCTCCCGCCATCGGACGCGTATCCAAGACCACCGTACGCAGACTGTATTGTATGCTCCGTATCCGCTGTGCTTCTTCTCCGTCTCCTTCTCTTCTTCGCTTCTCATTAACATCACGCGCGTCTCCAGATCACCCGCATCGAGTACATCCACTCCCGCGACTTTGTCCACCGAGACATCAAGCCTGCCAACTTCGTCGTCCCCAAGACGTCCGAGTCGCAGCGCGCCGACTATGTTGTGAACGTCATCGACTTTGGCCTTGCCAAAAAATTCCGGGATCCCCGTACCGGAGGGCATATCCCGTACCAGCAGGACGACCATCACGGAGTCGGTACATGTCTCTTCGCCGCCATCAACACCCACCTAGGCATCGAATGCTCCCGCCGAGACGACCTCGAAGGCCTTGCCTATATGCTGATCTACTTCCTCCGTGGCACACTCCCCTGGCGGAAAATCAAGGGATCGTCCGTCTCGGAAACCTGGGATCTCATTCGTGACAAGAAGCTCGAGACCGAGGCTGTGCTCACCGTCGGGCTTCCTGCCGAGTTCGACGTGTTTTACAAGTATGTTCGGGCGCTTGAGTTTGAGGACCTTCCCGATTATGAAGGCCTCCGTGCACTCTTCCGCGGCCTTGCGGAACGTCACAACATCGCGTACGATGGCGCGTTCGACTGGTGTGTCCCGCGACCGTCGGGCGAAGACGGGAGCAGAAAGCGCAAGCGTGTATGCAGGAGCTGCTCGGCGTGTGCAGCAGCGGCGGAGCGTCAGGCCGCGGCCATGGCGACCAAGAAGGCTGCCGTAGCGGCGCGGCGGAGGTCATAGTGCCGCACTAGGGCGTTGTGGGTGTTCGCGGCTTGTTGTAAGCCTAACGCGTGAGCACCTCTCTGTTTTTGTTCCAGTGTGCTGCTAACCGTGAACGGTCGTAACAGGCTCATAAGCCATGTTTGACCTCGCGGCCCAGCGGCGAGGCGACGGAGACGAGGGACCCGCGGCGAAGACGTTCCCGCACATGTATATGTTTAGTTCGCGCGAAGGACGCGCGACAACGAAAGCGGGACGCACGCTGTTTTTTTCTCGGACGCCCTCTCATTTCCACCCCCACCTCCCACCTCTTCCATCTCTACTGCCCATGGAATCGATTTCGCCGCGCCGAATATTCGGGGCGGATGCGGAGTCGGACTCGCCCCCTTTGGCTTCGTGCGGCTGACCTATGCACCGTTGAGCGTAGGTCGGTCGGGCGGGTCCGTGCGGCACCTGTGTACATACTTTTTCACCCCAGTGAGTCGCATACGCGCTTGTTGTCGTCAGTGGACATGCACTGAGTGTGGTTTTGTTTAGCCCAAGTCTAACCCTCCACATGCCGTATTCGCGTTCCGCCGCTTCTATTCGCCCGTCTGCGATCCCCCTTACGCCGTTATCTCGCCCTAACCCTCCCCCCTACCCAAGCTGATGGAAGTATTATGTTGAAATTAGGAGAAGAAGCCCTCCAAGGAGACGTCGGCAAGATGGAGGCCGGTGTCACGTCGATCCTGGTGCCGACGCGCGCGTCGGTGGTGGGAGAGGCGACGGTGCTTGTTGTGCGAGTAAGTTACGGATATGTATGTGTGTATTTTACGATTGCTTCCCTTTCTCGTGGAGAGGAGCGGAAGGAGCTTTTTCACCGGACTGCATTCTTTTCGCGGGTAGGGGAGGTGTTTCTGACGGACGGACGCGTCGGCTGCGTTCTTTCTGCCGGCGTGTGCTCTCGTTCGAAGTTGGAACGTTCTTATTTGAACCTCGTGGTGCCTCCCGCCGCCCCTTTCGCTTTGCTTCGACCCCGCCTCCGTTGCGTTTTACCTCATCTTTAGGCTCTATTTACGTCCAGTTATATGCTTGCACATATGGCGCGCATGCCCCTACGCATCCACATCCCCCCTAACCACAGCCCCCTAACATCCAAGTAGTACATAGTATGACTGACTGACATTATGCATATGCGTCTATGGCACCCTCTCCATTCCTGCGTCGCTCGACGAGAAGTCAGCGGGTTGCATCAAGTTCTAGGCCAGGAAGGTCGATATTCGAACCACCTCCTACTCCCCACCGAAAATCATCTCCGCACACCGCTCCGCGACCGCGACCGTCGGCGCCTGGGTGTGCGTCCGCGGCACCCACGGGAACACGGACGAGTCTGCGACACGCAGCCCCCGCACGCCGTGCACGCGCAGTCGCGCGTCCACCACCGCGCCCCGCAGCCCGTCGGCGGCGGCGGCGGAAGGCGAGTGCCCCATGCGGCACGTCGAGGAGTAATGGTACGTCGTGCGGCAGCACGTACGCGCCCATGCATCGAGCGCTGCGTCCGTCTCGTCCGCGGGCACCGTCGCGTCTGTGAGCGCGTACCCGCGCGCGCGTAGGGCGTCGCGCAGGCGCAGGGAGAGGCGGAGGGCGGCGCGTAGGGGGATTAGGTCGGCAGGTGAGGAGAGGTAGCGGGGGTCGATGGAGAGAGGGGCGTGGGGGTGGGCGGAGGTGAGGCGCACCGTGCCATGGCTAGAGGGCGAGAGGAGCACGGAGAGGAGGGAGTAGGTGCCTGTCGTGCGAGGGATGTGGGGCGGGTGGGTGGGGTCCGAGCTATCGTAGGCCATCTGTGTGCGGGTGTGGGTGAATAAATGTGGATATGGGCGAAGGAGCACTTACGGGCATGATCTCGATGTCGGGCAGCGGCTCGTCATGCGCCTTGGAGGATGCGGTTGGCAGGCCACGTGTATCGATGAGGGAGGAGTGCGCGAAGATGGCGAGCTGGAGTACGGGTACGAGGAGGAGGCCTGTGCCCCAGAGGAGGTAGCGGAGGAGCTCGAAGAGGAAACGCCAGGGCTGCTTCTCGAGCTGTAGGAGCGAGTCGGAGAGCGCGATGTTGAACCCGACAGAGACGCCAAAGTGGTCTTGCTGTTAGAGTGGGTTAGAGTGTAGGACTGACAATGGGAAAGTAGGAGAGTGGACGTACGAGGTTCGATCCGACGGCGGGAAGGTCGTGTACCACGGTGATACCGTATTCCTTTAGGTGCTCGGCGGGCCCTATACCACTTCAACGATGCTGAGAAGTGTTCGATGTACCTCATAACAGATGTCCTACCTCAGCATAAGGATGTGTGGTGAGCCGAACGGCCCCGCGCTCAAGATAACTTCTTTCACGGCCGTAACAGTCCTACGTGGGCCCCTACCCTCCACCGCCGGTCCCAGGGTGGCACCTGTGATGACAAGCTCTCCCGACTGGCCGCGTTCAACCTCGAGCCTTTCGACGATGGTGTTCGTGCAGACGTGCAGTCTCCCGGTGCGCGCACGCGCAAACGCTAGGTCTTTGGGAAGGAATGCATGGTACGTCGAGTGCCGGTGGGCGTCTTCGTCAATGGTGAAATGGAGTCGCGCGCAGCCGAAGGGTGGGTGCGTGGGCGAGTTGATGTCGGGGATGTAGGGCAATCCAATCGACTTCGCAGCTTCAACGGCTCTAGAAAAACATGGCCCGTCAATCTCTTGCACTGGGAGGATAGTGATAGGACGTACTCTCCAAAACCTTTGAAGTAAAAGTTCGCATGTGTCCTATTCTTCCAAAGGCCTATTTAGTATGAGATCGTCAGCCCTGAGTGCACCCCGGTAAGCCTATGGATGGCTTCACTGTACCCTTGGTGCTATGTACGCCTTCGACCTCCACATCCGACTTTTCCGACTTTAATAAACAACGCTGCATATCCTCCCATCCCCAGCCCTCTAACCCGCTCGCTCGCCAACGTTCGTACTCCTCTGGCAATCCACGGGTGTAGAGCATCTGGTTGATTCTGCTCGTTCCACCCAGCACGGCACCGGAGTACGCCTGCATAATCCGGGCACCCTCCGGCTGGAGATGCTGCTGGGGCTCCATGGCTCGCCGAATGGTCCGTGTGCCGTCGGAGGCGAAATCGGACGAGAAGAGCGGAACGCGCGAAGCCCATGTGTCTGCGACGGGGCCGCGCTCAACCAGGAGGACGCGTGCATCCAAGGCGGATGTGTCCGAGAGGCGATTCGCGAGCACGCAGCCTGCGGTTCCTCCACCTGTCATGGTTAAGATGAGTTTTCTGGCAAAGTGGCAGAGGTCGGGAGAAGAAAGGCGCACCGACGATGATATAGTCGTATTCTTCGGAGAGCTGTTCGATGCGCATCTCCGGGTATGGTGTTGTAAAAGGCCACATGATAGCAGGATGCAACGGTTTGTGCACCAACTAGGACGGGCAGTTATTTTGCTAGTTCCCAAACAGTTGGGGTTGGACGCTGCGATAGTGACTACTTATAGCCTGCGATCACGACGGCGGCGATTGCCATTTGAGAGCTGTTTAGCTTGGTCAAATTCCCAATCCTCTGTTTCTATTGAAATGATGACATGTGTGCCCTCACAAGCGGCGCATGATCAGCCTGATGCTGACATTGGTCGCGCCACCTTCTGCAGCATTGTTGTACGGCAGGCGATTTCGGGGTTCAAAGGACAAAACTTCACAGAAGATAAAGATAGTTAGAGACGAGCGGTGAAAAATTCTGATAGCAAGCGTTAGGCGACGCTCTTCGAGCGCGCAGGTCACACGCTTTCCGAGGTTCTCAGCTTCCGCGGCCCTCACGATGGCGTTCAATGTCGCCGGCGCAAAAGCTTCGTAGGCAATCATACACCTCACAAGCTTCTTTGTGCACTGTTGAGTACTTCCTGCCCCCACACGTGTGTGCATTCATCAGAGCCACGGCAAGACTTTGTCTGCCGCGGTCACCGTGACCTCGCCAGGGTTCGGCTCGACTGCGAGGTAAGTAATTGTGTCGCCTTCGGTCACGGCGACGAACCGCTATGTCCTGTGAGGTTATTTATCGGTGTCAAGATGCGTCGTTACGAAACACACCTTCGAACGAGGCGCACCCAGGAGGGGGCTAGCGTCGAACAACATGCCCAGCGCACCAATGAATGCACCTTGGTCGTCTGCAATAAAATGAATGGCTGTCCAAAGGTCAACAGGAGTTCATGTCGTCGAGAACAAAGGGGGCGTACGTGTACCCTCCGGGGCGAGCTGCTGCTTCCAAGCTCTATCATAGGTCGGCGGGCGTCAGTCTCACATTACCCGTAGCGCACGAACATGAATTTGATGAAGCCCGGAGGACGTACTTCATGACGAATACGTCGTTCACCCCAACAATGTAGATGTTACTAACACCCTTGGCCTTGAACTGATCGTACGCCTTGATGTACCCCGGTACCTGCGCCGAACACGTCCCCGTGAACGCTCCCGGAACTCCAACCTGGAGACCGCCCGCCGGAGTCATTAACGTGATTCGGAAGCGAGATAACGGCTACTCACGAAGACGTTCTTTCCTCGTATCCCCTCGAAGGTGAAGGGCTTTTCGGTGTCCTCTTCCTTGACGGGCACCTTGATGGGTACCGTTGAGCCGACCTTCACCTCGGCGGAGCTGAGGAGGGAGGGGGCGAGGCTGTGGGCGGTCTTCGTCGCACCTGAGAGAAGCGAAGCCATGTTCTATGGTGGTTGAGTGAAACGTAGATGAGGGTGTGAACGGAGGTCGAGGAGTGTATCGACGTGGGGGATCGTTCACGCTGGTATAAGTAACCCGTTTGGGGTCTGACGTCATGGGGCCCGGCGGGTGGAATTTGCAGTGGCTGAAGTACTCCAGTGAGTGGCCGAAACTACCGTCAATTGACTCAAGCGTAGCCTTGATGCGGAATGAGAGTGTCCGAAAGTTACCATTGGACAATCTGCGGTGCGTCCTGAGCGAAGCGAAAAGTTTCTTTAAACACGGAAGCGATAGCATGCGAAGGGACATGTGTACAAGTCAGTATGAAGATCGATATGCCTAAATGTTGTCTTCTGGCCCGTCCTCAATCATCTTTGCATAGTCCTCGTAACTTGCGAACGTTGGGAGCGACCGTAGCTTCTTCCGCTGCGCCTTCTTGTCTTCCTCGGCGCGTTTTCGCTTTCCGGCCTTGTCTTGAGGGGCGGAAGAAATACCGCCCCACGCCTCGTCCTCGTCCTCTACCTCGACTTCGGAGCCAGCATCAGAGCCATCGTACTCAATGAGCCCCATTGGCACTTCAGCGTCAAGCGGTAGCAGATCTTCAGCATCGGACCCTTCAACCAGGGAGAAGGCGTCGTCATCCGCATCCTCATCCTCATCTTTCTGGGAGGCCGCGTTGTCCTCCTCGGCGTCTCCGTTGTCGGAATCAAGCGCATCGAGATCCGAAGGAACGTCGTCACTTTCGTCACTGTCCTCCATGAGGTCGTCGTCCTCTAGGTCTGCGGGCATAGTGGCCTTCATCGCCTGTAGACCACATAATTTAGATAGATAGATATGCAGCATATTGTGCGTGCGTACCTTCCATATCTCAGCTTCTTCTGCGTCACTATCTTCCTCTTCGCCGTCGTCGTCGCCGTCGGCCGCCGGAGCGGGCTTCTGACCCTTACTCGATAGGTCAAACCCGCCGTCTTCGCTTTCACTACCATCATCGGCCTCCTCATCTTCTTCGTCTTCGTCTTCTTCCTCAGGCGCGCTCGCTTGCTCCTGGTCCTCTCCATCGGACGCCCCTGATAGCTCCTCGTCCTCGTCCTCATCTCCGCGGCCCTTGCGCTTGCTCACTTTTGTCGCTTTTTGGCGCTCTTTTTCCGCCTTACGGGTAAAGTAGGCATGGAAGAACATTTGGTCGACGGGTACATCCTCTGCGCGCCGCTTCCAAAACCGTTCGTCGTTGACTGGCACGCCGAACCCTGCGACTTCGCCTTTGACGAGCGTGACGCCGTGCGCAGACTCGGATGCGGCGGGCTGCATCGCGCTCGAACCTTTTGATTTGGCCTTTTTGGGGTTCTTATACACAAAGCGGTCGAGGAAGTGCGAGAGAGTATTGAGCGAGAGGTCTGGCGAACCAGTGATAGGTGAGGAGGAGAGAAGCTGACGGGCGTGTAGGGAGATGGTAGGGTGATAGTGATGAAGGAGGGGTATCTAGAAGGTGTTAGTGTAGTGTTACAGGCAGCGGGGACAACTGTATACGTACAAGCTCATACATCGGAGTAGCGAATGCACTAGCGTATTGAGGGTCTCGTTTCCGAGGATCGTACGTCGGCGCGTCTGGCGGAGGAGCGGCCTTCGATTTTGATGTGTTCAACAACTGCTTGAGAGCAGGAGTGGTACTGAAAAGCTGATCGCGCCCATCACTATGCATATGACAGACTAGACTGACGAATAAATACTTACCTCGCCGAGAAGGTACAATCCACCTGCGACAAACTCTATTGCTCCACCTGCACCGACACCACTGCCAAGTACTTGGATGAAGCGGCGGACAAACGCTGCTGCGCGCTGAGCGTCGTGGTCGGCTTTCAACGCCTTGAACAGTAAGTTGAGGTAGAGGGCTTGCTTATTCGACTCCCCCAACCGAGGGTCTGTGAGCGACGCATATAGCGTGCGGCAGAACCGGTCGCGCAAAGTTGTTGTAATGGTAGAAGACTGGCTCGATGTGGATGGCGCATTGCCGGTGGCTGAGAGCGTTGTGGATATTTGAAGTATAAGGGTTAGGGCTTGGAGGGAGATGTTGAAGGTTGAAGTATGCGTGATCCGGAAGAGGGTGTCGATATGCTTCTGGAAACTATTGAAACGATCAACGAAGAAAAGAGGGCATGTAACAAGAGAGGCCCTTACACGGTGGAGCTGTCGCTGCTTAAATGCATCTGCGCGAAAGGCAACGCACGGTTGACGCCAGTGAGGATGGCACCAATGAGCCGCGACGAGGAGTCCTCGACTTCCGTGAAGCCAGCAGCGCCCTTGAATTCCTTCGCCTTCTTTTTCTTGTCTTTAGGAAGACCCTTGCCTTTACCCTTGGCACCTGTACTTTCCACCTTGTCTTCCTTTGCGTCGCGCTCACCGTCGCTCTCATGATCATCTACTTTGGACCCAAGGATCTCCTCGAACATTTCAAAGTAGCTATCGACGAGCATTCGCGCAACGGTCCGGTCCGCCGCGGACGGCGTGAGCACAACTTGATTGAGCGTCACGGTGGAGTAGTACCATGCGTGAGTGTTCCAGCGCGAAGGCGCATCGTTTTTTGCAGCGTCCTTTTTGGGCTTGCTTTTGGACGAGGATGCGTCGCCATCGTCGAACCGTATGTGCTTGTTCGCGGAATCGGTGGGGGCGGCTTGTGCGGCAGTGGAGGCAGGTAGCCGGAAGATGAGAGAACGGATTTCGCGCACAATTACGCCTTTCATGGCCGGATGTGCTTGCAATATTTGCAAAAGATGATATGACGCGCGAGAGCATACTGTTTTTTCAGTGTCACCCTATTCGGTGTGAGTGAACGACGAGAGAACGAAGGACAAGAGGACATACGAGTTTGTTGACCAGCAAACGGAGCAAGTTCTGCTCCTGTTCGGGCTGCGAGCGTAGGAGAGTAGCGAGGAAGGCGAGAGTTTGCGTCCGGACGTAAGTGAGCGGATCGAGCGAGAATGTCTCAAGAACCTGGAGGATGGAAAAGAAATACTTCTTTAGCCAGTCCTCAAAGAACCATACGAGTAAATGTGCATCGTCCACGTCCGGGTGGAGTAATGGCTGGTCACGGAAGTACCTGGATCTCACATTCAATATGAGAGAACGAGAGGAGGTAGTACACCCAACGCACTTCAATTTCCTTCCGGGCCCACCACCGCCTACCCACCAATCCACCACGCACCGGACCGCCTTCAATCCCTCGTCTCTACCGCCTTTTGCGCGCCCCCGCTGCGCCATCCCACGCAGGCTCTCGAGCGCTGCCGTGTTGTGCACCGGGCTCGCCTGCACGAGCAGCGTGAGCGCGGATAGCCGATCCGAGAGCGTACCCGTGGAGAGCACGGTTTTAAGGAAGTGCGCGTCGGATGCGGACTGAGAGGCACTGGAGGTTTGATATTGTTCCGCATCGGCTTTGAGGAGCGCGGCGGCGCGCGAGGTGAGCGAGGTGAGCTGGGCGGCGGAGGGTGTGGGCAGGGAAGGCGACGCGGGGAGAGGGGGGGCCGCGGTGTGCCATGTCGGGGTGGGCGGGATCGTATAGGGGGCGACCATGGTGATGCGGTCGCGCCCGAGGGGTTCCCTGAGCTGACGGCGAGTAGGAGATGGTCCAGGACGAGTTGGACGGTGCACTCGCTGCTTTGGCCGCCTTCGAGCCTGTCCAAAATTCTGGCACAGCAAACGCCTACCTGCCTATTTGGGCACACCAAGTTCGAAGGCGCTCACCTCGGTCCTTGTATGCGTTGCCTTCGACGGTTGTTTTAAGGGACGACGGGAAACAAAAACCCAAACTGAGTGCCTGTAGCATAAATTAAGTGCAGAGAAGAGTGCAGAGTGATATGCATTCAACAACAGACAACATGAGGGGTTGGACGGAACATATGTATGTACAGTACAGAAAAATCGTCGGCACACACGACCACCCGAGATATCTTCCGTTCCTCCCTTCTTCCTCCTGGACCCATGTCCATTGATTTCGTCCCCGTCCGTTCCGCGATCGCTAAGCATACCGGGAAATAAGGTAGCCGCATTTACCCTAGCTAGCATATTTCGCCGTACCCCCACCCAACCATCTGCGTATTGCGTCTTCTATGATGGCTACGAGTGAGGGTACCTTCCACGGACGCGACACTCAGTGGCCGTTAATACCGTTGACGCCGTTAGCCTGAGACTCGGTCACGTTGCTCAGGGCTGCGTCCGCCTTGCGTAGGTCGCCTTCGCTGAGGCTGCCGCCGGAGCGCCCGCCGCCAGGCGTGCTTGCACCGGACATGACGGAGTTCGCGCGCGAGCGCACCTTCATGACGAGTGGGCTGGGGAGTGCGGAGTTAGTCTCGGGATGATTGGAATTTTGGCGGAAACCTGAGGTGGTTACATACAAGGGGTAACCATCTTCCTCTTCGTCCTGGTTCGAAGGCCATTGCTGCCCCCGGTAATCGCTCGTTCCCAGGGCCTGCATCTGCAAAACACATACCTCAATGTGTGAGAATACAATGCCAACATACGTACATACCTCCTCTGTGAGCGTACCCAAGTCTCCCGGGGTAGCGATGCCCGACATGCGGAAGCGCGGACTCGCGGGGACGCTAATGGGCAGTGTCATGCGCTCCATGCCGAAGTCGAGTTCCTCTTCCTCGCCCTCACCGCCGGCACCGTAGAACTCGTCAGGGTACGCGCGGCGGAGCGCGAGCTGGCGCGCCTTCGAATATTCGATCCCCAGGTTCTTCCAGTCGAGCAGGGGAGAGAGGCGCTCTACGCGGTTGCGCTGGTTGATGCGCTGCCGCCGCGTCTTCTGCGTAAAGGAGAACATACAGTCCGTGAGCTGGTTGACTGAGTCTTCCACGGATTGGGAGCGCCGGTCCACAATGTAGCAGCCTTCGTCTTGCGGGCGGTCGATTAGGTCTTGGATGAAGCAACCGAACCCGGAAAGGTTCGTCGTCACGGAGGGGATACCCATCTAAGAAAGAGGTTCGTTGGTGGGCGCGTCCGCAAGCGAGAGAGAGAGCACTTACAACCGTGCACTCGGCGGGGGTGTAGCCCCAAGGCTCGTAGTAACTTGGGAACACGCCGAGATGGCAACCACGCACGAATTCCTCGTAATCCAGGCCTAGGATAGGGTTGTTGCTGTTCAGGAAGTCGGGGTGGAACACAATCTTGACGCGGTCCGACGAGTCGTTGAACAACTGCACGCGACGAATCTGGTTAAGGATGGGATCGTTGTGGTCATCGGCCATGTTGTGGGTGGTAACGGGCGGTAGCGCGTTTCGCTTGAGCGCGAAAATGCGCCGTTTGAGGAGCACTTTGTCCTCGTCCGAGAGGAGGTCGTCGGGTGTTGGCAGCGTGCCATGCTCACTGGAAGGGGTAAGTCTAAAAACACCCGCGCGCAAGTGGAAATCGCACCCGTTCGAGCTCATGGCGTGTTCGAATAGGCGGGCACCGATGCGGTTCTGGATCTCGGTGACGGTATCGCGAAGCTGCTTTGTGACCGCCTGACCCTTGAGCGCGTCAATGGTATATGAATGGGTCGCTGCGGGCATGATGATGAAAGCGATGACGGTAGTCTTTGATCCTGACTTTTTCAGTCGGAAGTTGAGGCCTATTGGGGTGGCGCTCAATTTTCTGAATGGATTCGGCTAGGATACGGGACTTACGGGCCAGCGACTCAATAAACATGTCTACGCCCTTATTACGGTACTCGTAACGTCCAGCAGTGAACATCTGTATAATGGTGAATATATGTTGGCTTAGCGCAGGAGCAATAAATACGCGCACATAGAGCGTGTTGTCGAGATCGAAGTCGTAGTGTCCGTAGAAGTGGCCGCGGACAAAGTCGTTAATCTTGGCTTTCGAGGTGGAGTGCAGGTTCTGGAACTCGTGCATAGCCTGGAATTTCACCACGTTCAGCCCGTTTGGTAGTACACCATCGGGCTTACGCTTGAGCAAATGCTCGCTCTCGTACGCCGTGATGTGTGAAACGGTAGTGAACACGTCCGCACAGTGGGCCGACGAACGTTCGATGCAGTAGCGGTGGTAGATGCCGCGCTTGCCGGCTTCGTGATCGACGTCGAAGTACTGCAGGTTGTTGTAAAAATCGACCGAGCCGGCGCACAAGTAGCGGCCGAGGAGCGTGGCGTGTGTAGTGAACACAGTGGTGACGTCGATGTGCCGTTTGCGGCATAGTGGAATTGCGAGGCCGGCCTGCCATTCGTGGAAATGCGCAATGACGGCTTTGTCCAGTTGCCGGGCGACGTACTGCAGGGGACAAAAGAATCAGTTGATACAGCTCACGGAACCGCGGAAAGGCGATAATTGATGGATGTCGAGGAGGACTGTGAGGTAGTGGAGACGGGGACGAGTGGGGTACTCAGTTGCCGGAAGGCAGTTTGTGCCTGATTCGGCATATCTAGCGTCTCCGTATCGCACGGTTGAATGCGCCGATGGTTCTGGAGACGCTTCGGCTCGGTGACGTGCGATCTCTCGTCAGATTCTCTGCCAAAAGAGGAGACCCCGAGCTGCGACAAGTGGGGTGTCCGGGAGGAACTCAGGTCGCACAGAGCCACGGGTTCCCTCATGCGGGCGGCGACCGGGACGCGCTCGGAGCTCGCGCGTAATGGTGTGTCATTAGGGTGCCGCCGCGCGCGTTCAGAAAGGAGACGCTCCCACTCAATAGTGGCGAACGTTCGGAGCCTGTTCGACGACCTCACAAGCGCATGGAGAGAGGAGATTGAGGGGCGCCGTTGAGCGACGGCGGGGCTACGGACGAGACGCGTCGCCCAATCAAGCGAAACGCGTCGCGAAAACGGAGGGAAAAAGCCAGCGAAGCGAAGAGGAAGATGACGTACATCGCCAAGGAACCAAGCCACAATGTAGCCAAAGACGATCGTCTCGTTGGTTTCGTGGTCGTTGGGGGGAGTAGGAATGCCGGCGAGATTCCAGAGATCGCCCTTCCACTCGTCGAGGCGGGAGTACTGACTGCCAGTGTCAAAGAGGAGGACGTTGGGTGCGCCCTCGATCAGCCACTTTCCGTAGAGGATCTTGACACCGGCGGCGCGCATACTATCGAGGGTCGCGGCGAGGTGGGGGTCCTTGGGCTCCTGGGCTTCGACCTCCATGGGGGCGGTCTTGTAGGAGAGAGGGCCGATGAGGGTGTAGCGGTCGCCATATTCTGAGACGGTGACGGGGACCTTGGTCTTTATGACGGTGTATATGCCGCCGACCTTGTTGGCGACCTCCCAGGCGCATTCGAAGAGGAGGGCGTTGCGCACGTCGCGCTTGACTTCCGTCATATCGGACGCTAAGGACGCGTGGGGTGGGTGCAAGCGAAAGAGGCGGGGGAATATGCGGGGAATGCGGGGAAGGGGTGCCTCGATGGACGAGAGCGAGTATGGAGCGGGAGAATGGAGAGCGACGGCGCACGGACGAGGACGAGGGAGGAGGAACGAGGAGAAATATAATATTTAATCGGAATCCTGGGAGGAGGGACCGAGTCTGGGCGCTACCCCGCATTCTCCAACGTCATATCGTCCCACGTGGTCCCCGCCTCCCTTACACGGCAGTTCTCCGCCCAAAACATACGCCCAGACATCGCGCTTGCCCTTCCTGCGCCCGACGATCCCCCAACACGGCGGATCGTCTCCCGCCAGAATTACGCCGTTGATTAAGCTACACACGCCCTATCGACAAAACGTGCTTCGGCCCTCCCTCGCCGCCGTCTATCGCCCCCTACGCCCCCTCCAACTGCCTCTCCGGGCCTTACGCCGACGGCGAGGGCTCCGACCGCGCGAGCAGCGACCACTTTCCAAACAGAAGGCTACATGCGCAGACGGTGATCAGCACTCTCCTCATCGGCGAATCATGAGAAACAACGCGAGAACGCACTCAAACATCGCCATGATGGTCCATTTGCGGTTGTCCGACTCCGGGAACACTAACGACCGCGGACCGTAGAACACCTAAACGCACGCGGCGGATCAGCACATCGCCATTCACTCCCGGAGCGCGCCCGGACGAACCTCGTCGTCCACCTCGTCCTGCTTCCGAGGAAGACAGTGCATGAATTTCCAGTCGGGATTCGCCCCTCCCTCTCGGCACAGCTGCTCAGTGACTTGATAGCCCTGGAAGTCCTTCAGTCGCTGCGCCTTTTCCGCTTCTTGGCCCATGGAGATCCTGCTTCTCGTCAGCATCGTCCGTCTAGGCCCAGTCTCGGTCGCCCTACCAAGTGTCGGTGACGACCAGGTCCGCGCCGTGCACGGCATCCCGCGGGTCAGCCGTCCAGTGGATGCCCTTGTCGCATCCGAGTTCGACGACGCGGTCCCATACAGGCTTCGGCGCGCGGTACGTTTCGTTTTCGGGGCTCGCGACGCGCAGTTTGTGCCCGAGCCGCGGGTACGTGACCAGCATGTCGTGCAATACGTTGGCAGAGTCACCGACGTACGCAATCGTGAGCGGGCGGATATCCGATAACTTCTTGTACTTTTGTGTGTACGCGTCCCGTTCTGTGGGAAGGGGAGGCGCGTCCGAAGACGGGTCAAAGAGATGTGCGTACTCGTGCAGCGTGAGCAGGTCTGCGAGCACTTGAGTGGGGTGCCAGAGCGACGAAAGCGCGTTCAAAACGGGGACGGGGGAGTATCGCGCCAGTTCCTGGGATGAAATTCGAAACCGAGGCTTCCTAGAGAGCTGGACGAATGTAGACGTACCTCAATCTCTTCGTGGTCGCCAACGCGGGCGAAGATGCCCTGGCACATCCCGCCAATGACACGGGCCGAGTCACGAACGTTCTCATTTACGCCGAGTTGAATGTCGTCCTTTCCTAGGAAGAGGGTCTGGCCGCCGAGAAGTAGGGCGGCGGTTTCAGCCGAAAGACGCGTCCGGGTGCTGCGTTTGGAGAACAGGAGCGCGATGGACTTGCTGAACAGCGACTGGGAGGGTAGACGCAGCTTTTGTGGCTTATTTGAAGAGCCGCTCTGGGGCGCAAGCCATGGCTGCGCCGTCCGCTTGAGATGGTACGCGTGCGCAAGGACGCGGTGAATCTGGTTGGGCGTGAGGTCCGCCAGCGTCATGAGATGCGGCACGGCTTTACTGGCGACCGACATGGCTAGTGCTTGGTGGTGGGAGACTTCGGGGATAGCAAGAGACTACGAAGGACTCGAGAGTCCGTCCGTATGTTACTGAGTCAGAGAGAACGAAGAGGGGGAGAGAGAGAAATGTGCCCCGCCTGACACGCCGCCCCAGCGAGTGGGTCCACTGGGCGTCTATTTCGAAGCTCGGCGTGTTGGCGCCGGCCGTCCTTGCCGAGTTTATGGGCGCCTAAACCCGCGCTGCTACTTGGCTCCCGCCACCGCGTCCGCCTCGGTCTTGCTTTTGCTGCACTGCAGGCTCGCCATGGCCCTCATTATCCGTCGGAGAACGGTCGTTCGCGTACTTGGTCTTGCTGTGTTTGCTTTTCTCGTCAAGGTTCTCGTTGCTTCCCCCTCCTCTCCTTCCTCCGTCACGAACCTGTATGGCTCATCAGACCCGAATGAGATTCGCAAACAGAACGTCCTCGATTTGGTCACCGGCGCGGACAAGCAGCTCGACGCACGGAAACACAAGTTCTTGCAGGCCCGTATGGGTCGCGACGAACGACCGGACCTCTTCGCCGACATCATAGACGATGGCGTCCAGGACTACTGGGAACGGTTCCAGAAGCCATAGTGCGCCCGTTTCAGAGCTGTGATGTGCTGCATGCTGAACGTCCCGCAGCATCCTCGGCCACGAAACATCTCACATGGACGAACAATCCGTGCTTTCTTCGATAGAGCAGCTCCTTACCCTCAACGGCTGGGTTGCCGCACTATGCCCCACCCTCACACGGCCGTTTGGCCAAAACAAGTACGAAGACGCGTACGAGGACCTCGCGCGCCAGAACCATCTCTACTTTGTCGGCATGGTGATCCACTCCGCCGACCACTTTCTTGTCGACCAGCTGTCCGTCATTGTCCAGCTCGCCAAACGCCTCGGGCCCTCGAACATCTTCGTGTCCATGCTCGACTACGACTCGTCCGACTCCACCGAGACGCTCACTGATCTCTGCGAGGCCGTGCTCACCCTCCTGGGTGTGCCATTTAGGATTAGGCGCGTACCCGGTATGACGCAGGATCCGTCGGCCGCATATTATCCGCTAGAGGAGGCTTATACCCGTAATTTGGTGCTCGAGCCGCTGCATGAGCTACACGAACGCCGGAACATCAGGTTCCATCGTGTCATCTGGCTCAAGGGCTTTACGTGTCCCAACGATATCCTGGAGACGATCAAGGTCAGCATCGTGAACCAGGCGGCTATGGTCTGTGGTATGGACTGGGCGGAACATAATGGATTCTTCATCTTCTCTGACCGGTGAGTGGACGTATTTTTACCGACACGCCGATTGTGCTCTGGTATGCTTGCAGTATGACTCCGACGCCCAGCACTGCAAAGATCTAGCTGGTCTTCGGGCCGTCTACTACCACAGCGCACACCAGGCGGAGAGCCGCTTAACCATGCCCGATTGTTCCCTGTCGCTTCCCTAAATTATCATGCAATCGGGGGAAAAGATGATTGGTACTGTGCGACTGACGCGATCGGAGCACCCTTCAGTTGGGAATTTTTGGGTTTGGAAAGGGTACCAAACCACCATAGCGAGGTCGCCATATGCGTTCGTGAATGTGTCAACTCTTCGCCTCTTTTGGTTTCTTTTTGGTTGTAATCTATCATATAACTAACGGTCACTTTCAGTTGGCGTACGCGTGATATCAACGGCGACCAGTTCCGCCAATCGAAGTCATCCGCCATCTCAGAGTCCTCAATCACCTCCGTCCCTCCGCGCGACTCTACCAGTGCTCAACGTTATACTCAGCATCTTCCTTTCCAAGTGTTCTGTTGCGAGTCCGGCACTCACGTCGTCGATCCTGCGCAGTCCTACTACGCCGGAATCTCATACCGTGCTGGTACCGATTTCTACAACTCCACTGCTCATCACGAGGATATCCCCGAGCGCGACCCCGAAGCACCCTGCCTTGACAGCACTCAAGCATGGTTCTGTCGAGACCTGTGGACGTGGAAAGCGAAGGAAGGTATGAAAGCCGTCGAGCCCGATGTCCCTTCAGCCTCGACGTCGCCAAAACAGAAAAAAAAGCGGGCACCCATTGACGTCGAGGAGCTCGCTCCCCGCCAGGCGGACAAACCGAAGGATGATGCGGATGCGAACGCAGGCTCTGACTACGACGCGTCCGACCTTCCCGTCGCGGACCCCCCTGACCCATACACCGAGTCGGATGCGCCTCACCTGACGATTCCCAACGCGGTCTTCCTGGCCGCGAGGATCCTGGTGAATCCGCGGTGTGTGACGACGTATGCGGGCGTGTCGCACACGCAGCTCGCTATCGATCTGTTCGGACCGCCAGACCGTGATGAGGAACGGGAGGTGGGAAGGCAGGATGTCCTTGACGAATGGGAAGGCGCCCCGGACACGTTTGTTTGTCAAGAGCAGAGGTACGTGCATATACCATGAGACTTGTTTTGGTTGCTTACCCGGTGAACAGGACAACGGGTGGTAGACGGGCAGCGAAGACGCAACGGAGGATGTCGTTTTCGATACATCGGGAGTTGGAGGAGACCCTGACGTCATGAGAGTCGATGAGGGGGCTAAACTACCTAGTGTTGTTGATGTGCTATGAATAAAATAATGCACTCCTATAAGGTGTGATTGTGGCTGATGATTGGTCCTTTGGAGCTTTGGATATGCGACTAGATTGATAGTTTCATGTATTCTACCCACTGTCAATCTGGGGGATTGCAGGCATGCTACAAACAGACAATGTTAGAGAAATTGCACAGACCGGTGTTGATTTTGGGCCCGTGCAAACATTGAGAAGCTGGATATATAAAGAAAACAATAGTATGACATCAGCAAAGTGGGCACAGATTTTATAGCAGGCTATAGTGAGCTATAGAATAAGTAGTGCACTATAGACTAGGCAGTCAGTGACGAAAAGCTATATGACAGCTAAGGACTCTAGTAGCTTGCATCACCTACAATAAAAATTCATTGTGCACTATATGACCGGATGCACAATTCCGCAGCATGCTATAGCACCACATGCAAAAGCAGATTGCACCCTACACATACAAAGGCCATCTTTTGGGAGCTTATTTGGATCCCTGAAGCACTGCATATGCCTGGCCTCAATCATATGTTTCTGTGGCTTTGCTTCTGTTCAAAAGTCAGTAATTCCCAGTTACTAGGCTTGTTAGTGGGCCAATCAAGATAACAGTCAGTGTGTAATAGAGGTGGTAACAATGCACTTCTAATGAAGCACTAATATTAATACATTAGTAAGCAACCTGGGCAAGAAACTGGATTTACTGGGTGCCAGTTCCTGGTGGCTGAAACTTCTTTCCCCATAACTTGACCAGTTCTTATCCAAATCACATGTATTATACCTCATTAGAAAGGTGTTTGATAGCTGAATCCATCCATGAATGTGCAGTATATCTTCCATTAATAATGGACCTGTTACTGCAGTTTCTATGAGAGTTAAAGTGTTGTTGAGCACGTAACTCACTTGGCGGGAGTGGGCCATGTCTGGCAGATACGATTAATGAGGGAGGGAGCAGGATATTCATGTTTGAATGTACTGATGCTTTAATATGTATAAAAGAAGTTATATTTTTGACCTCTGTGTTAGGATCATGCCCAGAAGTCTGGGAAGCGGAAAAGCAGAGAAGTGGAACTCCAGAGAGGAAGTCCGAAGGAATGGGTGAGCAGTCTGGGTGCACCAGAGAGCAAAGACTTGGCAAAGCTATTAGCAACACCCTGAGCAATCTGTCAGGTTTTCGGACTTTGGATGGGGTTGGCAGAACTTCAGAATGGAGAAGGGTTAGAATGAAGAGTTGAAGGAAGAGTTAAAGGGAGACAGAAGTCAGACAGAGGTCAGAGGTTGGAGGGCAGAGTCCAGACGGAAGTTCAGTGGAGATGATGGAAAAGGAGGTAGATTACGATTGATGAGGTACGAAGAAATCGTTTCTTATGGTACGACCTCAGCGCCAGGCTGTTACAGTCCGTGCCAACCAGGCCCGGAGTTCCGGAACTCCGCCGGAACTCCGCCCGGACTTCCGTTCGTCCTGTAACACCTAGACCGCTCCAGCCCGTTCTACCCAGTACGAGTTTCGGCCCTTCTAGTTCCCTCCAGTCCTTTCCGATCATACTTACTCATACTCCGGTCGGAGTTCCGCTCGGACCGCGATCCGCTCCAGAGCTCCACTAGCTTCCGCGCGGATGTGCGGATGCGCATCACCACGCGTCATCGTACGTCACTCCCAGTCGGATGCTCCACTCCGCGGAGTCCGACCGGAAGTCCGACCTCCGGACTCCGACCCCTAACTCCTATCTACGATTAGATTATAAGCCTCGAGTTTGCTAGCGTATTCCTCAGTTCGAATATCTCGTTTACTCGTCTGTTCTCTGCTTGTAACTCTTACTCCGAATCCAACTCCTTCTCCGTACCTCCGCCGGACTTCCGTCCGGACTCCGACCTCCGACCTCCACCCGACCTCCGTCTGTCTTCGTCTCTCCTCCTTCGACTCCTCCCCTTCGACTCTGCTCCGTTCCGGAGTTCCGCCAACTCCGTCCTAAATCCGAAGACCCGGCAGATCGCTCAGGGCGTTGCTAATAGCTTCGCCAAGTCTTCGCCTTCTGGTGCGCCCGGACTCCGATTCAGTTCCTTCCGGACTTCCCTCCGGAATTCCGCTTTTCCGCATCTCCGCTTTTCCGGACTTCCGCGCACGATCCTAACAGTATATTCGAACTCACACTGAGGATCTGTCATGGCGGACATCCCTGAACTCTTCCAAGGGTTTACCGCTCGTCGCATCCAGGTGCCTATCCTGCGCCCGGACCCGACTACGCCGACCCGAGCTCCGGGACCTGTCCCCGCTCAGGTGTTGGGACAAGACAACTCCGGACGTTCCACGCCGGAGTCCGTTCCTCCCCACCATTCCGATCCCACTCCTAATCCTTTCGCCCCTACGTCGGAACCCCTCCGGAGTTCCGACACGGAGGCGCCAGACCCACCTCTTCCCGGAGCTCCGGCTCCGGAGTCGGGTCCGGACCCTGCCCCGCTAGACCCGAGCACTCAGCTCGCAGGCGCCATCGCGATGTTAGCACAAAGCCTCGTGCAAAACCCGCGTGCACCAGCCTCCGCACATCCGGGCGGAGAAAGACATAACGTCCGAGAGCCGGACCAGTTCGATGGTTCGGACCTGGTCAAACTCCGGTCTTTCTTCACCCAGCTGGAGTTAGTCTTCAAAGCGCGGCCCCGGACCTTCGACACCCAGGAGAAACGGGTCACCTATGCCATTTCCTTCCTCAAGGGAACCGCGCTCCAGTGGTTTGAGCCCTACCTCCTCGAAGGCGAGTCCGAAAATCTGCCTGTGTTCATGTCGGACTACGAAGCCTTCCAGGAGGAACTCCGGACCAACTTCGGTCCGTACGATGCCACCGGAGCCGCAGAGCACGATCTCGAGAACCTCCGGATGTCCGACGGACATCGGATTGCGAAGTACATCACGCAGTTCAGCCGTCTCGGAACTCAAGTCCATTGGGGTTCCTCCGCTCTCCGCTACCAGTTCTACCGCGGCCTCCCTTCCCGCCTGAAGGACCGCATTTCCGAAGTCGGCAAGCCGGACACGCTCACAGAGCTCCGCATCCTCGCTCAGAAGCTGAACAACCGCTACTGGGAACGCAAGGCGGAGCAGACGCGCGAGACCTCCGGCTCAAGCCACTCCAAATCCTCCACCTCCAAGTCCTCCGAGACTAAGTTGTCCCCCGCCAAGTCCGGTGGAAACTCCGGCTCCGGTTCCACCTCCACCTCTGGAACTCCGTCCAAGTCCTCGCAGCAGAAGACTCCTGCGAAGACCCCCGCGAAGCCCTACGCAGACAAGCTGGGCAAGGACGGGAAGCTCACCCAGGAGGAGCGTCAGCGCCGCTTCACGAACAACCTCTGCTTGTTCTGCGGCGGAGCCGGACACAGCGCCAGCGATTGCCCGAAGAAGACTCCTTCCGGAGCCAAAGCCAGGGCGACGCAAGTCCAGCAGCCTAAGGCCTCCGGTTCGGGGGCCAAGGAGACTCCTACGGAGTCAAAAAACTAGTCCGCAGCCCTCCGAACTCCGCGCCAAGTGGGGACTGCGTTGACTCCTCCGGTGCGGATCTCTGTCTTAGGCTCAACGCGTCCGCTCTCTCCGACCCTCTGTCTCTTCATGTGTCTCTGTTCTCCGACTCCGTTCCTACTCCGTTCCGCGCCCTCGTGGACTCCGGCTCGTCACACTGCTTTGTGGACTCGGAGTTTGTCGACTCGCACGGAATTCCTACAACCTCCGTAACTCCGCTCCGTCTCCATCTCTTCGATGGGACGTCTAACCAAACCATATCCCGGACTACCGTCCTTCCTCTGCACTTCCCCTCCGGGGAAGTCCTATCCGTCGACTTCTATGTCACTCCGCTCGACAAGTCCGTCTCCGCCGTCCTGGGATACAGCTGGCTCTCCGCCTATAATCCGTTGATTGACTGGAAGACGCATAGCATCAAATTCCGGACCGCGCCCTCGGACCGTCCCGTATCTGTCCCTTCGGTCGCAACTCCGGCTCCGCCGGAACCCGCCCCCGAAGTCCCATCTGTCCCTCTGTCGGCCCCCAAGGTGTCCTTGGTGTCCGCTGCCGCGTTCGCCAGGGCCTGCCGCCTCCCGGGCTCCGAAAGCTTCACTCTGAATCTAACGGAACCCAAATCGGCCTCCGCTCGAAGTAGCTCCGTCTCGGACTCCGCTCCCCCGGACCTCTCCAGAATTCCGGAGGAGTATCACGAATACGCGGACATCTTCAGCAAGGCCAAGGCGGACACCTTACCGGAGCACCGCCCGCACGACCTCAAGATCACTCTCGAGGACGGGGCGACTCCACCCCTCGGACCTATCTACTCGCTGTCGCAAACGGAGCTCGAGACGCTCCGTGAGTACATCGAGGAGAACCTCAAATCCGGCTTCATCCGGCCCACGAATTCTCCATGCGGAGCTCCGGTACTCTTCGTCAAGAAAAAGGACAGAAGTCTCCGTCTTTGCGTCGACTACCGCGGGCTCAACAAAATCACACGGAAGGACCGCTACCCCCTACTGCTCATCTCGGACCTCCTGGACACGCCCCGGAAGGCTCAGATCTACACCAAGATCGACCTCCGGCACGCGTACAACCTTGTCCGGATCGCCCCCGGAGATGAGTGGAAGACCGCGTTCCGGACCCGCTACGGGTCCTTCGAGTGGCTGGTAATGCCGTTCGGACTTTCTAACGCTCCGGCAGCGTTTCAACGCTTCGTCAACGAAGTGTTCGCGGACCTCCTGGACGTGTGCGTCGTGGTTTACCTCGACGACATCCTAATCTACTCCAGTAACCGGGAGGAACACCGCAAGCACGTCAAAGAGGTGCTCCGGAGACTCCGGAAGTTCAAGCTCTACGCCCGCGCGGACAAGTGCGAGTTCGACGCGGACTCCGTTGAGTATCTTGGATATATCCTCTCCCCTGACGGACTTACTATGGCGGACTCCAAGGTCAAGGCGATCCTGGACTGGCCGGAACCTCGAAAAGTCCGAGACATACAGTCTTTCCTTGGATTTGCGAACTTCTATC
The DNA here is from genome assembly GCA_001302255.2 of Trametes hirsuta. NCBI lineage: Eukaryota > Fungi > Basidiomycota > Agaricomycetes > Polyporales > Polyporaceae > Trametes > Trametes hirsuta. The sequence continues at coordinate 1,256,909 of CP019370.1, read as the reverse complement.
GACGGTTCATCCACAACTACTCCGAGATCGTCCTTCCCCTCACCCGCCTTACCCGGAAATCCGCTCCGTGGAACTTCTCCGCGGAGTGCCGGAAGTCCTTCGAAGCCCTTAAGCAGGCCTTCACCTCCGCCCCCATCCTCCGCCACTGGGAGCCCGACCGCCAGATCATGGTGGAGACCGATGCGTCGGACTACGCCATCGCCGGAATTTTGTCCATCACCACGGACTCCGGTGAACTCCATCCGGTCGCGTTCCACTCCCGTACTCTCACCGGTGCGGAGCTGAACTATGACACCCACGACAAGGAACTCTTGGCCATCTTCGAGTCCTTCCGCTCCTGGCGTCACTACTTGGAGGGTTCCGGAACTCCGATCGACGTGGTCACGGACCACAAGAACCTGGAGTACTTCGTGACCACCAAACTCCTAACTAGGCGCCAAGCACGCTGGTCGGAATTCCTGTCGCAGTTCAACCTCATCATCCGCTTCCGCCCCGGAAAGCTCGGAGCTAAGCCCGACGCGCTCACTCGCCGTTGGGACGTCTACCCAAAAGAGGGGGATAGTGACTACTCCGTCGTCAACCCACACAACCTCCGACCCATCTTCACTCAGGAGCAGCTCACCTCTTCCCTCCGGGCGACCATTCTCCGAGAACCGGTACTCCGAGCGTCCCTCGTCCACGATGAGGAACTCCTACGCACGGACATCCGGACTTCCATCTCCACTCCGTCCCCTGAGGACTCCGAGCTCGCCGCAGGCCTCCGCTTCGCAGCCCAAGGCAACCCGCGCTGGACACTCGATGACGAAGGATATCTTCGCCTTGGTGGCCAGATCTACGTCCCGGACTCTGGTGACCTCCGCCTCCAGGTTCTCCGGTCGCGCCACGACCACCCTACAGCCGGACACTGGGGTCAGAACAAGACCCAAGCCCTTGTCCTCCGGGATTACGCCTGGCCCGGACTCCGTCTCTATGTCCGGGACTACTGCAAGTCCTGTACCACCTGCGCCCGCTCCAAAGTCCCTCGCCATCTCCCCTACGGCACGCTCAAGCAGCTCCCGATTCCGGAGAGACCCTGGAACTCCATCTCCATGGACCTCATCGAACAGCTCCCGGACTCCGACGGATTTACCGCCATCTTGGTCGTCGTTGACCGCTTCACCAAGCAGTCTATCTTCATTCCGACGCATGACACCTTGACGGCTCCGGCGCTCGCGGACTTGTTCGTCCTCCACGTCTTCTCCAAACACGGAGTTCCGTCCCATGTCACCTCCGACCGGGGCTCCGAGTTCGTGTCCCACTTCTTCCGCTCCCTCGGAAAGGCCCTCGACATGCGCCTTCACTTCACCTCCGGATATCATCCGGAAGGCGATGGCCAGACCAAGTGAGTCAACCAAACCCTCGAACAGTACCTCCGGATGTACTGCACGTACCAGCAGGACAACTGGTCGCGTCTCCTTCCGCTCGCGGAGTTTGCCTACAACAATGCTCCGAACGCGACCACCGGAATCTCCCCGTTCTTCGCGAACAAGGGCTACAACCCCGCGATCTCCGTCCACCCCGAACAGGACCTCACCTCCGCGCATGCTCGTGAGTTCGCCGTCGACCTCGACGAACTCCACGCGGAACTCCGGCAGCGCATCTCCGAAGCTCAGAAGCGCTACCAAGTCCAGGCGGACAAGCATCGCCTACCTGCCCCGGAGTTCCACATCGGAGACACCGCGTATGTCCGGGCAGAACACATCCGCTCCACCCGGCCTTCCAAGAAGTTGTCCGAGAAGTTCTTGGGTCCTTACACCATCATCGCGCAACCCGGTACGCACTCCTTCACCCTCCGTCTTCCGGACTCCATGCGCTCCGTCCATCCCGTCTTCCACGTCTCTCAGCTGGAAGTCGCAACTCTGAACTCCATCCCCGGAAGAGTCCAATCTCCGCCTCCGCCGGTCCTTGTTGACGGAGAACCGGAGTACGAGATCTCGGAGATCCTAGACTCCAAGATCGACCGCCGCCGGAGATCCTGCCAGCTCCTCTACCTGGTGCGCTGGGCAGGCTACGAAGGCACGGACGAAGAGACCTCCTGGATCCTCGCCACGGAGCTCGGACATGCACAGGACTTGGTCGCGGACTTCCACTCCGCTTATCCATCCAAGCCCGGGCCTCTTACCGCACTCTGATTTTGACAAGTCCAAGTCACTGCTGCATTGCAGACACGAGAGTACAAGAGGACGGGAGGGGCGCGCCATCTACACGTCCATGTCCAAAGTCCGTAACCGGAGTTCCGCCCGGAACTCCGCCCTCCTACTCCTCCATCCGGTCTCCTTCCCCTTCTCCTTCCTCCTCCTCCTCCGACACCTCCTCCGTCAAGCTACCAAGGTAGCTGTCGTCGTCGGCACCCTCGGCGTTCGCCCGCATGTACGCCGCCAGGGCGTTCTCCTTCCTCGTCGCCTCCTCGTCCATCCGCCCCCGGAGCTCCCGGAGCTCCTTGCGGACGCTCCTCAGGAGACTCCGGGTCTCCTGGGACTCCACCAGGACGGCCAGGAGGAGTTCCCAGTCCGTCCCGGGCACGTCCGGGTCCGTGCCCCACACCCGGCGATTGCCCAGGGCGATGCCCGTGGACGCGCCCGCCCCCGCTCCCTGCGCCTTCGCCGACTTCCGCGCCCGGGCCGCCTCTGGCTCCGGGCTCGGAGTTCCCTCCGCCTCCTCCTCCTGGTCGTGCTCCGGCCCGATCCTGCGGGCCTTCTTCGGCTTCCGGGGGGTCTCCAGAAGTCCTGTCATCCCGGTGCAGGATGCCTTTTTGTTCCTGCACCTGATGCAGGACTTCGTCCGGCGGTTCGGAACCTCCACCCGGCACTCCACCTCGTCCTTCCGGCACAGGTCGCAGGCGCTAGGAATGGTCAGCCACTGAGTTCCGGACTTCGGAACTCCGACTTACCTGACGGGGACCGTATCCACGGTCTTCTTCCCTTTTCCAACCCGCACCTCCCGCTTCTCTGTCGGCCCGTAGGCCGACAGGTCCACCACCTCCGGTTCGTCTTCCTCCGGCTCCGGCTCGGCCCTCCGGTTCCCGGCACGCTTCTCCGCCGCAGCGGACTCCGCCGTCGCCTTCTCCTTAGCAGCCTCCGCCGCCTCCCCCAGCTCCACGGACTTCCGGACGTACGTGGTAACGTACGCCCGCTCCGCCGCCTTCTGGACGGCAGCCTCCGTCTCCGCCATCTCCTCGACCTGCGGCTGCGTGATACGCGCCAGCGCCGCCTCCGCGCGCGCTGCCGCGGCCGCCGACCCCTCCGGCTGCTGTGCAGCCTCCACCTCTGCGGCGTGCTTCGCCAATGCGGCGTCCACCGCTTTTTGCACGGCCTCCGCCGAAGCCACCTCCTCTGCCGCTTTCCTTGCGGCCTCCGCCGCTGCCGTCCGCCGCGCGCTCTCCACCGATGCCTCCGCCGCCTTCCTCACGGCCTCCGCCTCTGCCGCCCGCCGCGCCGTCTCCGCCGCCTCCGCCTCTGCGGCCTTCCGCGCCGCCTCCGCCTCCGCGGCCTTCCGCGCCGCCTCCGCCTCCGCTGCGCGCTGCTGCTCCGCTCGGAGCCCCTCCAGCATCTTCATCGCTTCAGCAATTTTCGCGTTGAAGTCGATAGGTGCGGACATAGAGTAGAGGATGATGGGGGGTGAGAGGCAAGGAGCCGAGAGCCGCTAAGTCCAGCTCCTTATATTCCGCACGGACTCCGCGACCCTGCACAGACTCCGTTGCTTCCATTCATCAGGCTGACATGACGGGTGTTAAGTCAGAAGCCCTCAAGGGTTCGGGCCTAAAGGGGGGGCACTGTTACAGTCCGTGCCAACCAGGCCCAGAGTTCCGGAACTCCGCCGGAACTCCGCCCGGACTTCCGTTCGTCCTGTAACACCTAGACCGCTCCAGCCCGTTCTACCCAGTACGAGTTTCGGCCCTTCTAGTTCCCTCCAGTCCTTTCCGATCATACTTACTCATACTCCGGTCGGAGTTCCGCTCGGACCGCGATCCGCTCCAGAGCTCCACTAGCTTCCGCGCGGATGTGTGGATGCGCGTCACCACGCGTCATCGTACGTCACTCCCAGTCGGATGCTCCACTCCGCGGAGTCCGACCGGAAGTCCGACCTCCGGACTCCGACCCCTAACTCCTATCTACGATTAGATTATAAGCCTCGAGTTTGCTAGCGTATTCCTCAGTTCGAATATCTCGTTTACTCGTTTACTCGTCTGTCCTCTGCTTGTAACTCTTACTCCGAATCCAACTCCTTCTCCGTACCTCCGCCGGACTTCCATCCGGACTCCGACCTCCGACCTCCGTCCAACCTCCGTCTGTCTTCGTCTCTCCTCCTTCGGCTTCTCCCCTCCGACTCTTCTCCGTTCCGGAGTTCCGCCAACCCCGTCCTAAATCCGAAGACCTGGCAGATCGCTCAGGGCGTTGCTAATAGCTTCGCCAAGTCTTCGCCTTCTGGTGCACCCGGACTCCGATTCAGTTCCTTCCGGACTTCCCTCCGGAATTCCGCTTTTCCGCATCTCCGCTTTTCCGGACTTCCGCGCACAATCCTAACACGTTGTCTCTCCGTGTCGACTGCTCATCCATCTGCTCCCGGAGCTCCCGGAGCTCCCGGAGTTCCTTGCGGACACTCCGCAGGAGGCTCCGGGTCTCCTGGGACTCCACCAGGACGGCCAGGAGGAGCTCCCGGTCCGTCCCAGGCACGTCCGGGTCCGCGCCCCACACCCGGCAGCTGCCCAGGGCTACGCCCGTGGACGAACCCACCCCCGCACCCCGCGCCTTAGTCGCTTTCTGTGCCCGGGCCGCCTCCGGCTCCGGGCTCGGGGTCCCCTCCGCCTCCTCCTCCTGCTCGTGCTCCGGCCCAATTTTGCGGGCCTTCTTCGGCTTCCGGGGGGTCTCCGGAAGTCCCGTCATTCCGGTACAGGACGCCTTTTTGTTCCTGCATCGGATGCAGGACTTGGTCCTCCGGCTGGGGACCTCGATGCGGCACTCCGCCTCGTCTTTCTGGCACAAGTCGCAAGCGCTGCGGAAGGAGTTAGTCGTAGGGTTTCAAACACCGGAGATCCGACGTACCCAATGGAGATGGTGTCCACCATCTTCTTGCCCTTCCCCACTCGGACCTCCCGCTTTTCCGTCGGGCCGTAGACCGACAGGTCCACGACCTCCGGCTTGTCCTCCTCCGGCTCCGGTTCCGCCCTGCACTTCCCCACGTGCTTCTCCGCTGCAGCAGACTCCGCCGTCGTCTTCTCCACCGCCGCTTTCGCCGCGTCCCCCTGCTCCACGGCCTTGCAGACGTACGCATCCACGTACGCCTGCTCCGCCACCTTTTGGACAGCCGCTTCCATCGTCCCCGTGGCCCTGGCCGCCCCCATGCCCACAGGCTGCGTGAGCTCCGCCAGCACCACCTCCGCGCGCGCCGCCACGGCGGACAACCCCTCCGGGCGCTGCAAGGCCGCCACCTCCGCAGCATGCTTGGCCAGCGCAGCCTCCACCGCCTTCTTCACGGCCTCCGCCATGGCTGCCTCCTCCGTCGCCTTTCGTGCTGCCTCCGCCGCCGCCGCTGCCTCCTCCGTCGCCTTCCTCACGGACTCCGCCTCCGCGGTCTTCCATGTGTTCTCCGCCGCCTCCGCCTCAGCGGCCTTCTGCTGCTCCGCACGCAGCCGTTCGATCATCCGCATGGCCTCCTGGATCTGCGCGTCGTAGTTGGTCGGGGCTGAGGACATGGATGGGAGGATGGTGGTGCTGTGTGAGAAGCAAGGAATCCCAGACCCGCTAAGTCCAGCTCCTTATATTCCGCTCAGACTCTGCGACCCTGCATGGACTCCGTTGCTTCCATTCATCGGGCTGACATGATGGGTGTTAAGTCAGAAGCCCTCAAGGGTTCGGGCCTAAAGGGGGGGCACTGTTACAGTCCGTGCCAACCAGGCCTGGAGTTCCGGAACTCCGCCGGAACTCCGCCCAGACTTCCGTTCGTCCTGTAACACCTAGACCGTTCCAGCCCGTTCCATCCAGTATGAGTCTTGGCCCTCCTAGTTCCTTCCAGCCTCTTCCGATCATACTTACTCATACTCCAGTCGGAGTTCCGCTCGGACCGCTGATGCGACCCGGCGCGGTCCACCGCCGGAACCCGACTCTTTATGCAATTTCGCACCGCTGACCTTTATCCCCTCTACTGCCACCTAGGACTCACCGGCCAGCGTACGCGACTGCGTTAGCGGTAGCGCGATGTCGGCGTGATACTCACTGCCGCGGCGGGACTTAGGTCGCGCGTGGCGCAGGTCAAATAGGTGCCCGCGACCGGGAGTCGCGCAGACCGGCCTCTCGTGATAAGCCCTCTCGGCCTCGCGACGGATCGCGCACTCGTGGTGCTATCGCGCACGGCGCGATACGGGTCCTTTGTGCTCGCGACCGGGTTTCCTCGGTCGTCGTTGTTTGTACACCTTTGTCTCTTTTGTAAATACTTCGGGGCCTCTGAGCCCCAGGCAATCCAGTTTCCCCCAGTTAGGATCTCACCTGCGGCGAATAGCGTGCGACTGCGAAGACTGCGATAGCGACTGCGACTGCGACATAGCGAACTGCGTGCGACGGCGATAGCGATATAGCAACTTACTGCGGCTTTACCCCCTGCGACCGCGAAGACCCCTCATTGCGACTGCGTTTCCCCTTCTCCCACGGAGTCGCGCCCACCGCGCAACCACGTACGTTCCCTTTAGGTTCCCTTACTGCGACAGCTTTCCTATTTCCCCAAGCGGCTATCCTACCCTCGCGCCTATGTGACCGCTCCCCGGTGGTACGCTTCGTGTTTACCTTGCGCCCTCCGCGTGCTAGGGAACCCCGACCCTTACTCGCTCCGACCCCTTCCCCTTTCGCGTTTACGGTCTCGTCCTTCTAGGGCACTCGACCTTGACTTTCCCGGCTGTTACGGGAGGTTTTGACGCATCACCGTGATCCACTCCGGAGCTCCACTAGCTTCCGCACGGATGTGTGGATACGCGTCACCACGCGTCATCGCACGTCACTCCCGGTCGGATGCTCCACTCCGCGGAGTCCGACCGGAAGTCCGACCTCCGGACTCCGACCCCTAACTCCTATCTACGATTAGATTATAAGCCTCGAGTTTGCTAGCATATTCCTCAGTTCGAATATCTCGTTTACTCATCTGCTCTCTGCTTGTACTTCTACTCCGAATCCAACTCCTTCTCCATACTTCCGCCGGACTTCCGTCCGGACTCCGACCTCCGACCTCTGTCCGACCTCCGTCTGTCTTTGTCTCTCCTCCTTCGACTTCTCCCCTTCGACTCTTCTCCGTTTCGAAGTTCCGCCAACCCCGTCCTAAATCCGAAGACCTGGCAGATTACGATTGATGAGGAACAAAGAAATCGTTTCTTATGGGACAACCTCAGCGCCAGGCCACGTTACGCCAATCAATCCCCGTGGGAATATATTTTCAAACTCAGCTTATCCAAGTAAGTCTAAAAATAAGCGCCACATACAATCTTTCTTATCCACCAACACCCAGCCTGGGGTTAGGGGCAATTTTCACTACAATTTCTAGGGTTAGCCCTTCAACCATTACTTACCCATTGCTTACCACCACTTACCCATTACAAAGCCGTCCTTTGGGCGCTTATTTTGCCCTTTGAAGCGCTGCACATGTCCAACTTTAGCATATGGCTATACTGCTCCTTAAACTTCAGTAATTCTGGGTTACTGGGTTTGTTAATGGGTCAATCAGGATGAAAGTCAATCTGTAATAAAGGTATTAACAATGTGCTTCTAATGAAGCATTAATATTGATACATCAGTAAGTAAACCCGGTCAAGAAACAGGATTTACTGGGTACAAGTCTCAGGTGGCTCAGACTTCTTTCCCTCATAACTTCACCAGTTCTTATCCAAATCATATGCTTGATACCTCATTAGAAAGCTATTTTGAAGCTGAATCCATCAATGAGGGTGCGGTATATTTCCCAGTAATAATTGACATGTTATTGCAGTTCATCTGATAATCAAGGTGTTGTTGAGCATGTAGGTCATCCAGTTTTGGAACTATGGTCTTCAGAACAGATGCATTGGATAGAGCGCAACAGGAGCTTTCCAACAGTACTTTACACGACCCAGTTTGATGCCCAAACAACAGAGATAATCGAGTAAGAGTGGCCAGGTGGCTGAACCTGAAGTGATGTGCTCATATCTCGCTCAATTCTTATCCAAATCGCTCCGAACAAATCGCGATTTGTGCGCATTGCAGATACGCACAGAACGCACCAGGACGCGCGGAAATTGGTCAACATTAAGGGGTAGTAAAGTGCAAAACACTGCTTCTGACACCAATATGGAGATAGACGCTTAGTAGGACCGCGCATCGTCGTGAAAACAGTACAGTTGGATAGAGGGAAGCAATAGCTTTCAAATGGTATATTACATGTCCCACTTTGATAAGGAACTGAGAGAGATAATCCAATAAAAGTGTGAAAGTGGCTGAAAACATAAACAAACCATAATAAAATGGCTCGTGCCATTTTATTGATGGTTGTTTAGTCCCACCACTAATGCCCGGAGGGCCTGTGGTGGCCTGCCAGCGCTTTTTTTCAATTTGCCCTGGCAGGGAGTTGAACCCGGGACCTCAGCTGCTTCAGCCAATACAATCAGCTGTCTTAACCACTAGTCCATCTGGCTGTTGACCTCCTTACCCTCTTATGTCCTTATACCATATCTGGTGGCCACATACCCGGCCTCATGGGCGCTTTTTGGCCATTTTGCCCCTTCCGGAAATGGCAGCTGGCCTCAACAGTGCCCTGGTGGCCCACTTTGTTTGGCCCACAGCTCCCTCAGTTCTTGGTCAAATGACTTCAAACAAATCGCGATTTTTGCGCATTTTAAGCGCCAACAAGATGTATCAAACTGTGTGGCAATTGAGCAACGTTAAGAGGTCATAAAATGCGAAACACTGATGAGATTTGAAGCACTGCCAACCAACAGTGGGGTGGTGTCCATTTTGTTTGGTCCATAGCACACTCAGTTTCTGCCCAAATAACTTCAAACAAATCGCGATTTCTGCGCATTTGGGATGGCAAGGGACATACCAAAATGCGTGGGAATTGAGCAATTATAAGGGGTGCTAAAGCGTGAAATACTGTTGTGATTTGAAGGAACATCAACTCAACACTGGGGTGGTGGCCACCTTCTTTGCCCCATTCCCCACTCAGTTCTTCACCAAATGACCTCAAACAAATTGTGATTTGTGCGCATTTTCAGCATCAATAAGACGCACCCAAAAACGTGGGAATTAATGATCTTGATGGCCAATAAATTGCGAAATACTGTCACCACTTCAGTACGGCAGTTGGTCCAGCAGTAATCTGTGGGACCATAGCTCATCCAGTTCTTGACCAAATGGCTTTAAACAAGTTGCAATGTGTGCATGTTTTCAATTCCAATGAGATGCATCAAAGTGGGTGGGGATCAAGCAAGCTTTAGAGGTCATAAATTGCGAAATACTGTCATTGTTTGAAGGAACGCCAACAACTGTGCCCCTTTTGATGCACATGGAGACTGATAAGTGGCATCATCTTGAAGAGGCAGGTGAGGGCTTTCTGTGGGTATCCAACATGACATAGCTTGATGAAGATATGGGAGAGATAATTGAATAAAAGGGCAAAAAAAGTGCTGGCATCATATGACTTCTATCCTCATACTGATTGTAAGTGTGCTGTTGCTTGGACAAATTATCATGCATTCTACACCATTGGATCCAGAATTGAATTGTTACAGTCCGTGTCAACCAGGCCCAGAGTTCCGGAACTCCACCCAGACTTCCATCCATCCTGTAACACCTAAACCGCTCCAGCCCCTTCCATTACAGCTACTGGTCTCGGCTCTTCCAGTTCTCTCCAGTCTTTTCCGATCATACTTACTCATCCTCCGGTCGGACATCTGCTCAGACCGCAATCCACTCCAGAACTCTGTCAGGTTCCGCGTGGATGTGTGGATGCACATCATCATACATCACTCCCGGTCAGATGCTTCACTCTGTGGAGTCCCAATCGGAAGTCCAACCTCCGGACTCCAACCCCTAACTCTTATCTATGATTAGATTATAAGCACCAAGCTAACCAGCCTTATGCCTTAGTTCAGATATCTTGTTTACTCTTCTGCTTATAACTCCTACTCTGAATCCACCTCCTTCTCCATCATCTGTGCCGGACTTCCATCTGGACTGCAACATCTGACCTCCGTCTGACACTTATCTCCCTTTGACTCTTCCTTCAACTCTTCATTCTGACTCTTCTCCATTCTGGAGTTTCACCAACCCCATCTGAAGTCTGAAGACCCAGCAGATTGCTCAGGGTGTTGCTAATAACTTCACCAAGCCTTTGCCCTCTGGTGTGCCCAGACTCCTCACCTGTTCCTCTGGACTTCCTCGCTAGAGTTCTGCTTCTCCACTTTTCTGCTTCCCAGACTTCTTTGCATGATCCTAACACAGAGGTCAAAAATATAACTTCTTTTATACATATTCAAGCAGTACATTCAAATATGAATATTCTACTCCCTCATCAATCGTATCTGCCAGACATGGCCCACTCCCACCAAGTCACTCTATTGTGTGGCTGTACTGGTCTTTAAACTTCAGTAATTCCGGGTTACTGGGCTTATTACTGGGTTAATCAAGATGAAAGTCAGTGTGTAACAAAGGTATTAGCAATGTGCATCTAATGAAACATTAACATTCATAGATCAGTAATCAAATCAGGGCTAGAACACAGGTTTACTGACCATTAACTTTCAACAGCTAATACTTCTTTCCCCCATAACTTGGCCAGTTCTTATCCAAATGACAAGTTTAATACCTTGTCATAAAGGTGTTCTGAAGCTCCATCCATCAATAATATCACTGTGATTATCCCAGTAATAGAAAACCTGCTATTCCTGTTTGTATGATAGTAAGAGTGTTATTAAGGACATAGCTCACCCAGTTTTAGAGATATAGTTTTCAAACAGATGTCATTAGATAGAGATTTACAAGAGCTTTCAAATGATACCTTGCACAGTCCATATTAGTAAGTAAATGATGGAGATAATCCAGTAAGAGTGCTCATCTGGTTGTCTGTAGAAATACAGGGCGGTGGGTGTCCATCACACCAGCTACAATAGTGGAAGATCCTGGTCTGTAGTTATAAATAAGAAAGATGTAGCAACAATGGATGTAGAAGAAGACTACAGGCCGTGTAGTGGGCATCTGAGGCCCAAGTCCTGAAGCCCTAACCCCAAGTTTATATCAGATTCTTGCACCCCCCGTCTCTGGACACAGGCTACAGGTGTGTAGGGTGATAGAATAGGGGGGTGCAGGATGGGGAGAAGGAAGAGGAAAACACAAGTAAAAGGAACATACCACATAACATTCACGTCACCCAACTGAATTCACACAGTGTACAGTATCTGCTCCTGCCTGGTGCCCCTCAGCCTTCTGCCCACAGTGAACATGATGATCTAACACAAGGAGTATGGTGTCAATAAAGGACTGAATAGGAAGGGGTGGGGGATGACACTTTCATTGGGGAGTTCTTGGGCAGCTGGCGCTAGTAGGAAGCAACTGGATGCCTCTGCCAACCTGGGCAAAGAGGGCAACGTGGCACAGCTGATGGAGCACACACCTGAAATTATCCTGAGGAGAGGGAATGCCCTTGTATGTCTTGAGAATCCTGACCCGATGAGCCCAAAATGGTCTGAATCAATTCAGGAGTGGAGGAGATAGGAGATAGAGAGTTAGGTGGAGATGAGGAGGATGGGGTTGCAATGGGAGCAACTGCGAGGTGGAATGTGGTTCAATTGAGATGAATGATGGCTCGTTGGAAAGCCCTTATTGAGGAGAATTGAATGGGCCCTGAACCGTACAGAACAAAGACAAACTCACAGCACTATGGCTGTAGCAAGTGCTGAGAGTGATCAGAGGGATGAAGGGGCAATAGAAGCGGAACGGCTGCACAAATCGTGGCCCAAGGGGGCTCGTTGGAAAGGGATTGAACAGGGCTTTCCAACGCACCAAAGACGAGAGCAGGCGTCGAAGAACTCACAGAGATAGTGCTGCCACATCACCAGCATCCCCTCCTCTATCCTGGGAAAACCCCCACAACTCCACCAGTTCTCCTCCAAATCGAATGAGAGAGCTACCATTGGGTAGGGCTCAGTGATCCGAATCCAACGAGGTCCACATCACCATGAGGGAGTGAGAGGTGAGGGAACAACAGCCACAGCAGCACTACCCCAACTGGGTTGCTGCACTAAGTGGCTGCCTCCGGAGAGATCTGCTCACCATTCACCCAGTTCTTCACCAAATCGCTTCAAAACAATTGTGATTTGTGTGCATCATTGATCTGCATACAACGAATCCTGACGCAAAAGAATTGAAGAAGGTCTAGAGGTAGTAAAATGCGAAATACTGGTTCTCCAGACACAAAAGTGGGAATAGAGCCTTGTTGAGGGCGCGCGCAGCCACGCAAACAGCACAGACAGATAGAGGGAAGCAATAGCTTTCAAACGGTATATTACACGACCCACTTTGGTTAGGAGGAAGCAGAGATAATCCAGTAAGAGTGGAAGGTGGCTGAGGTCAGGTGATCAAAAAAGCGCTGGTGGGCACGATAGCCTTACCCGAGCCATCATGCCCACCAGCGCTTTTTTGGGTCACATGACAAGGGCTCTGGCTCTGGTCGCATTTTTTCAAAACTGGACCACCCAGGGATTGAACCAGGGCCCTTAGCATTATAACCACAGGTTCTTACCACTGCACCACTGACCTGTTACTACCCCTGTCTCCTTTATGCTCTATATCATATCTTGTAGCACTGATAAGATGTGCACAGCCACTTGGGCGCTTTTTTCCTTATCTGCCATTTCCGGATACACCGCCGTCTAGAGACAAGGTATTTTCAAGCCGAAGTGCCTCGAGTCGCACTGAGATTGACGCTCATACTGCCGGCTGATTGAGCGAAGTCCGAGCCGATGAGGGTGGCGAAGAATAACCAAGCGTTGTACGACTCGATGAGCTTTCATCAAGCTTGGCAACGCGGGCTCGTAGTAACACGTCCAATGACCCTCCCTGCAAGGTCAGTGTATCAAGGTCTAGAGAAGATTTTTTTCACTGTAGTTATGTTATGTGGGCGCGGGTTGTCGTAACCCATTGATGCCTCTCTAGAAATGCCATTGGCGGGCCTCGGCACAGGCTTGATATTTACATCCCTGTAAGATAGCCACCCAGATTGTCATGACACTGTTCACAAGATCCCATGAACGTTAGATTCAGTGTTGCGAGGATCGTTTGCTACAGATCACGTATGGCTTGTTGTTAATAGGTCGTCAAGCACTGGGTGCTCACGAGCATGACCGTTTGGATACAATGCTGAATCATCTCATTATTGTGGATATACTACGAAATCAATACAATTTACTAGGCAATTATGTGACGTGCATTAAGAAGATGAGTAAGATGGCGTGCAGGTCTGGCTCGAAACGGCACGACAAGATCAAGTGTGCTCAGCGGCGTGCTCCCTTACCCTTGTGGCGGTTGATGACTTCCTTCGCGATGGCCAGCTTTGCTGCGCTAGTGTTCAATTGCACAATCCAGTCATCTTGATGGTCAAACGTTGTCGTGATCGGATGTGTTGCCAAGTCGGGTTCACCATACTTTAGGAGATCCGCCTTGTACACCACTTCGATAGCTCTGTTGAGGTCACGGAAATGTTAGTGCAATCACACCTCTGCAACAACGGCGAGGAGAGAACTACTAACGCTTGAATCTCAGACGGATTCTTAGACTTGCCATACTGCTTCTCCAAGATGTCATCGAACTTGACCCAGAAACTATCATCCTTGAACTCCGGGTATTCCGTAATTGCCCAGCGCTGAGGTTTGGTTGTTAGACAATGTAGTACAACAATCCGAATCATATCCGGAACAAGTATAACTTAGTGAGAGTACGTACCATGAAAGCAATTCGAAGGTATAGCGCAGCAGTGGCCTTCACACGAGTGCGACTGATAATGGATGCGGTGAGGGACGCGATGTCAGTTGAACTGCGCATATCTGGTTTGGTTGTATTGACGATCTGATAATGTGGCAGGGTCAGGATACCATAATAGGGCGAGCCTGAAGTCACACCGAAATGAACCATTTTCTTGATGTGATTCCGGCATTCTGTTAGAGCCTTTCCGATTTTTGCGAGCACAATATCACATCTCCCTGTCTCATGCGCCGGTGGAAGGCCCAAAATATTGAACATACGCATGACAGCCTGAAGTGAATCAACCAGAGATCCGCTACGGCAATACTAACTATGGAGCAACTTACCAATACTCGGGTAGAGGCTTCGGCAGCTCTATATGACAGAATTGTGGGTGAGAGAAGATAGGCCCATGCATAATCTTGGGCAGTCGTCTGCAGTGTGTAGTGATTAAATCTACTAAGAGGATTCAAAACGAGAGAGGACTTAAACGTACCTGAAGTGTCTTCGGAATCATATACTCTACGTTGCGTGAGAGCATTTGCAGCATGTCGCGACACTTGAGCGTCACGGCGTACTGTTGTGCCTCATGCTCGATAGCTCCACTCTGAGACCGTCAGTACAGAATAGTGCACCGAAGCATGGGCGTCACATACCGAAAGAAACATATCAACTTCCGCCTCTGCCTGCGGCCCAAGCTTGCGTAGACGCTTGATCTTCCGAGCGACTTCTTCGACATTGAGGTTGACCGTAGTTTGGGCCCTGAGTGCCGCTGATATGGATTCTGAATGACCAATGGGGGAGGACTCCTCGTTGGTGCCATAGTTCTCTGTGGAGATACCTTCCGCCTCCATAATGGACCGTGACCGACGATGGCCAACACCGTTGCCCTATGGAACCGTTGTCAAGGGTGTTTAGAAGGTAGACTCAAGACAATGGCTGACCATTGTAGCTTCATTGGAATCACCAGAAGAGCTGGGGGTGCTTGCCTCCGACTGCTCTCTCACTTGGGAGATGAGGGACATGAGAGGGTCGTTGGACTCGTTGTCAGGCAGGGAAGCGGGGCTCATGAGACGTGGAGATGGAGACAGGCTCATCCTGAGAGCTACGATAAATGAAATAAAACTGAACCAGAAGAAAAGAAAGTCAAGTTCGAAGCAAGGTCTTTATAGAACTGTTGTGTAACCTGAGAAAAATGCCAGTCGCCGTCGTGGCAGGAGGAAAGGCTGCATCATAAGCAAGATGGTGTTACCCGACCCTTGGACACGCGCCCACAGAGACCAAACATCAAATGTATCTGGGGTTTGTGGCCGCCGGTGTCTTCAAGAATTAAGTCTCAGAGATATTCACCACATAAAATGAGTCGAAAGCAAGGTGGCGGAAGAAAGAAGAAAGAGCTTGAACAAGGTCTACCATTTCGAGTGCGTCTCATGATACATCTCCGTTACTGATTATCTGCCAATCAGGATACATCGAGCATCCATCGACGACTCAAGTTGCCTGCCGCATATGTGAGGAGGCAAAACATTTTGGGGATGCAATCCCCCGCCAGTGGATGGCACGAGGATCATGGACCCGGCATCTCAGCACCAAACAGCACCAGAGTAACCTCAGAGAGCACGAGACTCGTAGAGAGTCTATAATTGAGCTCCAAAACCGTCTAGATGAACCGTACCATGCAGCTCATGTAGCTCTTCCAAACGAAGGCGTGTCCGCTACGATTCCCACTCCAAGAGAGATGAATCCCATCACTACCGGGTGCACCTCCGGTGGATATATGCGGGACCTAAATGGGGTCTCAGCAGTCGATTTCCAATTTACCCAAGAAGAACTCGACGCGTACTTCCCAGTGCAAGAAGATATCAATATTTCTCTAGCGAAAGCCCGCGAACAGCTTCAAGCAGAATTCGTACAACTTGCACTTAAGGCCGTTGAGGAGGGACTTCAGGAATTCGACGAGGAGGAGGAGGGACTTCTAAGGCTATCACAGAACCAGGGTATAGGTGGATTACTGTTTTGACAGAGATGTTCCACTGATTCAAACTCAAGCAGAGCCCCAGATTGAAGGTGATGAGCAAGACCTTGAAGCGTACCTGAGCAAGATTCCGGTAGAGCGCCAATACCCTCCATATGGGTCGAAAACGGTAAGTTGAACACTGCGGTACAGTTCCGGGTCTTCTCTCCGCCACCTGCAAAGCTCAATTACACCCTGACGGACTTATCCAATTGCTTTGATCATGTTAGATGTTCCTTTTGCATTGCTACTTCAATCAAAACCGTGCACGCATTGCTACTTCAATCAAAACCGTGCACGCATTCCTCAAAGTCAACGGCGCTTGCTGCTGTGGATTATGCAAGAAAGTGGATTGCGCGATGTACCGTCACTTCAAGCATACCAGGAATTAGATGCACGCCTGCGTAAGGAGTGCGGAGTGCCCACCGCACGTCATGAATCAGATATGGGAAACACTTTCTACAGTAACTCTCTGTCCGCCTTGATATGCAAGGTATGTATATCCCAGGCCCTCTGACTTTGGTTTGATCATTTTTAAGGGCTCCCGTTTATAAATTTACAGGACTTTGCACATCCTGATCTTGCACGGCATATTTTCTACTACCCAGACGACACACCAGATTGCCCGATATCCAACTTTTCGCAGTCTGACTATCTCAAAACACTTCCGCGTGATGCATTTCCGCGTGATGCATTAACTCCGAGCTACTTCGGCTCAGGTAAACACTTCTTCATTAATGAGTTGTGTTGCCTGGCAGACGGAACTCTTGTTATACCTCGGATGTGGGTAACACGTCATCAACGGGTGTATGCAAAAGGCAATCTTGTCCGCCAAGTTGAACATGACCCCAACTTGAACTCTACCACGGCCGCTTTTAACGTAAGTACTTCCAATACGCATGCTTGTCAAACATTAAACTTTGAACTCATTGATTACCACCGTGAACCCGGGTATGGGATACTCAGAACGATTTCAGTCTGCATGTCTCACCTGATGAGGTGTTATTTCCAGCAGAACATTTTAGGAAGAATATATACGACATTGTGGCGACTTTTGCGCATGTAAATATAAGTTTACACCTGCACGGTCAGTCTGTATGCTTCTTTACCATGAACCCGTCCCCTGATATATTACCAATGTTTATGCAGATGATCTTGGTAATACCTCACCTGTCGAGGCAAATCCCGATCGTAAAATTGCAGATGGTGATGATCTGATCACCATCTATACGCCTCTATTCTGTGACGATGTCTCAGGAGCTCGTTCGAAGCAATATCAGAAACATATTAACATGTACTCGACAAACTGGAATCTTCCAAACCCATTCCTCCGACAGGAATCTTTGGTTCAATTTATTTCTACTTCGCCTACTGCAAGTGGAAGCGAGCAATTTGTGCCTGTGCTGGATCTCATTAAGTGAGTAATTTTTGAGCAGCAGTTATGACGCTTACACTGCGGCAGTGACCCGCCTACTGACATCTACAAAAATCTAGAAAATCTCACAGCAACCCTATGCGGTGTTATAATGCCGCAACGCACCGTTTCTGCCGAGTGCGATTGCAAGTTCCCTGTCTTCCGGCAGATAACCCCCAGCAGTCCGACGAGTGCTCGCATTCAGGAGTTAACGCAAACTGCAAATGCCGGCGATGCAAGAAGGGCGGTAGCTCAGAGGTCACCAAGTCAAACGAGGGTTATAATGATCTATACGAGGTGAGCATAAATTTAATGCAGGATCTATTCCGAGTCGTGTAACTGCTGACTTCATATTGGTACAATGGTGTCCCGATCATAACAGATCTGTGAACTTAGGACGGTGAAAGAAACCCGAAAGGAGGTTGAGAAACAGCTACATCAAGCATCTACTGGCATAGCAAATGAATTGAAGGAGTCTCAGACGAAGACTGGTATCAAGGACAAGGTTGCGTCATACTGGATTGAACAACTGCTCACGCGAGCGCACGACCTCAGGTCATCAAATCCAAAGCTTGTGGAGGATGATATTTCAAAACAGTGCCTAGAGTGGCTCGCCACGAAGACTTCACAACCTATGAACCCCCTCCTAGACGTCCCCAGTAAGTGCTATCATTCCAGCCTTTCATTGTATCGGCAGAATTGTCTCGAAAAATTGACCCGAACCACTGTTCTAACTCGAATGTGCATTTGGTAGACCTCGATCCTCATCGTGACACCCCCGTTGAGCTACTGCATACATGGCTGCTGGGCATCGTGAAGTATGTATGGCATAACTTGCATTCTTCGTGGTCAGATAAACAGCGGAGCATCTTTGTGAGTCGCCTACAAGACACTGACATCGACGGTCTCGATATTCCGCCTTTGCGAGCGGCATACATGATGCAGTACCGTAATGGGCTCATAGGCAAGCATTTCAAGAGCCTCGCTCAAACAATGGCGTGCAAGGTGTACGGTCTAGTCTCCCCGGAGCAGTTCACTCTCGTGCGAACTATGGGCGAATTATCTCCCTTGCTATGGATAACAGAGATCGACGACATGGACAAACATATAGTGGGTGACTTCCTGTAAGCGTTTACAGCTTTACGGACAGCCGTAAACTGCTGAGATTGATGATCGGCCGAGATGCCGAGCAAGATCTGAACTCCGCCAACCAAAACACCCTCCGTAGATGAGCTTAGCGCCGAACGATTAGAAAGGGGGGTCCCCCCCCCTTTCTAATTCTAAACACGTCCGCAGATTACTCAAGGCATCCAAAAATGGAAAATCTTTGAGCTCCGCTCGCTGTCATTCAAAATAAGCGCTGAACACGCCAAAGAGATGGACGTCGAGATTTGCCTTCCCTCCCCCCTCTGTCTATCTTGCTTCTACTCCGTTCATTACTTGTTTGTTTTCATTTACTTCCTTGTCTGATGTCGCGGGTACCGGACGACTACGATCCCGACCAGGGCTATGCTCAGGATCCCACAAATGGGCAGTGGTATCCGATCCCGAAGCCACCATCCAGTCGCTCACCAGTACGTAAACAGAGTTACCCGGGATTAGTAGCTAATCAGTCAATAGTCTGGACAAGCCGCTCAAGATGCAAATGCCGAAGGCACGAGCAGCGCCAACACCGTGGCAAATGCACCGGCTCACCCGGTTCCACGGCCCCGACAAGTGTACCCCAACCGTACCCAGGCCCCGGGTTCTGCAATGTTTACTCCCCCGCCTTCTCAGCCTCCCCCTTATGCACCTCAGCATTCTTTCGGTTACCCAACATCTGGCTTCGCCCCCCCTCCTCAGTTCTTCCCGCCCCCTTCCGGGCCGGAATCACACATTCATTTTGCTCCGCCTACGCCGCAAGCAAGCGGTCCTTCCCCTCCTTTGCAGTCATTCCCCCCTCAGCCATCGCTGCCAGGTGCATCTGCCCTTGCAGACTATGAGCTCTCGCCACCGAGTTCTCCGGTGCCTGAGAGGTTCTCCGACACGTTCGCAGCACGGACAGAGCCGACACAGCGTGACAAGGGCAAAAAGCGCGCAACCGAGCTGAACAAGGCCCAGAAGCGCCCTGCTGCTCCGCACAGCGCTCCGGACCTGACGCCCAAGAAACTGAAGCACGCAGCGCTGGTTTCCAAGGGTAAAGGCAAGGCAGGTGCGAAGTCGGTGCCTGCGGACGAGCCGAGGCAGTACTCCGGGCGCCAGCCTGGCACGTCGAACTACAATGATGATGACCTCAAGGCACTACTCGACCTCGTCAGTGATGAGCTTCCGATTGGGCAGGCGATGTGGCAGCGCATCACCGACGCCTTCAACAGGTGGGCCCGTTCCAACGGCCGGCCTGAGCGCACTCAGAAACCTCTCAAGACAAAATTTGAGGCAGTAAGTTACAACATGGCCTACAACTGACATGTGCTGACCTTTCCACAGCTTGTCCGCACACCTAAGCCAACAGGAAGCGCTACCGTGCCCGAAAATGTGACGCGCGCTTGGTCAATCGAGGACCGCATCAATGAGAAGGTTCATTTGCGTACGCTCGACGACAGCGAGATTGCGGACAACCATGGCGATGGTCAGGATGACCACGTCGTTGAGGTTGAAGAGGTCAATGATTCCGACGTCGAGATCATTGACGCCCCATCCTCAGCCCTGAGCAAGAAGACGGGAAAGTCCCAGCCCGTTGTCAAGGCCTTCCAGACCAGGGAGGGGTCATCGTCTTCTGGCCCTCGTGCGCCCACAACAAGTCGTCGGGCTCAGGCTCAAGAGTTCATGTCAGCGGTCACCGCCTCTCTTGATCCTGCCTATCGTGAATCCCGCGACGAGGCTCGTTTCGCTCGGAGGCTGGCACAAGATGAAATGGCTCGCCTTACTCAGGACAACCGTGACCTGCGCTTACGCAACGACACACTTTCAGACCGTCTCCACGAGCAGTCATTGCAGCTTCAACGTCAGCTCACAGAGGTCACTTGCTTGCAAGCTCGTCTCGACACCCTTGAAATGATGCAGGCGCTGTCACGCTCGCCTCGGCGCTCATGGGACAGACGGACCTCAAGACGTTCACGCTCTCGGAGCTGGTCTGGCTCCCACTCCTACTCACATCGTCCGCACTCCCCCCCTTTTCCTTCCCGATCCCGATCACGCCCCCATGTGCAGCCACTCTCGCCCTCACCACTTTTGCCGTCTACTGGCCAGTACTCATCAATGGGAGCTGGGCCTAGTGGCTCACTGTCTACTGGCCAGTACTCATCAACAGGAGCTGGGCCTAGTGGCATGCCTTCGACAACTGCCTTGACGTTCCTTGCGCAGTTTACGGGCACCCCGCGTGCGGCACCGCAGACTTCTCCTCTCGATACCCTTGCAGCACTTGCCACACGTTCCCCTGCTAACTGTCACTTGGATGATAGTACTACTGATGGTGAGGCTTAAGTTAGAACCTCAGAGCACACCTTATATGATACCCTAATATACTGTACATAGCTTGCCCTCTCTCCATACCTATCCCAACACATAACAGACTAAATCCCACACATACAGTATTGTACTCTGCTCATGCTTACAGCAGATGTATATAGTTTGAGAATACCTGTGATACCCACTAATTTTTGTAAATATAATTTCTTTATTGTAATGGCTGTGGCTGCCCAAACACAAAGACCATATCAATGCATCCTATTCAGCAACTACAAGATGATAGCGTGCTACACGGTCACGTCGGCGTATCTCACCAAAAAGAACATTCTCAAAGTCCTCCCAAATGTCCACATCCTCTGCCTCCTCCCAGCACCGCATATATACTGTACAGATCTCACTGATGCCCACTCGCTCCGCCCGTAAATTGGACAGCCTCACACACCCTTCAAGCAGTTCTCCTCGTCCGACTGGGTCATTTACATCGAGTGGAACCCGTAAACGGCCAAAACCACCTTGAAGCTGCCGCATACCCCATTCGGCCGTTTGTCGATACGATAGCAACTGCCGGTTGAATGCGAGAAGCTCCTCACGTTCTGTGGGATCATGAGGAACACGTTCGCCTGATTTGAGAGGAGCACGGATGCGTCCAGCGATGTCGTTTGTGCCTCGTGGAAAGGCCGTATCTGCAACAAGATAGAAACCATCGGGTGTCTTGTCACGAAGCTTCTTATATATACCCCGAGCCACTTTGGCGTCATGCCAGCTTCCGGGAGCATTGAGAACTGCGCCTTTGATCAATCCTAAAATAATTAATTAATTTAATGCCAAGTTCAAAGCATTGCTGACAGCTCACCACGGGGAGAGAACACTAGAACACAGCTGGTTACGATTGATGAGGAACGAAGAAATCGTTTCTTATGGGACGACCTCCACGCCAGGCCGCGTTACGCCAATCGATCCCCGTGGGAAAATATTTTCAATCCCAGCTTATCCAAGTAAGTCTCAAAATAGGCGCCACATACAATCTTTCTTACCCACCAACACCCAGCCTGGGGTTAGGGGCAATTTTCAATACAAATTCTAGGGTTAGCCCTTCAATCATTACTGACCCATTGCTTACCACTACTTACCCATTACAAAGGTCCTCTTTGGGCGCTTATTGTGGCCTCTGAAGCGCTGCACATGTCCAACTTAGATCACTTTATTATGTGGCTGTACTGGTCTATAAACTTCAGTAATTCTGGGTTACTGAGCTTATTACTGGGTCAATCAAGATGAAAGTCAGTGTGTAACAAAGGTATTAACAATGCACATCTAATGAAACATTAATATTGATAGATCAGTAAGCAAATCAGGGCTAGAACACGGGTTTACTGACTACCAATTTTCAACAGCTAACACTTCTTTCCCCCATAACTTGGCCAGTTCTTATCCAAATGACAAGTTTCATACCTCATCAGAAAGGTGTTCTGAAGCTCCATCCACCAAGAATACGACTGTGATCATCCCAGTAATGGTACATCCACTATTCCTGTGTGTATGAAAATGAGAGTGTTGTTGAGGACATAACTCACCCAGTGTTAGGGATATAGTCTTTAAACAGATGTCATTAGATAGAGATTTACAAGAGCTTTTAAATGATCCCTTGCACAGTCCATATTAGTAAGTAAATGATGGAGATAATCCAGTAAGAGTGCTCACCTGATTGTCTGCAGAAATACAGGGAGGTGGGTGTTCATCACACTGATTACAATAGTGGAAGATCCTAATCTGTAGTCAGAAATAAGAAACATGTAGCAACAATGGACGTAGAAGAAGACTACAGGCCGTGTAGTGGGCATCTGAGGCACAATTCCAGAAGCCCTAATCCCAAGTCTATATCAGGTTCTTGCACCCCCCATCTCTGGACACAGGCTACAGGTCTGTAGGGTGGTTGAACAAGGGGGTGCAGGATGGGTAGAAGGAAGAGGAAAACACAAGTAAAAGGAACATACCACATAACATCCACATCACCCAACTGAATTCACATGGTGTATGGTATCCGCTCCTGCCTGGTGCCCCTCAGCCTTCAGCCTACAGTGAACATGATGATCTAACACAAGGAGTCTGGTGTCAATAAAGGACT
This sequence comes from Trametes hirsuta, assembly GCA_001302255.2. Lineage (NCBI taxonomy): Eukaryota > Fungi > Basidiomycota > Agaricomycetes > Polyporales > Polyporaceae > Trametes > Trametes hirsuta. The sequence goes on along the minus strand of CP019370.1, from coordinate 1,233,903 downwards.
GAGTGGGAAGGAGTGGAGGGTGACACTTTCATTGGGAAGTTCTTGGGCAGCTGGCGCTAGTAGGAAGCAAATGGATGCCTCTGCCGACCTGGGCAAAGAGGGCGACGTGGCACAACTGATGCAGCACACACCTGAAATTGTTCTGAGGAGAGGGTATGCCCTTGTAGGTCTTGAGAATCCTAACCAGATAAGCCCAAAATGGTCTGAATCCATCCAGGAGTGGAGAAGATAGGAGATAGGGAGTTGGATGGGGATAAGGAGGATGGGATCGCAGTGGGAGCAACTGTGAGGTGGGATGTGGTTCAATTGAGGTGAATGATGGCTCGTTGGAAAGCCCTTATTGAGGAGAATTGAATGGGCCCTGAACCATATAGAACAAAGACAAACTCGCAGCACTGTGGCTGTAGTAAGTGCTGAGAGTGATGAGGGGGATGAAGGGGCAATAGAAGCAGAACGGCAGCGTGAATCATGGCCCAAGTGGGCTCGTTGGAAAGGGATTGAAAAGGGCTTTCCAACGCATCCAAAACGAGAGCAGGCGTCGAAGAACTCACAGAGATAGTGCTGCCACATCACCAGCATCCCCTCCTCTATCCCGGGACAACCCTCTCCTGCTCCACCAGTTCTCCTCCAAATCGAATGAGAGAGCTACCATTGGGTAGGGCTCAGCGACCAGAATCCAACGAGGTCCATATCACCATGAGGGAGTGAGAGGTGAGGGCACAACGGCCACAGCAATGCTGCCCCAACTGGGTTGCTGCATCAAGTGGCTGCCTCCGGAGTGATTTGCTCACCATTCACCCAGTTCTTCACCAAATCGCTTCAAAACAATCGCGATTTGTGCGCACCATCAATCTGCAGACAGTGCACCTATACGCGAGAGCATTGGGGAGGTTTGAGGGGTAGTAAAATGCGAAATACTGGTTCCAAAGACACAAAAGTGGGAATACACGCTTCATGAGGGCACGCATCGCCGCGAAAACAGCATGGACGGATAGAGGGAAGCAAGAGCTTTCAAACGGTATACTACACGACCCACATTGGTTAGGAGGAAGCGGAGATAATCAAGTAAGAGTGGAAGGTGGCTGAGGTCAGGTGATCAAAAAAGCGCTGGTGGGCACGATAGCCTTACCCGAGCCATCATGCCCACCAGCGCTTTTTTGTGTCACATGACAAGGGCTGTGGCTCTGGTCGCATTTTTTCAAAACTGCACCCCTCAGGGATTGAACCAGGGCCCTCAGCATCATAACCACAGGTTCTTACCACTGCACCATTGGGCTGTTACTACCCCTCACTCCTTTGTGCTCTATATCATATCTTGTAGCACTGATAAGATCTGCACAGCCACTTGAGCGCGTTTTTCCTTATCTGCCATTTCCGGATAGGGCAGCTGGCTCTAGCAGTGATTTAGTGGGCCCATATTGTTTGCCTCATAGCTTCCTCAGTTCTTGTCCAAATGACTTCAAACAAATCGCGATTTGTGCGCATTTTAAGCGCCTAAATAACGCTTTAAAGCGCGTGAGAATCGGTCAACTTCATGAGGTAATATGTGCAAAATACTGGCACCACCTGGAGGAATGCCCAACCAACAGTGGGGTGGTGTCCATTTGGTTTGGTCCATAGCACACTCAGTTTCAGCCCAAATAACTTCAAACAAATCGCGATTTCTGCGCATTTTGGATGGCAAGGGACATACCAAAATGCGTGGGAATTGAGCAATTATAAGGGGTGCTAAAGCGCGAAATACTGTTGTGATTTGAAGGAACATCAACTCAACACTGGGGTGGTGGCCACCTTGTTTGCCCCATTCCCCACTCAGTTCTTTACCAAATGACCTCAAACAAATCGCGATTTGTGCGCATTTTCAGCATCAATAAGACGCACCCAAAAACGTGGGAATTAATGATCTTGATGGCCAATAAATTGTGAAATACTGTCACCACTTCAGTACGGCAGTTGGTCCAGCAGTAATCTGTGGGACCATAGCTCATCCAGTTCTTGACCAAATGGCTTCAAACAAATTGCAATGTGTGCATGTTTTCAATTCCAATGAGATCCATCAAAGTGTGTGGGGATCAAGCAAGCTTTAGAGGTCATAAATTGCGAAATACTGTCATTGTTTGAAGGAATGCCAACAATTGTGCCCCTTTTAATGCACATGGAGACTGATAAGTAGCATCATCTTCAAGAAGAAGGTGAGGGCTTTCTGTGGGTGTATAACATGACATAGCTTGATCAAGATATGGGAGAGATAATCCGATAAAAGGGCAAAAAAGCACTGGCACTATATGACTTCTATTTCCATGCTGGCCCTAAGTGCACTGTTGCTTGGACAAATTATCATGGATTACTTGGTGGGAGAGGGCCGTGTCCGGCAGGTACGATTGATGAGGAAGTGAAATGATTGCATTTCACTGGATGTCAACTGATACTATACACATTATATACAAACTCCTATTTTTAATAACAATTTACATCTTCACATACACCACCACACTCAGCTTCCGCCGCCCTGCCTTGCACAATATATCACTCATATTCACAATGTTCCCCTCAAATGTCAGCTTATTTCCTGTGGTCATCCCATCATGAAACCACACTTCTCCACTGCTGCTCACCACCCGGCATGTAAAGTGGAATTTCCCAAAGTAGATCAGTCCACACAGCCTGTACATGTTCTGGCTATCTGGAATGGTGATTTGTGGGCTCACTTGAGCCTTCACATCATACACATTGAATGCAATGAATCCTGGGGGGGTCTCATACTGCACACATTGGTACAGGCCTCTCTTGCACTGTGGACACACCTGGCTTGACTTTTGGTGGAACACAGCACCCATCCATGCACTCACACTCTGCTCTTTGTAAGACCCCTTGCGGTACAGACTGTTCTTCCATGTGTGCTTGGAGGTGTCCCACAAGGTGTTGTTGTCCCCTTCAGCCTCGCTTCTGTAGTGGCATGCCTGGCACTCAAACACTTGCAACTGTGTTTCCTCCTCTGCTCGCAGCATTGTTCTCACCAGTGCAAATATGTCAGTGCCCACAGGACCCCAGGGAAATGTCTGTGCATCCTGTGTGTGCAGCATTTGCCGCATGGTGTCTCGCACTTGTGCAGTGGACAGTGCAACATTGTCTGACATGGTCTCAAACTGCGCAGTGAGCATCTTGAGCAGTTGGTTGTCACCGGGCACAAGAGTGCTCCACCTCTCCTTTGACTCCATATACACTGACAGCAATATTGTGAGCAAACTGTCATATGCACAACTGTAGTTGGCATTGTCCCATTTGAACCCAACCAGTTGTGCACCGCTTTCTGACATCTCAATCCTGGTCTTTTTGAGCACAGCCACCGCCTCAGAGGTATTGTCGTGCTTGCGTTTGGTGCCACTGGTGTTTGGCTGATTGTTCACCATGCTCAGTGTCTGGGTGCCCTTGGCTGCCACATATCCCTCTGCTCTGGGCTGCATAGGTTCAGACCTTGCCCCCTTCTTGTGTGATTTCTCAACCACCTGCCATGTGCTGTCACTCTGCACATCCTCAATTGGGAACTGGTCATTGGTGGTCCACTTGAGTGCCTTGTGAATTGTCTTGGGCATGAACTTCTCTCCCTTCCATTTTCTGAATGAGTGCACAAGTTCATTCCGGGTCACCCCAGTCACCTTGGGTGAGATGGTGCCCAGGTACCGCAGCTTGGTGATCTCATCCAGCAGCTCCAGCTCCCTGAACTCCTGCCGCAGACTTCCAGATATTCCTCCTGTCAGCTTGCTTGGATCAAATGCCTGCACAATAATGGTGCCCTCATAGGTCGACCCCCTGGACAGACACATGTAGATGGACAGGTGGGTCTTGCAGTTCTGGAGGTCACACACATTGGCTGGCCGGGTCCTGCCCTGGGACCCAAAGTCTGTCATGGCAAAGTTGGGCACCACACACACCTGGTCCCTGGAGATGGACAGCATTTTTCCATTGGGCATCTTGCACTTGACCTTCCTTGACTGGTGGCTCAGAGGGACCACATTCTCTGGCAGACCATCCAACTTCACAGGTGTTGGTGCTGCTGTCAGTTTCACAAACAGTGTCTCAAGGGCCTCCTTGTCCTCTGAAATGGGCCTTGACTTCCACCCCACCACCACACCCTCAGCACCATTGGTCACACAGCACTCTGTGGCCTCATTCATCTTGATCATCACTGGCATGCCTATGCACACACTGAGCCTGCCTGGTAGATGCTCAGTCTGGGCAGGGTGCAGGTCCCACAGACAGTTCTGGAGGTCTTCACTCAGGATATTTGTGGACCGCCTGGGGTTGACAGTGTTCCTTCTCTGCTTCTTGGGTGCCTCCTCATCTGCATCAGCTGCCAGCTTGTCCACAGAATAAAATGTGGTCAGGGCCTGGCCACTCTCCATTGCAAACCGCTTGCACCCAAGCTCATTGATTTTGTCTCTGTGGGTGTTCCACGCAGTGATGATGGACACATTTCTGAACCTGGGCTGGTTCAGCTTGGGCTTACCTGCACCCCTCCCTGCTACCCGTGACTGCAGCAATTTAATATCTGCAGGTGTGCATGCCTTGTACCTCAGATTTTCCAGTGCAGTGCGCAGCTTGGCATCCTGGGGACCCTGTGAGCGTTGCCGCATATTTTCACGCAGGATGACCACAGTGGTGAACTGGTGCCAGAGTGCCTTTCCAATGGATGCCTGCTGATCCAGGTGGCTGTGTGTTCTGTGGATCACCCTCCCCACCTTGTGTGAATACAGTGCATGGCCGCTCATGGCCGGGGGCAGCTGTGCAAAGTCACCAGCAAATATCATGTTGATCCCCCCAAATGGGGTCCCATCATTCTTCAGTGCAGCACACATCTTGGCACAGATCTTGTACACAGCACTGCAGTCCACCATGCTGATCTCATCCACAAACACATACTTTACATTCTGGAGCCGGGCCCGCACCTGGAGCAGGGTGGCCACAGAGTCTGAGGAGTGATTCTGCCGCAGACCCAGCATGGAGTGGTATGTGGACCCTCCAATGAGTGCAGCTGCTGAGCCGGTGGGGGCCATACACATAAACCTGTAGCTCTCCTGGCGCTGGGCAAAAAAGTGGGTAAGTGCCTTGATCACCTGGGACTTGCCTGTGCCAGCCATGCCCCCCAGATACATTTTCAGGTGCTCACCATTGGGCTCCACAGCATGGTTGGCAACAATGTGGAATGCACGCTCCTGCTCAGCATTGAGGCTGAACTGGACTGCTGTGCTGTCAATGAGTGCCTGTGCTGCCTTGTCACCTGCCTGGAAATTCCTGCTCATGTAGTAGGACTTGTCAATAATTTTCACAGAGTCCACCTCATTATTAACCGGCTGTCCGCTCTGCTGACCTGGCTTCTTGAGCGCCACTTGTGCCTCTCTGGCATCCAGAATCTCCTGCCGTTTATTGGCCAGCAGATTTTTCCAGTCAGCTGCGCTCATCTCATCACTGCTGATAAACCATGTTGGCACCTCTGTCTGTGTCTTTTGCTGCATGGGGTCCAGCCATCCAGATGCTTCAATGATTTCCTGTGCCTGGCGCATCTGGGTGCGCCTCAGCAGCTCTGCATTACTTAGCTCAGTCCAGTCATTGGCCCGGAGAATCATCTGCTCCAGCTCACTGATGTTCACCTCACCATCATCATTGTAGTACAGGGTGTCCATGTCATCAAGGGCCACACTGTCAAGGTTAAATGGAGATGGACCCCCCTTGCCCCCCTTCTTCCGTGCAGCAGAGTAGTCATCCCGAGCATCATTGCACTCATACTTGATGTGGAAGAACTTCATGACCTCCTGCTGCCGCTCAGTAAATGTATGTGCCCTGAACACATCATCCCACAGAGTGTGCTGGTCTGGTCTGAGATCAGAGCCTGAGCGCCAGGGCTTGAACAAAGTGAGCATGGTCATGCAGTACTGCTCCCGGTTGCCACTGTCTTTTCTGGGCAGAGCACCTCCAATAAAATTGGGCACATATCCCTCAGACTCCAGCAGAATCTTCACCCTGTGGGTGGTGTGCTGGGGATGGCTGTCAATATATCTGAGATACTTGGATTTTCTGGTGTTGACTACCTGGACTTGAATATTCTCTTCCTGGTGCACACCGGTAATTAGCAGCTCATCCTCAGACTCCTCCTCCTCAAGTGCCAGACCAGCACCTTCTTGGTGTGGATGCTCCTCCACATCATAGTTGTCCTCAAACTCAGAGCCCACATCCTGCTCTATAGGCATGTCCAGCTTTGGGCCTTTGCGCTTGTTGGGTGTCCGCTGCTTTTCCGACAGTCTGATCCAGTCATAGAGCGACATGTCCTCACACTCCCTTGGCTGTCCAATGTAGTCCTGGACTGGAGAGAGAGCCACAATGCGCTGGGAGCTCTCACCATCCTTGACCAGACCCAGCATGACCTTGGTGGTGCCTTCCTCTGCAATGTGGGCAGAGTCCTCCCATGCACGCATCACCTCGTACACATATCCCCTCCAGAAGCATGTTCTGAATTTGTGGCTCTTGTAGTGGTCTGGGTGCTTGAGCAGATACATGGCTGCCATGGGTCCCCCAATCTCAGAGGATGCGGTGAGAGAGTTGACTATTTTTGTGATCAATGACCTGGCCTTCTCTCTGGTGCTCTTCTGGCTCCCAATCAGCTCCACATTCCGCTCAAACACTGCCTGGATTGACTGGAACATCACATGTGTCTTCAGAGGAGTCTTGGTGATGTAGTCTGCCACATAGGCAATCACTGATTTAATGGCAGTCCCAGAGAGGAGGCTGGTGACATCAGTGTTGCTCCGGAGCAGATATGTGACTGCTGGGGTGACTGTGTTGATCCATGCCTCTCCCTTCTTCATAATCAGTGCCCCAGACTCTGGGTCCACCACAGTCTCTGGGTGTGTATCTCTGGGGAAGCGGGCCTTGCACACCCCATTTCTGTCAGTACATCCACGGTTGTCAAAGTCGACTTTGTCTGTCTTCTCAGACTTGACAGAGGCACGGCATGTGTGGCGGTTGGATAGGTACAGAATCTCATCCACTGTGTGTCTGAACCTCTCCCACCATGAGCCATATTCTCTGCATCCCTCACAGCCTGGCTGCTCAGAGTGCAGACATTTGTTTGGAGGTGGCTCTGGAAGGGTCTCAGTGGGAGGGATGCGGGTTGGATTCTTGGGCTCTTCCTCCTGGATATGCTGACCCACACTTTCCATGGTGCCTGTCATAAATTCTCCAATGTGCACACTTTCCAGATACTCCACCATGGCCTTCTGAAAGTCAGAGGAGGGGTCCATGATTTTATCTCTGATTTCCTGGGGGGTCATTGCATTCTGGATCCAGATAAGCATGTGCATATGCAGAGTAAGCCGCCCCTGCTGCTCCACCGTCCCGTAGTATCCTGCAGTGTTGCCATACAGCCCTGGTCTGCCCAGCCCCACCCCCAACACATGTTTAATAAACAGCTCAACCATCATCTTGAAGAAGCGTGCCCCAGCAACCGGATTGTGGGCTATGAGCCGCAGCCGCTCATCCTTACCCCTGAAGTCTGGCACAAATGAGTGGTTGGTGTCTGCAAAATAGAGTGCAATGGGGTGCTTGACATCCGCAGGGGCAAAGGTGACAAACCAGGAGGGGGCACCAAGATAGGACACCAGGGACCAGATCTCATTGCACATGTATTTTTTGCTCGTGATTGAGCCCTGCACCTTGTAGTTAACATGGTCGAGGTCATTGAGGATCTTGAAGCACGCCTTTTCCTCCTCTGTCTCTGGCTTCATGCTGCCCTTGCTGAGCCTCTCAATAATGTCTGTGAGAGTAGAGTCTCTGATGTTCATGAGCCGGCTAGCAATCTCTCCAAATTTATTCTTGTCAGCCAGGAGGTAACCGGCAGTGGTCGACTTTTTAATCTGCTCATGGTTGAGGGCAACCAGGGGAAATAGAGGCTCAAGTTGGAAGCGCTTGTCATGATACATAAGCAGCTGCTGCTTTCTCTTTTCCTCTGAGACTGGCTGGCATCCAGTGCCTGCATTGCTCAGCCCACCCATTCCATAGGGAAATAACCAGGGAAACATCTGCGGATAAAGCTGTGGATTGTGGTACAAGCTCTCTGGTTCTGCGGCCTGACCTATTCCAAGGACCTTGCCTCCAGATTTAAAATGCTCCACAGCCCGGGCAGTGATCTCATGGGGCTTGACTTGGCCCATGTGCTCGAGACTGGCACCAGTGAGCCCATGGACCACAAATGGGCACTGGCCATCCTCTGCACCCTCCTCTTCTTCACTGGCATTGACTGCAGAGGACTCTGGATCCTTGTTGGAGTCCATGCTGCTGGAGTAGTTGACAATCACAGGAGGCTCATTCTCTGGATAAGAATTCAGATTAGTGTAGGATATGTTCAGGTCGGCATAATCAGCATGGTTGAGTTTGAGCCACTCGAGTGCTTCAGCCACCTTGTTTCTGCGGACCAGCATGGGTGTGCGCTTGTATTCCTTTGCAGTGGGCTTGTTTGGACCAAGATAGAGAAAAGCAAGAACCTCACTGAGCTCCTCGCACTTGGGTGGCAGCACTGAGTATATTTTGGGCATAGGCAGGGAGTGGCTGACAACATTGGCCCGAAGCTTGGACATGCCAGACATATGGACCTTTACAATGCAGTGGTTGTGCTTTACCCGGGATATAAGCATTTTCTCAGTGAAGCTGAGTCCCTGAAGCTCTGGTGGTACCTCTCCTATCCACAGACCATTAGCTAGACTGTCCACTGGTGTACAACCCTTATTCAAGTCTTTTAAACAGGCGGTGCATACATCTGAGCAATTGGACAAAAGCACAGGACCTTCTAGTTCATTGATTGGGTCTGACAGGGACCTTCTCTCTTTTCTGGTTGTAGTGCTCATGGGAATAAGCAGCTCTAGATCAAAATTATTATCCTCTAGTGGGACCAGGAACCTTTTGGGGGTGAGTTGGGCACACACTGCACAGGCGGACTCCAAAAAATTGTTTACTTGAACATCAGCTGCAAAACCCTGTATGACATCTCCTGTAAGCTCCTGAGATAATGGAGGGGGTGGAAAGGATATGTTGTGTGGCTGAGACTTACTTGCATGTTGTTTGTCTCTATAATCCTGCATGCGCACTTTCGGAGACTTGATACCAGATAGAGGGGCAAATACACATTTGAATTCTCCACAGGTGGTACACTGATGCTGCAGAAGCTCATTGACAATAAACTCCTTGCTTTTGTGCTTTGAAACAATGGGCACTTGATGGCACTGAGCAATATTTAAGAGCATCTGCTTATTGAGCTTGTGGATAATACAGTGCATGGGTATCTGGAGAAGAAGTACATTCAAGTCATCATGGGGAGCTACATTAGATAAAAGATACTTTAGGAGTCTGTAGCGTGTATGGTTCAACATTATCTCTGACTTGGGGTCCATAAAGCCATAGAGGTCTTTGGCAGACCATACATTAGCATATCGACCTTTCTGATTGTTCTTGGGGAGCACTGCACCCCCAACCAAGTGTACAGATCCTGTACAGGTGGTAGACACGCTCATTCTATAAGTTGACACACAACACATTATTTTGTCCCTCCAAGCATATTTGTGAAGCAGTGCAACAAAGTCATGTGAAAAGTATAAGCTACGCATCATATACAATTGGATCCAGTGAGCTGGATTGAGCCAATGTATTTCAGGGCCCAATATATATGACACAGTCCTTATTTGATAAGCATGCAGGCGGATTACACTATACAGGTGCCTTGTCATGGAGGTGGCCCTTAGAACCTCACCGCAGAGCGGCATAACAATCCTTGTTGCAATGGTGGAATTGTAAACCATATCGTGGAAACAGTCACCCTTTACCTCAGAAGAGAAGCAGGGTGACATCCAGTAATCTATATGTACAGGGACTGGGTCTATATCAGAGACCACTTTACAGGTGTATATTTGAAAGGGCTTACCATTGGACATTTGATAAACCAGTATGCCAGAGACAGAGCTACCCGACATACGCTCCACTATAGAAGGGGTTGCTGGAGAGATTGATATATTCTGGGTGAATATGTGGGTACCATGGTGCAGCGGCCACTGGCAGTAAGCAAATAGAGTGCTGCACCACAGCAGCCAAGTCAGTATAAACTGATATTGCATCTGAAGCAACAGAGTAAAAGAGAGATGATGGTGGAAGCGACAAGATGAGCAGGCAGTAGATGAACACACACAGCCACATGTTGAATTTCATTACATAACATATTCACATGACCCCACAAACAGAGACAAATACAACCATTAAACAAACACAAAGCCGCCCAAAGTCCATACTAGGATCACTGAGCTGAGGAGTTAGCAAGACGTTGAGCGGCAGATAATAAACAACTCACCCGCTCACATGGCCCTGCAATGCTGCAGTAGATGCAGATAGGTTCCTCATAAGCCTGTGGACTGTCTGAGAAATTTGGGTCAGGGACATAGGGCCCGACCCAGTCTGAAAATGGATCAAGGTCGTGGGTTTGTCCATCGTAGTGGTCGAGGTTGTTGGTTCCAAAAATGGGCTGGCCAGCAGCATGGAAAACATGGAACATGCGCCCCAGGCCAGTGCCTCCCTGAGGATCTTCCCATGTGAGATTGAGTGGCGGCCAGTGCAGATACTGGAGGTAGTAGCGGCGGAGATTAGGTAGGATAGAGGCGATCTGGGTATAGGAATATTTCTCATGGGGAGAAAAGTCATAGGTGGACAAGAACACCGCAAACTCTTCTGCACTTGCAAAGCTCTCGAGGTCGATGTTGAGGGGGATGGAGTAGGCAAAGGTGGGCGTGTCGATAAGCAGAGTTTGTAGCCGTATGAAGGGGGAGAGAACAAACAGAAACCGGGTGTCGTTGTCCCATGGTACAGGTCCAATTAAATTGGACACGTTCTGTTAATACGTCAGCACAGAAAGCAATAAGAAAAGTAAACTCACCTCATTGCCGGTGCCATATGCGCAGACATCCTTGAGGCGGAGAGTTGTGAGCGGGCACTGGTCAGGCAGCCACCAATGCCCGATGCGCTCAAGGACTGTGGTTGACGTGTCACAGTCAATCACAATGTTGAGCTCTGACCACCCGGTCATGTAGCGTCCAGCCCGCTGGGCAAGCTGCCAGACCCGTGCATCATTGTGGTTTTCATGATGGATGTCGACCTCGAGGAGATATATGTTGAGGAAGTTGACATGCCTGCGGTTTGCATGACCACCACTAAGAGAGCAGCGGCAGCACTTCTCCTCAAATGCAATGACATCTGAAAAAAGGCAGGCCAGCTGATAGGCAGTGGCAAGAGAAATGGCCGTGCGGGAGAGACGGGGGACAAAGTGGTGGTAGAAATTTCTTGAGACCGTTCGTAGAGCAAGGACCTCAGAGAGGTCAGAGTTGTACAGGACCCCTCCATAGTTGTAATGCTGCCAGGAGGGGCAGCGGGCCTCTCCAATCATAGAGAGGAGCTCAGGCATGTTGAGGACAGTCTGTGCAGTGGACATGACGGTGGACATGATGGGAGATACAAAGTCACCGGATGTATTGTGACGAAGGTACATGTTTACAACAAGGGTTCCCACGGTTGACATCACTTTACCGCTCTTATCCACCCTGAGGTTGGAATTCAGTCAGCACAGGTTTATGGGTGGCCATATGGACCCACCTGTCCATCTCTATGCTCAGGTATGCACAGGAACCTCTAGGGAGGATGGTGGAATAAATCAGGGCAGAGCATATGATCAGTAGAAGAGCGCTTACTGAGGAACCACGGTTTTCCCTCTTTATCAGCCCCCCATGGAAAATGGTTGGTCAATTCAATGTCAAGGCGAACATCTAGGTATTTGTGAATGTTCGGATTGAGCCTTGCATATTCACGGGCTTCATTGCCGGTCTTCACAATAGGATGGCCAGATTCAGACTTGAAGGCCAGAGTAAGACAGGAGAAACTAGCACCGCCTGGAATGGGGAACCGGGTTGCCAGATACTGATAGTAAACCTGGCGTAGTGTGGGAATGGTGGTATATAGCCTCTCAAGGCTGGCCAGTTCAGCGCTCTGCATCTTCTCAGGATAGGTGGCCACGTAGAGCTGCAGTGCCTCAAAATAATCGCTTGCCCAGCCATTGGATGTGATAGGAGGGCTAAAGAAGTATGGGAAGTAGGTGTCTGCGATAATGAGGGTGGTGAGGGAGGGGAATCTTTGAAGGGGGGTTATCCAGGCGCTTGATTCAGACCAGGGACCGCAGTACAAAGTGTCTGTCCAACCAGACTTGAGACACAATCAGAGCTGATACTCCAAATAGATTTCTCAACCACTCACCATATCCTGACCTACATATATGTTGAGCAACTGAATGTTATTTCTGTTTCCCTCTGGCCACCATTCTGCAATCTCGGAGAGTGAAAGACCTTGTGCTAGAGCGCCAACCCAGATATGAAGCTCTTGCAGCTTGGTCATATAGGGGAGAGCAGTAGGGGCAAGGGTTTTGACAAGCTCAAGGTTGTGATAGGTATGGCCACAAAAGTTGAGGGAGACGATGGCGAGAAATGGGACATGGCGAGAAGGCTCTGGGGGTGGAAAATGACACTGGCACAACTGCTGTTGATAGGAAATAACAGTCTGAAAGAGCACAGCAAGAGAAAATGTGGTAGGGATGGAGATTGAGGAGCCAGGAAAGGGTGGAACAAGGGAGGTCAAGAAGGTTTTGTTGACAGTGCGGAGGGAGAGCTGCCAGGAGGGGTTTTGAGCATCAAAGGTCTCAAAAAAATGGGTCCAAGGGAGGCAGACCCATTTTCCTATCTCAGCATATATCTCTGGGGGTAGGTTGTTCATGGTGGAGGAGGTGGCCTACAATGAGAATGCAACTGGACGTGGCAATGGTTGGACTCACGTGCACTTGAGGTATTTGAAATTGCAAACTTGGAGGTTGTGTAGGCAACAACTCTTCTTTTGAAGGCAAGACTACATTCAGATATTCTCTGAGCATTATACAAAGCAGTGGTGCAGGCTTGTATCAAGCAATGAACAGTGAAATTGCACAGTCATCCAACTCAGACCCATATCTGGATGGTAACTTGGAGAACCACAATATCACAAGAACACACTGGTTAGACAGAGAACAAGGACACCACTTTCATTTAAACCAAGCAATATACATGTGAAGCCATTAAACTATCCAATGCATGGCCCTATTCCACCCTTGCCAGCCTACGTCCTTTTCACAATCCAACGATAAGCACTGGAGTTACGTAGGGGTACATACGACGAATGCTTCATGCTGGGGTTTGCAGGCCCATCAGAAGGTGTACGCTCCTCAAGCAGCTGGTATATATCGTCAGGGTAGAGGGGGAGCAGCTGGCCAGTGAAGGGGTTGATCTCGTGGTTAGACGCCAGCTGCAAGTTGCCTTGACGATACCTGTCGAGGTTGTGATTGACGTACGCTGACTGCCACCGCACCAGACCGTCTTCACACATGACAAAAAGGCTCTTCCTGCCATACTCGGCTGCACGTTGAAGTGGAAAGGCGTTCTGCAGCCCCAGGGTGGAGCACGGCTCTTGACGGCGATGCTCAAGGACGACCCGACGTAGGCTAGGCACCCCCTCAAACCAGCCCTTCACCATTTGACGCTCCAACTTGATCCACCGGTCGTTGTCGTGTGGCTGGGGCATAAGTTCCTGCCACGTCTCGTAGTTGACCAGTGCAGCGCGATTGGCGTCGGGAGGGTGTATATAAAAGTTGATGACCGCACTGTTCAGACGGGCAACGTGGGTCGGCGTGCTGATGCAGATGGTGTGCAAGTTCTCGTAAAAAGCGAGAAAGAGATGGGCCGAGGAGGGATGACGCAAGGGGTAGGGGGGGAGGTACTTCCAAGGGTCACTGCAAAGCGCTGGAATGGCCTGGCCGTAAATGTCAGTAATGACAAGGCGCATGAGCGACACAGTACACACCGTGTTGTCCATCATGGACACAAACTCAATGGGGCACTCCACTCCCCACCACCGACGACACTGCAGCAGGTGGAGGCCCCTGGACTGCTGTTCGAGCGGGACCGAGAGCATGCGGAAGTGGGTCATATAGGGGGTAGCAGTGCGAGCAATCCGTGCCAGTGTCTCATTGTTGTCAATCTCCTCTAATTCAACAGCCTCCATGCCCAGGACCTGACAGAAGTTGTAGTGGGGGTGGTCTGACGTGGCGTCACTGAGGCGGCAGCGACAGAATTGCATCTCAAACGTGCAGACGTCCTTAAAGAACTGCTGCAAGCGTTCGGGGGACTGGATGCGCAAGATGGTTGGGGGCAGTGGTGATGCCAGACGGTGGTGGGTATGGGAGAGCGACCTCACGACGAGGAGCTGATGAAGGTTGGTTTGGTGCTCCTCGTCGCGCTCGATGTCATCCAGATCCGCAAGATGAGAGCCATACGTCTGTTTGAGAATCTCATGCTGAATCTCAAGGGGGAACTTGTGCATGATCTGTTGTGAGATGCAAAGAGATATCGCCGGTATGAGTGTCAATGTGTGGATGAGGGCGTGAGACAGAGGGAGTTGACGCAGTGCTCATGGCCACAAGCCTACCGCATGGCTTCTACGTGCTCACTCATGTCTAAATTGTAAATTGTAGTGAAGCTAAAATGCTATGTGCCAAAGAATATCAAAACGATAACTCCAGCATATGTCATGTCTGGCACACTATGTACAATGGCTCTGAAATCTCTTAGAACACCTTAATTGTACATATTATATATACCTTACATGATGCAGATAAATGTACCATATGAGCATAATCTAATAAGGTGTGTTCAATAAGAAAGCAAACCGGCATTATGCTCATGTGAGATTCGACGTTCGTGGGCGCTTATTTGGCGTCTAAGCGCGCGAGGTCAGACGATGAGCAGCGACGGGAAGAAGGGTGAACAGGCACATTTGCAGCGCGAAAGAGCAACGAGAAAAGGGGGGGGAGATGGGAGCAAACACGTAAGGTGTGCATACAGAACCAGCTAGGTATATAAGGGCCTTATGCACCACTATCCGCCCAATCCCGGCAGATGGGCACGAGAGCGTGCACGCCGCGCGAGCTCCCTCATAGGCGCTAAACACAATAGCTCAGACATTAGGCGCTGGCGGGCACGATAGCTCTAGCCGAGCTATCGTGCCCGCCAGCGCCTAGCCAGTGCTAGTGTGCTGGCTAGGCAAAGGAGATTAGCGTTTCACCCACATAGCTCCATGTACACTGTATTTGCACCATTAGAAACGTGTACAGCACTGCAGTACAACATACATACTATTAGTTAGATGACTTGTGGTGGCAGCACCACAGGGATGCCACGTCAAGATGACCAAGGATCTTGAGGGAGACCTCGCATGGGCTGATGGCAAAGGGGTCGATGCAGATGAGCTGCATGAGCTGCTCAGTGAGGAGGAAGAGCTGGGAGAAGCAGCACCTGGTGAGGAGGCCCTGGAGGATGAGTGTGCGCCGGGGGTGCGGGGACGAGGAGAAGCTGGACCAGATGGCAGAGACGGCCTTGCGCTTGGCAACGGAGAGCGCATCGAGTGCCTGGGTGTGGCGGGGCGAGCGGGTGGTCAGTACGTAGAGTTTGCGCGGGCATTACATGTAAGATGAGGGGTGAGGTGCACGGGGAGCGTCGCTGGGCTCGGCGCGGACCTGGAATGAGGGATGACACCCAGGATCGTATCTCGGTGCGGAGCCCGCTCACTTGCGTTCGGATAAGGGAGAGCGGTAGGGGGCGCAGGGGAGCTTACCTGCTGGAGCTTGAGGTTGGTGCCCTCATCGGCCATGCACGGGTGCCGGACGCAGAGCTTGCGCATGGGGGGCTGCGAGGGAAGGTCGGAGGGAGTGGGCGCGGGCGCGGGCGCTGGTGTGCTCGGTGCCATCGGTTGCAGCGTGGGCAGCTGCGCGGATTGTTCGTGGGCTGTTTCTGGCGTGAGGAGGGGCGGGTCGAAAGTGGTGACGGAGACCGGGGGCGCAGAGTCGGGGCCGGGGCTGGGTGAGCAGGAGCAGGACTTGTTGGCGGCAAGGCAGGGAGCTGGGATGGTGTCGCAGACGTAAGCCGCGCTGTTGGCTGAGATCAGCAGTCCAAATATGGGGGCCAATGAGCAGGGTGCGTCAGCGAGGAGGGGAGAGGGACGGGGAGGAGGTGGTAGAAGCGGAGGCGGAGGCAGAGGCAAAGGAGTGTCAAGTAAGAACGAGCAGCAGAGGACGGGGCAGTCATGGAAGAGGCGCCCGTTGTGAGTGTCGTGTGCATCTCTCGCGCCGTGCAAGGCGCCCGCACCCGGCTGCGTTTTCTTATGTCTCGCAACATTCGCTCCTTACTCGCACTCTTACCTCCGTGTGCCTAGCTGTTGCAACATCCTTACACACCTGTTCAGGCCGTACACGCCTTCATCAGCGCAGCCTTGGTCTTCATCTCCCTCAAATTCAAAACATCGTAAACGGGAGGAGTTCGAGAAACGGATCAGGCAGACGAGGTCTAGCATGTATGTGACCCTTTTCACGTTCTATAAACCGCTTCTGACATACCCTACAGAAAGGAATCGGTGCAGTACGGCAACTGGGAGGTACGTATTCCACTTGCCCAATCATCTCACCTGCGTCCCCAACCGTGCGTCGTAGGCTAGTCAAGGCGAATACGTGCGTTCTCGAACAGCATGGACCGCAGGCAGGCTCTGCCCACGCTCGCAACGGAGAGCTCTACATCCAGACACACACCCCCCTCCTCGAGCCCTCATACCGCTCTCTTTGCTCCTCCGCACACCGTCTTCTCCAGTCTTTTCCCTTCTCCACCGCCTGCCCTCCGAAACCAGGCACACACTCTTCGTCTGATCTCGCATTTACTCTCTCCCGACGTCAAGCCCCTGCGCAAATGGGAAACGCTCGGCTCTGCGCTCCGCGCTCCGAGCCACAGTAGATCGTTTCGAAGACGGCCTACTCACCGCATTCGATGTGGCCGACGGCAAGGGCGATGAACAGGGCATGCGCGAGGCAGCGGAAGCTAGCTGGGAGGTTTGGGGCGGTCCGGGGGCAGAATGGGAGCTAGGCAAGGTTTGGTTGGAAAAGCTCGAGGTATTCTACGAGCAGAGTAAGTGGAAGCCACTCGATAACTTTACGTACGTACCGACATCCCCCTCTATCCCCCCACTTCTGAACTACGGTGCAGCAAGGACACCAAGCTGGACTTCACAGCGATGGACGAGTTCATCGCCGAGATTTTAGCCACCCTCAAAGAACACAGCTCGCGAGCCGTTCTCATCTGCCCATGATCGGCCACCACCGGCTACGCTCTCCTCTCCCTCTCTCCGCCGCTTACTCTCTTCAGTACATGCTCGCTTGACCTTGTATCTCGAGGGCACCCGTCTTTTGCTCGTTCACCACCGCAAGTATCCAACATGGACAAATTCGCGACCCTCGAGCCCGTTCGACTGTACAATGCACCCTCTCCTGCCGCCTCCTCCAACCGCTTTTTCTTCCACAAGCCCAGCGCACCTACATTCACCCAACACTCTAGAAATGGCCCCGCACCATTCCAAGTCATCGGCCGCCTCCCGGTCGACGTACACATCGTCATCTCGCCGTTCCCGACATTCATGCCTACCCCCGCTGCTCCCGCGCCCTTGGCAACCTCGCGCGCGATGAACGCGTCTGGGAGGCTCGCTGGAAGGCCTTTGGTCTGGAGCGACACAAGCTCGGCGACATGCTCGACGCGCTCAAGGAGGAGGTCCGGGTGCAGAACGGCGTGGACCGCGGGCAGGCTCCGCCGATGCTCGCGACGGAGAGCCTGGACGACGACTTTGGCGACTTCGCGTCCGTCAACGCGTTGGCGGAGGAGAGGGGTGACTTTGTGGGCGGTTTTGGTGTCTTGACGCCACGTACGCCGGCGTTCTTCGACGGAGGTCAGTTCAAGACATGCTGCTCGCTTTACATTCGGGCACACACCCTCCTCAACCCCCTCATACCCACTCTCTCTGCTTCTCCGCACGCCGTCCTCTCCAGTCATTTCCTTCTCCGCCGCCTGCTCTCCGAAATCAAGCACACACCCTTCGTCTGCTCTCGCGTTTACTCTCTCCCGACGTCAAGCCCCTGCGCAAATGGGAAACGCTCGGCTCTGCGCTCCGCGCTCCGAGCCACAGTAGATTGTTTCGAAGACAGCCTACTCACCGCATTCGATGTGGCCGACGGCAAGGGCGATGAACAGGGCATGCACGAGGCAGCGGAGGCCAGCTGGGAAGTTTGGGACGGTCCGGGTTCGGAGTGTGAGCTAGGCAAGGTTTGGGCGGAGAAGCTCGAAGTCTTCTACGAGCAGAGTAAGTGGAAGCCGCTCGACAACTTTACGTACGTACCGACATTCCCTTCTGCCCTCCCATCGCTAAACTTTGGAGCAGCAAGGACGCCGAGCTGGACTTCACCGCAATGGATGAATTCATCGCCGAGATTCTGGCTACCCTCGAAGAACACGGCTCGCGAGCCGTTCGCGTCTTCCCGCCAGATGCGAACGTTCTCGTCTCATTCGCTAGCAAACGAAGTCGTACGTGTTATTCCACCACCGCTACTCTCGCTCTCCACCGGAGCCGCAGAACAGGCGAAACTGGACAAAGCCCAGGAGGTTCTCCAGACCGCGCCGGAATTCTTTGGGGATGATGAGGAACAGATTGAGCTGGTGCAGGCTGTTTTCAACGCGTTTGCGAAGATGGAAACCTGCCTCCAGGAGTACGAGCGGGCGTGAGTTATTTACAAGGTGCGTCCTAACATGTGCTTGGGTCTTTGCATCATACGACCCGGCTCTTTAGTTTGCTCTTTCACGGCTACCATGCTCAAAATCCGTAGCACTATACCTGAAGTGGGTCGACGGCTGGAAACGGGCCGAGTACCCGACGATCGTCGCCGTTTCTGAACGCGCAGAATTTCTCGTCCTGTCCGCTCTCGCTCTCCCATCGCCGCCGTCTGCTTTGACCAGTCGCTCTCTGTGACCTATGGCGACGCCCAACCCGCCCCAAATCCTCACGACACCCGCCTCAAATGGTACACCCCACCGTAACGACTACCCGCCCTCTGCCACATCGTCTCCGGCAACCCTTCGCTCCGCAGCCTCGTTATCCAGCCCGCAGCCCTCTCAACAGCTGAACCCCCCTTCCGATCTGGGCGCACAACCCTGCCATTCCGAACCAACCCCTCGCCGTCGATGGCTTCCTTGCGGTCCACGTGGGCACCCCGAACCCGCCGCTTGCAGCCTTCGAGGCGGCCGTGGCCGAGCGCAACTCGCTCTCGGCGCAGAACACGCAGCTGTGGAAGCTCATCGAGAAGCAGCGCTCGGGCTACAACCACATCATGAAGGAGCTCGAGCGCATGCGTGGCGAGCGGGACCTCTACTGCGGCCGCTGCCAGCACCTCGGCGAGAACATGGACACGCGCCTGCGCGCCCACTGCGCGCGGGAGAAGGCCGAGGGCAAGGACAGCAGCGCGCTCCGCTCCGCGTCGTCGCACTCGCAACTCAGGCCAAGCGAGAGCGCCGCCGGAGCGGCCTCGTCGAAGGGAGGCATGCTCGATCCGTGGGCGCATCTGACGAGGACGAGTTCGGACGAATCTCGTCAGTGCCATCTCATTTTGTCAGGCTTTTGAGCCGTTTTTGTTGGACGGGTCGCTCACACGCCTTCTCCCTTTCTCGTAGCTGCCCGGCCGCACCAGCTGTCATCGTCGCGCTCCTTCGACCCCGCCCAGAACCCGTGCACCCCCGAACGCAAGGGCTCGACCGGGACGCTGCAATATCCCCGTTCTGATTCTCCTGCGATGTCGTTTTCCTCCAGCACACAGTATTTGTCTGCGTCGCAGGCGTCGTCGTCGAGCCAAAGTCCTGCTCCCAACGCTGTCCCTACCCCTTCGCCTCTGTCACAATCTACGAGTGATAGGGGCTCTGATACCAACACGCGCCGGTCGCCTCAGCTCACGCAGAGCCCGACGGAAGATAGCTTTCAACAGCAACAGCAGCAGACCTCTGTTCCCGCACGGTCAGACTCTCTTTCAGTTTCGTCTACACCCGCGCCGTCACCATCGACGGCGACCCGTCCGACGAGGACGGACTCGAATGACGGTGCTGATCCTGTCCTCGGCACGTGGAAGCCCGAGGGTGCCCCTCGTTCTGCACCGCAACCACCACCACCTCAAAGCACTGTTGTGCTGACGCCAGCCAGCCCGAGCGCACGGAGAACCCAGCAATCAATGGCCGGGGGCATGCGGTGCTGCCCAATGATGGTTCCGCGCGAGGGATGACGACGTCGCAGCCCAACGGACACTCGGCCTCTCATCCGCGGCCGCCTCCAATCAGCCCGCCGCCGCCGCACCCGGTGGCGATCACGGTGAACGGGGAGGCCAACCTGTCGGTGCGTGTACACACCCTGTCGCAGGACTCGCAGATCTCGCAGCTCGAGGAGGCGAAGCGGTACTATGCGTCGATGGCGTCGCCGGCGGTGAGCCCCGCGATGAAGTTTAGCTTTGCGTCAGGGCCGAGCTCGCCGCTGAAGCAGGAGACGGCGCAGGCTGGGTCGGGGTCGGGGTCGAGGACGGGGACGCCGGAGGAGGGAAGCAGTGCGCCTGGGCCTAACGGAACGGTGCTCAGCAGCAATGGCAGCCCGATGCAAACGCAGACGCAGACGCAGGTCGGAGGCCGGGGATGGACAAACGGGCGCGTGGCGGGGTCGCATCGGGCAGGATCTGTCACGACGACCGAGTCAGGCGCCGAGTTCCTCAATATGGACAACGAGGACAGCGCGTACGACTCGGCCCACGCGCCCAGCCCTGGCAGCACAAACGCCCCCTCCTTCGACGACCCCGCCGCCCCAACGGCGACGACGCCCGGGACATGAACAGCACCCCTGCAGCACCCGCCGGCAGGCAGCTCGCAGCCGACGACCTTCCCCTCCCGCCCGTGGCCTCGACACACGCCGATGCGGGCGCATCTGTCCAGTACGCTCAGCCCCAGACGGCAGGGACGCCCTCCCGCCACCACGTCAACTCGCTGGACGCTCGGGACATCCCTTTCCACCTCAGACTCCCACGCCAACCAGGCGCCCTCGCTCGCCTCCTCGCAAACCTTGGTCACCGACCAGCCCCCGCCCTCGCCGTTCCCCCGGCCTCTCCCCCAGGGCCCACCCCGGATGGGCTTCCGCGCCCCCCCCCCTCCTCGCCGAGGACCTCCCGTACACGGAGGTCGTCGTTGCCACCTCCATCCGCCCCAATGACCGCGGCAAGGAGGTCCTTTCGTTCATCATCTCCGTCGACCCCGGCCGCGGCAAGGACGCGTGGAAGATCGAGAAGCTCTACAGCGACGTCCTCGGCCTCGACACCCGCGTCCGCGCCGCCGTTGGAAGGAGCGCCGCGAAGAGGCTCGCCAGTCTGCCCGAGGGGCGTCTGTGGCGCAATTATGCGCCAGCGAAGGTCTACCAGAGGAAGGTACGTCGTCCGTGTCGGTGCTTTTGTCTCGGCCTTCGCCTGTGGTCTCTCTTCATTGCGCTCGCGCTGCGTCTCCTGTCACGTCGCCGTGCCTTGCGCGTCGCAGCGGGACGGACTGCGACGGTCCTCGCTGCCCGCCTCGTCTATCTGCCTCGGACGCTGTGCACGGCGGCCGTGGACGCGGGTCGAGTGCGCCTTCTGGGTGCGCGCATGCGGCGGTGTCAGGCAGATCTGATGCCCCCACGCGCTCGTGACATGCATGCTTCTTTGTGCTCGTGATGCGTTCTCGCTGTCGTTTCATAGTGTTTTTTTTTGTGTTTGGCGTAGAGAAGGGCCGAGCTGTGGCTAACGTCTTTTCTTGCTATCTGTAGGCCGCGCTCGAGGCTTACCTCAGGTCCCTCATCACCCTGCCCGTCAAGAACAAGGACAAGGTCGTCGCGTTCTTCACGTCTGACATCGTGTGAGACACCGTGAAGCCCGTTTCTCAGGCGGGGTACAAGGAGGGCTATTTGACCAAGCGGGGCAAGAATTTCAGCGGATGGAAGACACGCTGTTTCGTGCTGCAGGGCACCTCCCTGGAGTACTACGAAAGTGTGAGTGTCTGTACCTGAGGGTTGTTCCATCGTGTTCTGGCGACGTGATGGGACAACCCTCATTGTCCCTTACGGCCCCAGTTCTCGTGCTGACCAGTTCTTCCGGCGGGCGTGACACAGCGCGGGGGCACGCATCTAGGCTCGATCATGATCACCGGTGCCCAGATTGGACGCCAGCAGCGGACGCCAGAGAAGCGCGAGGGCGACGAGGATAACGAATACCGCCATGCGTTCCTCATTATTGAGGCCAAACGGGACCCCAACGGTTCCAGCACGTGGCATGTCCTCTGCGCCGAAAGCGACGAGGAACGTGACTCGTGGGTGGAGGAGCGAGTGCGCTACGCCACCCGCACGTACAACGACGGACAGACCCCTGTCTCGTCCGTGGCCGGCCCCAGTCCCGTGTTGATGTTGAGCGTAGCGCAGAGTGCACAGCCGCGCTCGAGCACAAGCTCCAACCCTCCGACCGACTTGCAGACGACTCCCGTACGGCGCAGTACGAAGGAAATCGTCATCGCGAAGGGCCCCGCAGTGCCCATCTCATAGCTCGCGTAGGACGGCAACAACGCGAAGCTCTTCAACGCGACGGCATACCCGGAGATGTCGGCCAGCCCCACCAAGTCCCTGGCACCTTCCATCTCCGAGCGCCTGGAGGTTGGAGCGCCCCTGTCCAGTTCGCTGCCTGTCTCGTCTCCGCTCGTAGAAGAGCCCGAGACGTTGTTCGCGGTCAGCCAGCACGCGAACTCGGAGCTAGGCCACTACCAACCTGTTTGACCGCGCCATCACCCTCCTCCCCCGCGTCAACCAGCTATGCCTCACCCCCAAGGCTTCACCTTCATGCGCCTCCGCGTCGACGAGGACAGATAGACTAATCGCCCACGCAAGTGTGTGTTACGCGATGCTCTCGCAGGTGCGCGAGCACGGCTTCTTCGAGGGCGTGCACTGGGACGACCTCCGCGCGGTCGACCCCCCATACGTGCCCGAGCTGACGGGCGAGGACGACACGGGCTACTATGATGACTTCACCTCGCCCGAGGACATGCAGAAGTACGCGGAGGTCATCGAGAAGCAGCGCCACGTCGAGCGCGTGCACGAGAAGGAAGAGCCGGCCGCGCGCAGCGTGTGGGTCGGGTTCACGTTCCGCAAGAACGGTCCACTCGCGATTGGCGGTGGGAGGGCGTTTGGAGGGGAGGCTGACGGGGCACTTGCGACAATCTTCTAGACGACGTTTGAGAGAGGATGGAGAGGAAGGTTCTTGGGAGGATTGGCCGTTCTTGGATCGGTGCTCATGACTGACGAAACGATACGTACGGTACGACTATAAACGGACGCAGAACACGGTGAATTTGTTACGATACCCTGATGGAGCAGTATCCGCTTTCGTACTTAGCTTTGTTGTAGACCCACCATAGATGCGAATGATCACGGCGTCCCGGATCCCTGGTGGCTGCCGTAGGCAACGGACTTCGAGTGCTTCCGGCTCGACATCCGTCTGGAATATGCGGGTATACGACTACATAGGTACAAGCGTATGGTAGAGAATTACGGATCCGTGGATACATGCATAGAGGAATACATTGACAAGCACAGCGATACACGCGGCGACGACGCCCGACCCCTTCCGAAAGCGATTCCAACCCAATTCAGCTCCCTGCAACACGGTGGCTCAGAACCGGCGCGGGGCGCCGACGAGGCCCTCTATCGAGTGGTGCTCGAGGTCGTTGCACGCCTTGAGGATCGAGGCGTGCATCTCCTTCATCGCGTTCCCAAGCTTGACGCCGAAGCGGGAGAGGATATCGCGCTGCCACGCGTCGTACTTGGCGTTCACGCGCGCCTGCACCTGCTCGTAGTCGATCACGCACACGCCGAACGACTTCTGCGTCTCGGACGTGTCGAACGTCGAGCGCGCCTTCTTGATCTCGGTGAGCAGCTGCTGCCAGTGCGCGAGCGAATCGCCGAGCCGGTTGAAGACGTATTCGGCCTCGAGGTCCCAGAGCGACTGGAACTGCAGCCACTTGGCGACGTAATCCTTGAGTGATTGCACCTTCTGCTCGATGAGCGCGAAGGGCTTCTCCAGGGTCATGTTGTCGGGGAATCTCGTGAGCTGCATTGTGTTGTTAGCAGCGCGCCGATCGTGGACAGTATGTTAGTACGCACCAGTGATGTGTACGTGAGGTCGGTTACTGTGTGACCTTGCATTTGTGCTCGAACGTGTCGTAGGGAGTGTAGAGAAGGCGGTGGGAAGTGAGCACTCGCAAGAGCTGGTGGTTGAAGTCCCGCGAGATGGCCTCGACAGAGGGAGCGCGCTGGATGGGGTAGGGAGAGAGCTTGAGTTTACGGTTGATGTGCCCGAAAATGAGCACGACGCCTTCTTGTATCTTGTCGAAGTCGGTCGCCGAAAGCAGCTCGTTCAGGGGGAAGTCCTTCATGAGCTGGTTGTACTTGTGCACTGCAGACAACACATCATTCATCCGAACGGCTGCTTGACTTAACGGTAGACTTACCGGTGTCCATCGCATCGTTCAGGCCAGTGTCCGCGAGGTAACTCACGGTGGCGTGGAACCGCTTTGCATTGCGGAGACATTCCATGACCATTATGACTTCGTCACTCCGGAGCTGCGCATTAATGCCTTCAAGCGTACGCTCCAGACTAAGCCAGAAATTGATCTCTTGAGATGCGGTGCCAGAGGAGACGTCCCACATGAGCTTCGTGACGGTCTGGATGGACTTGATCCACTGGTTGACGTGATTCTGCAGGGTATTAAGGAAGGAACTGTCATTGAGAAGTTTGTTGGAGAAGTCGGAAATACTTGGCCGCTGGCCGTTCTGGTGAGATTGCTCTACTGTCTGCTGGATGACGGGGTGAATGATTAGGTGGGTCTCGGGGATCTCGACGTTCTGCTAGAGGTGCAGTAGTGAGAGCTCCAACTCTGCGAATTTCTTCTTGGTCACAGGAATACCTGTTCACGGGTCAGACACATCTGGAAGCATGCCGTAGCACGAATAACTGACCCATCTTGGAATCCCCATCTTTGTCTCCGCCGCGTGCACCGACGGAGGCTTCAAAGTAGAGCTTCATTGCGCAGCTGATGACAGCATGCAAACTCTCGTATGGGGTCTCGTCGCTACCAAACAAGTTGAGAATATGTAGTTGAGTAGCTAAAGGGGATGTCGAGTCGAGGATGGGACCTCGCTTGATGATGGCAAGTGTCGTAACATGAGATGAGTCGTAAGTTAGCGTCGGGGTGAGCTTGTAGGAGAAGGTAGGCGGCGCGTCCTCGCCTTCGCTGCTTAAGCATGATAGCGGTGTATTTGAGAGAGGCCGGCTCACTTTCGTGGTCATCCTTCTTCTTAACGACGTAGATGACGCCGCCGCCTTCTCCTGCGAAGCGTGAGACGTGTTCGTGAAAGTCCTCGTCGAAGATAGGCTCGAGCTCTTCCGGAGAGGCACCAAAAATGGGAGGAAGGAGAGAAAGCAGATAAGAACGAAAGACTTCGGGGTCGAGCTGGATGGCAGGCTCTGTAACGGGAGTGTCGTGGACATCACCGTTTGCGTTGAGAGCGGAGCCATTTGGGTGGCCGACGCCACTGGTGAGGGGAGCCAAGGGGCCCAGGGCCCTCTACGTCTGCCGTGATTTATGTGACCGTTTATGAACAGAGACTGTCGACGTGCCCTGCGTGTCTACGCGGGCGACGGGAGTAGATTGGCGGTGAGACTGCGGCAAAGTATCCAAAGCAGACCAGCGGTGACAAGCCGACTTGAGATCAAGATACACGCGTCGGCCTGTCGTCAAGTGGGGGCGGAGGTCGTTGAAAGGGCGTCGGCCACACTTGTCGGCAGCGAGGAGGGCGGGGAGGGGCCGGCGGGAGGGAGACGAGAAAGAGACTCGTCCAAATCCGGACACCAGCGCGTCGCACACAAGCGCCCGTGAGCGCGGGCGGGAGCATGTGAGCTGCAGCGCTCGTCCCCAGATCTTGGCCCGTCCCTCAACGTCCCGCGCACTCAATAAATTCCATAAGTTATTCGTTGACCTCTGACAACGACCAGCGCGTCTCAGACAGCATCCAACTCGCTCTCGCCGCCGTCCGATGCTCTTCAGGCACCCCGCAACCGTCATTCTGCGCCGCGGACCTGGGCGCCACTTACCCCGCATTCTCTTCCACTCCTCCAGCGCGCGATGGGCCCTCAAGCGGTTCAAGCTCGCGGACATTGGCGAGGGAATAACAGAATGCGAGGTCATAAAATGGTCTGTAGGGCGACGAGAACTCGCCATCCGCTGTGTTCATCTTGCATAACTTTGTACAGGAACGTGAAGCCTGCGAGTCCCGTCCACACTTTTGACCCTCTGTGCGAGGTCCAGAGCGACAAGGCTAGTGTTGAGATTACAAGTCCGTTCGACGGCATCATCAGGGACCTTCTTGTTGAGGAGGGCCAAGTCGCAAGGTCGGCCAGGACCTCTGCACCATCGAAGTCGCAGACGACGATCCATCGCACCCCGTCTCTGTTCACCCGCTGCCCCCGCCCCCCGGTGTCGTTGAGTAGAGGACAGACGGAGACCCATCACGGCGTCCGCCCCGCGGTGTCGCACTACATCCGTGATCGACGACGATCGAAAGCGTCCACAGCTGCACATGGCCCGGGTCGGCGCTCTCGCGAGACGCTGAGGACCGAGGAGAGCGTGGAGAGTGGCTGCACTGCGGCTGCAGCTTGGTCCGCGCCAACAAGGACCCGCCTCGCCGCACCCACCCACAGCAGACCCCAGCACGCCCCGTGCCAGCTTCCCGTGGACCACCGTGGACCAACAGCATCGCCCGCGTCGATCGTCTCACCCCCACATTAGGCACTTCCGCATCCTCCTCGGCCGTCCCCGGCTCCCGCCGCCCTTCCGCCTTTCGAAAGTTTTTCGAGCGTGTTGTTGCTGCAAGACCTCGACGAACCTACGCACGGTCTGTTGAGCTATTCCGTATGCCCAACAAAGCCATGAAGGTGTCCGATGCTCAAGGGTCTGACAGCAAAGAACCCGTCGCCGGTTCCTCGGGCGCTTCGGGAGCCAAGACTCAGAGAAGCGCAAAAGGTACACTGCTTGTGGCCCCCTTGGCCCTTGCTATCTATTGCAACTCATCGGAACATATTGTGCTCACGTCAACGTGACAGCTTGCGACAGGTGCCGAAAATCCAAGAGCAAATGCGAGCCGTCGCCCATAGACGGCGAACCCTGCAAGTCCTGTGCGGCTACCGGAGCAGGTAGAGTGCACTTGTTGCCATCAGAACTTGGTCGATATCTAACCCCTTTTCATCCAGAATGTGCATACACTGGTGCGCTGGTACTGGGCGCTCATGCTAACGGCAGGTGGCTGATCGTAATCCACAGCTCCCAACTTTCGCAGAGGCCCTCCAAAGGGTTATATCCAGGCGTTGGAACACCGTCTGCATCAAGTGGAGAGCGTTCTCGCGGCGATCATGTCTTCTCAGGACATGCGTTCACGCTCAATTGTAGACGAACTCAGCAAGGACGAGTTGGCGTCGTACATCCTCGACACCGTCGACGCAGGCCCATTCGCAAGTCTCTTATCCCACATAACTGTTGTGCATCCACTCATCACATCGTCTTATTTGGAAACAGGGCCGAACCGGTCGGGAAAAACGATCCATCGACACCACCAAGGACAACTTTTTCTCCTCCATCGTGGCCGAGAAACCAAAAGTACAAAGCCACCGCTCACGCCGGGAGTCCCGCGCGACCTGCAAACACGTCATAGAAAACGTGATCGCCCGTGGTACGTCTCCCCCTCCAACCCCGGCCGCTACGTCACTCCTTAGCCATGCCTGGCTAGACCCGCAAATCCAAACGACACGCCCGACGCTGGCGTGGCAGGATCGCCTCTCCGCCCTCTCCTTCGGCGGCTCCTCGACGAGCCCTCTGCCCGCACGCTCGCCCGTCCCGCTGATTTCGGCGTCGACTTCGCGCGACGGGTCAGAGCCGCCGAGGACCAAGAGGCGGCTAGATGCCGCTGCGCCTTCCGACCCGATCAGGCTAACGCCTGCATGGTCCAGCCAAAGTACGGCGCAGTCGGACGAAGGTGGGCGACCGTTCGGTTCTGGGGTCAACCACGCTCGTTGACCGGGAGGTGGTGCTTCTAGAAGAGGATCAGGACGACTTGTACGACCGCGCGGAGGTGTTTGGAAATCTTTCCATAAATGAGAACAGGGAGGTACGTCTCCGCTCGACCATCGGGCCACGTTGCCGTCGTGTAACACGGCGGCCCAGGTACGATACCACGGAAACGCAAGCGGGCTACAGCTGCTCGTCGATACCGAACGGACAGATAGACGAAACATCGAGGGAATTTGGTGAGACACACATACCATCGTTCGCTATCACGGCCCTTCGCGCCTCGTATACCACCCTAGTTCTGCTTGCCGCCTCTAACATGGGCACTGCCTTCTTGTTAGGGATTTTCCGATGGCCAAATTCTGGCCGGGCCTCCGGTCAACCACCAGCTACTTGTCCAAGAAGTGAAGAGTATCGAGCTTGCGATCCGCCTGCCGCCCACACATGTCCAGGACAGGCTAATCGAGGCTCCGTTCACTCTCTCGCACCCTCCGCTGACCCTCTCGCTCTCTCCGCCATGACTATAAAGGCCCTCGTCAACCCCGCGCATGGCCCGGGAAGCACGTGTCTGGCATTCTCTCCCGACGGCTCGTCAGTCGTCCCCCCAAGCAGCTCTCTTCTGTCTGCTCATTGCTGCCCTACAGACGCGTCTACACTGGTGGAGCAGACACACTTGTACGCATATGGGATGCTGAACTTGGGGAGGATCAGGAGCCTCCGTGTGTAACAGAAGCAAACAAGGAGGTTACCTCTGTCGCCGCAAGCGTGCGTTGTTGCCTTCCCGCTGCCCTGACCGCCATTCACCTTTGCGCCTGCCTTGTAGACCAACTGTTGGCTATCCGCAAGCAAGGACTCTGACGTTCGTCAATATGAAGCCGGAAAGGACTCCCTACGAGCCTTGGTCGCCAGTGCCGCTGGCGTGCCCATCCGTTGTGTCGCAGTCGATCCCAAGGGGAAGAGAGTTGCCATCACCTCTGAGTGAGTGCCCGCATCAGGTCTTCTCAAATGCCAACAGTTGCTACGAGGGCATATGTTGCACGTTCTTCTCCCTGCATGGTCCTTTAAACGCCACCTTCCGCCAAGGGGTGCTAGCTTGCTCTGCACGCCGGTTTCCATCAGTCCTTTCCGTCCTGCCCGGACTTCGAGAGTGGACCGTTTAGTGGCTTACGGCTCTGCACTCATGTAATCGCAAAGTGCGAAACATAACTCACACTCCTATAGTGAACCCGTAGTGAAGGTCATAGACCTAGAAGACATCACCAGAATGGTTACCCTTCAAGGCCACTCCAAGGCCGTCCGCAAAGCAACGTGGCATCCGTCCGGCGCGCTTCTGGTGAGTACGCATCCTCTCCCTCATGAAACCCTGTTGATTCGCTTGTAGACAACATGCGGGGCCGACGGCAAAATCATCGTATGGGAAGTGTCAGAAGACGAACCCAAGCAGGAGAAAGTGATCGAGGGTCTGTTACCCGTGGTTTCTGACACGGAGTGAGTGCAGCTCTCGCCTGGGCATCCTCCCTCCCTCCATTGATGTGTATCACAGAGCAGCTGAGTGAGTTTGGTTACGACTGCTCTACGGTATGGCATACATCCGGGCAATACTTCTTTGTAGCAATGCGTACGCACGGTACGTCTTGTTCCCTGCAGTCTTAACTTATACGTCTTGAAGCGACATCTTAGAAATTGCCACAATCTCCCGTACCGACTGGTCCAAGTCCTCAACTCTTTCCGACGACGCATGCACTGGCGATATCACCGCACTCGCGCTCTCAAAGAACGGCGTGTACCTCGCAGCCGCTGCAAAGTCTGGCATCTTCATCTAGTCGACCCAGAACAGGCGCATGCTTCCCCGGTAAACCTCTCTTCCCCTCTCTTGTACCAACGATCACTCATATCACGTAGATACCAAGGCGCCTCCAATGCGCCCGTCACCCAAATGGTGTTCTCCCCTTCTAAGGACCTCCTCGCATGGACAGACGCCGCGGGGGACCTCACACGTTGGCCAGAGCCTATTCCCTCCTCCGCGCCGGACCCCGTCAAGCTCTCCACGGGCACACACTCCGTGACTGTCCCTGTAAAGCGCAAGGGCACGCCTACGCTGTTCGACAACGACAATGTCGTGCTCGCCCGATCGGAGAAGGATAAGGCCAGCGGTGACGCAGACGACCTCCTCGGGATTGACCTAGACAACGATGACTGGATGTTGGACGATTTAGGCGGGGGTATGGATGACGACGGGGAGGCGAAGCGGCTTGCTGCGGAGGGTGGGGTGAAGGAAATGGGTAAGTGTTGCTGTAGAGAGACTCTTACTTGAGGAACAATCGCTCAACGGGATGCAGTAAGCGTGACGAGAGCACAATCTGCGTTCCAACCAGGGTCGACGCCAATGGAGAACACGAAGCGGTA
The DNA here is from genome assembly GCA_001302255.2 of Trametes hirsuta. Classification (NCBI taxonomy): domain Eukaryota; kingdom Fungi; phylum Basidiomycota; class Agaricomycetes; order Polyporales; family Polyporaceae; genus Trametes; species Trametes hirsuta. The sequence goes on along the minus strand of CP019370.1, from coordinate 1,203,325 downwards.
TTTAGGTATCTAGCAGCTTTGCTGCACTTGGTTGGACAGCGCGCTGCTAACACATACTCCGCAGCATATAACACGATTGGTGTCATCGAGGTGACCGACCAGGATACACATTACATTGTGAACGTCGAGTTCCACGACCGGTCAGCCCGCAAGAGTTACCACTTTACGGATCACTTCCGGTATGACCTAGCTTCCCTTGGTGAGTCTATTCTCTCCCAGCGTCCTAGATTCTCAATCTCAACAATCATCACCATGCTCCAGGCGAACGCGGCGCGCTCTACGCCTGTCAGCCCGAGGCCGAGCACGCTGCGCACGTCATCTACAAGCCATACGGTACCTGGGGCGCGCAAGGAGACTGGACGTACGAGCTGCCCTCGGGCACGCGAGTGCTCGGCGTCACCGCGGGCGGACCGCCGCCGACCAAGTCACTACGCGAGCGGCGCGACGTCGCTATCGAGGGCCTCGGCAACGTCGTCATTGCGACCAGCGACGGCAAGCTCGTGTTCCTCACCGGCAGCGGCATCGAGCGCGCGTGCCTCAGCCTGCCGGGCGACTTTGTTGTGATGGTCGCGGGCGGCGAATGGGTGTTTGTTGTGACGCGCGACGGGAGCACAACGATGGATGGTGCGTTTGTCCGACTAGGAGAGTAGGCGCATGTCGTGTTCTGACCCCGTTTCAGGCTCCCAGAACTTGACTGGGCGGCTGATCAAGTGTGATGATTTTTGTATACTCCAGAAGGAGGCATTGCCCAAACGGCATATAGTAAAGTGGATTGGCATCACGGAGGAAGGCGTAAGTGGCCTAGTCGATATAAATGTTGGTAACCTGCTCACATGAACATTTTCTAGGCGCCTGCCATGTACGACTCATCTGGGATCTTGCATGTCATGCCGCGTTTCCGCATACCATTATCGGCAACGTGGATGCGCGTTCTAGACACAAACAAGCTTGAGCGCCGTGAAGGAAAGCACGAGTCGTACTGGCCTGTTGGCGTCACCGGTGAAGCGTTCATGTGTCTCATCCTGAAGGGTCGGCAAGAACACCCAGGGTTCCCCCACCCGCTCATTCAGGAACTCCCTATTCGGTTACCGTTCAAGCCGACGGACCCAAAGGAAGCGCCCCTAGAAGAGCAGTAAGCCTACCCTCTCCCCTTTACGTTCACAAACAGCTCATCCCGACGTCCAGCTTCGCGCGCGAAACCCTCCTTCTCGACATCCTGCGTGACAACCTCGGGGATGAGCTTACCTCGGACGAACTCGGCACGTGGGAGCTGGCGCTCGATAAGGAGCTCATTCAACTCATTCAAAACGCATGCAAGACTGATCGCCTTGCACGCACACTCGACCTTGCGCGCCTCCTCCACCTCACCTCCTCATTCGACATAGCTGTCAAGGTCGCTGCATTCTACCACCTCCTCGGCCTCCAAGAGAAGCTCGAGGTGCTCCGTGCAGACCGCCTCGATGACACCGCCTCGACGCCGCCCGTGAGCGCCGCCGCGCGCTCCAGGACGACTTCACGTCTGTCCCCGCTCCACATCTCCCCGCAGTCAATGCCGGCGCCGCCTCCCGCCCAAAGGTGTTCCAGGACTTCCGCCCGTCTCCCGCGCTCCACCGACCGGGGCTAGAACGCGCGACCCCTTCGGCGGAGTCATCGAGCACCGTGGCGACGCGGGCTGGGTACACCGACACGCAGATGACAGATGACAGTACGGTGTTTGGCGGTGGCGGTAGCTCGTTTGCAGATGACACGCAGATGGATGACTTCTCGTACGCATCTCCCGAGGGGAAGCGCAAGCGGCCGTTGGACGAAGATGCTCCACGCGCATCCTCCCCTGGGGCGAAGCGGCGCGCCCTCGGTGAATCCGCGTCTACGTGGTTCATGAGTACTTTTTTGTGCGTAACCTCAATTTGAGCTATTTCTGACTGGTCCTCCATAGGGTCAAACCTGTTCGCGCGAAAACCTGGGGCGGATGCGAACGGCCGCAACCCATTCGCGCGGAGCGTAGACACGAACAAGGCCGTGCACGAGAGCGACAGCTTCTTCACCAAGGTCGATGCAGCAGAGAATGACAAGGGCAAGCGTGCGTGCCACCTTTCTCCTTCCGTCGTGCCGAATTACTCTCCGCTTACACACTTTCTATGTAGGAAACGCGCAAGGCAAAGCCAAGCCGAAGGAGAAGGAGAATAAAGAGACCGGGAGACAGACGACGCTGTTCGGTCTCCCGCCCGCACAGCCCGCCGAGAAGAAGCCCCCCAGGAGGCCGAAGAAGAAAGCTGGAACACCTGCAGAAGACTCGCAGGAGTCAACGGCGGCGACACTCCAGGAGTCACAGGTCGACGAGAGCCAGGAAGGCGGGGACACGCAGGTCGACGAGCCGTCGCAGGTGCCCACCGAGATAGAGATGCAAGAAGTGGACGTGAACGCGATGGAGACAGAGGTACGCACGGCTCTGCAAAAGAATGGCACAAATATGATTGCTGATTAGGTACATAGGACCTGGAGAGTCCTATTGAGTGGCCGCCTTCACCAGAACCCCGCAAGAGGGAGTTAGGGGCGACAGCCTGATCTACTACTGTTCACACTGTATTACGGATAGTGTACTATATACATCGGGGATCCCACACTCAGTGGGACAGCATCGCCAACCAGACCAGTGGCGTGCATTTAATCACTCTCGTCCTTGAACGTGTCGTTGATCATTAAGTCCTATGCCATGAACATCAGTCACACGTCGGTAGAGCTCAAAATGTTGCGCGCACCTCTGGGCGGAACGGCCAGTTGTTGAACGCGGGGAGGAGCAAAGCCCAGTCGGCCAGTGTCATATCGCGCGGCGGTTTTGTCGTTTTCACACGTTGACGGAGTGGGAGCCTGGGGTCCTTCAGATCTTTGAGGAGGGAGGTTGCTCCAGGGGCCAACGAGCTGCGCAAGTCAGTCAGTAGGCGTGCTTCACGAAGGGCAATCAGGGACGGCGTACTTCATCGCATTTTCTAGGGGCGTATTTTTGAGTACGAACAACCGGCGCAAACAGTAGTCCCATTTATCCGTGTCCCCTCTCCGGATTACCTGGTCTAGAAGTTAGCGACGAAAGGCGAGGCGCGCCTCGCTCAGGAAGCCTCACCTGTTCCGCGTAAGGCGTCGCCTTGAAAGTGTGCATCGGCTGGCCGACCTTCTTCGCGGCGAACTTCCCACTTGGTGCAGCGATGGGAATAGGGAAGAAGTGGTCCCCATAGGGCTTGAGAGACTCGGGATCGGTCGCTTCCTCTATCTCCGCGGTGCCCTCTGCAATAACCGCGAGTTTACAATGCCGTGGACTTTTCGGGGGTAT